>JAIEZT010000054.1:36093254-36274285 GCA_019594935.1 Periophthalmus modestus | reverse complement strand
ACTTAATATCTTTCATACAAACTACAAACTATTTGTTCGTTCTAATATTTAATATCAACTAATTTTATAAAAATAGAGATTTATAGTATTTATGTATTGAAAAAACAAAAAAAAACAAAAAACCTTTAAGTCCCAATATGCAAACTGGCCATTGTTCTGCTGACTTTTTTCTTCTTGAAAATGGTCCTCCATTGAGTTTCTGCTAATGTTTGAACCTCTGGTAGAGGACACTGATGTACGCGCTCGCTTGGGATTTTTACAGTTCCAAAGGCTGCGATTTAACCTATGTTTTGAATAGTAGCCTCCGTGCTTGTATTCAGCAGATCAGTGCCACCATAGTAACAGGCAGTAGTTTCCCAAGGTGGCAGCACACAAAGAATTCCAGTATGTGGTTCTTGCCCACTCAGAGTGCAGGTCCCATCTGAAATATTGCTCCTCTGTCCCATCATTCACTTGTCCATGTTGTGATCCTCTTAGTTGGACCCTTCTCTGACTTCTTCTTTCACTTTTCTGCTTCTCCTTCTCCTTCCTCTCCTTCCTCTACTCCTGTCTGAATCGTCATAATCTTCTCCCTCTTTATCTGGGTCTCTTCTTCTATTTCTTTCCTCTTCTGTGCTATGTTCTCTTCGTAAAGGGTTCTTCTTTCCTCTCTTCTCAACTCTCATTCCCTTGCTCTGCTCATGCATCCGCATGGTAGAATGTCCATAATGACGGGGGATGTGGCTATTCTGGTGTCGTAGGGTCCTGACTCAACTTCCCGCATAATACATTGGTCACAGTTGGCTCTGAATGTAAGAGTGGAAGAAAAATTTACATTTTTCTCCAAAAGAGTTCAACCACAGTCTCAAAGAATATTTCAGACTCACCAAACTCATAGACATTTCTGTTGTTTGTTGGGCTGCTGTTGCTTATTTCAGCATATGGTGGATCCCCGCCGTGGTTGGAGACTTCATCTCCACGTACCCGCATTCTGTGTTTTTTATTGTCAGGAGCGGAGGGTATTGATTGTGTGGACGTATGGGTTTTTCAGAACTACTGAGCGAAGATGAACTGGCTGATGATAGGCGTGCCCTTCACCAGATCTGACAAAAGAACAGATATAAGGGAGTTTAGGGCTATTTTTCTTTCATTAATTTTCAGATTGTTCTGATTTTGTACCATGCAAAGATTGTCCTGTGTATCTTCTGTCAATGCCACAAGCCCCTATGCAAAAAGAATATAGTTAATCTGTTTTGTTTATGTTACATTTGTTTATTTTAAGATAATGTTTTGTTTTAAGTGAATAATCCAAACATTCAAACCCATTCAAATTCACCTAGTTCATTGAAGCAGTCCCCTTGTTTCCAGTCGGCAGGCAGAGTACCAGTGTGATCTGCAATGTTACGCTTTCTCGGCTCCACATTCTTTATGCTCACAAAGAGCTGGTTGTTTTTGGTCTAAAATAAAAACACTAATTAATGAAACAAATTTTTATGAACACTGTAGGATTTCTACTGATGTACAATTCAATCATACCGGTCCCATATGAGGCATTGTTTACCAGTGGTGGGCTGATGCATTGGGTCAAAGTGTGGTAGCTTGGGTTAGAGAAGTAGTTACTGGGTGTCCCTCACATGGTGGATGAGCTTCTGGAAGATTCAGTTAATGAAACAATATTTGCATACATACTTTTAATACACTTTATACACTTTCATATAAGTACCCGCAATTGCATAATCAGCTGTGATCCTCATGGCTGGAGTATACGTGACTGTCGGCATGGTGGGCTCTTTGCCTTTTTGCTTCTTTCGGTAGATGATGAAGAGTAGAAGGAGGAAATGACCAGCAGCACCAGAATTATAATGCCAGCAATAGCTCCAATCTGATAGGTGTCCGCATGCATGGCTTGCATGCACTGGTTAGACTATTGAGACTGCCCACCACTACACCAGCTATACAGAAAGAAGTATTATTTTTTATAGAAATGTTTACTTAACACATCATTTTCTGTCTATTGTGTGGAAAATGTGGTCCTTTACTAGCACAAATGCATGTGAACTTACCCTGGTCACAGCGTGCTCCTTTCCAGCCTGGGTTTGCAGTAGCATGTGCCTGTCATGTGATCACAAGTGAGTTATTAAGACAGTCGCACACCCTGACGACAGCCGTAGCCATATGTACCCGATGGACACTCTGAAAATATTTTTTAAAAATAGTATAATGGTCAATTAATTATGATTCCAAATACTCAAAAATCATATCTAATTGTCCTCATGCACATACTCTGTTCACAGTGGCGTCCATGAAGCCTGTGCGACAAGTGCATTGTCCAGAAATGTGGTCACAGTCAGCTCCATTCCTGCACTGACAGGTCTGAGAACAGTCTTTTCCCATAGAAACTCAATGGACATCCTGAGAGTAAGGAAACGACGCAGGTTGGTTAACATATCTCACTGAAGAACCAACAACACCAAGTCTAGACCAGGTTTCAAAGTGCCAACCTTCAGATAATAAAGCGTCCACCCTACCTGCAGAGCTACTAACGTCCCATTAAAACAGACAGGTACTTACGCTGTGTGCAGTAAAGGCCTGTCCACCCTGGTGTGCATTTGCACTCTCCATCGTACGCACTGCAGTAAGCTCCATTGTGACAGTTACATGTATGGATGCAGTTGGGGCCCCACTGACCAGGCGGACAAGCTATAAAACATATTTTAATTAGACTTGGTAAGTAAAGAAAATGTAAATGTGTGTATAACAGCTCAGATGCTTAAAAAAAAAGTCTACGCTGAGAACAGTCACTTCCAATCCATCCAGAGTAACACTGACACGACCCGTCTATAGGATTACAGGTGCCATTGTTTGTACAGCTGCAGCTCCAAGCACAGTTTTTCCCAAAGCGACCACTAGGACACACTGCCCAATTCAACAAAGAATCATCACAATTACTTTCAAGTAAATACATACACTCAGTCTCAGTCTTTACCCTCATTGCACAGTGCCCCTTTGAAGCCTGGCAGGCAGTCACACTGTCCGGATACATGATGGCAAGGCCCATTGCTGTGAACACACTGTGGGCAGGTCTGACTGCAGCGATGGCCAAATACCCCGGAGAACAGACTGTAAGATATGTATTTAAAATAAGTATTCAATGAGAATTCAATTAGTAATGTGAATGTGTTGCTACTCACTCCTCTGACAGGTTGTGCCTCTATACCCTGGAGCACACTCACACGTGCCCTCATCTGGAGAGCAGGACGCTCCGTTCTTACAGTTACAGGGGAGGGAGCAGTTGGGGCCCCCCAGCGGCCCTCGGCACACACACACTGTCACAGTGAATACCTGCACACAAACCATGCACAGTATAAATATAATATATTAATAAAATAAATTAAGTTAATAGACATTTTGTTAAAAAAAGATCATATTAATTGTAGTACAAATATGAATATATAAAAGGTTAAAATAAAAAATAAATACATTTAAATCTGGGAAAATCTTGTTTCTGGCAGGAAGGAGCATTCATTAAGTGGAGTCTTTCCGCTAACACAGCCCCTCTGGCTCCCTCTCATTAATCTTTCTTTTAGAAGCAGCAGGAGGCTGCAGAGACGTGGAGCCCAGAGGAGCAGGTACAAAGACCTCTTTGAGGCTTCTGTGCATGTTGCTAAGCAGAGAGACATGCTATCTCTAGTGAATACTGCAACCTTCAACTTAGATGGGTTTAGAAAAGTCAAGAGACTGACACATAAAAAATAAGGAAAATTATCTACATTTAAAACACATTATTAAGAGTGAAACTATTTACCAGTCCCACCAGCCAAGCAAGCAGCGGCAGTGTCCTGTGGCATGATCACATCCGTCAGCATGGCTACAGTCACAGCGCTCTTTACAGTCTAGGCCGTAAGTCCCTCCTGGAGCAGGAAGCGTACATGTAAAAAAACACTATCCGTGTATTTTCCAAATCAGACAGAATGAGATCTTACTAACCGGGCAGTGTGTGTGACATCGTTCGCCTCTCCAGCCGGGTGCACATGTGCAGTCTCCATTTAATGCATTACAGGCCCCTCCATTGCCACACAAACAGGTATGGTTACAGCCCAGACCCCAGGTGCCACTGGGGCAATTAATGGAGCAGTCCACCCATGCCACCCTGAAAGAGTATAAAATAATGCAGTAAAGATCATTCTGTTTCACAACAATCCACCTCACTGTCACTGTTTTGCCCACCTGGCTGACAGGAGCAGGAGCCGTCCACAGGGGAACACTGAGCCCCATTTTTACAGTTGCAGCTTGAAGAGCAGTTGATTCCATGACTTTCCTGCTGGACAAGGCACTAAGCAGTTGGGACCCTAGTGAAAATAAATGATCACATATTGTACACAATATGTTAGACCTTTTTGGTCAATGTAGGTTAAATTTGGATATCCCAGTTTACCATGAATCCTGGAGCACAGATGCACTGTCCTGTCACACTGTGGCAGTCTGCCCCATTCTGACACTGACAAACTTGTTGGCACAATTCTCCGTAAAACCCTGGTGTACAAGTCTCATTACAGTAGAGGCCAGACCATCCAGGATGGCATGTACATTCACCAGACATTGGCTGACACCTGAGAATAGACAAGAATTTCATTTATTTATGTCCTTTTTGTTGCAATATTAATATTTAATTAAAGCCAGGTACACACAACACACACACACATTTTAAAACACAAGTATCTAATATAGAGAGCAAATATGAATTGCATCCTCTGCTACACCCAGCAGGTGGAGCCCTCCTGCTACTGGACACAGAAAATGTGCCTTTGTTTCTACTACAACTGTGGCCAACAGCAGTTGTACTTAGACAGCAGAGGCATTGAGATGGACATGTGAACTTGAGAGCAACACATGTCAGACTCCAGCTGCTTGACAAGTCAAACACTAACTACTAATGTTGCTCTACAAACAGTTTGATAAAACCATCAATATAAATATATATGGCTTACCTGCGTGTGTTGCGTGCAGCACAGGGGCACTTTTTGTCACACTTTAGTCCGTAGAAACTTTCAGGGCACAATCTGGTTTCAACACGTCTCCCCAGTGTAGCCAGGTTCACACAGACACATGCCATTAGTGTGGTAGCATTTGCCATTGTTCTTACAATTACATGTCTTTGTACAGCCTGCTCCATAAGTCCCCACTGGACACTGGTCTTGGCACCTGTTTAAAAACGAACCAAGCAGATTACTATACAACATCCACAGGTGTAGTCATTTGTATAACTTGGGAATAAACAAGAACCTATAATTGAGAATTATCATTTTAAAAGCCAAGACAGAAAACAATTTAGGACAGGTATGTGATGGCAAGTGATCTTATCTCCATTATCCACTCCAATAGGGGTTACCCAAGGATACGGTTTCTCACCTTAAGTCTGCTATACATGCCCGGTGTGTACAAATCTTAAATGTTTAATTTAAATGTATATAATGCCTTACCTCACTGATAACTAACATTGACATTTGTATCTTCAGAGATGCCCAGCAGGGCCCATAATGTGTCCCCTGTTAAAAATTAACCCAGTTTTTGAATAAAATAGTAATTTGTATTTTTGGTAACTGCTGAAGGGGAAATCAAAAGTAAGTTGCTAGACACACTAACAATGTCTGTGTCTGTTTTTCTATGCTCTGTTCAAATATAGCAGCAAAAAAAGCAAACAGATGCGCTGAAAAGTTTTAAGCACACAAAGGCTTTCTTATATTTTGTTTGAGTACAGTACACCACAGTTACCAAAGCAACCACTAAATCAAACAAGATACGCTAATGAAATACTCAAACCAAACTCAAAAGGGTAAATATGAACAGAATCATCTTAGGGGTAGTGTTTATTTCTGATGATGCCCATTGCTTTTTGTTTTGTTTGTTGTGTTTAATATTGTCAAAAAATCTGTTCTCTGTTTTCAACAATGTATTCTCTCAATAAGCAGCACAACTCATTTCCTAGTTTTGTCATCCTGCGGGGCAAATCATAGCCCTCTCATACACAGAGTGACCCGTTAATGGATTTCAGTGGCTTAGGGAGTGGTGGTGGTGACCCCAGTTCCTAGCAGCACCATACCATGACGTCTGGTTTCCCCTCAAACCCTTATTTACTTATAAAAGAGCATACAGAGAGGCTATTCCTGTTCCATCATTGGTCACCATAAGTATATGGTGTGTGCACTTTGACATTGTTAATTATATGGGCCTACAGCCTGTTTGGTACTCTGCATTTGTCTGTGAAAACACTGAGTAAGCGACATGTGGTGTGTTTGCCTCCAATGAGTCTCAAGAGGGCACTTTTGTTTTTTATAATGTATACTTTATATGTCTAGTAGTAAATTGAATTGTATCATAAATAACATGTTTGTAGGCCAAGTTGATAACACTCATGTCAAAAAGACAGAATATAAATAGTATTGATGATGGTGTGTCTCTCTGTTACAAATACAAGCTCTCACCGTTCTCCAGTGTAGCCCGCTCGGCACAGACACTGTCCCGTGGAGGGCACACAAAAGCCATTGTTATGACACTGACACTCATGGGAACAGTTTTGGTCCGAATCTTCCCTCAGGGCAGGGCTGACCACACACTGTACCCTAAAAACAGATGCAGCAATACTTTCACTAACATGATGATGTATGTTGTAGGACTATAGATGTATCAGTAAAGATATTACATATACAGATATTTGGAAATATGACCAAGCACATTGGTGGATCAGTTAATCAAAAAAATCTATTATAATGCTGCTCCATGAGAGTAGCATTGTTATTGATTTCTTTCTATTGTCCACTGTTGAAGAGGAATAACATGTAACACCCTTGTCTGTGTAATCCCTCAGTCGTCAAGGTCTGATCCATAGTAAAAGCCAGAAGTAAAATCTGTCAACTGGGCAAAAAGTTATAGGAGTGAAGACGTTTTGCTGTTCCAATGACCAACGAAACGTCTCGCTGATTGGCTTTTACTATGTAACACCCCTTGTTTTTGCCATAAGAAATATTACTTATCCTCTAGAACAATATGGAAGAGATTGTGACGCCTTTACTTTTCCTCTAGAGCAAAGAGATTGTGATGCCTTTATAGCTTTGTTGTTTGTATAGTTAAGTGTGGACTTGTACCGTCCAGCCAGCAGGGCAGGCGCACTGTCCAGTGACATGATGACAGACTCCTCCATTTTGACAGGGACATCTCTCCTCACATTTCTGTCCATGTTTACCTGGAGGGCATAGGTCTTCACAGCTGCAGGGAAAAGCAATTGATAATAATCAGCACTTAACATGTTTGAATAGTGAACAGTTAGAATGAGGGGGCTAACTTACATAGCACCTGTGTATCCTGGTGTACACTTGCACTCTCCGGTCACATGATGACAGGTTGCTCCGTTCTGACACTGACACTTCTGTTGACAGTTGCTCCCATAGGTGCCCGTTTCACACTGAGCCTCACAGCGCCACCCTCTGTACCCAGGTGGGCACAGGCATGCACCAGTGATGGGGTTGCACAGAGCTCCGTTCTTGCACTGGCATCGGTTGCTGCAGTGTGGACCCCAGTGTTCACTATCGCATGCTAAAAATGAGCACAACATAAAAAGCAAGTATTAAAAGCAAAACTGTTCAGGCAAGGTTTGAAGTTCTTTCAGACTTAAACTGATAACATGTACGTTGTGTATTCCCATTGACCACCCTTTAACATGAGATGCTCATATTGTCTCACTCTCTTATCATCCAGGTTATCAGTGGTTCAGGAGAGTTTTCCCCAGGTGTGTCAGCCTACATAGCCTTCAGCACAAACAAAGTCATTCACTTAGTGTTAATACTCTGATCTTATCATTTTAAGATACTCAAACATTTATATTTATACTAAATTATTAACTGGGCTACAATATATCTTAAATATATATACAGAAAACTCAAACAGCTCAGTCACTTAATTTTTATGCACATAAACACTGCCAGTCAGAGGCAAATCTAACCTGTCCTGGTCCACTGTCAGACCAGGCCTGACCTGCACCCACTTCATTAACCTTTGCTGGTTAAGACTCAAACTAACCCCAACTCACCCAACAGCACATACATGTCCCATCACTGGGCCAAGAACATGCGCAATGTAGTAAAAACATTACTCAAATATTTTGCCATACATACATTTGTTATAACTTATCATTTTGAAACAACCTAATTTAGAAGTTTTGTTTGGAGATTGCTGTCTACAACAAATGCCATTCAGATATATTTGTCAAACCATTTGCCACTTCCTTTAAGTCCAGTTATAGTAGTTACAGCAAACAGTGATGTGTGGGCATAATAATAATGGTTTTCATGGGGATTGTGGTTGTGAGTGGCCTTTAAACTCGGGGCGGTTTTCTCTGGGCTGATTAGTGCATATATAAAGCACAGCTGGTTTGGGTGCACCCAGCCAGCTGTCAATACTTGATTATGGCATTGTCAATATCTGAATACAGAAAAGCATTCAACATTAATAGTGGAAGGTCTGAAAGCCTATATAAGCAAATATACAATAAAATATTTATTGGAGAATTGATGCAAAGCAACATCACACTATCTGATTTGATAAAGTACATAACTATAGCATCTATAGTTTATTGTTTTGGTTAAGCAGATGTATGGCTGTGGAGTAGTGGATTTATTTATAGTGGTAGAAATGACCCCCATTTAAAAGTATGTGTGAGTGTCTGATGTAATTTTAGTGTTTTACAGTATTGTGAATTGTATTATTAACAAGTATTGTACTGCAAAAGTATAAATTGCAATATGCAATTTTAGATGACAGTTAATCCCACAATAGAATTTTGCCATGTTACCCTGCTCAGTTTTAAACTATAGGTATTCTACAACGTTGTGATGTCCCTTTACCTATGCCCAGGCAGGGCATTAGATAGTTTTCAAGCACATCTCCCATGTGATTATTAACAAGTAAAAATTATGGAACAAACATTTCCTCTGCACTATTCACTTCTCATCCCCACTCAGCCCACTGTTAGTTGGACCTGTTCAGTAACTATGGGCTTCTTTTATCCAGATGCATTAGGCCGCTCCGTGCTGACCCAGTACAAAACATGCACACTGCACTGTTTCCTGAGGCGGTCCTGAGCCGTGCCCGGTCCTGGGACCAGGCTGTGTGGACAATGAGAGAGGGAGGAGATTAGATACTAAGATGCACATGGAAACTCTCTGCCATCCTGCTACCTTTGTGAAACCTGACCTAGATTGAAGAAAAAGGCCAGACTCCAGGAGCTGGGGGCTCCTTGTCCCCTCTCCTGAGAACAGCCTGTTCCCTTTCACCAGTCCAGCTACAAAGGATGGCAGTGCACCAGTCAGATGAGGCACAGTTTTCACTTTTCACTAAGATTATTTAAAGTGTGTAGATTTATTTATGGAAAGACAGGCAGTCCACAATATACAATGAGCTTAACAGAAGAAAAGTACCAAGTAAGTCAATTAACTGTGTACTATTCAAGTAAAGGTTAACCAAAAAGCTACAAACAACACCACAGCTCTAACAAAATGACTGCCACTCTTAAGTACTTTAGTTCACAGACACAATAAATGATATAATATTTACATCCACTACGAAAATGAGGCTGACATTTTTATTCACATTTGTGTTTAGTGCATAAGTTGGCAGTGACTGTGAGTTGGCTCTCTTCTCTGGGGAGGAACTGGAAGCTGGCGGCACTTCCATTATACCAGTGAACGCTCATGGGAACCCGAATGCCTCTCTGATACTCAGCTGAAAAAAAACATCTGTAGCATTCTTTGGCTTTCTCAAAAGGACTTTCTCTGATAGTGGACAAAAGCTTAAGACTTCTTTACTCAACACAGACCCCTACATCGACAAAACAGTGACAGCCCACACACACACTTACTGCAGCCGAATTTGAGATCTCCTGAGCATCTTGTGGTGTCATCATGTGTACTAAATCACAAGCTCCAGAGCCTGGGGTTATTTCCTACCACACGATTTTCTACAGCTTTTCTATTATTCCTGCTCACCCCACGCACACCCTCTCCCCATTTCCTTTCCTGTCTTACTCCCCAAATTGATCCTCAGACATATTGTAATGGCTCACTGACCTGTAAAATGAGGCTTATCTGTGGGACTCTTGAGGAAATTAAAGACATTCTGCTTGACCTAATGTCTTCATCCCAATCATAAACCAGCACTTTGCTTTTCTCTGCTTGTTACAAACTATAGCTGCTCTGTAAAAGCACATGCTGGTGTGTGAAAGAATGAATGACTCCAAAGAACTGTTATCATGTCCTGATAGTGTCTGTCTCAGTTCTGGTGGTCTGTCTGGAACCATGGGAGCAAGAGATTAAGATTAGGTGCAGAAGATACATGGATAGAAGAAAAAATAACTTAAGCTACCAAGCAAAGTTAATTGGTGTTTTTAGAAAACAGAACCCGGAGGAACCCAGGGTGTACATGCAGACCTTTTTACTATAACCATGCTGGTTTCATATTTTCTGGCCCTCCAGATTTATCAAAAGCAGGGCTACAGAGCAAATGTACTGCAGCTCAACCACTGAGTCAGTAGTTTAGTAACTTTTTAAATTGAATTCCTGACTGTATGGTTGGGGTGTCAGTTGTACCTTAAACTGCATACATTGAATACAGCAGTTATAGTGGCTGTTTGTAGCAATGCAGACGTAGCAGACAGACAGGCAGTGGATCAGATTTAGAGGGGCCCAGGGGAGCCCTGGGGCCCGACACAACAATAGTCATCTTTATACACAGGCAGAAACCAAAGACAACGGGCACACCCTGTGGGCTCCTCACACATATCAGCCTATAGACCACTGTGGAGAGGCATTCACTGTCCTATCAGAGCACACAGAAATAGACTTTGAAGGGTTGTGCAAAACAACTACTACACAGGTAAAATTCCAACAACAGTCTAACATGTTCAGCAGCAATTTTAGCCTGAAAACATTTGCTGTGGTGTGGCCTGGGAGCAGCAAGGTGATGAGAGACACAAACTGAGATGGGAAAGTCTATTTCCCCACAGTCACATACATTCATGTAATGACTCAGCTGCAGCTCCTCGTAAAAGTAATGTATATAAAACTGGTTATGAAATAAGCATTTAGTCTAACCAGGGCCAATATCCTGTGAAACAAAGATAATTCAATCAGATACTGAAATATAATTGTTTGCGTAAAGTAGCGGAAGTACTGCACTGCAGCTGTGGCATGAGGCTGAGCACATGTTGGTCGACAGCTGGGGTAAAAGGTAGTATCATGTTAAAATCCTAATGAGAAACACTAGTGTAAACGAGCTACTGTCTGGAATATTTTAATTGTCTAACAAAGACACACTGTTGGTTTTTGGCACACCACACTGACGGTACAAAACACACAGCTGCTAAAATCAAGATTATTGTGACCGTGCAGGGGCAATGGGTGTTTGCACCACACATTTCAGCTTTCTTTGAAAGATGTATACAACATAACAGTCTTACATATAGCAACATTCAGTTTCACAAACATCAAGTGTAGAGTAGAATTCTGTCAGTCCTGTCTTGTTTGCTTGTTTGCCTCTTTGTTGTACACGGTTGTATTTTTAGTTACAGTATGAAGCCTACCTGTCGTCCAAGACAAAGAGTGAATTTGCACTTTGAGTGAACAAAGCCCAAGTGGTAAAATGATACACGAGTCTGTTTTTTCTTTTTGTGAAGTCAAAGTGCTTCCACAGACACCAGGGTCCCTCACAAACACAGTGCTGCTCACAGACAGCAGCAGCTGGAGTGACTTACCACTGGAGCAGTTGGAGCCCCCCCAGCCTGGTTCACACTGGCAGGTGTTAGGGGCCATGCAGCGGCCATGAACACAGCTTTCCGCACAGAACGCTGAGGGAGAAACAGACAAGAGATGTGTGAAAACATGCTTGTCTTCCTGATGCTTTGCCCTTTTGCACATCACTATACATTACAGATAAGATTACTCAAGGCGTGTGCATCTAAAATTGTGCTACACAAAGAGAAATGAAGGCATTTACACAAGGTTTAAATTAAGTAAAGTGCAGATTTTAAAGTTTTGGCAACTTAAATATAAGCCTACTTCTATACTAATAGGGTGGCAATATAATACTGCTTCTGCAAACTGCAAACACAGTGGCTGCAAACACAGTGGCTGACAACTGGAACATCAAATCTACTGTAATCTAATCTAATTATTTGTACTGGTAACTTCAATCTACTGTGCACGCATAAAACATAGATAGTAAAATACTGCAAGCAAATATGGCACAGACAATAATATTATATGTGATGTAAACACTGTATGCTGTATTTAAATCTGTGTATGAGTGTGATGTACTGTCCTACTTCTTGTGCAGCGATACAAGTGATTCTTAAATACCAGGAAAACCGCCCACACAGGGTGAATTTGCTCCTAAATGATCTTGAGTAACCATCACTGACTCTTGCTTTGATCAAAAGACCAGATTCACTCTATTAACGTTGTTTTTGACACACTTGATCGATTTATAAAATGCGTAGTAGACAAATGGACTCCTCCTTCCAAATGCACTAAATTAATCCATTTTAGATTAGGTTTTTTTCTGTGTTGCCTTCCATCTGGAAAAATCAGTTAGCCTCAAGTGTCTTAGCTGCAGACTCTCTTCTTTTCAGTAGCATGTGATTCAGCCTACAACAGAATCTGTTCAATCTAAATAACAACCCTTTCTGCATCCTGGGGCATGTTATCACAGCTCACCAATGTATATTAAACTAACATAAAGCATTACTTATATTAACCTGAGCTATAGAAAACACATTTTTATCTTATTGAAATAACAAGATCATCTTACAACGCACAACTACAACAGTTGTTGTTCTGGTTAATGGCCCCGTGACTTCACACCTGTTTTGGACATGTTGGCCACAATAAAGACACCCAGAGGCCTTTGTGGGCGTTACTACATGTACGTTCACCTCACCAGCTACAAGTGTGTTTATCTGACCCACAAGATGCTGTTTACATATTGTAGAGAATACTATTAGAAGAATATTTCCATAATACTTTGACCTTCATTTCTATTATTAATTGCCCCAATACTGTGATGGTTGTATCAATATTGGTATGTTAACTGGTTTCACGCACTCACCAAACTGTTAAGTCACTGTTATCCTAATAATTAAAAAGTGGTGCGCGTGTGTTTGTTGTTGTACTACTTACGAGCACAGATCTCTCCATCCTCATAGAAGCCTGGGCAGCACTGTGATTTCCTCCTATACATGGTCTTCTCCCCTCTGCGATAAGCTGTTTTTGTAGCTAACTCTGCACCCAGACACAAGACATCAGTAGTTTGCAATTTACTTGTAGATTTCAATGATTCCCACAAGCCCCCCACATGTATTTAAACTATAATCACTAGAAGGATATTTTAAGTGTTTGTGTGCGCACCTTTGAACATATGTTGCATGCATGATACTCCTTACCTGTGCCTGGTGCATTTGAACCAGTTGAGGATGTCTGAGCAACTGGTGTAGTAAATCTGGTCATACGGATGAGCATAGGATTCCTGCACTGTCACAGAGTAACTGAAAACACAGACCCAAACACATCTGAAATTCGAACCGGAAGCATTCAGCTGCATTTGTGAACGACCAGTGTCACTTGTGTACTGAATGGATTAAACATCCACAGCAGTTTTGTCTTCACCTCTCAACACTAAAGTGGTCTTTGTGTGTGTCCCTGTATTACATGATTACATGAGACAGATGAAACTGAACAGACTTTAGTGAGGTGGTGGGAGAACAAAGGAAAAAGGTCCTTATGACTGTCATGTGAACTTGCTCTGAGCTTTGCAGCATAGGTATGCATGTTGGAATTTTTCATGCAGGTATTTAGTTACAAATGAGCCAAATTATGGGAACTACATACACAATGAGAATAAACACATTAACAAAAGAAGTCAAATTTAACAGAAAAATCATTTAAATCCTTCCATCATGTTTCCAGACAGATACCAGGTGTTTGCTGTTCCTAGTTGCAAAGCCTTCATCCACCAATTTGAAAGTTGGCAGTGAGATGCCAGCTTTGGCCTGTGCATGCTATTGTTGTGTCCCTGGGAATATTGAACCTGTCCATGTTTTGGGTCCCATCTTATTCCCTCATCACTTTTCGGTTGTCAGTCTTCGGTCTCTGTGAGTGTAAAGTGTGTGTCTGTGTGTGCATGTGCAGCTGTTTCCTTGGATTAGACACTGAAAGCCAATCTAGCTGGGAAATGGGCCTGCACCTAAGTTCTTGAACATCAGAGTGAAGTTTGTACTTTTATAGTGGCTTTGTGCAGATGGGCATTGCGACATCGTACACTGACCTTTCCCAGTGACTGCAGACGTTCGGATCTTCCAGGTTTAGCGAGGAAGTGATACAAGGAAGAAAGCAGAAGGATGCAGCCAGTAGGATTGTGCGATGGTAGTAAAGTGTCATGGCCATGTCTGAGCTGCTCCTAAATAAGACACCAGACACAGAAAAACACATTCACTCACTTTAAAGGAAATTTGAGTTAAAACACTTTGATACCAAGAAAACAACAATTTGCAAAATGTTTTCTTAAGTTAGAACAAATCTGACAATTTACTTGATTGGGTGCATTCACTGAGCAGCATATAAGAACATACAGGAGGAATATTTGTCTCTCCTCTACACAGCTCTGAGTATATGTTTACCACAATGACAGAACTCTCTCACTGATTGTAGGTTACACTGGGCCCTAGCGTTATTTGAGTATGTCAAAGCCAGTCCTAATGATAAGGAAGACCTATGACACAAACAAATACTGTTCTATGTTCAGTTTCATAGCCAGCTAAAAATAATGTTTTTTACAGAAAATGTTCATTACATGGATTCAGTACACCTATTATACACATATTAAGTATCCCATTCAGAGTAAATCTTATTGAAAAACTTGATCCTTAAGTCCTATTATGGATGTCTGCTTGATCTTCTGTATTTATTTACTGTAGATGGCACGGTACAGACTGTTAAATCAAGGGGGTTGTGGTTGCACTAGCTTTCATAACAGTTTGATTTTACTCCAGGTCCTCAAGCTCACGGAGATGCTCCAGCAGCATTGAAGAATGGGTCAAATGCAGAGTACAAATTTCACCATGGGACAATAAAGTTAAGTTACCTTAAAAATCATTATTGGGATGCTGTAATGTTTTGTTTTTTGGGGCTTTTTTTGGTCAATATCACACACCCCTAGTCTAAACACTCACACTGAAAATAGAAGTACTCAAATGTAGTGTAATGTTCTTAGAATTCAGTCAAATGAATTAACTATAGCATTGAAACATTACCCTATATAGTACAAGAAGCACAAGAAGCCCTTGCAGTGCCTTGTTTCTCAGACACCCATTCACATGATGAGTTAGCAAAGCGCCTGACAAAGCCTCAGAGCATCAGTAGTCTTGTCACATTACCTGAGCTAGCTTCAGAGAGGGCAACTAGAGTTCACCAGCAATAATGACAAAATGGCAAGCAAAATCACAAGAGAAGTAACTACACCAGCGGTGGATGTTGTTCCAAGAATTACTAACATGATCTGTGAAATTGAAGTGCTAAAGAGGTAATAAAGTTAGATAAAAACATATGATCTAAATCCCTCTAGGCTTAGTTAAAATGTCCACACTTTGTCTGGTCCTCTTCCTCTCGCCCGCCTCCACTACTGTTCAGTTTACTGCCCCAGCTGCCTGATCCCTCCCTCGATACTAATATCAAGAGAGCCACAACACAAGGTGAGGAGGTTAGAAGGCTGCGATTCGTTTGGAAAACGTAGGTTCAGGTTGTCAGAGAAGTCTGTGGCCGTTAACAGCGTTTGCAGCATGCACAGGCTTCTCTGGTTTCACTGCACCGAATGGGCACAGCTGCAGCCACCAGTGCCGAAAACCCCTCTCCATCCTGAGACAAATGTACTGTTGGACAAACAAGGGCCATGCTGTGTGGGTGATACACACATCCACCACAGACTGGAGAGGATTAGACAACATGGACACACTGTTATAAGCAGAAGACCAGTGACGCCTTGCTGTCCTCACTGTGTGAAGTCCCTCCAGCATCACACAAGGATGCACACACAGGCAAAGGATTCATGTGTCTGTGCTCCAAGTCAAATTATATTTTATCCTAGATTCAGAAAGTACAAAACTGTGTAAACAATTCATCCATATAGTCACAGGATTTTAACTCACATGAGACGTGTCAACGTCACACATCCTAAAGATGTATTTAACTTGTCAACATTATGACCAGGGCTGTAGTTCTTAAGTAATTTAATCGGTCAGTGATGTCTTACTCCACCAAATGTATTATTATTAAGATTTAAACTGAAAGCAGCAGAAAGGAGAATGCAAACTGCAGTTTGGGGAGTCATGTGATAGTTTAATTGACATTCTCTGTAGGTTATTTAAAACGCACGCCAGAGAAATAAAATAACCATTAAAATTACTAAAATTGTTGTAACAGAGCCTGCTCATTAGAAAGTTATCAAAGATCTAAGGCATTCCTGAAATGAAACTTTGAACATCTTTACAGAAAAGTGAAGTGACTGTGCAACAGTTGCACATTTCCATCAAGTCAGAAAAACAACAGCTGAATGTGAAGTTTGAGCAGCAGCTGACTCTAATGCATGCGAGCCTGGTAAACGCCTCACAAACATGAGTGACCACATCCAAAACTCAAAGTGATGAAATGATCATTGAAAAAAAGCCAAATATTGCTACAAATCAGCTCAAGTCTTGAAAGTGTGGTAGAGGTAAGATTGTCCTTCATACAAATTTTAATGCCACTGTGATAAAAAACAAACAACTGCCCTTTTAACCATCATATTACTAGGATGAACTGGTTTATACTGTGAAATCCAGTCTTCTTTACCATTTCAATATTAATGAATATTCAAATATATGTGTGCATTTAATATTCATATTTAACAACAGTGTGTTTAATTTAATCATTTGGCAACACTTCTTCTGAAAAAGTTCAAAGGTACTTGTTCAAATCTGTATGTATTCTTTAGTATGAAATCAGTTAGTATTTGGGTACCAACTAGAACAACCCTAATTCATGAAACATTTTATTAAAGCTTTCTCAGTTGTTTATTTAGCCTACTGTAAATGTGTTTGTTTAGACTTTCACACAATCTGCTTCACATGCCTGCAGAGAGAGATGACTTTCACTCCATCTGAGAAGCAGAGGAAACTACAGTTTATTTTTAAGAGCAATTAAAGTTAGTTCTAATTGCTAGTTCTTATGGCCCATCCCTCTGATAGTGTTCTAAGCTGGTTGCTTCTTTTTACACTATTCTCTCTATTTCTACATACAGGCTGAGATCTTGCAGACATATATTTTCTTAATTCAAAGTGAGACGCGTGTGCGATCTTTAGCAGCTGAAAATGGTTGGACCATTATAGTCTGCACAGTTGAGATTTTTCCCACTAGTTTTATTTCTGGATATTTCTGCCCCATTTCCCCCAAACTGTTTAGCCAAGACTGGCATTGATGTGTGTTTGAACAAAGAAAACTATTTTTGAAAGAGGAGAGATGGTCACAGATAAAAGAGCCCTATGAATCAATCTTATTTCATTAGGTGTAGATGTAACTTTTGCCACCTGCTTGTCTCCATGGAGATGTAATTGCTTTTTCTGGAATGTTTAACAAAATGGTATTAAACACTTTTTGTTACACGTGTTTCATTCCAACAAAAATATATATATATAGGGATCATCTCCACAAATCTTCATAGTTTAATGCCTGTGAAATATTCCAGGCAAAATCCAGGAAAAAAACATCTTCATGGAACAGTCTACAAGCAAGTGGTGGAGTCTTTTAGCTTTCCCCCCCCACACAATCTCTTATTTTGCAAAGTACTATCCCCAGAAAACGCCCTAACAGATCACATAGGCCAACTGTCCACTACTTATTGTCTGTTTATGAAGCATGAAATGAGACGTCTCTGTTTTTTAAGTGCAAATGTTTAAAATGCTCACAGCTGCTGTTGTGTAATGATTCACCTGTTTTAATGAAGAGTGTGGGCCCTTCTCTGTCTCATGGGTCCGTCCTTGGTTCCGTATATTGTTGATAATTCCTGGCGCTGTCTCTTGAGAAAATCCCCAGATCTTCAGAGAGAAGTTGTCCAGCAGACTCGGTCAAGAGAGAGAGAGAGAGGGAGAAACGTAACTCTGTGCGTGAACCATCAACACCACGGACCCAAAGTTTTCTCCAAAGAGCCACAGCGGGTCTCTGCTTACGTCACCGGGAGCTTCACCAATGAAAACGCGGCTTCTCTCGTTTAAGTCTCATCCATTGAAATCAGAGGCTATAATTGAAAAGGAGTCAGTAAACAAACAAATAGGTCTACTGCGAATGACGGCGAGCAGATTGTGTTGTTTGTCTCATCATGCGCTGTTACATGTTCATTTGACAGTACGTTCTTCAAAAGACTCACACGTTTTCCTCATTTAAAAAAAATCTGACTTCTGAAATTGCCTTTAAAGCCTATTAATATGCAAAATGACCTGATAATAAATAAATAAATGGGATATAAACAATACTTTTTTTCTGCTCCAATACAACGATAATATCCTCCTGACTACCAGCAGTTCAAATTTGTCCTCTCTGGTGGACATATGTAAAACCTGAATATCTCCAACCCAGTGCATACAACTGAAATAACTCCTTTTGACATCTATAGAGGACATTTAGGGCTTTTCAATGATACCAAATGTGAAGGGGTGGGGCTTTGGTACCTGTCTGTTTTTCATCAAGGAAAATGCCGTCCATCACTCCAAGCACATTTTATGGGAAGAGGAAAAATAAGTGAATTTTTCTTTTTATTGAGCAAATTTTGGCTTGAAATGTTGATGGCATATTTAATATAAGTCTTTAAACAACACATTTAGACATTGTCCAATTTCTTCTAACAGTTTTTTGTGTAGTATTTAAGTGTTTAAAAAATGTCCTCTGTCATGGACATTTGTAGTTATTTCGTCCATTTTATTCTATTTTTTTTTTTTTTTTCAAATGACAAGAAAGAATTCATCCTCAGAAGTGGAGAGAATTTTACTGCAAATTGTTGATGGAAAGAAGATCAAAATGCAGTGACTGAGGCAGATGCAGAGGAAGATGATTCAGAAGCTCTGAAGATGAAATTCAGGCAGGACAAGCAGATGCAGAGGAGTCAGATCAGGCAGAACAGTCCACATCTGAGTCCAGTCGGCGTCCAATGTGGCGCAAGAATCCAAAGTACATCTTGAGTTGAAACTTATTTTAATTGTGTTTTTCTCCCTTTATTACTTTAAAGATTCAAATTCCAACTTGATTATCCTCCCATTATTCAGAGTAATGATGCCATGACACGCCAAAACTGGACTCCAATTGATTATTTTAAGCGGTACATTGATGGGTCCGTGGTTGAAGGAAGGGCCCTGTGCACAAATCAGCGTGACGTCTGGATCTCAAAAATAAATATTTCAAATTATTTTTGGTACTAATTGATTGCCATAAAGGTTCAGTTTCACATTTTTCACGTTTTCAGTATTCTAATTACCCCACAAAGATGGGAGAATTTTAAAATAAATGTGATTGGACAACATTTATTCTCCTGATAGTCAGGAGGATATGGGCTACTACAAATTAAATTTATTTACTTTGCTGACATCTGCTGGTAGATTTGTAGAAGTAACGTGTGAGCGGATGTCTGTTTTAGAGTCATTGAACATGCCTAAACAAGTTTCAAAATAAAATATCAAAAGTCTAACTGACAACGCAATTTATTTATTTTTTTTAATAAAAATCAAACAAAACAATAGCAGGATTCTTTATAATCATTTTAGTATGATTAGTTTTGATTTGAACAGATGTTGAGTGCAAATTCCCGTATTGGAAAAAAAAAAAAAAAAAAGACAGATTTAATTTTGAAAAAGAAAACGTTGAAACGGAAGTGCGACTGGTGCTACATTGGTGGTTTTACAAAAGGTGTCTGCGATGACAACTTGCCTGCTCTCTATTTTGTAGCTATCTCAGAATCTCAGATAATTAATTTTGCACATTTAAGAAGTGCTAATTACGTGTAGCCTTAGCTGGGATGGTGCCGAGACCGCGCGTTGCAACACAAAGGCGCAAAAACCCTTAAGCTATGCTAATAAGTCTATTCTAATAATGAAAACAGTCACTGCAGGATATTGGGACTGGGCTCTGCTCGAAGTGTGAGGTTTATCTCACTATCTGTCTAATGAACTGCAACTTTTGTGATATAGTTTAGAAAGCGGGGCGATGAGGGTTGCTTCTTTCGGAAGAGGAACTAATTCGCATCAATAATTGAAGATGAAAATGGCGAAAATTCCGTTGGACAGCTCCACAGCTTCACCCACAGAGCGCGGGTGCCCATACACGTCAGCACTGGTGATAAACAACGGCTCTATTCATGTTTTACACCGCAGAGGTAAACTTGGAGTCTGATTTTAGTTATGGCTCTGAAATCCAGGAGACCGTGGACAACTCTATTTTTTGGCATCTTTGTTGGGTTCACCGCGTCCTCGTGGCTCATTGTGCCACAGGTGCTGGACAATAAACGGAGGAAGCCCTCTGTATGTTCTTACTATGGAGATGTCTCCGTTGGAAAAACACCGGGGGTACAGGGGGATCCCGTATTTATCACTGGCCGTAACAGCCCTCAGATCCCCTCACAGGCGGACAAACTGTCCAACACCGAGCGGAGCGGTCAAAACAACGAGACCGTCAGTCGGCCCAGAAGATTCCTCTACGTTGGTGTTATGACTGCCAAAAAGTACCTCACGTCTCGGGCAGTGGCTGCTTTCAAAACCTGGGCACACTCCATTCCCGGGAAGGTGGAGTTTTTCTCCAGCGCTGGCTCAGACGCGGTCCCTATGCCCGTCCCCGTTCCCGTGATCTCACTAACAGGTGTAGATGACTCCTACCCTCCACAGAAGAAATCATTTATGATGCTCAAATACATCCACGACCACTACCTGGATAAGTATGAGTGGTTCATGCGGGCTGACGATGATGTCTACATAAGAGGTGATTGCTCTTGATTGTCTCATGTATGGGGCATATTAGGCTGTTTAATCCCCTTTTTCTCACGACAGGTGAAAAGTTGGAGTCATTTCTCCGCTCCCTGAACAGCAGTAAACCACTGTACCTTGGTCAGACTGGCCTGGGCATGGCAGAGGAGTTGGGCAGGTTGGCCCTAGAGCCTGGAGAGAACTTCTGTATGGGAGGTCCTGGGATGATCTTCAGTCGTGAGGTGCTACGCAGGATGGTCCCTCACATTGGCACGTGTCTCAGAGAGATGTACACCACACATGAGGACGTGGAGGTGGGACGCTGTGTGCGGAGATTTGGAGGGACCCAGTGTGTGTGGTCTTATGAGGTATACACTGAGACACAGCATGACTCCCTTTATGTCTATGATTGAAACAAAAAAGGTCAAATATACTTTGTATTGTTGGTTAAGACATGCTGTAACTTTTTCCACAGATGCAACAACTCTTCTATGAGAACTATGAACACAAAAAAGGTTTTATTGAAGAACTCAACAGCCCAAAGATCCATAATGCTATCACGCTCCACCCAAACAAACGGCCTGCGTACCAGTACAGACTCCACAACTTCATGTTGAGCCGTGAGATTTCCAGACTTCGTTATCGCAGCATACTGCTTCATCGTGAAGCACTAATCATGAGTCAAGCCAGTGACACACAGGTGTTATGGGAGGATCAGCAACTGGGTGCTTTACCTTCATACATGCGCTTCCAGCCCAGTGATAGAAATGATGTGATTGAGTGGGATTTCCTGACTGGCCGTCATATTTACTCTGCAGTAGAAAACAAGATGGCAAGACAAAGCCTTGGAAATTCTCTTCGAACTGCATTAGAAGACATTATAATGCAAGTCATGGAGATGATAAATGAGAATTCAAAAACACGTGGCCGTGTTATTGACTTTAAAGAGGTGCAGTATGGTTATTATCGGGTGGATCCGATGCATGGTGCTGAATACATATTAGACTTACTGCTTTTGTACAAAAAGCATAAAGGACGTAAGATAACGGTGCCCGTGAGGCGCCATGCTTATCTCCAGCAGTCCTTCAGCCAGCCTTTTGTCACAGAGACTGAAGAGCTGGACGTGAATGAACTTGTGGCTGCCATAAACTCTGAGTCACAGAGTTTTCTTTCAAACTCTCTGAAGTTCTTGTCGTCTTTTCAGTTTTATGAGCCTACCAAGGAGATGTGGGACCAAAGTCAGAAGAAAGTCCACATCCTTGTACCACTGTCAGGTCGTTACGAAATATTTGTGCGCTTTATGGACAACTTTGAAAAAGTTTGTTTGATTCCTAAACAAAATGTAAAACTTTCCATAATTCTAGTTGAAAATGAAAACAGCCAGCTAAAAGGGAAGCATGCTCAGTTAATTGAAGACTACAGCAGAAAGTACCCTAGAGCAGACCTCACTGTTATTCCTATGACTGGGAATTTCTCAAGAGGACTTGCTTTGGAGATCGGCTCCGCTCTGCTTGATAATGACACTCTCCTCTTCTTCTGTGATGTTGATCTTATTTTTACGGCTGATGCTCTGCAACGATGCAGAGACAATACTATTCAGGGGAAACAAGTTTATTTTCCTATAGTTTTTAGTCAATATAACCCTAAGATAGTGTATGCAGAAAATAATCCAAGAGATAACAAATTTGTGATCACTAAAAAAAGTGGTTTCTGGCGTGATTATGGTTTTGGAATCACATGTATTTTTAAAAGGGATTTGATAAAAGCTGGAGGTTTTGATACCTCCATATTGGGCTGGGGCTTGGAGGATGTAGACCTTTACACAAAAATGATTAATTCTGGTTTAAAAGTCTTGCGCAGCCAAGAACCAGGAATTGTGCATATTTATCATCCTGTTCAGTGCAACTCCAGTCTGGAGCAGAAACAATTCAAAATGTGCCTTGGGTCCAGAGCAAGTACATATGCATCAACAATGCAGCTGGCTGAGCTGTGGCTTGAAAAACACATGGAGGGCTTTAACAGGACCATATCATAACTGATGATAACCCTCTTTACTCCTTATGCTCAGTTTACCTCAATTTGCTTCTTTTGGAAATAAAATTAAAATAAGAGTGCATTAATTATGATGCATTTGCGTAAGTTACAATTATGTTATAAATTATGTTATAAATTATGTAATTATGTTATAAAACCAGTGTTCACAGATTTATTAAGCTACCTCTTTTCTACTTCACCCCTCTTTCCTAAATACAACACATGTTGGAGTAATATTTTTAAAATGCAGTATTGTACTGTTTCTTGGACCATATTCCACATTTTCTTTTTTTTCCCAAAACAAAAAAAACAACCTCATTCAATGTCACAGTTGGTCTGTATTATTTAAGAAAAGATAATATATTGCATATTTTGTATTATGATTTGATTCATTATCATGTTTTGTATAGCCCACGGTATAATGTGACTATAAGTTCTATGATGTAGCGGACCACCACTGTTCACCACTTAATGTTAATTAGAAATGAAACAGAATGTGATTACATTACATTGATATTGTTTATTAATAAAATGTATTCCAGCAATAATTTAAAATGAATAAATATATATGCAGACTGTGTAAATTGTATTTTCTCTTGTTCTGTTGGTCGGATTTCTTACATGGTATGTTTAGCTTTACTTAGTTATAGTCTACTGAAACGAAGTACTATATGTCACGGTTCATCAAACGTTATAATTCCCAGTCTCATCTCTCTTGTCAGAACGAGGCGTTCACGTTTTTGATAGTATAATGTACATTTTTTGTCGGGTCAGTGAACGCGGCACGCCGGATGACGCTGCGGCGCAGAATAAACATGGCGTCGGGGCAGCAGTGGGTGTTGGTGGAAATGGTGCAAGCGTTTTATGAGGTAAATTCCTCTCTTAACTACTCTTTTGTTTAAAATTGTATTGGCAGTTGTAGGGCGAACGCGTTCCTTATGTTTTTCTTCTCATGATCTCCGCTTAAAGTTAGTTTAAGTGTGTTTAACGTCCTCAGTCAGGAAGTAGTGATGGGGCGATGTTTGACAGATGCCTGGAGCCTATCGAAGTTTTCTAATGTGCTTTTTTTGCCTTGTGTAACCAGTCAGAAAATGTGCTTTAGGAATTTAGCCGGATTGTCTGTAAAATAAACCCAGTACATACAAATTCAAAATGGCACTGAAAGCGAACTTGACAAATCCACTGAAACAAGTTAATGCCGAGGTATCTAAAACCAACTTGTAGATGCATTGTTAATTATAGTCACAAAACAGAATTTACTGATGTTGCAGTGGTTGCAAAATCTATATGATATGAAATTTGAAAAACTTGATTGAAGTAATGTATTACTTTGACTACCGACTAACATTCATGTAGATCTAGTCTATTCATCTAGATTCATGACCTTCTCTTTGGGAAAGATAATAAAATGCCTGACACCTCCAAACAACAAACATAGTTATTTTGATATTGTAAACAAAGGTTTTCCTGGCACAGCAGCGCCTGTGAGAAATAACACTAGCTAACACAACCTAACACTTCTACATGCCATCAGCTTACACCCAATTACCACAGCAGCCACACTCAAACCTAATAAGCCTAATAAGGCCCTGTTCTCATCCTGTTTTTTGCAGGCGCCAGCTTATCATCTGATTCTCGAAGGGATCCTCATTCTGTGGATAATTAGACTGCTCTTCTCCAAGACCTACAGGCTACATGAGACATATAAACTGACAGAGAAGGTAAACTTTGCAAGTATCAGGAGACTCGTATAGCATAAAGAGTAAACCAATTGACCAGTCCTGTTTACAGGAAAAGGAAGATCTGATCGAGGAGTGGCAACCAGAGCCACTAGTCCCTCCTGTTTCCAAAGACCATCCTTCAATTAATTATGATGTTGTAACAGGGTAATGCTCTTTGACTTAACTTGGATTTCAAATGGTCACATAATGACAACTCCCGCTCTGTACATAAAACATTTCATGTAATTTACTTTGTCATTACAGGCCTCCCAGTCACAAAATTGTAATCAATGGGAAAGAATGCATTAATTTTGCTTCTTTTAACTTCCTTGGTCTACTTGACAATGATCGTGTCAAAGTAAGTTACCTGTTTGTACCACCAAAACTATTGAGAAATGTAAAGTGATGGTATGAATACATTCTTATCTAACTTCAGCAAAAGGCATTGGCTTCGCTAAGGAAATATGGCGTGGGTACATGTGGTCCAAGAGGCTTCTATGGGACTTTTGGTGAGTGTAGAATTGGGTTTCTACGTTGCATTTTTTCATATATCATTCAGGTTTTCATGTCACTCTGAATGTTACCGTTTTATCAATAATTACCTGATATTTGTTTCAATAGATGTTCACCTGGAACTGGAAAGTCGTCTGGCCAAATTTATGAAAACTGAAGAGGCTATTATCTACTCTTATGGTTTTGCAACTATTGCCAGTGCAATACCAGCCTACTCCAAGAGGGGGGACATCATCTTTGTGTAAGTATTTTCACTGCTAAAAGTTGTATTGTTTTTCAAAATACACAAGTTACCATTGTTTTATGTTGTATACCCAGTGATGAGGCAGCCTGCTTTGCCATCCAGAAAGGCCTTCAAGCATCTCGCAGCTTTATCAAATACTTCAAACATAATGACATGGAAGATCTGGAGAGATTGCTGAGGGAGCAAGAACAGGAGGACCAGAAGGTAACGTGTTAGACTTTTTTTGTGTATGTTATATTTCACTTTTCCTGTTGCTTTAATTTCTTTTCTATTCTTTTCAGAATCCCAGAAAAGCACGAGTGACGCGGAAGTTCATTGTAGTTGAGGGATTGTATATAAACACTGCAGATGTCTGTCCTCTCCCTGAATTGGTTGGTAAAACTAAAATATCAGTCCTTCTTATGACTATTCATTTTTGTTTTATTTTATTTATTCATTTTTTACATTATTTTTATTGAACATTTTTTGCTTCATACAAAATTAAACTAAAAACAAACAATAGCACAGTTTAGCATGCTACATCAGCAAATGAATAGCATAATAATTCTGTGAGATGAATTCTATCAAATGCAGCAGTTCTGACTGAATAAAGGCAACAATCACCACTTCAGAATCAGAAGACTTTTATTGCCATTGTCAGTGAACACAACTCACAAACTAGGAGCTTTCTTCGGTGACAAAGTGCAACATAAAACACTGAATAATTATAATATAACAGTTAAAAAAGGGTGTGCTTAAAATGGTTTAGAGGTGTGTGTGTATATATATGTGTGTATATATATATATGTGTGTGTGTGTGTGTGTGTGTGTGTATATATATTAATATATATATATATATATATATATATATATATATATATATATATATATATATATATATATTATATATATATATAATATATAATTATATACAATTATACATCTACACACACACACACACACACACACACACAACAACAACATCATCATCAGAACAACAGTTATAACTACAACTACTTACTGGCAGTATTACACCATACCTTTTTCATTTTCAGACAGTCTGGAGCATTTTCTCATCCCACTGAGACAATATCTTAACCATTCTAAAGCCACCATCTCAGATATTAAATCCAATTCTTCTACATTTGGACAGAAGGGGCATCATTACCAACTCATTATAGTTTTTCTAGATTCATTTTTGCTTTTATTAAACTCACTCTATTAACTTTTGCATTTTTTGCATCATCAGGTAAAACTGAAGTACAAATACAAAGTGCGGATCTTCTTGGAGGAGAGCATGTCTTTTGGGGTGTTGGGAGAACATGGCAGAGGGGTCACGGAGCATTTTGGAGTTAATGTGAGTTTCTGTTTTATTAAATATGTAACTGCACAGTGTTTGCTTTAGCCCTTGAATCAACATACTAGTCTCAATTTACAAGACATGATCCAGTTATGGACTACAAACCAGCCTATTAAAGCATGTGTATATTTGGCATGAATCCAACGGTAAACAGGGTCATTACTGTGATTGCTCAGTCCTAGAGTTTGACATCCCTGAACCACTGAATGATGTGTGTGTTCCCAATTTGCTGTAATTCCATAAACTTTGTGTTTTTAGAATGAACCTGGGCCTCAAACTAATGACTGCTGTCTTTTAATTAGCTTTGCACAAGATATTGCAAAACTAACTTTCTCACAACATTGGCTAATATCAAATGCAATACCTCAAGAAAATCTGAGGTTTATAATCTTATTCCTTGCAGTCTTAAGAGTCTTTATTAAAATAAATACATTTTGTTTTATATATGTCATATGTTACAATACAATATTTTACAGTGTGTAATTATCATTCAGTCCAAATTTTAACATACTTCCCCCAAAAAACCTAGTCTGTCTCTTTTAGTTTCTCCATATACAAGCGGCATCTCATTATTTTTACATATATTCTCCTCTTGCAGATAGATGATATTGATTTGATCAGTGCAAACATGGAGAATGCCGTAGCGTCCATCGGTGGGTTCTGCTGTGGTCGCTCTTTTGTCATTGACCACCAGGTAAACATATGTTTTAAAAAATCATTTGTACAAGTAAATGTTTGTTTTAAAACAGGTTTCTTCTATCTGTAGCGTCTTTCAGGTCAGGGTTACTGCTTCTCTGCCTCCCTGCCTCCCATGCTGGCAGCTGCAGCCATCGAGGCGCTAAACATTATGGAGGAGGATCCAGGTAAAACTTATCTGTATGTTGTATGTAATAATTAAATAAGCTTGTACATTAGTGTAATTTGCACTTTGTGTTAAGCAGATATCTTCTCTGTCCTGAGAAAAAAGTGCAAGCATGTTTATGAGGCTTTACAAGAGTAAGTAAATCAGTGATTACACAGACTGTTGTCTGTGTAATAGTGTCAAATAAGAATAACTTTTAGCCACTGTAGGTTTCACACATTTGTGTAATGTTTTAAGGCTTCTGTAAGAGATTTATCTTTGATCTTCGTTTCTTGTTTGTGTTAGTATTGCTGGTTTGAAGTTGGTGGGAGTGCCATTTGCCCCAGCCCTCCACTTACAGCTTGAAAGAACCACAGGCTCCAGAGACTCTGATATGCAGCTGCTTCGCAACATTGTAGAATATGTATGCAACTCAGTCCATTAACGATCTAACTAAATAAGGGACTGTTTTTGTTTTTTTTATATATTATTCAAATGTTTTTCTTATTTTTTATGTCAGTGTATGCAACAAAGCGTAGCTCTGACCCTTGCAAGGTATCTGGAGAAGGAGGAACGTTTTCTGCCAGCTCCCAGGTAATAAGTTTTCTTGAATCTGCACTGAAAATCTGTCCAAATGCTTGAAGCAGATTTGCAACTTGTTGTATGTTTCTGTTTGTGTGCAGCATCAGGGTGGTAATCACTGTTGAACAGACCGAAGAGGACATCCAGAAGGCTGTGTCTTGTATCAAAGAGGCAGTGACAACGATCCTTAAATGAATATGGTGGTGTCCGTGGCACAAGGACGTGACTGAGAAGCGCACTAGAGTTTATTGACTGAACATTGTTCACTGGATGCTATATGCAGCTTTGTTGTGTTATACATTTTTATTCATGACTTTTTTGAAGGTCCTTTAAAGGATTCTTTTTTATCATGTGTCCTTACTGTTTTGCAAGAATTAACACACTTTCTCTTAATTAAATGATGACAGTGAAACAATAATTCTTAAATTGTTAACCAAAGTTATCTTATTTATCAACTATGTTTTGTACTCTGATCTACTTTTGTTTTTTTTTTTTTTTTTAATATTATGACAATTTTTGTTTAACACATTACAAAAATAAAATTGATCTGGTTTCATATATGACTTGACTTTTTAAAATCTGTTTAATATTGACTTGAAGTTCTAAGTTATTGTTCACTTTAAGTCCCTCTCAGAAAAGCATGAGAAGCGTTTAAGCGTTCTTTTCTCAGTAGTCTGTCACAGTGGCCTGTAGGTGGCGCCTGGTGACACTTTTTACCTTGCGCGCGCGAGGAGGCGCGTTCCCCTCTGCCCCAGAGTTTCAGTGAGGGGCCACTTGAGGATCTACTGCACGCAGAGCGCACTTCACTCGACATCTCCGCTGGACTCACACCTCTTCACGGGATGAACGCGCCTTTGTTTCCAGCTTCAAACTCGTGTCTCTCCCGCAACAACTTGATGTTTCAGCCCGCGACCTGAGCAGCGCAGATCAGGAGCCGAGAGAGCCTCCTGGATGTGACCATCTTCACTCACTCAAGAGAGTTTAGCAACGTTTCCTGACGCGATGACCACTTTCACCAGGACCTTATTTTGGATATTCATTTTACCTCTGAACCTGAGGTGCCGCGGTAAGTTTCCTCTAAGGGCCCCGTGAAGCTGATACTGAACTTTCTGTGACTGCGCACGGATGCTCCAGCTCAGCTGACTGGCTGAACGCTCATGGCGGTTTAAATAGTCTTTTTAATGTAATATAACCTGTTGGACAGGTACAGGGTTATAAAGTTTAGGCACTTTATAAACTTGTAACAGTGGTCAGTTGGTTTCATCCGTGCCCCTTAAATCCTGTGATAAATGTCCACAGTGGACAGTGTCTGCTTGTCCCACTTTATTTCTTTGAGGCATTTTTAAAATGTCCTCAGTAAGTTCTGATAAAATGGAGGTAGGCCTGTGTGTTTGGGGCGGGGGTCCCCCCCGCAGGTTTCAGTCCCACTCTAAGCCTTTGTCCTTTCTGTGCTTGTTGACATGTGTCCCTTTGCAGCACGTAGTCTTGATTAAAAGTGCCTGTGTCAGACTCAAAGGGACACTGTGTCGTTGTCATGTTAATTGGACGCATAGCTTGAGGTGATCTCGTATCTTTGTCAGCATCTTGTGCGCACTGCTGAGATTTCCTGTTTTGTGGCTCTGAGGACTTGGCCATTTGGTATGAAGTGAAAGGGCCAGGGGGTAGGGCTAATCATTAGCACCTTTTACCCCCTGCTTTTGCAGTTTGGGTCTTGCATTTTAGTCTCTTATGATGTTACTGATGTGGCATTCCTCTTCTCTTTCCTAATCTATTTCATTTTGAGGAGGTCAGATTTACTCATTATACTGGTGATTTATATGGTGGTCTCCATGAGGACAGTGTGTGCCTGTTGAAGACATGATGCAAATAAAGTGAAGTCTACATTAATGAACTGGAGTCTCTGCTTTGGGTCTTTGAATCTGCAGAAGTGGCCTGAATGGGCTTGGTCAGCAGCAGGGGGTGTTTGTACAAAGTCTAGCACTAACCTGAGCCATCTGAGCTTACAGCCACAATAAGCCATAGCCTATCTATTATAATGTTACTGATTTGTGTGTTGGCTTTTTAAGTTCACTTTAGTATATGAACAGCAGTGACAAAAAACAGTTCTAAAAATATCTGTGCAGTTATTCATACACTTGGCTCACGTCTTGACCGCTGTTGTCAAAGCCCCGTTTCATGGACTCAGTGTTGCTAGCTTCCATCTATAAAACAGCAGGAGAGGGTTATTGTTATGATGTCTTGTTGTGAGTTTAGGAAAACAGACCTTGTGGTCATCAGATGCCCTCCCATATTAATTTTGTACATCTGCAGCAAGGGTGGAGCCTCTGTGGTCTGACCCAGTAGTGGCTATAGCTATAGGCAAGCCATGATCAAACCAACATCACCAACACAAAACATGATTAACTATTGAATGGCACAAAAGTTTGGCTTAAGATCTGTTGGCTCCCTGTCGCTAATAAAAGCATGTCTGGCTGGGCATGTTTTTCCTCAAGACAGAAATCTTTCCATATTTCGTGACCATATACAATACAGATGTTTAATCTTTGACATTTAGCACAAACATTCTGACATTTCTTCTGCTAAAGTCTCATCTCCAAACCAAATGCATCTGCTGAGAAAGAACTGGCTGGGGACCATTGATTAAAAAGACTCAAGCATGTCATTGACAAATAGAAATTACTTGAATCGTTAATCAGATTTGATTAATTGCACAGTCGAACCACTGTCGAACCAGATGTAGCAAGAGGATAGGCTGTAACTATTTTGTCTGGGTTGAGTCTATCCTGTCTTTTTCATTATAAAAGCCTTTATCACCGGGGACAGAATAGTTAACCATCTTGCAGCCCATCTGGAGATAAGCTCAAGCAGTGTTCTTTCATGTTTCTCACTGCAGGGTCAAAGGTGAGGCTTTGTGTGACTGGTGTCTTGTCAGTACTTTCCCACATGTTCTCGTGTAGTGGTGGTTGGGAGGGAAGATGACCACTCACTGACCCTAAACTAACATGAGATTAAATGAAAGGCTAACTCATGAACTAAGAACCTGGCCTACTGCAAGCAACAATTATTTACTCAGGTCAGTATGTTGTAGATAGTCTTCTTGCATATGTGACTGATGCCTGTGCCTGTGTGTGTATCCGGAGCATCATTGTCTCATATAATACAGGGGTTCTGATAGCATTATAGGATTATAAAGTGTTTTTTTTTTTTTAAATGTTATTTAAAATGCTGTAGCCTATATAAGAGTGGGGTGTCATGGGTTGTTTGCATCTCAGTTTGGACGATCAAAAATTGACTCAAAGCCCCAATAAATGATTACTAATTATGATGTATTCATAATCAGAGTTTCACCATATTATTATAAAAGTAATATTTCAATACTCTTGTAAGTGTTGGTTAATCTTCTCACTGTGAATGGGCCTACAAGTCTACAATGTTACTATTACTCGAGTAGTATTCCATCAACCTCTGCTAATAATAATTCTCACAGGAGTCATTCATCAAAGTGGAGCAAAGAATTTAAAAGTTTGGAAGCAGGAGATGACTGATCCCTTGACCCCCAACAAAGACCCGCTCTCCTCTGCTCTGCCTGTTTTCTCACACATTGTCAGCTTTATGATCACAACACCCGCACTCCCGAGTATGTGGCTACAGAACTGACCATCAAAGTCATGAATAACTATAACTATAAGCCCACAGCAAACAAGGAGCATGGGGGGATTTGAAGTCTGTTTGTTTACATGATGTGACAAAACAGAGGAATGGTTATCAGGAAGTGCTCTGTTGTATGGCGGTATGTTCCAGGTCTGGTTCACATTATGGTGCAGTTGGATCTGGGACTAATTAGCCTGCTGCAGGACATTCCCATGGACAGGCCTCACTATGGAGTGACTTTTGAATGCGATACAATAGGTGCATAGAGTGCCATGTCACAAAATTGTTAAGGCAAAAGTAGTGGTTCTCAGATCTCCACATTTTCCAAACATGCCATGAAAGGTTAAAACAAAGACCTAACGAAGACTAAACAACAGGAGTAAACCAGGATCAAAAAGCTAGCTCTAAACAGGCCTACTCTCAGTGCACAATTCAGACTGATTGTTACTCAGCTCTTTTCTTCACCTTGACTAAGACTGAACCAATGCACAATCATCACATAAAACTATTCCTACAGTAGGTGCAAATCTGGACGCGCTAGCTCTAAAACATGTACAAAAAAAGACATGATAACAATTTTGACATAAGAGTTATATATAATGTTATTTCTAACCCACCCTTGTTTCAATATAGCTCATAAAACATAAAGCTAAAACTATTTATGTGCTTTTTCAGTATCAAAACCTGATCAAATCACTCATTGTCAATACTTTGTCAAGCAAAATCAGAACTCCAACTTCTACCACTAAACTAACACACTGGTCCACTATTGTGCTACTTGAAAACTGTAACACATCACCCAAGTTTGACGCTTATGTACAGTGCTAATTGGTGAAGCATTGCAGAGGAAGGAGATGGGGCCCAGCTGCACCCGAGGAGAGGCAGTATAAGGTAGTAGTGCTTCTTTGTTGCTCTAACCCCATGTGAGTCTCTATGTGGGTCAGTGAATGGGCCCCAATCACTGTTAGGTCTGAGATGATGAAGACATTTATGGCTGTGGTATGCCTCCCTTTACAATGTGCTGAGCAGCTATGTCAGGCATGCATTTTATTACAATAGTGGTGAGCGGGGACCTGACTGGACAGACAGTCTTTCGGTCTGGATCTGCTGCTCACATTGGCTGTATAAACGATTTTAAGAAAAGTCAACTGGAAGTGACCGCAGAAAATAACATGTAATTAAATATTACCCGCACATTTCAAATCGCTCTGTAAATTGGGCAAAAGGGAGGTTTCAAATTGAGAGGGGTTAAAATCTAGAGATAAAACTTCTTCAAAGGCTTATTATCTTCATTGAGCCTAATTACCTCGTTATGCTATATTCATACTGTAAATAAATGGTTGACTTTGCCTCGCATGGCTTCCATCTGGAGACGTTCTTATGTGTTTGCAGGTGTTGACATAGATTCAGTTTAATCATATTCGTCAATTGCAAAAAAAAGTTTGTATTAATCCATCTATTTTTATTGTATTGAGAAGATCTAATCATTTCAGTGCTTTTTAATTGAGAAGTCCACAGCCAATCCAAGTTTTTTGAGCAGAGTTCAGTCTCTGTAGTTTTTAATATATTTTTGTGTTACTTCTGAGTATGTTTTGGTCAAAAGTCCCATCTTATCTGATACATAAATGATCCTCCTAAAGGAAAAGACGGGAAAAGTGCCAGATTAAAAGTTTCCCCTGAAGACCTTCTTATGCAGCAGTGTGAAGAGAGAGAGAAAAAGAGGGATAAAACCAGCCAGCTTTGTCCCAGCGGGTTTTATCAGTTGTTTGGTTAGGACTACCTTTTGAACTGGTTACATTTTGCTTCATAACTTTCAGAGGTCAGCGGTAACTTTTGTAGGTTTGTCCCTCCTCAGTATATGAAGTGTTTTTGTGATCGGCTGCAGATGTATTTCCCAGAAGAAGAAGATGGAGTTTTTAATGTGCGCTGATTCAAACATGTGCCTGTAATGGTGTGTTTGGACTACAGCGTGCTCAGAGCCACGGGCTGTGCTCCTCAGTCTGCTCATAATTATGCTGTTAAAGTGTCCCAGGATGTGTTCTCATGTTTTATAGTGCATACTTCCCTACCTGTGTAACCATCTTAGCACGGCCTTTCTGCCATTGATGTTTTGAAGTAATACAAACTAGATTAGTTACTTAAAGATACACAGTGCAACTTTTCTGGTTGAGGTCACCTGCTTGGCTCCATGGAGATGCTATTTGTTATTTACTTACTTAATATATGTACAAATATATTATCTCAGTATAAAACTGTTGTGAATCTTCAGTGAATATTTTTTATGCCTACATGTGACTTTTTTTTTTTTTACACAAAGAACAAATCCAAAACATAAACATAAATACATGTGGCTTTTTAGGCCCGAGCCCCTACAGGGCGTAGGGCCTATTGCTTCGCCCATGCACTCATCGTTGCTAACTGTCTTTGGAAGTCGCGACCTTGCCCTGACTCCAGTATCCTAGCAACCCATGCCGCAGGCATTGGCCATATTTGTTACTGCTAAAATGAATGGAAATGAATGGGAGTCAATGGGGGACCCCGACGTGATGGACAGTAACATGGGGAATGTCAAGAGCTTTCAAAAAATGTATAATATGTCATTCTAATGTTTAAGGATATATTGTTTTTGCTAAAAATATTATTATTAGGTCCGAGCCCCCTACAGGGCGTAGGATGACTCATCGTTGCGAACTGTCTTGCCGAACTTGTACGCCAAATACATTGCGTCAATGGGAGACGCCCCAATGTCAACTTTGTCGTAGAGCCACGGAATTCGGTACACGCATTCGTCAAGTCATGCCAAACAAAAAATATTATTATGACCATGCCCTCTGACAAACCAGAAGTCGGCCATCTTGGATTGAAAATTCCATCAAAAGTTATCCAATTTACGTTGATGCCTATAACGGTTTCCGTGCGGCGAAGCCGCAAAATACCATCATAATTTTTGCAATTTTCACATTTCAAAATTTGCGCATTCAAAGTCCGATTGGGCTCAAATTCGAATCACTTGTAAAACTTTCTGGCCTAAACCGACTCATTGTGAAATAAAACAATTTGGTGCAACAGCACCCCCTACAGAATAACAAATCAATTTCTATGGAGGTCCCAAAATTTAGTTTTCCAAAATCTTACAAAATTTGACAACAAATTCCATTTCGTCATCGAAATCAATAAAGTCAATCAGACCCATGTCATTTTTTGTACCGTGTTGCCATGACAATGCGCCAAAATGCCCATGTTATCTTAATGGGAACGCTCCCAAAATTTCCCATTCATAAGAAAAATATTACTTTCATGTAATTCTGTCAAATTTGACATACTGACTTTTCATGGCATCCTGATCAAAAACGTCAATCAGACTCATGTCATATATTTCACAGGGTTGCCATGGCGATGCGTGAAATACCCAATGTTATCCTAATGGGAAAATTTCCAAATTTTCCCACATTTCAAAGTCTTCTAACAACTTATTACCTTCAATGAGGAATGTGAAATTTGGCACAGTGATTCTTCAGGTCGTCCCCGTCAAAAAAAGTCCAAGGGGCCAACTTTGTATTTTGCATGGTGTTGCCATGGCGATGCCTGGAAAAACCCATGTTGGTGCATTTTGTGCATCAGTGCTCCTAATGTCTTTTGGCTTTGTTTGGTTACAAATGCAGCCCAAAGCCGCAATAAAACAGAGGCATGTGGCGCGTCAGCGCCACCCTTAGGGAGTGCCGGGTCAGCTGAGTGCAAAGCCCGGCCCTCGAGGGCCGTTCGATGCCGCTTGCGGCTTTAATATTAATATTAATACTCATGAACAAAGACAACTTTTAGTCATTGGCACACAAAAATCACAAATTATTCATTCAAAATCTGAACTTGTCCTCAAATCCCTTGATCCCGATTTCATTAAAATGTGATCGATTGCACAGCAGCCGTACATATAACTGTCAAATGCTGGTTTATCCTTCACCTGTTTTGCGTTCTATATAAACATTAAAATGGCAGCTGAGCATGGTGGGAGCTCAAAGGACTGTGGCTAATGCTAATAGGACCACTGGGCTGTTTAATTACTGATTATTTTATTATCTCACCAACTGGGGCTTTGGATTAAACCTTTCAAATATCCCTGAGATCCACATGGAGACAGAGGAGGCAGCACATGGGACATATCAGGCTTAGGAGTGGGCAATAACACTGTAAGTTTTAGAGCGTAGATCTTTATGTCTATTCATGCAGTTTTTTTTTTATCTATTTGTACGTCATTAAGAGGTAACTCGAGCCATCTTCTGATTTGGAGAGTTCATACTTCACTGTGATTGTGTTAAATCCAGCTGTTACTCACTCAAAGCATGATGGTGTAAGAGGTGTGGGTGAAAAGTGTTTTCATTACTGTTTTTAAGCAAATAGCTGCATTCTAGAGAAAAGAACTGAATCACATTTTGACCTTATTGCCAAAATAGTCTCAAGATCTGATCATATTGGATTTTTTTAACGCTCAGCCCTACTTTCTTCATGGAGACAGCTTCTATAAAAGTCCTCCGCAGTCGGCCATAGCTCTGTGTGGAAATATGTTAACAGCAGACTTGTCAAGTTAATAGCCTCTCTCTCTTCCTCCAGCAGATGCTTTCTTAAGACCTGTCACAATAACAAATGTTCAAGTGCGCTGTATCACGATAAATGATAATGTTGAAACTACTCTCACTTGTGCTAAGAAGAGATACACAGTAAATAATTAGCCCCAAACATATTGTGACATACGCAAACATGTTCCTATGGGATTTACCCTGCTGCTCGCTACTTCAAATGTCTGGGTTAAGGACACAGATAAACAGTTGACACTACTGCATGGTTTTACATTTTTGCAGCTTCCCTCAGACCTGCTGGTATGCATGCACTGGCTTATCATTGAGAGAAAAAGAGAGTGGGAGCGAGGGAGCGGGGGCTGGGGGGGCTTTTAAAATGTAAATGAGTCAGCGTGTCCTCCAATCACAACCATCCCTGCACATTTATTGTCTTGTCTTTGAGCTTCCAAATGGTCAAATATTTGAAGGGAAGTGGCTATGTTTTTTATGAGTTGGCCATTGTTGTTTTAACTCAGTCATGGGGATGGAGTTACCGGGCGAGTGCTGCCTTGGAGATGGAGGCTTACACAGTGAAGATAGTATCTGAACCAGCTAAGGCCAGGAAAATTCCACTGTAGGCAACTGATACCATCTCACCAGCACATTATTATGACATAAAACACTTTTTACATCGATGAAGATGGTACAGTACAGATGGCATGATGACAAAGATTTGTATCTGTCACTTATGCTCAGCGGCTACAGCTGAATACAACCTTTTTATTTTAGTTCCACCTGTGTGAAATGAAGCTTTGTGCAATTTAAAATTCAATATAACTGAATTTAAATATTTAGACAGACACATAGTTAGTAAAGCAGCATTATATTATGATTTTCACATTATTCAAAATGTTTTTCTTAATTTGTACTAATTTTAATGTAACCATGACTACAAATCACATCACTGCTGTCCTAACTTTCCTCTCAGTCTTGTCACTTTTTTTTCTGGTTTCAAGATTTATTTGTAGACAAATACTGTGTGAAATGTAAAGTGCATATGAGAGTTTAGACTACTTACTTTACTAAAACACATACACACACATACTAAAACTATATTTTATATTTACAACTTGTATTATCATACCAAAATAAGAATGAGAGAATTGTAAACTCAGTCATATGCATTTCAGAGGTCACAAACTCACTTCTATAACTCAAGTGAAAATCTGGTGTATTCTTAAAAGTGTGATGTTAAAATCACATGGCACAAAGTACCTATTGTTTTCATTCCACTCAACTCTTGGCACTTTTTTACTGCAGGCATTTTCCAATCTAATTAGTCCTAATGTCATTGTTTTCTGCACAGGGAAAGTGTCCAGAACTGTGTGTGTATTTGGGAGTCCAAATAGAATGAACAGACTTATCGGCTATTTGGCTTGCTTGGGACAGTCATTTGCCACATTATCATTTGTCACTCTTAGCAACATGCTCCATTTGTTTGAAGAGCGAAGAATGTATCTGAGAACCTCTTTAGGAAACATCTCACAGCTGTTTCTGAAATTTTGTGGGACATTTTTTTCTTTTTCATAATTTACCCCCATTTTGCAGCTGTAACAGGGACCTAAATGTTTAGATTTTGCAAAGGGAACTTTTCTAAAAAGACATTTTCAATGTCCCACCACTTTTAGCAAATGCTTAAGAAATAAATAGTAAAAAAAAAAAAACATTTGTTAGCACTCCACACTAAAGTGGTTGTAAAGTAGTTCTTAGGGTTGAAATATGATCGCTCTCTGCATCTAATTAAAATAAAGAGTTTTATTTTTCAAGAACCAGATAGTGCGCTGTTAACATGCTAGTTGTTGTTAGCTCAGCAGTGATGGCAAAACTCCGCACTGGTTTCTGAAAGGTGTGGAAAGTGCTTATAAAGCTATTGTGGTGAATAATTAGGATGCTTGGAATGTGTTAGAAAAGGGAGGAATAACTTGGACCACCGCAAACCATTTGAAATGAACTAGATCTGACTTTCACCTCCATATTAACTTTCACATTTTGGGTCATTTGTATTGGTTCCATTGAATGACTGTAGCTTTGGGCAGTTTCCTCCGACACATTGACCCTCTTTTGTGTTACAGCAGGTTATAACTGAGCCATGGCCCTTTCATAATAAATACAAGTAAAGTTTTGGATGAGACCAGCCTGGCGACTTAGTAATACCACATTCCATCACATCAGATCCAGACTTTCCATCTCCGTCTTAACTGGCTTGGGAGACTAATAATTCAGGATTTCCGCTCTCATTTTTTCCCTGTCCCCGTAGTAGCCCAACTGACCAGACGCCCCCAGCTCATGGTGGTGGTAAAAGGGCTTCTGCTCAAAATTAGCCTGTCATTTAGTTTATGGCAGGGCAGTCATTCGGCTGTCGTTCGTCTAAGAGTCCCAGAGTTCAAACTGGTATTAGAGCATTTGCCTTACACTGAGTAAAGATCAAAACTGCTATTTGGTGTTTGTAATAGGGCCCCCTGCTTAACTTAATTAAAATGTGGTTAGACACAGCGCTTTGCAAACTGTCTGTCACCACCTTCTTGATAAAAAAGGAAAACCATCTCAAATATGAAAACTTTCACTAGAGACAGGCCACATTGTTAACGAGGTTGAAGTTCTATATCTGAATGCAGCTGTCACTAATAAAGGACAAATTAGGCTTTCATTGAGCTAAGGGCAACTTGGTACTTTGTTGACAAATGTGTGGCATCCTTAGCCCTAAATAATGTGTATAGGAGATAGTGAGATAGTGAGCCTTATGAGCCAATGTACGGTTCCTGTATGAATATATAAGCATTTAATATAAGTATAAGCTTTAAGTAACTTCACTGGGTCTGCATTTTAGCTCATCAGTGGTGGAATGTTTTGTCTTTGATGTCTGCAGTTAGTCTAACCTCTAGTTTGTAATTGTTTATTTATTATGACAGTTAAAATAATTGATAGTAGTATTTCACCTCTCAACTGGTGCCCAGGTAGGGCAGTAGCCAAGCAGACGCTAGCCAAAGACATTCCCAGGCCAGAGTCCTGTAGTAAGTTATCCCTGAGGCCTCTTCATGGCGGGACATGGCAAGGACACATGCCCCAAAAGCCTTCAATGGATGGAATAAAACAGATCCAAAGATATTGTGTTGGAGAAGTGGCTCTACTCCAAGCCCCGATTGCATTATTGTTTAGTTTGACTGAAAGGACATTTTGCATAATTAAATAGACTCTAGCGGCAAGACAAGGTAGTTTTATTTGTATAGCACAATTCATACACAAAGAAATTCAAAGTGTTGATTGCTGGATACCTTAGATGTGCGCTGTGTAACTTTTCTGTTGGGGGGGGGGGGTTCCACTACTTGCTTGTCTGAATGGAGATATTATTGCTTTGCCTCGAATGTTCCGCAGTATGGCATTGAAAATTTGTATTAGTAACATGGCCTGGTCACGACACCTGCTTGTCTCCATGGAGCTACTGTAGATAGATTCTAGACAAAAGCAATAGCATCTCCATGGCAGGTGGCAGACCCTCCACTAGAAAAAAGTTACACAAAGAGGCAGCAGAAGGACATGCAAGAATCTCTGTATGAGCTTTCTTAGTGTAAAGCAAACTTGCTAGTGGTGAAACTGAGGAGGGCCGATGTTTACCCCAGGGCAGAAAAATGAGCTGCTGACCGGTGGCATGGACAGAAAGAGCTCACAGTGAATCTGAACTGGATCTGGAGAAAAGAGAAAGCTTGACCAGAACTTGACATTTTCAACCAGAGAGATAATGCATGGCCCCATCCCAGCACAGTGTGTGTTAGAGTGTACTACTGCAACTTGTGCAGTGGGGCAAGTGGCAGATGAGCAGATAAGACTGGAGAAACACAGAGCCAAGCAATGTAAAATGTATCAGACTATTGCAAGTCTAAAATGTGTTTGTTTTATTTGTTTTATCAGTACGTGGTCACATAATATTGTCTTCTAAATGCATCTATCCATTGATTTATTTTTACCACAATTCTTTGTATATTTAAAAAAAAATGTCTACAATGACGGCTGCCTTTTCTCACAACACTAAATAATTTGTTCTGAACTTTGACCTTTCCCTGTTAAATGTCTCTCGCAGACTAATGACAACTGTGAGGACAAGACTACTCATTCATGGCATTGACTCACAGTGAACATAAATACACCTTAATGAAAGTCTATAAAACACTATGCATAATTTACTTTTGTCAGTTTCCCTCTCCTCAAAACACACAGCTTAATAAACTCATGCAACATTTACATGATAACTTAAGCACGCCGCTGGTCCAAGTAAAAACATTATGGCTCCTGGTGGATTTAAAGGCACTCCATTAACCGCTCACCGTTTTGGAGGAAGGGGCAGCTCTGGTTTAGTTTTCAGTCTGCCCTCTGGTTCTCCGCTTCCGTCTGCTGAGGTTTCTTTTTGCCAACGCCATTATTCCTCAGTTGCTTTACATTACAGCCGTTTTACATACATTTTTGTCTTCTTTTTATAGATAGGTGGATTAACCTAAAAGATGAACCCTTAAAAAGTTCAGATTTGAGGGCAGAAAGGTGTGTGAGAAAAATGTAGTGATGTGTAGAGTTACGCGAGCCAGACAAACGCTTGTACACTCTCAGACATTTAAGCAGGAGAGGGAAGGAGCACGCTGAGGTGTGCCAGAAGGCCCTCAGTCCAAACCCCAGTAGATGGAACCATGGCCTGGCCTCTTAGCTTTCAATGGGCTCTTTCATGGCTGAGGCAGCAGCCAGTTGGAATGCATGAACCAGAAGTTGCATTCAGCGAGGGAGCAAAACGCATCCCAACAATCCCTCATTTTGCAAGTTTGTGGATAGTTATAATCAATCTTGGCCCGGTGTGACGCAGGCAATGAGACTGGTTTGGCCTGAGCTAAAGCGGCAACATATAAACTCAAAGCAGTGGAAATGTTTTAAATGTGTAGTCAATACATGTGGTTACTGGTGTAATAAAATGTTTCTGCTAAGAAATAAGAAACGTTCAGTAATTCAAAATGTATTTATTATTGTGGGAGAAATATAGTACAAGTAGGATTTTGTACTAATTTTGAGATTAAAATAGTGAATATATGGCTAAAATTATATCCCATGATAAGACTAGTGCCTCAACACGTTATTTGGCCATTATAAAGGAAAATGTACTTAATAAACTAATGAGGCTGTCATAATCCTAAAAAAAGAAACCGATAATTTTGGAAAACAATTAGCTATAGTTGACTGCAGTGTTACAAAAATACTTTGTACAGAATATACAAAAATAATATTAGTAATTAATAATCATTGAGTACCCTTGGTCAGTATGGTTAAAAGCAGATAGACCATGGATTTGCCATATCCTTCTCTTTTCTTCAGTCCTATCATAAAGACACTTCTCTGCACATGTTTCAGGATGTTGAAAGATACAACTGTCTTACTTTTATGGCCTGAGTTTTCAATGGTGCTTTACGCACAGATTTATAACAGATGGTACCAGTTGAAATGGTGTGCTCTGATACTTCGTCTGTTAGGCAGTTTAATAGTACAGGCTGGCCATCCTCAGTGCCTAATACTATGTCATGTTTCAGAGGAATATTTTGGACAAGTCAGGACTGGTCTTTAGAAGGAGCTGGTTTGAAGAACATGACCAACATGTTAAATGTGAGATAGAAGTACAGTCCCGGAGAGGGAAGTGTGGCTACTGCATGGAATGTCATATGGTTTTGTTCACTCACGTCTTTGGCACCACCAATTTCCTCCATCACCCACATCTGTGGGGCACATGTGCTGTACGACAGAGAAGACAGGAGCCAGCGCCAAGTCAAGTCGAGCTAATAGTCGATGCATACGTTGTGTCCATTGACAAGCGCCTGGTCCTGATTAACTTTCAAGGAGAGCCAGCCTCAATCAAACAGAACCACCAGGGTATCTATTACGCTTACTCCTCATAAACTAGAGGACAGGAATGTGCATTGAGCGTTATTTTTTATACAAAGAGATTTGAAAGATCAAGGTATTCTAATAAATGTGTTATTCATGGAATGGTATGGTAATAAAAGTTTGTGAAGCCTTTATAGGGGTTTTCATGTGTTAGTACAGTACTTTCTCAGTGTCTTGCATAAGTTTATATTCACTGCCTGTTGATTGTCTTTGCAGCTGACCTGAGTCTGTCAGTGGAGCCTGAGGGTTTGGCCGAGGCCCAGAGTGGAGCAGCACCTACAGCTGAAGGTAACACTTAATCATTAACCATTTCCATTTATGCTATAACTTGTCAACAGAAAGTTGTTAGCCCAGTAATTGCATTTTACATTCTTGAAATGAGATCATGCCTGAACCCCACATGCTTAGCAAGCTGTATTTCATTGTATCTTTGCATGTGTGTATGAGTGTATGTGCGTGTGTCAGTTTTGGACTGAACCAACATGCTTTCATCTTTTAGGCTAGGCTAATCTTAATCTCCAGACAAGCACATGTCGTCATACCTCCTTAAAAAACATCTCAAAAAGCTCAACCCTAAACTTCATTTATATAAAAAAATATTGTCCACATCTATTATTAGATCTATCAACTAGGAGCCACAAGAAAATAGATTTTGAAGAGTACAAATATCCCAAAACATAGTACATTAAAATTTTGATTTAATTGAATGGTAAAAGGTGATTCATTGATCCTTTAAAAGTGATGCAGTGTATGTACAAAAGCTCCCCAGAGGTTTGCGCCATACAGAGCCCCATCGTTTTTCCCAACAGCAGCGGCACACACTGAGCCACACGTTTCTGCGTTTCCACGAACATGCTCTGTTTATTTGGGTTTGGTCCCACACAGACACTGTTCTGTTGCCACTAATACTCACCAGCACCGGCATCGTATATTTATCTACAGCTGAAAACGGCTTCAGACAAATACCCTGTTTCCCCACAAAATACAGCTGTTAAAGATCCATAATAGTTATATATGTGTAAGCTGTTGTCAATAGTTCACCTCCAATCAAAATGTCAGGTAGAGTTTCAGCAGCACACAGCTAAGTGGGTGTTCACTCTCCAGGCTCTTGAACATCAATCATGCCATAATTTAAGGGGAAGCTTCACCGCTGTTGCAACAGGGTCTGTTTAGTACCAAGTGAGGAAATTAAATGGTACAATGTAGGAGTTTTAGTTTTGACTGTCCAGACAGGGCAGCAGACAGTACTTCTCTTCATGAGCAATGCTAGTTTATCTTAAAATCTATAGTATAACATTTGCCTTTTGATCCAAAACAGTCTTCCAGATACAACACTATCATTTAATAGAGGTTTAGAACCAGTACATATTAGAAACGGTTTTATTACGCCATGTAGCTGGATGGATTAATTCGTAGATAACTGAAAAATCACTATCAATCACAATAATCATTCTATTTAAAAAAAATAGCAAAAGTTGAATAAGCCCACTCTGCAACTAACTGGCCACTGTCCAGGGGGTTCCCTTAAAGTCCATAGTTTCTTGGATAGGTTTAAGTACCCACAATCCACAACATAAATAAGCGACGGGAAGGGTGAAAAGCAACTGTCTACCAAGTTGAATGTCATGGTTTTGCAAGTTTTTCAGCCAAGGACTTTCTGAAAGATGTAAGCTTTTCAACAGGGAAACTTAGGAACACTTCCAAAGATCTTGCCCTATAGGCAGAACATACTAGCTTTTGGCTCTGGCTGCGAAGAAACAACAAAGTCTGGGGACCAAGATGCCACTAAGATGACCTTAGAGTTAAACCCAGCTGCAGGGGGTGGCAGGGAGACGTCCCTGTCCGCTTCCCCACCATCCTGAGATGTTCTGGAGATTAAAGGGGCCAAACATCAATGAAGGATGGCACCCAGCTGAAGACCCTGCAGCTGGCACCCATCAGGCAGTTTTGGCATGCAAGACCTACCTGTCTTAAAACATAGCGGTATTATTTAAAAGAGTTTTTGTTTTTTTAAAAAGATAGGATATTTTGTTCTTTTCAGAGTCTAAATATTTGCAGAATTTGATGACTGCGAATTTGATTCAATTGTAATATACTGTACAACACAATCAGAAAGTCTCCCTGTCTCTCTATGTATAGGATATGTGTGCACCTGTGTCATTGTGTGGAGAACTACTTTAGGGATAGCAGTACAAATGATATTTGCGCACAGCCAGCAGAGGAATCAGGCTTTTCACACGGTCTCTCACCTCTGCCTCATGTGTGTTTTGTGGCTTTGATTTTCCCACAGCAGCATTCGCACACCTTATATCTCACATGTCACTTCTCATCAGCATTTGAATACACCATCGCACAGTTTTTGCCCTACAACCATGTCACATATTTTTGCTATGATTGACACAAGGATAGCCATTTTTGGGAGACTTGTTAACTGTGACCCCGCTATTTTATCTGTCATTCTCCTGCACCTCCGCCTCTCTCATTTCTTGGGCAAACATACGATTGGTTTAAAGCGGAGCATGCTTTGGGAGCTGTGCCAGAGCACTAGCTTTGAGAGAAGGCTGCTTTTCATTACCTCTATCTCCTGGGGATAGTACTAATCAATCAAGCACTTCAGCCTTGATATCTGAGACAGTGGGGCCTGTACAAAAGTCTTTTACTCGGCTCAAAGTAGTTTGGCTTTTGACCATGCGTCCCTGTGGGTCACTGGAAGTGGGTCCAGGATGCATGCTGTCTTTGGCTTGTGTTACTTTGCACAAGGAGACACTTGATTGATAAGAATTACATGTTGTATTTGTTACATGTTTTATATTTTAAAGGTTCATTATATATGTTTTTTGGAGGAGGGTCTGCCACCTGCTTGTCTTGAGGGAGGTGTTATTTCTTTGCCTTGAATGTTCCTCAGTCGGTTGTTTAACTTATCAGTTGACATAGAGACAAGGTGACACCATCAATCCATATTACGGGACAGATCTGTGGAGAGGCAACCTCTCTTTCAGAAAACACATAGTGCACCTTGAACTTTGTAACCCCCTGCTTCAAAATGGATCAAGCCTCAAGAGGTCAAGGGATTCATTGGCAATATGTTTAACTTGTTGCGGCCCCTCCCCAGAGCCATAGTACATGCACAAAGTTAAAACCTTATAATTACAGACCATGGTGGTGACCTCTTCTCTGTGTATCTGGCAGTGCAGTGCTTCCCTCTGATGAAGGCTAACCAGGATTACATTGCTCATTTTCCATTGCATAAATTCACAATCTTGGCAGAGGTTCAAGACGGCACTAAATGCAGGGTACTCAACTGTCTCTATGTTTATTAGACACTCACTCAAACTAAAACTCTTGCCCTTATACAGTAATACACTTTGCTAGCAGTGACCATACTCAAAATTTCTTTTGTCAAAATGCTCAAATATCACTCCACCTCAAGCCAGATGTCTGCTCAAGAAGTTTCATAACTTGCTTAGCTTTAAAATGTGCTGTGGCCTAAATCAAGGTTAAACAAATATATAGACTGAAATAGTACACCTCTGTGACATGACATTTTGTAAATTCACTTATTGGTGAAAAATAGCAGTAACAAGGTATACGGGTTTTTTTTGTTTTTTTTTAAACACAGACTCATTGTTTGTCTGTGTCTGACTCTGTTTAAAGAGGAATTGTTCAAATTAAGAGTTGGTGAGCAGCCAGTGACTTTTTGAGTTGAGAGAGGAAACAGGGCTGGATATTTTCCTTTGGGAATATGACTGGACCCCTGCCCACTCTGCAGTGGCCTGTTAACTTTTGTTCTATTTCACCTTTGTTTGTTTTTTCTTTCTGAGCTTTTGTGGATTTTCTTTTTCCATTACTTAAGTCCATTTATCCAGTCTCATTTCATCTCCTGTCAGCAACACCCACTGCAGCCTGGATCCTTAATCAGCCTTTGGAAGTCGATTAGTTTTGGAGCCGTTGAGATTATGTGGGAGACATCCCAATGTTTTGGTACAGCGTCATCTGCGAGAAAATGTATCACTACACACAAGAGATCATTTATTTTAACATACATGCGACAATCCTCATTACATGACCTTCCATGTCAGCTTGATTTTTAAGGAAGATTCTATATACAGAATTTATGTGTAAATGCTCAAATACCCCTACATGATATGTGTTATACAACAGAACAATATGCTGCAGTAAATCTTCAATGATATAAGAAAACTGAGCTAATAACTAATCACACCAGATGACTCAGTGTACTGTCTCGGACTCTTGTGACTTACTTTTAGTCACTGTTCATCATGGTCCATCTCTGACGTGTGAACGAGCTGCTGCATGTGTAGTTTAAAAAGGTTAACCTCAAGCTCCAGATGACTTTCCTCAAATTTATACATTTTAAACAGGGGAACAAGACCACCCATAGACTTACACACAGTCAGGCCGATATTTCCCCTAAACTTATAGAAGGTAATTCATCATATTCACAACAGTTGACAAAGAAGCATATGTTTCACTCTAAAACGCAAACATCCTCTATCTTCACATTTTCCAAAGCAGACACAATCTGCGGTGGAGAGAGGAGGAAATATGTCCACATGAATGTCTGCTTAGTGTTCTTTTCTCCCAAAGACAGATATGGCTACAGACAGGCCTTGGACCGTCACTTCTTATTAATGTCTTCTTCCTTGTGGAGAACACATTTATAACTTTTACTTAGCATTCACTGAGCTCTCTGCAATAATAGATTTACATATGAAGTCTAGGAAATGTTTTTTTTTTTTTAATCCCAAAGCTGTTTATAAAATTAGACACTGAGAAATGGTCACATGTGAGGAGACGGGGTTGTATAAAATAGAAAGGCAGATGATACAAATGCATAAGGAGTCATTATAAATTGGCACGATTAAACAGTTTTATGGGAGAAGCGACCAAAAACTACAAGGTTCATCACTATAATGTTCCCTGTGGTGCAAATATGATTAACAAATCAAAACAAAGCAGTATCTGCTTCACACAAATTACTCCTGGACTCCAAAAGATGTCATATACAAAAATACGTAATTGTTATCACCATCATTATCATTATCATATTTAACTAACCTAAACAAAGTCATGTGAGTGTAATGTTACAATACATCATTTTTAAAGAGAGCTGAATCTCATCAGCTCAGAAATGATTACACATTGAGTTGAGTAGAGGCTTTGGCAGAGCAAGTTTCCAGTTGTCAGGACATTGGAGTGTTCAATGATTTCACCACATGTTCACTAGTTTGTTTGTCTCTCTATAGGACGTCTCAAAAGAGGCTACATTATCATTTTTGTCAAGATTCAAATTTGCCATTGAAGCCAACAGCCCCCTTAGATACTATTGTTTATGTTTGAGGCGGCCAAGTGGGCTGAAATATCAACATACTCTGACGCTGGTTCCCTTTGAGTACAGCCCACAGGCATTAACACGGCTGTAGTGGGAAAGAAGTTTGCGATGTTATGATGTTAAAGTTGTACAATTCTTTTCATTATGCCTGTTAGCACTTACTCTTCCTCCAGACAATGTGTGTATTCATTTACCCAAAAAGCAGTAATAAAATTGTAAATTGTTATGGGAAGTCAAAGATGCAAATACTTGGGTTGTCATAAAATCCATGCTCAGATATTAATTATCATTGTGGTATTGAGTATCAAGCCTTTCCCTTAGTATTGATACCAAGTTGTTGTTTTTTTTTTTTTGTACTGCGACAACGATAGACTGTATGACATCTCTACTATACAGTATACTGAATTTGAATGAATGTAAATGTGTTTATCAGCATGATGATTATTCAGTTTTTGAAGAGACAGCAATTGTGTAGTAGTAATATGAGTGGTACGGCAGTTGCAGCATCATTTAAAAGCACTATTTTATCCACTTGCATGTTTTACACCATTTTATACTTTTCTTCTGCAGGTTATTATCTTGAGTTCTTGGAGCCAGTCAACAACATCACCCACTTCCAAGGCCAGACAGCGACACTGCAGTGTAAAGTGGCAGGGAACCCACGTCCCACTATTCGCTGGTTGAAGAATGACGCTCCGGTGGTCCAAGAGCAGGGCCGCATCACCATCCGAAAAACCGAGTCTGGATCCAAGCTTCGAATTCAAGACCTGGATACCACAGACACAGGCTACTACCAGTGTGTGGCATCTAACGCACATAAGGCCATCACTGCAACTGGGGTCCTCTACGTCAAGCTTGGTATGTATTGGTAGAACTAGAACTAGAACAGATTATATCACATAGTCCAATAATATTTAATACAGATGGCAGGCAGCCAACATATATATGGTATGGTAATATGAAAAGCAGATTTTTGTTACATACAGTGAGTTTTATTTTCCAGTCACACATATAAATGGTCAGGTTCAGCATTTAACCTTTTTGATGTTTCATGACAAAATACAATGTTATTTATAGGGAAAAGTAGCTTTAGCGGCATGTCATAACATGCTCGAATCTGCAAACCACCAATTACTAGTGTTACTCTAAAATCATTTCTAAAAGTGACTGGAAATGTATTTATTTATTTATTTTACTTTTTATTCACAGGTCTCATGCCCACTCATGGACCAGATGAATCGTAAGTGACATTTTCCCTTAACAGAAATAGTGGCACACATTTGTAGAGGGTTCAGCTACTCGCTTGACTCCATGGAGATGTGAATGCTTTGCCTGTAATGCTCCACAGTATGACATTTGAAAGCATCTAGCATTTATGTAATTACGGTGGTTTTATTGCTCGAAGACACCTTGAAAAACATGCATTCTTACTGTGGGCTGAATAGCCACTCCACACATCTGACATGTAATTTAGCCTGGTTTCACCTACTTGTCTCCATGGAGATAGTTTTATCCCATACCGTCGGACATTCCAGGTAAGGCAAAAGTATTTAGATAAGAAGGTGGCGGGCCCTCTACCAGAAAGGTTTAATAGTACAAATTTAGAAAAAAGAAAAAAAAAAGAAAGAAAAAAAAAAACATTTGGCATGATAATGAATATAGTTACAAAAAAGAAAACTGTGCCTGAGTAATGATTGTATAAATTATGCAAGTGGTTTTAAAATTGGTGTGTACTGTCACCTTCTTACTCTCACCTCTGTTGTACTATTTACACAAGCCTATGGTGTATACTTAATGTAGAGAGCTCTCCTATCTTAAACACAGCACATTTCTTGTATAATGTTTGCCTGCCCAAAGCAAAAACAGGCATGCATGGACTTGTGAACTAGCAGTCATACCTCCAGTGTCTGTCTCTGACAATTAGACCTGATTGAAGATGTGTTGTGCTGCTATAACAGATGCTAGTGGCTGTGAGGAGATAGTGGACAATTAGCTTTTCCTCTTGTGGCTTGACTCAGGCATAGCTCACTAAAGTCAGACTCTCTCCCATTGGTGGTTTGGACAAACCTGCTTTGAACTGGAAACTCTGCTGATTCATGTCCTCTGCCTCAAATGGTTTCTTTTTAGATGCTTATCTCATCAGCTATTTTTTATGGCCCCTTTCAGGTCTCTTATCTTCAGTTGAGGGGGAATACATTGCATTGTATGTCATCAGGGTTGCAATGTCCCTGTTTTAAGTAATTTGTCTATCTTATGACAAATTGAGTTTTTATTTTAGTTGATATTTGTCAAAGTATTCCCTCAGTCCAGGAAAGCTCCATGGTAGAAGAGGTTTCATAGGTCATTTGGACAATGTTTTATTTCACCATTCAAAAGCCATTACCTAGCTGTCCAGCTTGATGTCTGTATATTATAATTAATTTAAGTTTACCATATATAGTATATTATATTCATTATATTATTCATCATTATGCATCCTGAAGCCTCAGTCCAATGTTTGGAGAAGGACTTCTGGTTGGGTGGAAAAAATGTGTCTTGAGATAAATTATCTATAAAGTACTAAAGAAGCTTTAACATAACACAGAGCAGACCCTATGTCTAAACAGCTGTGGCCTATACACAAACTACACTGGAGCTGAGAGGAGGCTGTAGCAGCAGTTCACGAAAGGCCCATTTCTATAAACAAAGACTCTTTCTGGTCAGGTTCACGTGGGTCTTGTTTGAGTGATCACCTTCGATGAGAAAACATATTGAAAGTGATTTTTGGTTCTAATTCTGAAGGCATATTTGCTATAACTTTTTGATAATGTTATCAAGATTTGGTGCTAGATCTGTTTTCCTCCAAATTGTTTCAAATTGTTTTATTGAGTTAAGACTTCTAATAAGGTCAGACTCAAGAAGATATTGGGCAATTTAAGGTTTATTTGTAAATGTAATTTGGAAAACTCACTGCTTGGCTCTGTTGATAGCAATTAGTAGGCAATGTCAAAAATAGCATGAAATAAGAGTGGACGCTTAAACCTCGGTATTTTCTCACACCTTTCAATGTAATTATCATGACCACGCAAATTTGATTGTAGCACAGGTAAAAAGACACAAAATAAATATAGCCACCTCCCTAAAATTAGCATTCACAAGATAGAAATGCTGAGTGGAGCAGCTATCCCTCCCTCTTTTAAGTCCTTGCTGTTTGTTTAGTGGATTAGGACTTAAGTCAGGCCTGAAAGGTAAGCTTTGCACAAACAGAGCACATAGACGAACCCAGCAGAGAGTGAAGTGTAAAAACAAGCTGGTCTTAGTGGATTTAATCTATACAGATTCCTAAAGCTGTTACCTTTTTATGTCTGTGTTCTCTGTGCTTTCTTTTAATTTCATGTTACTTTTGTTGTGTATATATTGCACTAATCCTTGCTGCTACTTTGCTTTCTTTATATAAAATAAGGTTTATTAATAGTTAATGAAATATTCTGCTCACTTCTGTCTTGTAGGTCTAATGAAAAAGGTTTCTGCCAGCCATATCGAGGCATAGCTTGTGCTCGATTCATAGGGAACCAGAGCATCTATGTGGAGTCTCTACAGACTCAGGGGGAGAGTGAAAATCGTATCACAGGTATGAAAAGCCAATCTATTCACATGCATGGTGACAGAACAAACACCTTTATTTATTACATCTGTTTCTGAATGCTTTTCTAGCTGCCTTCACAATGATTGGCACTTCCACTCACCTATCAGATCAGTGCTCCAATTTCGCCATCCCTTCTTTTTGCTACTATGTTTTCCCTCTTTGTGATGAGGGCTCCCGTGGACCACGTAAACGCCAGCTCTGTAGAGATGAATGTGAGGCCTTGGAAAATGACCTGTGTCATGCAGAGTATACCATCGCTAGGTCAAACCCCATGATATTAATGCAGCTGCAGCTACCCAACTGCCACCTGCTGCCACGGCCTGGTACACCTGAGGCCTCCTCTTGCATGAGGATTGGAGTCCCATCTGAAAAACTGGGATCATGTAAGTTTAAATTTATAACCTCTACATTTGACTCAGACTATCCCTGGGACAACAGATGGAAATTAGCCTTTGGCTATAATCTGGTGTATTTACATTTATGTCTGTTCATCAATATGCATTGTCTCAGTCAAATAAATAAATAAATAAACCTGGCCATAGATGTAATATTTTACTTTTGCAGACTCCCCTTCAGACCACAGCTGTTACAATGGAAGCGGAGCCGACTACAGAGGCACAGTGAGTGTCACAAGGTCTGGGCACCACTGCCAACCCTGGAGTGCGCAGTACCCGCACAGTCACCACCTCACTCAGGACTACCCCGAGCTCTGGGGGGGGCACAACTTCTGTCGAAATCCTGGAGGGCAGATGGAGGCCCCCTGGTGCTTTACACTAGACCCACAGGTCCGGGTGGGTTTGTGTGACATCCATGCTTGTCGTAAGTAGTTTTTTGTTCATTATTACTTTACTGCGGTAAATAAATATACCTGAAAATATATAACCATGGTGCATAACTATTAAATATACATAACCTTCACCGTTAGTTCATTCTTGAGTGCTCAGAAAATACATGCTTTCACCTACCCTTCATTTCCAGCGACTGCTCTGTACTTTCTTGTCAATTAAAAAAAAAATCTGACTCCTGGTCATACATAAATGTAGGGCTCAAGATGTTACATAACCATTTTTCAACAATAAAAACATGAAATTGAAAATCTACTGCTTTCTAGAGGGAAATGAAAGAATACTGTACAGTTTTGAACAGGACGTCAAGTACAATGAATAAGTGTATATGTACGTATACATGTGTATAGGCAGAGGCATGATATTAGTTTATTTGTATTGTTGAAAAAATAAGTTTAAAAAAATGCGTGTAAGCTCTGGAATTTATGAATATTTCTTTTGTGCAGAACCTCCTGAGAACCCTAGAAAGGAGATTCTGCTTATCCTTATTCCTGCTGTTGCCATCCCACTGGTTGTCGCTTGCCTGTTCTTTCTGGTTTGTATGTGTCGCAATAAGCAAAAGGCATCCAGTGACACACCATCTCGTTGCCAACTCAACAGTTCGCCCACCCAAGATGTAGAACTTTCTCTACTTGCTCAGCAAAAACACCAGGTAACACCCACTTTGAAACAGATTACCTCCTTGAATAATGTCATACTTAATCAAACAGTGACAGTGACTTTTTTGGGTATGCAGGCCAAACTGAGAGAGATCAACATGTCAGTACTGCGGTTCATGGAGGAGCTTGGTGAGGACCGTTTTGGCAAAGTTTACAAAGGTCAGCTATATGGCACTGCACCCGGAGAGCAGACTCAAGTGGTGGCCATTAAGACTTTGAAGGATAAAGCTGATTCCTCTATATGTGAGGAATTTCGACATGAAGCCATCCGACGCTCTCACCTTCAGCACCAGAACATTGTCTGTCTGTTAGGAGTAGTCACTAAAGACCAGCCAATGAGCATGGTCTTCTCTTTTTCCAGCATGGGAGACCTCCACAAGTATTTGGTTATGCGCTCCCCGAACTCAGATGTTGGTAGCTCAGATGACGGCAAGACCGTGAAATCTACGCTCGAGCAGACAGACTTTCTTCATATCATCACTCAGATAGCTGCTGGGATGGAGTACCTTTCAAATCAACAGATTGTGCACAAAGATCTTGCAGCTCGCAACATTCTTGTCTCTGACAAACTCAGCATCAAAATCTTGGATCTGGGTCTCTATGGAGATGTATATTCAGCTGATTACTACAATCTGATGGGGAATCACTTCCCAATTCGCTGGATGTCTCCAGAAGCTATCATGTATGGCAAGTTCACCACAGACTCAGACATCTGGTCATATGGCGTTCTGTTGTGGGAGATCTACAGCTATGGTCTGCAACCATACTGTGGCTACTCCAACCAGGATGTCATTGAAATGGTTCGTACCCACCAGCTGCTGCCCTGCCCAGATGACTGCCCGTCCTGGGTCTACACGCTAATGCTGGAGTGCTGGAGTGAGTTTCCTGCAAGAAGGCCTCGCTTCAAAGATATTCATGCCCGCCTGCGCTCCTGGGAAAACCTGACTAGCTACAACAGTTCTGCCCCTACCTCTGGCAACAGCAATACCACCCAGACCAGCTCCTTGAGTACCAGCCCTGTCAGCAACATTAGCATTGGAACAGCCAATGCCTCAAGATATGCCAGTCCCAAAAAGACCTCCTCCCCCTTCCACCAGCCACAGTTCATGCCAATGAAGGGTCAGATGCATCGGCCCATGGTTCCCCCACAGCTCTATATCCCAGTCAATGGATACCACCCCATGCCAGCCTACCCTTACATGCAGAACTTTTACCCTATGCAAATCCCCATGGCCATGCCCCATCAGCAGATGCACCACCCTCCTCAGATGGTGGCTAAAGCTGGTTCTCACCACAGTGGCAGTGGATCTACTTCTACAGGTTATGTCACTACTGCTCCCTCCAACACTTCAGCCACAGAGCGTGCTGCTCTTTTAAATGAGGACAAGGCAAACCATGAGGACTTAGTGGATGGAGTTTCACAGGAGGAACCGGAGCATCATGAGGACTCGTCAGTGCCAGAGACAGAGTTACTCGGCGACAGTGAGCCACAGACTGAAGAGCTGGTTATCCACTTGTCTGACTCATAAGGAAACAATAGGGTAATATGAAGAAAACACAAAATAAAGTGAATGGAGCTGATTTGCAAATTCTTAATGTTATTTAGCATTTCTTGATGGGACAGTAAAGTACAGAACTTTTGTAACTACAACTTTCATGTCATGGTTTTAATTGAATACTTTGTTGCTCTGAGCATGTTAACTATAAATATCCATTAATGTTGCTGTGCAACTAACAGAATTATGTACTTTCAAATCCCAATCACTTATATGACTTTGCTGATGTGACTTGGTGCTCACTGGGGACTGAACTTCAGATATTTGGATGAGACTATTTAATATTATTTTCTCAAGTGGAGGAACAGAAAAAAAGAATGTATAGCACAAGATATCTCACACAAAGTTGAGGCATGCATCTGCAACAAACTGTACAGGATTGCATAAAAGAATGTACTTTTGTCTGAACATTTGTTTATAGATTAATTTTTTTAAGCTTGTAGCATCACTGCTGGTATGTAAAATGATATTTTATTGTGTATCTCCATACGTGGAGTGTTCAATAAAGACTTTTTTATGCTTGTTTTTGCTAGATGTTGGAGGCCTTTTATGTGTAACAATTGCTTATTGGAGATGCAGTTTTGGTCTTAATGTACGTGTATTTCGCGTGTAGATTGTCTATACCTAACGTGCATGTACATACACGCATGCAGGTTTTCTCAGACAACATGAGAGGCCTAATATATTATGCAATAACTATCAGAATAACAAGCACAAGTTAAGGCCCTAAACACGTGACGTCACAACGTGTGCAAAGACATGCAGTACGATACAATCTACTCGTGAGTTAGTGTTTGAATAAATGAATTATATGCTACTATAGGTTAAAAAAAAAAAAAAACAAAAACATATACTGTAGCCTACTGTAAATCTAATAGCCATCCCCACTGGCCATACAAAAGTTATAATAGTTAGGCAATGGGGACCCCTAGAGGATGTTATATGCTAAATGTTAAATGCTAAATTGGTTCATGAAAAGTGTGGGGTAGTCCGACTCCTAACCTCCTGCATGATACGAACTGATGCCAATATCTGAATACTTTTGGGTAAGTAGCCATAAATAGAGCGAGTTGATTAGTGAGTCCTGTGATCCCACGTACCTGAACGCAGCGCACGTACAGTGGATGACGTCACGCGTTTTAGAGGAGACGTGGGCCGTCTGCAAACAGCGACGCAGATTGGCTCAAGTTGGAAAATGCCTCCGCCTCATTGGCTGCGCACGCTGTCAATCAACGCACGCTGCCAATACACTTAACCAGTGACCTACTAACACAGATCCATGAGTCAGTGGCCACTTTGTGAGGAAAAAGGCGAGGGTGGAGAGACTTCGTAACTTATATGATTTTTACCTACAGTATTATATCTCTGTAAGCTCATGGATGATCTCCACTTCAGACCCGTGTCCAATACGGCGCGCAGCTTAGTCGGTGTCTTAGCTGAAGTTGTAGAAAAGGTAAGCTACTGATTTGATTTGTGTTTAACTGCATTAAGCCTGTCTTATCCTCGCCCCTGGTGATAGGAGGCTTTCTTGGGATCCGCGAGGTGTTTACGTGAACCTGGACATGCAGGATTGGATTTCATGTAATGTTTACAACTTCATATTGCCTTTAAAATGATTCATGTGGCATTTTGAGATTAGACATTGAGACAGTTGCAGCCTATCTAATTACTCGCGGTTGTGTAATTGTGCATTAGTTATTAAGTAATTATAGTTCCGCGGAGCTCATATGCTAACAGGAAAATGGCCGATATAGGAGACAAGTGTTGAATGTTATTTAGGCACGTAGGCCGCCCGGAGCTCAAATTATGAATTGCAACACAGTGTCGTAACCCAAATGTCCTCGGTCTAATGTAATAGTATCACCTAAAGCAGCATGTTGTGGTTATAATATAAAGATGGCGTTCTTATAGTAGACCACGCTGATACATAGTGTAACTCTCTTGCAGAGTTTATTGTACTTTTGAGTTGTCTTTTGTGTAGGGCGTGTATAAAGCCCGGCTTCAGTCGACTGTGTCATGAGTAAGCGAGCCATGATGTCATGTAACAGGGTGAATGCCCACATTGTCTTGGTACGCGTGTTAATTACTAATTTGACCAATTTTATTTAATGTATTGTGTTGTAATAAGGGCCGTAAAGTTGGAGACGAGTAGCCAACACATTGCCTCACAGGCGATGTCATAATGTCTGCAGCATATAGAAACTGCTGGCTTTCGGCTTCCCGGGGTGGAGGTGGGGGCTCCATTTATTGTGTAATCCCGACACAATGAAGGAATCTGGGGCAATAGGACGTGTTGACTGGGCACCGCTGGCACGTCGCGCTGTGACCGCGTCAATGGCTGACGCTGAAACGACCGTGAACTCCGGGTGCCCCGTTCCTCTGCACACCCTGCTCTCTGCACACCCTGTACACCCTGTACACTGTGCTCACGCTGCGCCAATGCAACCATCCATTTATATCACGTGTGATCCATATTTAGTCTTGATGTCATGTTGTAGCTGTTAGAAAAGACAAAAGAGAATGAGCAGTGATTTGTGAACAAATATCTGTCCTCCACAACAATTCTCAAATAATTGAATAATCCCTAGGCAATCTATAGGTCTACAATTGTCTTATAGCTGCCCAATGTTTTCAAATGCTTTGTTGTGGGGTACATTTTTGCCAAACAGTTTTTTTTTCAGCATACCCCAGGGCAAACCTGCAAACAGATTAAAGATGTATTTCACAACACAACATTGGCATTGTATTATTCTGATTTTGAATCGTTTGGTCTGGGGTGTGTCTTAGCCTTTGCAGAAGCAGGGCCACGTGTTATAAGTACAGCTGTATGTATCCTTTGTTCCCCTCTTCTTTTGGATGTGAGGGAGCAGCATTAGAGAAGGTCAAACAGTATCAATCGACTTTTACAACAGTTACGCATAATGAGCAGCCAGTTGCCCTATATCAGTCCTAATTTGGTTGACATAGTCATTATTTGGAGATCTAGTTTACTCATTCTAAGCTTATAATAGGTCATAGGCTCTATAACCTAATTAAGTTTTCTGCATAGAGGCTTCACTTCCTCGTTGCTTCTCGGTCACAGATATTTGCTTAACAATGCGATGATTCATAAAAAAATTAACAGTGGATACTGTTCTAACACATATTACTCTTACAACATCGTGCCCATGTGATCCGTGAATTATGAAATACTTACTGTAATAGACTGTTGCCATATAAGGAAACGGCAATGTCCAAGGTTATTAAGTTGGCACATAATATAAACTCATTGTATGTTTTTGTTGGATGTGAAATTTTATTATAAATAACATCTCACTTCTCTTTTGATTTGACAGACAGAAATGGATACACTCTTTTTTGGCTTCAGCTGTTGGATGCAATGATATTGCAGTGGACCTCCTCATGATTATCATTAAACACTGACGATATGCAATCAATCAAGAAAGAGGTGGACTCATCTGAGACGTACACTGGAGACGATGCTCTGGTGTTTGCTGTGGCCTTACAGGGAGCTAATCGAGACCTGTTGGGTCACCAACTTCCTGCACTACCTTTCAAGCCTAAAACGACCTGTCGCAGGAAAAGGGAGTTCATTCCAGAGGAGAAGAAAGATCACTTGTATTGGGAAAGACGCCGCAAAAACAATGAGGCCGCAAAGCGTTCGAGAGAAAAGCGGCGCATCAACGACATGGTGTTAGAGAATAAGCTGCTGGCACTGGGGGAGGAGAATGCTTCTCTAAAGGCAGAGCTGTTGTCTCTTAAGCTAAAGTTTGGTCTGCTTAGCTCATCAGCCTACACACAAGAAGTGCAGAAACTAGCCAATGCAACCAGCACAAACCTTTACCAGGAGTTTGTAAACCAATGTAGTAGCCAGAGTCCCTCCAGCAGGGACACAGAGCTGCACATGCGCAGCAGTTGCATATCTGTCATCAAGCATTCACCACACAGTCTTCTACCTGATAGGACTGAGGCAAGTACAACTGCTCAGGATAGCCTGAATATTTGTCGGGCTACAGGTGTAAAGCAGGAACCAGCAGGGAGTTACACACAGGAGCGCAGCAGTCCTTATGACATGTTTGGGCCGTACATGACCAGTCCTTTGAATGTAAACTACACACAGGCCCCTTCATTTGTGCAGATGAACCGATCGGCCAGTGACTCACCTGGAAGCTCCGAGGATGGAGCTGTGAGTAAGTCTTCGGACGGTGAAGAGGAGCAGCAGGTACCCAAAGGGCTGCCGGCTGACCCCACAAGTGTCATTGTATCCACGCACAAAGTACCAGATGCAAATTCAGGATCTGCTTTGCCTCACAAACTACGAATAAAATCTAGGACCATCCAAATCAAAATGGAGGCCATCGACCCAGAATATGAGACTTCTGGAAAGTCCTCTAACCACACCAATGGGGACAGTTACCAGACTACTCAGGGCTGCCCTACATCATCCACGTGTGATTTGTCTGTGCAGGTGAATCATATGCATAACTGGACCCAGCAGTCTGAGTCGTGGCATAAAGATGAGACAGAGACGCTGACCCCAAGCCCCAGTTCAAACGGCTCCTATGCACACTCAGACAATGATGAAGCAAACCTGATCGCAGGGCGTCAGAATTCTGTTATAGAGACTGCCAAAGGTGCCACAGAACACCATGCACAGTTAGGAAATCCCTTGAAATAACAATTATGTATTTGCATTTTCACAGTACATGTTGCATCACACTCCATGTCATGCAGTTCATGCAAACAGGTACATTTCCAGTTTTGTTTTAACAATTAAACCTAGAAGATAACCATAATCACCATAAATTTAGAATGTATAGATTAATTCACTATTGTGTGGCGAGGGCACTAATGTGCACAACTTTGTACTGTGCTTGACCACATTTTCAGAATGCTGAACACACCTTTAGTAACACTCTCCTGCTTTATTTTGTGGTGTTTCCAACAGTAGCATAAGGCTGTAGTATCACAAACCACTGTGTTAATAGGAGCCAGTTGACTTGCAGCCTGGCCAATCTTTGCCTTAAAGCAAATTCTGTGAAATCACAAACTTTATTTTTATTTCTCAGAGATGTGTTAACAGAATTAAAACATTTTTGGGGCACTTTCAGGAACACCCCTTCATGTTACATTTACATGTATTTAATGGGAAAACTGGTGGCTCTCACTCTGTTTAGCGCTCATGGCCTTGTCAAAGACAGGGAGCTAATCGATATGGTGTACTCTCTCTGGTGGAGTTTAAACTTTTAGCTTTAATCTGTATTTTAAGTGTTGCCTTCTGCACTGGTTCTATATTTTATTTGAAAGGAACCTTAAATATTGCCAAACAACACGTTTTGTTGTATGTTGTTTTGTATTTTTCAGGGTGATGCACATAAATTAAAGTAGTGGCACTGAGTTGGGATTGATGTATAACAACATGCTACCCTTTTTTGTGTCATCTTTATTTACAATTTCTATCTTAAAGTTTTCATTCAGTGTCATTTGCTCTTTTAGACATTGTTCATAACTGCATCACTTCTATTTAGCTGTGTGTGTGTGCCTTTGTTTCCACATTTTGTACAATTTTGGTGGAACATGAAGAATTCACCCAGCAGCCTAATGTTCAGCAACATGTAATGTTGGGCACTTAAGACTTGTATTGGTAAGTTTTTGTTTACAATAAATGAAATGCATTGTCACTGTCACTCTCCCTGTTTTTTTTATTTATTTATTTTATTTTTTATTTACTCTACAGAAACATACCAGTCAATTTACAAAGCCCAAAGCGGCTATTCAATGCGGTGTTTCACAATCTGTGACCACTGGTGGTATGTTTCTTGGCAGTCTACTGAGTCACTTTCATCTGCACAGTTGTCCTCTTTTGGGTATAGTCCCATGTTTAGAAATATACTGCAGTAATGGTGTAATTCTACAACAGACATGGTTTAGCCCTCGATTAGACCATATGGTGTTTACTCAGAAGACCATCTCTTCTTAGTGGGTGTGAAATTTAAAGCTTATAAATCTCTGTTCTAATGTTTTTTTGTTTTTTTTTTACACAAAAGGGAAGATAGAACAAACCATTTAATGAACACCAGTTGATATAATATAGGCTGAGAAAGTAGGGCCTTGAGTAAAACTGAGCAATAAGTGACCCTCTAGCCCCTATTTAGTAAAACATATCTGCATCACACATATGAAGCTCAGCATAAAGAAGTGTACAGCGGAGTCACGTGGCCCTGCTGCGTCACAGAGTTCAAAGTTGAAAGTCAAAAGCCTCCGCTGCTCTGCAGTATGGCGGCGTTGGTGGGACGCAGAACCCTGCTGCAGGCTTTCCGAGGGCATGCAACCGACCGGGACAGTGTCTGTCGGCTCGGGGCGGTTTGCTACAGACCCCGGTTCTGTGGTGGTGGAGGGAAAGGACTGGAGATGTCCGCTTTGGCGTGGAACAGAGCCGCGGTGAGACACTACAGCTCCGACCCAAAGGATGACCTGCGCGTCAGGTATTTGGATGGAGAAGACGCCGGTAAATGAAGTTCACTTCCATTTCAAGAGATTATGTTCGAGCTGAAAAGACTTGTGCGCATAGACAGTTCCATGCCACGCCTCCGTAACAAGAGACCAAACAAAACACACATATCCACATATCCGGTTTAATATTCACATCACGTAGGCTACTACCAAGTATACATACATGTTAAAATATGCAAGTGAATACTACGAAAACTACAATACACACAGTTAATACTGGTTTAATTACAGTTTAGTAGACATATTAGACATTTATTAAAATAAAGCATAGGCTTCATTCATTCAGGAAACTTTATAAGTTGATCTTTTGTCTTTCAGGAATTGTTGTTGTTGGATTAAACAGACCCAAAGCAAAAAATGCCATCAGCAAAAATCTTGTTAAAATGGTTAGTTGCTTAAAAGAAGGCTACTCACTGATCAATTCATTAGATTTATCTGATCTGTTTGTGTTTTCAGATGTATGATACAGTGGAAGATATAAAAAAGAACAACAAAGTACGAAGTGTGATCCTTTGTAGTGTCGTTCCTGGTGTTTTTTGTGCTGGTAAGTTATTATTGGCATGTTTTGTCATTGGCTCAGTTGCTTAGAAAATAATGATGCCTCTACTTTTCCCTGATGTACAGGTGCTGATTTGAAGGAGAGAGCTAAGATGCACCAAAGCGAAGTAGGACCATTTGTGTCAAAAGCAAGAGCGCTTATCACAGAACTGGGTAAAGACTAGATCATTACTTTCTGTTGTTACCATAACTCTCACATATTTACTGTATTACCATTACACATTGGTACACTGTAACTGGCGGTCATTGTTACAGGTAACTTGCCAATGCCGATTATTGCTGCAATTGATGGAGCTGCATTAGGAGGCGGTTTGGAAATGGCCCTTGCTTGTGACATCAGGATTGCTGGTACAATAAGTGCATGTTGTGCATGATAAGTACCATGCTGTGTCCAAATAGTGTTACAAAATGAGATCCAGTGTTACAAAATGAGATCCAGTGTTACAAAATGAGATCCACATTGTCATTTAGATCCATCATGTTATTCATAGATTATAGAAAAAGTGTATTTATTTGGTTTATGTCTTGTGTGCAACAGCCAACTCTGCCAAAATGGGACTGGTTGAAACCAAACTGGCGATTATCCCAGGAGCTGGTGAGACTTCATAATCCACACTCACACCATTCTCTGAATGTAACTGACTTCAAAGTAAACATGTTGAGTATATCTTGTGTAGGAGGTACACAGCGTCTTCCGAGAGCCATTGGTGTTTCTCTTGCCAAGGAGCTCATTTTTGCCGCGAAGGTCGTCGATGGAGTAGAGGCCTGCCGCTTGGGGCTCGTCAACCATTCAGTGGAGCAGAACGAGAGTGGAGACGCCGCATATGTACGGGCACTGGAGCTTGCTAGAGAGATCAACCCTCAGGTACGTCACCTGCACATGTGCTCAGAAAACAACATTATTATCAATAGTTTATTATTCAGTCATGTTGCCATAGGGTCCTATTGCTGTAAGAATGGCAAAACTGGCTATAAACCAGGGCATGGAGGTAAGTGACAGAAGGAAGAGTAAGAAAATATTATTATGTACATTCAGACTTCATTTTTATTACATTTGCATCATAACTAGGTTGATTTGTCAACTGGACTGGCCATAGAAGAGGCCTGCTATTCCCAGGTTAGTATATCTGTTGTTTTTAGTGTGAATAGCATAGCAGTATGTAACTTGTACTTTGATTCAAGGTGATCCCAACTAAAGACAGACTGGAAGGTTTGGCTGCCTTCAGAGAGAAGAGATCTCCTCACTACAAAGGGGAGTGAGGTACCACTCCTTCAGAGCACACTCTGAGTCTTGCCTATGTGCTCACCCCGTGTACTTCCAGAGATAGTTAGGGTGACACGTCACATGACAATAACATAACAGGTGCACTAACCAGGTGAAGTCTGCAGAATTAGGACTTTGGCTGTGGCATGGGGTTTAGTCCGGTAAAGGTTTGAAGGCTGATGGACTATATGTAGAACTATTGAATGCAGTACGCTATTAATAAAACTGCTGTACATTTAGTCATTAACAATAACTACTGCAAATTATAACCTGCATCTGTGGGTTACTCAGCATGAGGCAACACACTCATCTTTATAGTTTGACCCAATAAAACAGTAGTCTCTGCATGGATCAAATATTCAGAAACATGACGCCTTGTTATCCAATAACATATCATAAAATGTACACACATCTCTAATGACAGACAGATCTATAATGATCCATAATATTAAGTCAAACATTTTATTGTCATGGTCCATATTACTTGCAGCGCTGTTTTGTACTGTCAAGACTTTACTTGTCTGTCACCCATATGTTTGTTTTTTTAAACATATTTCCAAATAAAGGCTTACACTATGTAAGCACCTGTGCCTTCAGCAGCCATTTTATTTCATGCATTACAGTTACATTTAAGCAGTTCAGATCATATAGGATTTGCTGCTGTTGTGTCTAATATTCTGTTCCGAGTTATTTTTCACTATGTTTGCACACAGTTCTATTAATTAATAAACATGAATAAATCCAATTGTGCAATGCCAATAAAACACATGATTGACATTATTTTATCAGAAATACTAAATATGCATGCAGCAGTACACCTGGCCCATGTTAGTGAACTTCCATAAAGTATCCTCATTTGACCCCTTGACTCCCATTCACTGAATCTGTTTAGGTCCCACCATCGCTCATCTCACATGTAGTCAGTGAAATAAGTTCGGACAATTATCCTCCTTTAAAGCAATGGGATGTCTTGAGTTAAATTGCAATGCAATGTTACTGTCTTTATATGTGAAAGGATCAAGCCTCAAACATTTGATTTAGTCTGTTTCTGTTGTCAGAGTTCAAATAAAAACAAACACTGACACAACTGTGTCATTGTCATCTTTTGAGCATCATAGTTCACCTGAAAATCTCTAAGGATTATTACAAATTAAGTTGCCCAGAATTACACCTCAGTTCTACATTATTTATTTTACCATTAGCCAAGACATTGTTGAATCTTTTTTTAAAGCAATTAAAAATACTAGTCTTGGAGGAAATGTCATATAACACAAACGTGTATATGGGAAATTCACGAAAAAACAAGAAAGACAAACCCAGTGTTTTATTACATGTTTTATTAAAGCCTAAAGCAACAGTTGGTGGTTGATGGCTGTAGTGCCGTTGCTTGGGGTTACGGCCTATCATAAGTCCACATATAGACTGTGACTGTTGAGGCCCCGGTGACGGTTGTGAGCAGGCCTGCCCTGTGGCTTCATGCTGCTCCTCTGATACAGACACAGGCTGCACATCCCCACTGTGGCTCACCTGTTTCCGGCAGATGTCCAGCACTCAGCCGGAAGAATCCCACCACAAAGCAGGGTTGCGTAAAAAAAAAAGGCCGGTTCCCCAATACTGAGGACCTGCACCCCACCAGATTCACATGAGAAATATTACATGTATAACCCTCAATGCAATGTGTACCTTCTGAAAGCTTTCTATTTTTGTGCTTTAACAGTTTATCAGTAGTTGGTGTGAGTTCACAACCATTTAATAAAAATAATGCTTAAGTCTTATGTAGTGCTTTTTCTGATGCTCAAAGTTGCATTAACCGTTCACTTTGTACTCTGGTGGTAAGCTACCTGTAGCTACAGCTGACCTGGGGTAGAATAACGGAAGTGTGGCTGCCAAGCTGTGTTATAAACCCTACAACTGTCACCAAATCTCAACTACACACCACATTCATGCTAGGCAAGGTGGCTGGAGTGTCTTGCCCAAGGACACATCAATAGTTTGCTGATATTGTATAAAAGGGGGCAGACAAGGGGATAGTAATTTGTGCACATGCATGCTGTAATGTAAAGCAAATAAAGATAAAAATGGTAAAATGTACTATTACGGGTTTCTCTGTCTCAGTAAAACAATATTTTTTTAGGCCATCTATAAATTAGCACTAATTTCTTGTAATAGATGATTATATTTATTATTATATTGACTGTATATAGTACATACACAAAGGTGAAGGCAAAGGAAGTAAAGTCTTGACCCAGGGGGTAATGAAATGCAGAGAGCTGTAAACGATGGAAACGTTCATCAGTCAAAAAGATGCTCAATATGTGTGGATCACTGATGTTGCAAGCCAGATGTGGATGTGACTGTGGCTCAAAGAATGTATTGTTTTCTCATTGTTATACTATGCTACAATGCTTCCCCCTAATGGACAAAATCAGATAATTACATTTGAAAAGTTTTAAAAAATATTTTATTGTATGTGTAGTTTAATACTTACAAGCATTTGTTGACAGTATATTACAATAGCATTTCATTTAAAATATTAATTGAGATAGTTTGCATAAAAGTAGCCACCAGTAATCACTGTGAAATATCATAGTAATACTCTCTTAATCTTGGCTCAACCACAGCAAAAGATGGCCTCTCTTCAACCCTGTCAATACACCAGAAGACAAGTTAATAAATAATTAACCACAGGCTTATAATTATGAGCTAAATTAAAACATAATTTTAGAGCAGTAGTCATACTTGTAGGTCCAGCAGGTCCTCATCAGGTCATACATCTCCAGAGGACAATTTGCTGGCGCCTCCATACGTCCGCCACTTTCAATCATCTGCATTACGTCATTCCCTCTCATTCCCTAAGAAGCATCATTATCTTTAGCACATTTATGTATATGCTGTTGGTATTACCTAATTTGTATTACACACTTTGTATGGTTTCTGTCCAAGAGAAAAGGCTTCCCACATGAGAACCCCAAAGCTCCAGACGTCACTTTTGGATGAAAATTTGAAGAAGTTGATACATTCAGGAGCATACCACTTTACAGGCCACTTGCCATGTCCCTTGGCCTAAGATCAAAGACAGTCAGCAGATTGTAGGCTTAACATTTCTGTCTATATGCACTGATAGATAGATAGATAGATAGATAGATAGACAGATAGACAGACAGACAGACAGACAGACAGACAGACAGACAGACAGACAGACAGACAGACAGACAGACAGACAGACAGATAGATAGACAGACAGACAGATAGATAGATAGATCGATAGATCGATAGATCGATAGATCGATAGATAGATAGATATAAATAATAATTTACCAAATAGTAGTTCTGATCCTCACCAACAGCTTTGGAAAGGCCAAAGTCACTGATTTTTGCATAGTGCTGAGTAACAAGCAGAACATTCCTGGCCGCAAGGTCCCTGTGGACAAAGTTATGCTCCTCCAAGTACTTCATGCCCATAGACACCTGGTGGACCAGTTCTGTGATGTTCTTTAATGTTGTCGACCTATGAAAATAAGAGATCTCATAACATTTTGAGAATAGACACAGCTTAACTACTCAATATTATGCATTATTTAGGCTTTTGGAAAAAAAGGTTATATTGCATATGTATTTTTCATCTTTTACAGCTTTAAATATTGTGCATAAAACAAGTTAAAGTAATTCTGAAAGTCCTGATTTCAGTGCATACAAAACACCAGGATTGGGCAGGGACTGGAGATATAGTACAGTGAAGAGTTACATGTTTAAAATGAATGGCTACTGTAACTGCTGAGTTAAGCTGACCTTGTGTGGTGTATGAGTGTTAAAAAAGTAGTTTTCAACTCTAACAGTTGATTTAGCAAATATAAGATTATAACAACACATTAAAGGTCACTTCACACTTAAACATTTTGGTAGATGTTGTATAATGAGGTAGTAGAGTTCCAACTTGTTTTTTTGCAGAAACTTGTGCAGTGGTCCCAGCTCAGCGAGCTCCATGACCAGCATGAGATTTTCGGCTTCACAGATGCCGATCATGCGGACGATGTATGGGTTATCCAACTGCTGCATCACGTTTGCTTCCCGAAGCATCTCCTCTCGCACTGCGAGGTTGGTGTCGTCATTCTTTAGTATTTTCACTGCAACCGGTTTATCTGTCCTAAAGCAGAGAAAAGAGTTATTTGATTGTTATAGGAAAAACAGATTTGTCATAATTTGAATAATTAATAAATCATACTTTCTCATTTTGTAGATGCCTTTCATAACTGTGCCAAAGTTTCCTGAGCCCAACTCTCCATCCTCTAAAAGGAGCTGGCTGCGATCGACTGTAAAGCTTCTGAGTTCTTCGGGGTCTGCATAAGGACTTTCAAAGGTGGCTGAGTCCATTGGCAAGGCTTTGAACACATAGTCATTGTCATCATTGGAGGTGGAACGCTGAGACTGGCGCTTCTGGAGCAGAGTAAATGGCGTGTTCAATCATATTGATGTTAATATGTCATATCATTCTTTTTTTTTTTCACTGCACAGAAAAACATGCGTTACAGTAAACCGTGGGCGAGCTTGCATTTCCACAAACCTGACTTTTATTTGGCCTGAAGGAGGGCTTTCTCCTGTTTGTTTCCATAGAAATGTTATTCATTGGCTAGTCTTCCTCAATATGGAATAAGACTTATCTGTCTCCATGTAGAATGTTCCAAAGTTTTCTATCTCCATTTCAGTCTCTATCTTTCCGTTTCCATGGAATCATGCAGGTGACATGCCACCTCCAGAAAGTAACATAGTGTTGCTTTTTAAACTATTTTTAAATAAACAGAACATTCAGTTCAGTATATTTCAGACAGAACATGTGTGTATTTAAGGTGTGTGTATTTTTTTAACACATGTGACCATACTGGCTTGATTCACATGGTTAATACATTTGACCTGATTGTCACATAATTCCTTCAGTATAGAACAGAGCAGAGGTTGTACCGCAACTCAAAATATGAATGACTATCATCTAGTCTCTAAAATCAAATTTTCTCTCACTAAAATCCTAGAATTTCTAGTGATTCTCCCCTTCCAATCAATTCAATTCAATTTTATTTATATAACACATTTAAAATACAACTTAAGCTGCCCAAAGTGTTTCACACAGAAGTCAACAGCAAAAAAACACACAAAAAAAAAAACAAACAAAAAAAAAAACAGGAAGAGGCAGAGGGCGCTGTTACACAGTCTGGGCACTGCCACAGAAGAGGCTCTGTCACCCCTGGTCTTTACCCTTGCCTTGGCTGGATGAGCCTTTTCCTGCCCTGGATGAGCCCACTTCTGTCCCCCTGTCTTGAGTAGGCTCTGGCTCTACAGACTAGAATTCTATCAGCAAATTGATGTGCATTAGTCCTAGACACATCTATATCTATAGACTGCCTGAGTGGATCGCTCCTTCATCGTGGTCCTCATAAAGAATTCTCTTTTTCTCAATTTTTTTTTTTAAATTTTTTTTAGTTTTTCCTTGGACATGTGCTGGGACAGTAATTAATTTGCTTGTGACTGGTGGGTGATCAGTCTTACAATTTTACTAACCCCTACAACTGGGCTGCAGTTGTGATTGTTGGCTATACAAAAATAAATTTAAGTGAATTGAATGACTAAACCTGCAAAACCTCAACAGTCTTGGTTTAGACCAGGTCATAGTCGAGTTAAAGCCACATCTGTTGGTATAATGACTTATCGTAGCCTGGATTGCTGTTAACACTTATGTGTAATCTCTCAAAGGCTTTAAGTGGACCATAGCATGGGGTATTGTGATCTATCTCTCAATGTCTCTCTCAGTCTAAATAAAAGAATATATTAGAATTTTTAAGGTTCCTGCTTGTAAATCACAGATAAAAATATAAATTGCATTAAATCATACATTGTTTGTTATAACACTAAATGACCTGTAGATGGCAATACTTTTCAGACTGGTGGTTATCAAAGGGTTTAGAATAAGTGCATGTTACCAAAACAAGAAAACGTGTGTGTAAGTGCACCTTTGGTAGGCCAGGCAGGTTCACAGACATAATTTTATCAAGTAATCCAGTCGCTGCATTTCTCTAGAAACCAAAAGTTAAAGAAGTTATTAGTGAGTGACCTTGTGAAGGACAGTCATGTATTCTTAAGAGCTCTTAATACAATGCAAACAACTTAAAAGGGGGGGGGGGGGGGGGGGGGGTTTAAATTCAAATATTACGTTCACCATGCATTCATTATTCATTAAGGTTTGTGTAAAATTTAGAGTTGGTGACAATTCATTTTCTTTCAAATATAGACATACACTGTATACATATGAGGCACTGCTATAATAATAGTGCTATGACAAAAACGGAAGTGATACAAGTGCATGGACAATTTATATGTTCATTATAATAAATGTGTGAATACTATACTAACTCTTAACATTGTAGCTACAGGTATACATTTTAAAGACCTATTCATTAATGGACTGTATAATTTACAGCGCTCAGTAAAAAAAGTCTTTAATAGTTTACTTACAATAGAACTTTGGTGAGGTGGTGGGATTAGTGGTCTTCCCAAATGAGCTGTAAATCAAACCAGCATGTGTAAGATAAAAAACATAGTTACAAATACAAAATATTTAAAGTAATTATTTGTCTCTACCATTGTCTCCTCCTGGTCGCGAACAAGGGTCGGTCAAAACGTGCAAAAGCCCATCTGGTTTGTATGAGTAGTGCTCCACCAGCTGAGACAAGAAAATTATTATTTAATCAATTCATAAACTAAAATACATTTGCCAGATCCTATACCTGCCAAATGGTGTCAAACTTTTTCCCATCAGGTATAGAGAGTTTGCTGGCATGGTCCTTGTCGATGCGGTAGTGCATGACCTGCCCATCATGGAGTAAGCACAAGGCGAAGGACCCGTTCATGTCTCTTTGTCGAATCCTGCAGTCAGAGAGAAGCAAACATAAACACAGAGCAAAGGTCCAACCTGTGATCTTTGAAGGCCAAATTTAGATCTTGTGAAAATAATTTTCTAATTTCTAATAAAACATAAAAAAATTAGTGGCACAGGAATACAGAAATGCTTAAAACATAATAAAAGGTTACTATTACAAAATTTGAATTTAGACACTGGGTAAAGTTGTTTGCATCAAGTAGTGCTGTTCTGTGTGTCGTTCTTCACACCCCGCCAACTATGTGTGACCAACACTTCTCTTTTCACTATAGGTAAAAAATAACATTTTTTACTGTAATCTTGATGAGCCACATTCAAAGAGACCTAAATAGTTATATACAAAGAAACTTTAGTTCATGATTCATTTATTTTACTCACTATATTATATATAGATATAGATATATATATTTTAGTAGCACTGTCTATTATATGTTTCTATATTTCTTTCTTTTATCTTTTTTACAATTTAATTTAGACTTTTATGCAATAAGATTTTTGTGAAATGTCATTCTTTTTCTTGTTAGGCTACTTCAGGAAGTGTCTCGCTAACTGCCAGAGCGGAAACCACAGTGTGACTGAGCGTGAGCACAGACCACTGCCTTGGTACAAGAGCTACTACATAAATAGACTGACAACCATTGGATATCCAAGAGTCCAACAATTTCTGAACATAAACAAGTAGATCATTATTTTATGTTTTGTTCATTGTTTTCCACAATAATGGTCTAAAATAATTAAGTGCAAGGCTGTGAGTGAGGAAAGGGGGCAGGTCAAAACTGATCATTTTGGAGAACTCACGCCCCAAAAGCAGGACAATACGGGATTACTCAGACAAGCATGAATCAATCTAAATCCAACTTTCAATATATTAATGATGAGGGAAAACCCTTATATGGTTAAAAGCTTAAAAGCCAATTTTGCATGATATGTTCATAAACGCAAATGCCTCATATATCAGTGAACTTACAATATTATGGTAGAAACTTACAAGAACTTTCCATTTGCACGGGAGCCATTTTGGAGCCTGGACTCAGACTCCTCTCGAGTTATTTTCTCATGAAACCAGGGCATTCTCTCATGGGCTTTTGTAGCAATGACTTTCTCTAACTGTGGTCGCTGACTGATGATGGCCTGTTCCAATGCAGCACCCTAAAACAGACACACACTTCAGGCCTGAATAATAATCACTATCTAAAAGTGTTACATTTATTTTACTTTTTCCAATAATTTCAACCTTTAGCTGTAGATATGTGTGAGGATGTGCGGCTTCCAATTGCAAATCCAATGTATTGTCATGATTTACAGACAATGAATGATCATTAAATATTTAAATGGTAGACACAGACCTGCAAACTCCATGTCTGCTTCACAAACTCTCTAATCAGTTTTTCTTTCAGGTCGTCAAATGCTCCAATTTTGGGTTGCATGTTCTTGGGGCGGTTGCAGGGCTTCTTGAGCAGGCACACAAGACCATCACCCTCGTGGGAGTGGTAATCGATGACATCTTGGGGGCTTCTATGGCTTTTGCCCCCTGCAATAGCATACGTTTCTCTGGGTTCTCTCTCAATGGTGTAGTGGTAGCACCGTCCTGCGTAGGCCACAGATAGGGCAAACCCACCAAGAAAATTTCTACTCTGTCGTAACAGGTAGAGCCCATTACCCAACCCGGCCTGTCGAAGGTATTCCTCTGCTTCTTCTCTGGTAATGCTGCCATAGAAGAAAGGCAGTGTATTCACCAGGTCAGCCATTGTGGACCCAGCCTCAGAACGAGTTTTCTAAAATGCAGGAGAACAGCAATATCACGTGAACAATAGTAGTGTAGCAAACAAAATGTTTATCAAAATGTATTGTGTAAACTGTGTGCGCAATATAGTGAGAGAATGGGATGAGTTTATAAGTGTTTGATACTTTTACATTATTTGACTTTGATTTGTTTTGATAAAGTCCCTGTATTTATTGCTTTTCTATAATTAGTCATGTTGCTTTGTAGTGGAATCTGAAAAGCCAAAAGTTCCTCTAAGGACTGGTGTTACAGTAAATAAATAAATATTAAGGAAACCTTCAAATAAGCGAAGCGGACCTCCACTATTCTTATAGTTGTCTATTTCACAGGGTGTCAGTTCAAACTAGGCTTGTCACGATAATACATTTTAAAGCTCATATATAAGTATAGATGGATATGTTGGTACAGGGTAGGGCTAGGAAATTAATAGAATGAATTTGATTAACTTGGGTTTTTAATAATTGAGATTTTGAAAAATTGCAGTATCGTGAATTCTGGGATTATTATGATACAAGTTTACTCCTGACTTTCTGACTTAAGCAGAGTTATTCTGCAATACCTATACAAATGCAATTTAACACTTTCTTAAATATTAGGATATGATATTAGGATATTATTCTTAAACAATAGGATATGATAAGAATGGAAATGTAAAGAGCTTCCACCTTTTGAACAACGAGCAGTCCCTGCTCTGACTTTGATTAAAATCAATTATAATTGTAATCATCCAGTGTATGCAAAAAAAATGAGATTTTATTTTTTTTGTCCATATCGCCCAGAGATATACTGCAATAAACAATAATAGAGAAACTACTTTATGCTATTAACACAATAACAATAATGCAAGATAATCCCAGCAAACCTTTTTTTTTTTAAGAAACGGTATAATTAAAAGGCCTGAGATGCAAATAATGTACTATTATCGATCAATAATGAGCCAGAGAAATCTCTTATTCAACCTTTTACAGATTAAATATTACTGTACTCAACTGTGACACAAATGTTATTGTATTACAACAAAAAATACCCCAAATCTCCCCATTTTTTACAAAGAAAATGTAACACAATAAATATGGAACCCCAAAATATATTGTTACACTTTTCGTATTTCAAATGAATGAATATAGTCTTTATCGTGACAGGCCTAGTCTCACAGCTAAGTACAAATAACATAAGCTTTCATAATGGTCAGAAAGGAGACAAATTCTTTCTACCAGAAATGTATAGATCAACTCTGGAGTAAAGACAAAAGACCTTTGAAGATAATGGCTAATTAATCAGAATCCACAGTGAAACATACTATACAGAGATTTTCAACCTTATTTGAGTAATGGCACACTTTAGTTGCTGAAAAACAGCTGCGGCAACAGCAGCACACTCTTCCCTAAAACATTATCAAATGACGCCCATTTGAGAAAAAAGAAGTGTAAATAATGTTGGTGTAATGCATTAACAGTGGTCGTTTTCATTACAAAATGGCCCGTTCTTACAATAAATGACGTTTGTGAGTATTACAACTACAAATACGGATGAAAGGTTTAAAAAAAACAGTGTAACTGTAATTACATAACACCAAATTTCATTTTTTTCACCCAATTTCAATGGTTTATAAAGAAATACAAAGTTCTAAATATGGAGGCAGTAGCATCATGTTGTGGGGGTATTTCGCTGTCAGTGGGACAGGTACTGATACGCTCCACAATAGAGACCACAAAGAAAATGCAGTTAAATATTACATTATAGACGAAACACATTTAATCTAATTTAGAAAAACAATGCGGCCCATGCCCCTCCCCCGATCAAGACTTTCATGATCAAGCTGATTAAAACTATAATCTAGAACCATTTTAATAGCAATATTTTTAAGATAAGCACCATCTAGAAAGTGTATGATAATTCTATAACTACTAGTACTATTGCTCAACTGAATCCTTTCTAAACCAGTTACAGTTACTGAAAAGTATATTCTCACCGTTTTGGTAGCCAAATGCAGCTCCTTTTTGGGCAAACTTCTATCACCACATCTCCAGCAGAATGACCTTCAGTCAAACAAAGCACAAATATCATAAATGGTTGAGCGGTTTCCGGGCAAAGGCAGGCCTCAGAATGGTTTGATCTGATCCTCCGCTAACAAGTGTCTGCCGTCCAAACTTCCTTAATTTAACAACTTCCTTGAGAATTTAAGTTAACTTCCCCATTTAAGCTGAGCACTGACCAACACATCTGCTACACACAGGAAATGACATGAAGAAGAATGATGCCATTTGTTAGACTACTGTTAGATATGACTTAGCCATTTCATCATTATATCAAGAAGGCGCTGTGATGGATTAAAGTTTATGAAAATACACTTACTGCAGCCATTAATTATTTTACAAAGTGTTCCTGCGTGAACTCTGAATATAATGTAATTATTTGTAAATAATAGCAATAATGAAAATATATGTATTGACAAACCTTCTTTTTTATTCAGACATTTATTTATAGCCGATAAAATTTAGCAATTCTGTTCAGTGTGTTCTGTGTATTTGTGTTGCCTTTCTTTGCACAGTTAAAACATTTTGTGCCAAAGCTCTCTCCACTTTCTTACCTTTAGAACTGTTGTGCAATACTGTGACATTTAAGGCATGTAGCCTATGGTTTTAGTCGTTACAGTTGATCTTGAAGATGAAAACAGTAAGCCTCAATATTTACATTGTATGTCAATATACTATTTACAAAAAAATGTGAAGACAAAACAGGATGCTTTGTATTGGATGCTATAAATATTTTGTTACACAGGTTGTTGGCTCACTGACTTAGTCTATGCACCAAATGAGCACTTTTACTAACAGGTGTCTCCACCTTGTGGAAAAAAATGTTGCTTACAAAAAAACAACCAATGCAGCTGAACTACTTTAAATAATGGTTTAGTAACATGGGGTCAATTCTTTCAGACTGTGTCAAAAAGACCAGAACAGGTGTCTTCAAACTACTCCACTGAAACCTGGTTTAGGGTCCTGACTTTTTTTTTTTTTCTCTCATTGCTCTTGATCTGTGCATGTCTGGCTATAGGCTCTTGAACAGTTATGGCTGGTTACTGCAGCTTGTGAAATGTTCTACTGTGTGGCATTAAACATGGCCTATGCATTTTGCATTTCCTTCATTACAGGGTTTTATTGGTCAAAAAGACATTGACAAACATTCTTCAGGACATTCTTCACAGTACTGACCTGTAACCTGGTGGCTCTCTATAGAGATAGATCAATTTAATGCCATACAGCGGAACATACAGGCAATAATCTCCATGGAGACAAGCAGGTGGTGGACCCTCAACCTTTAAATAAAGAGCGTTAACAAAGTGTCTTAATATGTCATGTGAAGGACATGTGCAAGATAAGTTCAATTTGTTTATAAAATGTGTGACATAGGTCTACACAGTTTTAAATCCCAAGACATGAGGCAGCCCCTATGCAATTTTAGGAGGCATTAGAGAATGCTTTTTGCATTCAGCCCAGCTTTGTTCAGCAGTGCACGCTATAATCCTATAACCCATACTTAAATAGCTCGGCTATATTTTCTACACAAGCGAAATAAAATTATGCTACTACAAAAGTATACAGGAAAAATGCATGCAAAGTCATACTCACCTTGGATGGTGTCTTTTTGCCATCGGCGCTCCAGTTTCACTGTCTTAACCTATATAGTCTGGATCCTATAATGCTCACGTTGCCGAGTCCCATCCTTCAGTCAGGACCACCTAGCTCTTCTATAGGCTCCCCTATCCTTTGGACATGGTCCGGACGGCTGTTTGGTGATGCAGAAGAATGCGCGCTTCCGCCTCGAGCTGCAGGATTCCTGGAACACTTTCTATTGGCTCATAGTATCTCTCAAGCTCTCCATCCAACCAATAATATGCGCACTCAACAAACATAAACAAAAATGTGCAACCACTGAGCTATGGGTTTCTGTTAGTTTGTTGATAAGGCCTACCTTAAATCACATATTTGCAACTGTGCAGGGACCAGATTGCCCAGTAGCCTACGCCTCATAAACAAGGTGAGCTACTAGGGTTCTTTCAAATGTGATTTAAAAAAAAAGGAAAAAGAAAAAGAAAAAACACATCACAGGTTACATCACAACGGTACATTCGTCATAGCGATATAACAATCCAACAATTCAGACATTCAAACAATTATTATCATGTTAGAGACTGAGTGAGAGTATGTTTATAGTTTTATTCTGCCAGACGGTGCTGGTGACCTGAAGATGCTGGAGTGGATGAGTGAATGAGTGGATGGCGGTGCCGTGGTTACGTCACTGTGCGGGGTTTCCTGTTGAGTGAACCGACGGCGTCATGGCGGAGGCCGGGTGTCGGAGGAAGACACGGGAATGAAATGCCATCGTTCTACTTTCACAGTTCAGCGGCGAGTATTATAACTTGTGAAGAAGGAAAGGGGAAGCGGACTACAGTTTTCTGAAGTTGGGGCGTGAAGATTATTATACCAGTTCTTACCAGTGGGTAGTTTGTGGCTGCTCTCCCTTGGTGGGAGCTAGCAGCCTAACGTAGCTTGAGCTGGAACACCACGACTGATAAAAGAAACACACCTGAAGTGAGAGGAAGACTACATAAATAACCACTTCACAAGTTTCTCAGGTAACTGGAAGCACAAGCTGCTCAAATTCAAGTATAGGCTATTGTATCTATTATTTGGTTAGAAAATAAAGCAACGCTATATGTTGATTGGCGTAAAAGCCGCGAGAAGTGAGCGGCGAATGAAAACAAGATGGAAGAGGGTGAACTTAGGTTAGCTCAGATGGTTATGTGGGTGAAATTATGAGCACTGCGTAAGAAATCACTGATCTGTGACCAGTTACCTTTACATACATTTGCGTATGATCTCCGTCTATGTTTCTAAAATGGAAAAAACGAAACCAACCAATCACTTGGGCTTGGCCAAGATGAGCTAGCGCAAAGTTTTGGCATTTTGTTAGCCTCTGTGCTAGCCGCGTGCTCCACGGCGTTAGCCTGCGTTACTTTCCTTGACAACCATGTAAACGGTAGCTCATCTCAGCCCCAAGTTTGCTTTTTTCATTTACACTAGCTAACACTCTTCACAATCGATGACTGCTTAGGATCAAAACAATTCAGTCTAGCCTTGCAATACTTTATTGATGGTATTGGTGTTTGTCGTATATGTTTTCGCTAACAAAACATAAGGGCTAACGCAACTCAATACATGCCCCATCTGTCAACGTGCAACGTTAATGTCAACCTTTAAACATTTTTTATCTTAATGGTGCATATTTTATGGTTTTTACTATTGTATCAAACAATGCTTCATAGTCTAATTTAAAACGTTTAATAAAGATGCTCTGTTTGCATCTCTTATACCTACCCCGCCAATAATAATGCTCGCGTCGGTCTTACCCTATGCTAGTTAGCTGGGAGCTAACAGCTAGCACTGCTAATGCACTATCTGAACGATGCGCGTGCTGTGATCAAAATATTGAATGGTTATTCTTTCATAGCGTAGCATTTTGCACAGAGCTGTTCATTGTTTGAATTCATAATGATAACTTGACTCTGTCTTTTTATGAGTAAATATTACATCCACACGGGCCCGATAGGCCTTACAGTTGGTGAGGAAACAAAACCAAGTTAACTTGTTTAGTTAGCCAATTTTTCATGGGATCAAAACGTCAAGAGGTATCATAATATTAAAGCATGTCTCTGCAACAAAGCCATAATAAAATCTCAACATTTTATCTTTAATTAAAGTGCAACACTTTTTTGTTTAGAGCATAATATTTTATTAAATGTATTATTAAAATAGCAAATTCATTGTTTTTCTCAGCGTTGTTAGACTATTCCATTTTAGTTTGCGATTGTCTCTCTGTAACCTTTTATAAACGTTTTTCAACACCATAGTACAGATTTATGAGAGAAGCAAAAGTTTGTTTAAACTATGAGAGGACAGTAGACAACGGATGCCCACCATAGCCAGTACTGTCTCAATGTTTTAACATAAATTTCCGTATAGAGTTGTAGGGTAGTTTTTAATGAGGACTGTTAATTTTTCAGGTTAACTACATAGTCCTGGGGGGGGGAGTCTAGACATCAGCATGGCTGGGCGCAGTGAGGATGAAAGTGTCAGCAATAGCAGCGGAGAATCAAGGTAAGTAAATCCTATTTTTTGTAAAAAGTTAATCTGAAGGTTGAATTTAGATTTTTATTAGTTGTAGACTGATTGTAACCTGGCTCACGCCAGACTGATATGTATAGCACTCTGAATTGAGTTCTGCACATTATCAATGTGGCTCTCACTGAACGCAGAACATCATAATTAATATTTGAATCTGATTAGTCGTGATGTCACAACAGCGGAACAGCAGCAAAAAGCACAGACATCTTCCCTGTCTACAAATGCACAAAGCGCTTACTTTCTGCACGTTTTTCACTAACAAAGTAGTCTGTATTGACGCTAAAATAGGCTGAAGTATGTCTGTTGGCCTTGTCTGTACCTTGTCTGTCCCTTGGGCACTTTGCCTTTGGCTTCCACACTAACTTCAATGCTGCTCGGTCATTGTTCCACCCCATGCTGGGTGAATTTGAACCTTACAGTGGGAGTATCTCAAGACGGATTCTTGTGAGATTGTGAACTCACAAATATCAATATCTAACCTTGGTTTGCACTTTTAGCTTATCGGCTACAGGTTGTGTATCTCCAGCAGAGGCCAATAATGTGTAAAGAGTATGCCTAAAGCTTTATTTGAACCCTTTGAGTCCAAAGAGGGTACTGCATAAATGCGACTACACTGCTTTTATCCAGTTTGTAGAATAACAAGGTCATGGATGAGTATGTACTAAATTCAATTTGGATAATTTGGTGAAAATGGCCAAAATCGGCCCTACAAATTGGCAGAGCACAAAACCCATATCCACAGGTCTCTAATTTCTATAGGGCTTCTCAATCTGATATAGAATAACATTTGATTAAGTGTTTTTTTTTTCTCTCTATTTGAGGCAGTATGTGCCATGGCAAAATCTGACACAGTGAGCGGTCTTTGAGGGGAAACATAACACATCTATTTCTCTTTTAATCATTATTTTTTTGTGTGTGAAAAACTGACAGGTGAAAGGCAGTATGGTGTTGTTGAGAAACTTTCATTTCTTTTGAGAATCTTGGTTTAAATCAAAATGTTTATCTTTAAATACAATTACAATTAATGGCCATGTAAACATAAAGTATGAATCTACTTGCATACCTTATCCTACTCAGTTTTAAAATAATTCATAAGTCAACATCTTTGTTTCTATAGTAATTCAGATGATGAATCCGGCTCTGGGTCAGGATCAGGCTCTGGCTCCAGCTCAAGCTCCTCAAGCAGCAGCAGCCAATCAGGGAGCAGCGACTCAGGAAGTGGCTCGGACTCTGGCAGCCAGTCAGACTCTGATACAGAAAAATCTAAAGAGAAGATTGAACCGCCAAATAAGTCTAACATTGATGGAGCTGAGGTATATTTTATTGTGTTTGTATATCTTGTATATGCATGTGTATGCTTCGAAAAGGAAATTTATAGACCAATACATTTAAACAGCAAAGTTCAACTATGAAAAATTAAGTCGTTTAATATCTGTTGTAGTTCTGGAAATCCAATCCTAGTATCCTGGCAGTGCAGAGGTCTGCCATGCTCAGGAAACAACAACAACAGCAGCAGCAACAGCAGAGACAAAGCTCCTCAAACAGTGAATCCGATGAGGTGTGTGTCAATCCAGTTAAAAATATCGTCTGTGTGTGTGTATGTATGTATACACACATAGCTATGTTTTGTTTAATTGTCGATTTTAACACAAAAAAAAATCTAAACTTACAGGATTCATCAAGCAGCGATGATTCAGACTCATCTAGTGGATCTAAAACAAGGAGAAATTCTGGCTCCTCTGATTCTGAGTCTGGCTCTGGATCTGGCAGTGGGTCTGGATCAGACTCCTCTGCGGATAATAACAGCGATGAGACTGCATCAGATTATGAGCCCAGTCACAAAACAAAAAGCAAGAAACCTCCGTCGAAGTAGGTTCACAGATGCAAGTGTTGTTCATCATTTGGCCAACATTTGGTCTATTTGATTCACAGTTCTCTCTGTCTGAGACCAATCTCCATCACTACATTCTAACCTTAAACTGTGCCATGCAACACACAGTCCGTGCTTTTGAGTGTCAATTGTGTTGTGTTCTAGGGCAAATTTTCGCAATGGGAAGAAAAGCAGCACTCACAGAAAGAAACCCCAAAAGTCTTCATCTTCTGAGGATGAAGAGGATAGCTACAAAAAGGCAATGTCAGCTGGGCTGCGCCGACAGGCCACTGTCAATATCAGCTACAAAGAGGATGAGGAGTTGAAGACAGACTCAGATGATTTGGTTGAAGTTCTAGGTGAGGATGTCCCACAACCAGAAGAAGATGAGTTTGAAACGCTGGAGAGAGTGATGGACTGTAGAGTAGGACGGAAAGGGGGTAAGTGGTCATTTGGCTAATTCCAGGATTGGAAAAATTCTTTTCAACAAATTATGCTTTGCATTCCTAACAGCCACAGGAAGCTCTACAACAGTATACACTGTAGAAGAAGAGGGAGATCCAAATGCAAATTTCAGTCCCATCAAGGAGGCTGGTGATGTCCAATATTTGATCAAATGGAAAAACTGGGCTCATATCCATAATACCTGGGAAACGGAAGAGACACTTAAGATGCAAAATGTCAAGGGAATGAAGAAATTGGACAATTTTAAGAAGAAAGAACAAGAGAAAAAGAAATGGTAAGAAAATATGGTGCTATGGTTCTAGCTGTATAGTTAATACTGGCACATAATTTACAGAAATGAAGATCTAGTAATCTAATAAAGAAAACTGCCTTCTGTCAGATTTAGCTAAATCTAAACCACCGTAATTTCACGGCTGTAAGGCGCGGTTAAAAGTTGCGAACATTGCGGGAGCGATGGATGACAGACGGCAAACACGCCGCGCCGGGCGAGTTACGCCATGATTTGTGAATGGATTGTGGATGCTTGGGCTAACGGTGCGCCTTATAATCCGGTGCTCCTTATAGCCGTGAAAATACAGTAATCATTTTTAGAATTGCACCTGAAACCAAACTCACTCAGGTTGGGCCTGCTTTGAAGTGATACACATTCCTGCTCATAGCAAACTATACTTTATTTTGGTTCCTGCACAGATACACAGTACTTAACTTTCCTTCTTTTATAGTTCAGTTTAGTTGGCTGTTTTTATGGCAAATTATGTCTTTTTCTTACTTTTTTGGTATCAGGCTTAAATCGGCATCACCTGAAGATATTGAGTATTTCAATTGCCAAGAAGAACTGATGGATGACCTACACTCTCAGTATCAGCTTGTAGAACGTATCATAGGTGAGTTTTTATTGTAAAATGTATTATTTACTCAAATTAATGAAATGTATTTTTTGATCCATCATAAATTGTGTTGAACAGGACATTCAAACCAGAAATCGGCAGCAGGTTACCCAGACTACCTCTGCAAGTGGCAGGGCTTGCCCTACTCCGAATGTAGCTGGGAAGATGGTGCACTTATTGCCAAAAAATTTCAGAAATGCATTGATGACTACATGAGCAGAAACCAATCAAAAACCATTCCCTCTAGAGACTGTAAGGTAAGATTCATTGCCTCTAATTAGATTTTCATTTTAAAATTGAGTATACAGTATGCACAGAACTGTACTTGAAAATTCATTAAAAGACACACAGAATAATGCATAACAAAAATCTAATAACTTTGATAGCTATTGACCACCAGTATATTACAAAAATTATCCCATTGCTTAGTCATGGCTTCCCTACCACCATTGACCCTCCCCAGCATCCTCTCTCTCACCACTTTCTTAGTGAGCCTGGCACATGTCACGTGTCTGTCCAGTGTTCAGCTCTGAAAAGAGGATTTGTTGAGGATTTTATTTTGAATACATTTACCTCGGGCTTCTCCTACAACCTCTTTTATTTGCAATAATTAAGTCCCATGTGCAATCTTTAAATGTACAAATAACTCAAATGTTATATATGAAAGGTGCTGAAACTGAGGCCCAGATTTGTGCCCATGAAGAAACAACCATCCTACATTGGAGGAGCAGATGGACTGGAGTTGCGTGACTACCAGTTGGATGGTTTGAACTGGATGGCACACTCTTGGTGCAAGTAAGGGAACCTTATTTTTAATTATTTACTTTTTTTATTTATTTATTTATTTGATTTCTGTATTGTTCTGTTATTTTGCAGAGGCAACAGCTGCATTCTTGCAGATGAAATGGGTCTTGGAAAAACCATCCAGACCATCTGTTTTTTGAACTACTTGTTCCATGAGCACCAGCTGTATGGACCCTTCCTACTTGTGGTTCCACTGTCCACCTTAACTTCCTGGCAGAGGGAAATCCAACTCTGGGCACCTCAGATGAATATTGTTGTCTATCTTGGAGACATAAGCAGTAGAAATATGGTATGATATAATTTGTCCCTCCAGTAATGGGTTTAATGTTTAATGAACATTTAATGGTCAATATAGAAGAGTTATATTTTAATTTTAGTGTTTATTGTGTTTTACAGATCCGAACTCATGAGTGGATGCATGTTCACACCAAAAGATTAAAACTTAACATCCTTCTCACAACATATGAGATTCTTCTCAAAGATAAGGTCAGTTATAGGTTTTTAAATTGTGTGAAAGTTGTAAGTCGGTGTTAACGCTCTTCTCATCTTTTGGGTCTTTAGTCATTTCTAGGAAGTGTTGGCTGGGCTTTTATTGGTGTTGATGAGGCTCATCGACTGAAGAACGATGATTCCCTTCTTTATAAAACCATGATTGACTTCAAGTCCAATCACAGGCTGTTGATCACAGGAACCCCCCTACAGAACTCCCTTAAAGAACTCTGGTCTCTACTGCATTTCATCATGCCAGAAAAGTAAGTCACACAAATTACTGCTATCAAAAAGAAAACGCTAACAAATGTTTATTGATCATTTACATTTTGTGTTCACCAATCTTATGTTTTTGTTTGTATAGATTTCACTCCTGGGAGAGGTTTGAAGAGGAACATGGGAAAGGAAGAGATTCAGGATACACCAGTCTGCACAAGGAGCTGGAGCCATTTTTATTGCGCAGAGTCAAGAAAGATGTGGAGAAGTCTCTTCCCGCTAAAGTAGAGCAGATTCTTCGTGTGGAAATGAGTGCAATTCAAAAGCAGTATTACAAGTGAGCACTTAATATACATTACAAAAACATAAGAGTATTTAAAGTCACTTTTTTCTTTACATTAACATCCTTTTTTATTATAGGTGGATTTTGACCAGAAACTACAAGGCTTTAAGTAAAGGGACAAAGGGCAGCACATCAGGCTTCCTGAACATTATGATGGAGCTTAAGAAGTGTTGTAATCATTGTTATCTTATTAAGCCTCCAGAGGATGAATTCATCAACAGAGCTGAAGCTTTACAGGTTTGTTAATTTATTGTTGTAATGTGATGCAAACCAATGACTATTGTCACAACTTTCACCTAGTTCTTTATTGTTCAAAACTGAATAAAAACTCAACTTGTTGTTCTTTCACAGCATCTTATTCGTAGTAGTGGGAAACTGGTTCTTCTGGATAAGCTGCTGGTTCGACTAAAGGAGCGAGGCCACAGAGTCCTAATATTCTCTCAGATGGTACGGATGCTGGACATCTTGGCTGACTATTTGCGCAGTCGTCAGTTTCTGTTTCAGGTAAATATATGACTAAACACAGATCCTTCTCCCACACAATGATTTATTGATTGATTGATTTATTGTTTATTTCAGCGACTAGACGGCTCCATCAAAGGAGAGATGAGGAAACAAGCCTTGGACCACTTCAACGCTGAAGGTTCTGAAGTAAGTTTACAACTATTGTAAAAAATATGTAAACATTTACCAGAATTCTGTACATAAGGTACATAACATTGCAGTAAAGGGAGTTTTGCGTCATTTTGCAGGATTTCTGCTTCCTTTTATCGACTCGTGCTGGAGGTCTTGGTATTAATCTAGCCTCCGCTGATACTGTTGTCATCTTTGACTCTGACTGGAACCCTCAGAATGACCTCCAAGCCCAGGCACGAGCCCACAGGATTGGTCAGAAGAGACAGGTGTGAAATAATATTTATATTTATCAATTACAAGCTTTTTGTGTTTGTGCATTGCTTGCTTTTAAAGCCCAGAAGAAGGGCATGATTTAGTCAAACAATGAACTTTTAATTTACCAAATGTTTTGTATTGTAGTAATTGATCTGGCTTTTTAACAGGTTAACATCTACAGACTAGTTACAAAGGGCTCTGTAGAGGAGGAGATTATAGAAAGGGCAAAGAAGAAAATGGTGCTAGACCACCTCGTTATTCAAAGAATGGACACTACAGGAAAGACTGTGCTGCATACTGGCTCTGCCCCCTCCAGGTTTGCATTTACTACTTCTGCCTGAAACATTTCCATTGTCCCACTGAGACCCATGCAGTGAACTTATGGTGTTCAAATGCTTTGATAGTTCAACACCTTTCAACAAAGAGGAACTGTCTGCAATCCTAAAGTTTGGTGCTGAGGAACTTTTCAAAGAGCCTGAAGGAGAGGAACAGGAACCTCAGGTGTGTGTTTGTATTAATTTATATTTTAAATCGTTATCATATATTTAAATGTATCAGGATCTCACTGGTATTTTATCTTGCAGGAAATGGACATTGATGAAATTCTCAAGAGGGCTGAGACCAGAGAAAATGACCCTGGGCCCTCAACTGTTGGAGAGGAACTGTTGTCACAGTTCAAGGTATAAAGTTCTATCAAAGCCACATAAGTTGTTTTCTGTTACATGGACATAAACAGCTGACTGCTTTTCACAACTGAAGGTTGCCAACTTCTCCATGATGGACGATGAGGAGCTAGACATTGACTCTGAGAGAAGCCAGCGTAGTTGGGATGATATTATCCCTGAGGATCAGAGGAGGAGGATGGAGGAAGAAGAGAGACAGAAGGAGCTGGAGGAGATCTACATGCTGCCAAGAATGAGAAACTGTGCCAAACAGGTGAGTAACATGAAAGGAAAGCATCACAGATGTTTATGCCAGTTTTAATTTTGATTAAATGTTATGGTGTGTTTTCACAGATAAGCTTTAACGCTAATATGGGTCGGAGCAGGAACAGACGGTATTCTGGGTCAGATAGTGACTCCAACTCAGATCGAAAGAGGCCAAAGAAACGAGGTCGTCCTCGAACCATTCCACGTGAAAATATAAAGGGCTTCACTGATGCTGAGATCAGAAGGTGATTTTATTGAGCTTATTTGTTTATAACTAAAAAAAGCTTAGCTAAAAACTATGATTCTAACTAAAATGATCTGTCTTGATTTAGATTTGTAAAGAGTTACAAGAAATTTGGCGGACCACTTGAACGGTAAAATAAATTACACTCCTTTGACTTTTCTGGTGGAGGGTCTGCCATGCCTTTGTGGGGTTCACAGTAAGAAATTATGTTTTCAAGGAATGCATTAACTATGCATTCACACCTGTCATTGAATAAATACAGGAAGGAAGTTTAATGCCACTATTTTAAATATTTCAGACAAAGCAATAATCAGGTGGCTTACCCTTCACCTGAAAATTTACAATTTACCTTTAGTTTTAATTATTAGTACCCTTTAGTTTGCGTTTTTCCTTATGGATTTTTTTTTTTTTTTTTTTAAAGACTGGACGCTATAGCTCGAGACGCTGAACTTGTGGATAAATCGGAGCATGACTTAAAACGCTTGGCTGAAACTGTTCACAACGGCTGTCTACGAACACTACGAGAAAACCCCTGTGGACCAGAAAAAAATTCAGGTGAGAGACGGATAAAACATACAGACTAGGGTACATAGTTTTATGTTGCTTCAATCAGAAGCATTTTAGGAAGAGCTCGTTTTAACTTTTATGTCGTAAAATAATGCATTTATTTTAAACATTTACAACTTTATTTATTTTTTTTTATAGGAGGCAGAAGAGGGAAGGTGAAAGGCCCTACGTTCAGGATATCTGGTGTCCAGGTTAATGCCAAACTTGTTATATCCCATGAAGAAGAGCTGGCTCCGCTCCACAAGGCCATTCCAGCTGATCCAGAGGAGAGGAAGAAGTAACAGTCATTTATTTTGTTTTAAAATCTTAACAAAACCTAGAACCTGCCTATTAAAAATATCCCTTTATGTTCTGATAGATATATAATTCCATGCCACTCAAAGGCTGCACATTTTGACATTGAGTGGAGTAAAGAAGATGATTCTAGTCTCCTCATTGGTATCTATGAGTATGGATATGGAAGTTGGGAGATGATTAAGATGGACCCTGACTTGAATCTCACCCACAAGGTAACCAATGAAATACATTATTAAACTGTCTTCAGTATGTCGTAGAAGTAATGCATAGTTAACTACATTGCATTGCATGTATGCAATGCATTTTAAAGTAAAAAAGGTGTTTACATCCTAATCAATCCATTTTTTTGTTCAGCTTTTACCAGATGACCCCGACAAGAAACCTCAAGCTAAACAATTACAGACCCGAGCAGACTACCTCATAAAGTTACTGAGTAAAGACCTGGCCAAAAAGGAAGCCCAAAAATCACAATCATCTGTAAGGCTATGATTATATTTTGGCTATGATGAATGTTTATCATTTTCTGTTGGCTGATTTTGTTGTTTGATTTTGTTTTTTTGGAAGGCCAATTCACGCAAAAGAAAACCCAGAAACAAAAAAAGCAAAACAATTAAACCTGACAAATCAGAAGAAGTAAAGAGTCCATCTTCAGACCCTCCTTCAGACAAGATGTCTGACGACGACGATGACATTGAGGAGGAAAAGGCATGTTTTTTTGTTTGTTTAAAGACAAACGCGTTGTTTGTGTTGTATAGTTTATAGGATTATTGTGAGTTCCTCATTTCCCACAGGAGGTTGTTCCGGTGAAACCCCAAAGCCGACGAAGCCGAGCTGAGCGAGTGGTGGTGAAAAAGGAGGAGGAGGAGGAAGAGGAAGAGGAGGAAGATGAACAGGACGAAGAGGAAGATAATTCTTCGTCAGGAGAGAAAGAAGTCAAAGATAAGGAAAGCAAAAAAGAAATCAAAAAGGAGAAAAGGGATGACAGCTGGGACACAAAAGAAAAGGAGCAGAAGGAGAAGAAGGATACCAGGCCCCCAGAGCCTGCTCACAAACAAGAGGAGCTTGTTGAAAAGGTACAGTAGTTTCACACTTTACACACTTTCTAAAGGCAGTGTTGTAATATGCAAAGTAATATTGTTGTTTTTCTGTTGAAATTAGAATGAAAATAAAAATGAGACCAGAGAGCGGTCGAAGAAGCTCTCTGACACACCGCTCCACATAACAGCGTGTGGGGAGCCTGTGCCAGTGTTTGAGGAATCTGAGGAGCTGGACCAGAAGACCTTTAGTGTGGTAAGATGGATATTGCAAAAGATGAAGTTTAAATCTGTCAACTGGACAAATCGTTGTAGGAGTGAAGATGTTTCGCTGCTCATCCAAACCACTTCTTCAGTTCTGGTCAGATTGCTGGTGGGTACTTACTGCCTTATATCTATCTGAAGGGAGGGGATACCTTCACTACAACAACTATTGTCTCCAGTTTCAGCTGAAACTACCCTATTCAACCTTTAACGACCCTGCTATTCTCTTTGTTTTGGGTCTGAGGATGGAGTTATAGATGGGGAGAGAGATTATGTCTTAGGCCCCCCATTCCTGTTAAAGGAACAAAAAAATGGCGGACTGGGGTCCAGAGGAGCTCTCGCGCCTTGTCGGTACATTCTCTTATGGAGTGGCTCCTTAGTTTCTCTAGTATAATGCTCACTGCACTCTTCACTACATGAATGAATGGAGCAGACTACATTACTTTGTTTATGGCTCAGGGTTTTGTCCTTTGGGTGGACCAGTTTTCGTCTTAAAATGTGTGTAGGTTTGAAAAAGACAGGAATCTCATACTGTCCCCTGCCCCCCTTCAGACAGATATAAGGCAGTGCCCACCGGCAATCTGACCAGAACTGAAGAAGCAGCTTGGATGAGCAGGGAAACGTCTTCACGCCTACAATGATTTGTCCAGTTGACAGATTTAAACGTTGTCTTTTGCTATCGATCAAACCTGGATGACTGAGGGATTACACAGACATAAGATGAATATTAACATTGCAATAGGGACTTAATGACTGGTGCCTGTTTCAGTGTAAAGAGAGAATGCGCCCGGTGAAAGCCGCTCTAAAGCAGCTGGACCGACCAGAGAAAGGACTGTCTGAGCGTGAGCAGCTTGAACACACGCGGCAGTGTCTCATCAAAATTGGAGACCACATCACAGAGTGTCTGAAGGAATACTCCAACCCTGACCTCATTAAACAGTGGAGAAAGTATGTACATATGTTTGTATATTTTAAGTATTATTCAAGGATGTATTACTACATTATTGCCAATGTTCTCTTTTTAGGAACCTGTGGATATTTGTTTCTAAATTTACTGAGTTTGATGCAAGGAAACTCCATAAACTCTACAAACATGCCATCAAGAAAAGACAAGAGAATGCACAGGTAGAAATGGGGCTCTTCAGCCTATTCAATATAAAGTATACCTATTGTGTAACTCCTTCCTATTAACCATAAGTGTGTCTAACACAGGCAATGGAGCAAAACACTAGAGGTTCAAACACGCACTCAAGTTATAAGCATGCAGGTACAGTAAATCAAATGGTGTATTCTGTGTATATTAGTTATTACCTGAATAAAAACGTGAATGTTGTCCTCAGACATTGAAAGGGTGAAGGACAATTCTCACCATGACGACAGTAGCCGGGACAGCTATAGCTCAGACAGAAATGCTTCTTCTGGACGGTATCATGACAGCAACAAGGAGAGGCAAAGTTCGGATTCCCATCGAAAGTCGTCATCAGGAGAGTCCAGGAAAAGACCCTATTCATCCTTCAGCAACGGCAAAGACCACCGAGACAGAGACCACTACAGACCAGACAGCAGGGACCGGGACAGGCAGGACAGGTACTAAACCTCGCTGCCTTAACTGTGACACTGTTCAAACACTGGAGTTGTGTGTTTCATGTACCATGTTTTTTAATGTACAGGTATTACAGTGACAGTAAACACAGGAAGATGGATGACTACCGTTTAAGAGACCATCGACACGACATGAAAGATCATTCCCACCTGGACCACCGCTCGTCGTACAGATACCACTCAGAGCGGCCATCACAGCAGGCATCAGCCAGTGGGCCGCGCTCCCCGCGGGACCAGCGCTCACCCTATGACTCCCGCTCACCACTGGGACACCGCTCACCTTTTGATTACTCGTCAGACCACAAAAGCACACCAGAACAGATTTGGAGCAGCCGCAAAACATAACACAAACTTCAAAGGCCTGCTTGTAGCAGCCACAGACTCATCTACACAGTAATGCCTTACAGGGACTGTACTCAGACCAGCAGCTGGAGCAGGTGAAGCACTGTGCGTCAGTCACATCTCGGGCTGTTCTTACCGAAGATGGATCATGAGCCGTGGATCAGACCAGGCAGCAGACATAAATCAAAGCATATTTTTGTATTTAAGAATTTAAGCTGCAGTGCTGTGTGGACTTGGCAGCACACGGCACAAGTTTAGTTATTTTTATAATGTTTTTACTTTTGGAAATGGACAATGATGACCCTGAGTGCTGCCTCATGTTCACACCGTGACACTGGATCCTGTATTTGACTGTTCTGTGTGTTTGTCTGTCCCTGTTCCTCTTTATCATGCCTAATGTGGTGATCTACCTTTTATTTAAGTGTTTAAGCAGTGAGAAGTCCGTAGTCCCACCAATCACATCACAGGTCAATAGAAACCTGTCTGGTTGAATCCAGTCTGGGCTCAGGCTCACCACCTGAAGTACCTCATTTTCAAGCATTTCTCATTTTCTGTATCAGGTTTTCGATTCTCATCATCCGTGAATTATTTAACATATCTTAGCTGTAAAAAATAATTTGGGTTTGTTATTTTTCATGTAAGCAACTTGTATCATGTTTTTCTTTACAGTAATGTTTGTAAATTTTTGTAAAATAGTAAATCGGTGGTCTTTTTCCTCAGGCTTTTTTGGATTTATTATGACTCAACCTTTCCCCATCAACTCAGGCTTTTTGTCATTCGAGTGAGTATCTGTACAGTAGTTTCATAATGCTTTCAGAATGTAACTTGGTAAAGGGAAAGTTTAACATTCACTTTTATTGATTAGTTATTAGTTTAATTTTGTCAGACTATGTAGAAATAATTTGGTTTAAAGAGATGTTTTACCTAGAAACATCTACTAGATGGAGTAAAACTTTATACTTTTATTTCTGAGTAGGCAATAATGTCCATGTTCTATGCAGCCAAGTATTTTTGTAGTGAACCACCAACTGAATGAAGTCACTGTTCCGGTTCACTCGGTTGTACATAAAGTTCTTCTATATTTCAAACTGAATTTACACTGAAAGTGCATGAATTTTTATGAATTGTTTTATATAGTTGTTTATGAAGCCATTAAAATGATCACTGTACTCACTCACATGTTTACCACAGCATTTTTTGTGTTTAATACAGGTATTCTACCCTAACCTTCAAAGTGCACTCAGTTTAACAAGAAAACTTACAGCTAAAAGATGCTAAGCTAGTAAGTTTACAATTCTTCCTAAGGCAGTCTTTTTGTCAAAGTTGTCTTTACAAAATCTAATGCTTCTTGGTAAGCAGTTTGAGTATTGATTTGTCCTTTGTCTCAAACCAGATGACCTTCGTGATTAAATAATTACATAAACATTCATGCTCTCTTAGTTCAGCCTTTAATAATGGTTCAAATGACCACTCGAGTAACCTTTATTCACTTCAGTCTGCACCAGGCAATACATGACATACTTGAAATCTGTCTTAAAAGGCATTAAATAAATCAATTGGGAAATGGCTTATCTTTACACATGAGAGTACTAGTTACTTTAGGTTAAGAAGACAAAATGTCTTAGAAGTATTCCAAGGCAACATATTTAGCATAAAGGGTCAGCTCCAAAGACAACGGGAAACAAGCTGCTTAGGTGCTCTTCTTCTCTTCGAAGATGAGGTTGGCTGTAGCTTTTTTAGCTTTTTTTTTTTAGGTAACAAAAAACAATATTGTGGATTAGAACAAAAACAATTGGAACAATTGGCCTTTACATTTGATTACAAACAATTTACCTTCATCTTTAATCTTCCCAGCAGCATCTGATGCCTTGTCTTTCAAGTTCTGTACCACATCATCAATTTTTGCCTCATTCTTCAGGAAAAATGGTCTGATGATGCGGTTGTAAATGAGAGCAGCACCATTTGAAGAGGATGGAGCCATGCACCAGACTAGGAAGGCACACTGAGGACAGGACAAAAGACAGATATATTTCAGCAGTTATGTTCAGTGCTTTGAGAGGTTTTAACAAGCCTGTAAAGCACATTACAAGTGTAAGGCATTATTGTCATTAAAATCATCGCTACCAACGCCCTACTCTGTCTGCACTTCTAAACATTTCTAGTGACCTTCATATGTTGCCAGTGTAAACACTTCAGATATTCTTTGTCAACAGCTTTCTGCTCCACCTGCATTGTGTTAAAGGAATGTTTGTAATACAGATTAGTTCAACTAGGTCCAGTGACAAGTTCATAGGAAAAGGAAGTATAGACATTTATTTGTGAGAAATATAGAATGACAGCTACCTTCCCAATATAGTAGAATGGGAACCAGGAGAGAAAGATATCAGCAAAGAACTCAGCCACGCTGAACACTCCATACACCACCCAGTAAATCAGCCACTGAGTGTCGTCCTCCTTGGTGGCACTTTCAATGGCTTTGATGCTGTGGAGACAAAGTTTTGTTGAACAATCTAGAAACATAATCTCTTCAAATGCTACACATCACAAGCTAAAAACTAATTTGAGTCAGCCAACTTGAAATGTAAAACTAACAATCACAACTGTAATAAAACAAGAATTCCAAATAACTAAAACCATAATAAGTAAATGTATACATTTTGTTTTCACTTTGAATTGCATTTGAAAGATGAGCTTACCACTGATACAAAGAACAGAAAAGGACGAGATTGGACTTTCAGCTAGTCAGTGTCTGCATATTCAGTATAGGACTAAACCAGTTGGCAAAGTTTTATAATCGCCTTCAACTCATGAAAAGATCCTGACTTACATGAAGTACGTCGCAGTGCTATGGCTTACAAATAAATTTAATTATTAAGAACAAACTACAACTACTACTACACATCACACATTTAGCAGTCTCTCATTGTTTACAGTGACTTGATACAGGAAATATTATCCTGAATTAAATCTTGTTCTAACATAACATCATAACATTTTTGCTCTAGTAAACAAAAACACAATTTAAAGAGATTTAAAATTCAAAACTGAAACTGGAAAAACATGTTCATTTGCAATAAAACAGACAGAGGCTGATCTGTAGTTGATCAAAATTATTTCAAAGTGCTGTTATAGCTGATCACTTAAAGAATGTGCAAAAGCATTCTCAATGCAAGTGTTTCCAGAAGACTGGGATGCTCCATGTGGTGAAGATGGCTGACTTCAGCAGCGATGGCTCATTAGAGGATCTGCTGGTGCAGCTCAATGATGCCTCAAAACTGAACATTTGGAGACGTGCCGTCAAGAGGTGTGAAATCCATTTGGAGTTTGCTGATTAATCAACCAGAACCAGGTGTGCAATTGTGTGAATGCTTCACAGAAAATGTAATGAGTGAGAGATTTTATCAAGAATTTGAAAATTTGTAGATTTTTTTTAACCATAAATTCTGAACTGTATTATTTGCTACACTCTATGAAGACTTTCAAGAAATGGCCCTCTATAATCACTTGAAATCCCTACATCAAATCCCACAATTTTTAACTTAAAGTTTTCCCACTTCTGTTTGTTTTGTTTTTTCCAAATTATTATTTTTTAAAATAAATTATTTACTTTTTGCAATCGTTTTGAACCTCTCCTTATTCATTAGATACATGTGCTACAGTTGCAACCCCAGTGACTCAGGTTTGCAATCTGATAAATGCCATGGATAATCATTATTTTGCAATATTACCAAGACAACTCATGCTTCCCAAAGCACAAATCCCAAGAGACAGATTAATAGAGCTATTAATACAGTGTTAATGGGGAAGTATACTGATAAAGATGTCTAAATGATCACAACATGGTCACAACAACAAAATCAAAGTATTTTAATGCCCTCTATTCAAAAGCTAACTATTAGTACACATAAGAAAGAAACAAGCAAACTGTTTCCTTCATTATGCACCATACCATATCAAGCCATTGAAGTCTGTTTGCCCAGGACAAAATTACTCTTCAATAAGCTACAAACAGCACTGGTAAGACTTGGTTCCAATGAAAGTATTATTTAATCATGTCATGGGAGCCTCAAAGTGGTCTGCATATTTCAGTGTACAATCTCCACTCTGTTCTGTGACAGTCACACGGCTCAATGCTGATTCATAAGTGAGCGGGAGGTTTGTCTGTGATGATGAGAGTCACATAGTGCGGATAGTACTTGGACAAATAAGTGATGTGACTACAAAGATGTAGCGTTAATGTGGTTAGTGATGGGCACAAATAGAAATGTGCTTGTGTACTTCAGAGTCTTAAAACAGTAAACACTCAACTTGCAAAAAGACAGCTGCTCATTCTATTCTTTTAAAATATTTTAGAGCTAGGCTGCACTACGGTTTTCCATCTTAAAACTGGAAATCAACCGATATGGGTTTTTTTTTATGGCTGACGCCGCCCACTGTTTAGAATCCAGAGCAACCGATGGTCGATAAGCTCTGCCGATATTTTTGGAATGATATGTAGGGCCAATCTTGATTATTTTCCCCAACTTCAGTCATTTAAACTGACTAAAAACTCATCCACAGGCCCTTTTTTTTACCCAATGCTTTAAGAAAGCTGTGTAGCTACATATTCTGCAGTTATTGCTTTGCACCCAAAATGTTCAAATAAAGTTTTGTATGTAGTCTTTAGGCGGAAGGTCAGCCAAAACAAAATATCAGCCAGTGCTGGAGATTTTTTTTTATTTTTTTTTTACATGCTTTTCACTAGTAAAATAGTAATGTAATTTAACCATATGACACTAACTAACCATTAGATATGGAATCGAAATCAGACTAACAGGTCCATCCCCTAACTGGTTATTGTAAAAAAGAAAAAAAATCTACATGACACAGGGATAATAATCACTTGTTTATGTGATCATCAACGTGATCACTTGCACTATACCTTTTATTTAATATTTTTTACGCCAACATGAAGTTAATACGAAGCCTACTAACTTTGAACAAATATTGTACAACAGGAAGTAGGTGTGTGGTTAGTGCTATGACTAAACAAACCACTAGTGATGAAGTGTTAAGCTCTTTTTTTCCTATTTATTGCCTAAAGTGATCTGCCTCACCGCTGTGCTGCAGGGCGAGTATTGTGTATGTGTGTCTGTAAAGGGGGTTACTGGGGTGGGTTTCCTTGGGTGGGCTAAGAATAAGACACTTACGATATGTAGGCTGGATAAAGAAAACCGATGAGGTTACACAGTAGGGAGGCCCCGTAGCCAATCACCAAGTAAACTGCGATGATACCAATGACAGCTGGAACAAAAGAAACAATATCACCACGTTTTATTCATATCACAAACTGTTATACGCTGGTAATATGCTATAAGGCCAACTAAAAACGTTAGGGTTAGCTAAATAAACCAAAATCAAGGTACAATAACGGTCAATGTGGCGTTACCCGACCACGCTCCTTCCTGTACCATTTGCTCTGTGCTTTTTCATCCGTGTTCCCGTAAACACTCACCCAGTGCGATGTACGTTCTGCTCACCCCAGTTCTTGCCTCTATTTTGGCCAGCGCATCTGTCATGAGGTTCTTTTCATGTAGAAAGTTTTCAAATCTCTCTTTCAGTCCCAGCGCCATGGTTACACTTCCTTCAGGGCGATGCTGCTGCTGATTTATGAAGTTAGCTGAATCCTAAACTGCGACACCCCTGCAGCGACGTACAGTTGATCTCACTGGCGTCAAGCGTCAAAAGTGGCAGCTGTTTCTTTAAACGTGCCCTTCAAAATAAAGGTTGCAAAATTTAGTACCTGGGCCATGTGGTATCGTAAATCTGTACATTGAATTACTTTTAAAATAGTTGCAAATATATGTTTTGTAATTTTACAGAAATATGTTAAATATTGTACAAAACGGGTATATAAAGACGATTAAACACCCTGTTTAGTTGGTTGTGAATTTACTTTGAAGGTCTAAGGGAAAATCTACTTATAACACAATTACATTTTGATGATGCCTTTTGTAACATCTCTCTTTAAAGTAACACATTTTCAGAATTGTGTCATTTTAATACGCTGTATTTTATAGGCCATTTATATTAATATTATCCAATTTAGCTAAAATTAGACATAAAATCCAAATGTGCACATCTGCTTGTTGCCACCACACCCTTCCCTTCACTGATGACTTGGCAGAAATTGTGGCAGCATGGCACATGAGGGGTGGGTTTGTGTTTGGTATACTCCTATTTTATACTATCGCCCTAGAACCTGAGTAGGGAATGAATATGTTAAAGGTGCACTCTGTAACTTTTCTGGTTGAAGGTCTGCTGCCTCTTTGTGTTTCATTGCTCAAAGATACATTGGAAAAACAGCTTAGGTGCCCTCAGTCAGTTTGGTCTGGACCCAGACTTGTTTGGGCCACCTTTTCTTTAATCTGATCTGTAACCTGGCCTGCTGGTGTGATGTCAACTTCTTGTCTCCGTGGAGATAAATAAGTTTGATGCCATATTGTGGAACATAAAGACAATAAGAATTACAGCTGAAACCAGAAGTTTACATACACTTCATAAAAAGACACTTGTGCTTTTTTCCCCTCACTGTCTGACATGAAATCAGACTCAACTTTTCCTGTTTTGGGTCTACTAGGATTACCAAAATTATTTCTATTTGCTACATGCCAGAATAATGAGAGGGATTTTTTTAGACAATTTGTCATTACTTTCTTCAAAGTCAGAAGTTTACACACAGTAAGATTATTATGCATTTATACAGTTTGGGAAATCCCACATAATGATGTAATTTCTTTGGAAGCTTCTTTTTACAGACAACATTTAATTAATCAGAGATGCACTTGTGGATGTATTTGAAGGCACACCTGAAACACACTGCTTCTTTGTGTAACATCGTGGGGAAGTCAAAAGAAATCAGCAAGTTATCAGGAAATGAATTGTGGACTTGCACAAGTCTGGTTCATTCTTGGGTGCAATCTCCAGATGCCCGAAGGTGCCATATTCATCTGTTCAAACAATTATATATACAATAATACAATTATATTAACAATTATATGCAAGTACAAAACACCATGGGGATGTCCAACCATCATACCACTCAGGAAGGAGACTGTTCTGTGTCCCAGAGGTGAACGTACTTTGGCCCGAAATGTGCATATTAACCCAAGAACAAAAGCAAACCACCTTGTGAAGATGCTGCTGAAGCTGGTAAAAGTGTGTCATTATCTACAGTGAAACAAGTACTGTACCGACATGGGCTGAAAGGCCACTCTGCCAGGAACAAGTCATTACTCTAAAAGAAACATAAAACAGCCAGATTACAGTTTGTAAATGCACTAGGGACAAAGACCTTAATTTTTCGAGTCACGTCCTGATCTGATGAGGATCCCAGCTGTGAAATACAGGGGTGGCAGCATCATGTTATGGGGCTGTTTTGCTGCAGGAGGGACTGGTGCACTTCAGATTCAGAATCAGAAGAGTTTTATTGCAATGGTTAGTGAGCACAGCTCACAGACTAGGAACTTACTTCGGTGATAAAGTGCACATAAAAACACACTGAATAAATACAAATACAAATAAGGGCATGAACAAAGTTAAAAAGATATGCTTAAAAATAAAATAAAATACTTAGAAGTAGAAAATATATACAACAGCAGCATCAGAACAACAGTGCAACATGGGTTATTAAGGTGATCAGTGTTATAAAGTGTCCAGTTTAGTGCAGGCATTATGAAATGTTCATGAGACAAACAGCAGAGGGGAAGAAACTGTTCTTATGATGAGAGGTTCTGGTCCTGATGGACCGTATCCTCCTGCCAGAGGGAAGTGGCTGAAATAGTCCAGGGTGAGAAGTGTCAGCTGCTATACGACCTGCTCGCCCCCGAGTCCTGGAGATGTACAGGTCCTGGAGAGATGGAAGGCTGCAGCCAATCACCTTCTCAGCAGAGCGCACAATGCGCTGCAGTCTCTGCCTGTCCCTTGCAGTGGCCCCAGTGAACCACACAGTGGTGGAGGAGGTGAGGATGGACTCAATGATGGCCGTGTAGAACTGCATCATCATCTGGACCGGCAGCTTGGCTTTCCTCAGCTGACGCAGGAAGCACATCCTCTGCTAGGCTTTCTTGATGAGGGAGCTGATGGTCGGCTCCCACTCGAGGTCCTGGGTGATGCAGGTGCCCAGGAAGCGGAAAGAGTCCACAGTGGTGATGGGGGAGTCGGTCAAGGTGAGGGGAGGCAGGGGGGCTGTGACTGTCCTGAGAGTCCACAGTCATATCCACTGTCTTCTGGGTGTTGAGCTCCAGGTTGTTGCGGGGAGTGCAGGTGCTGGAGGATGAAATGAAGGACCAGGTTAATGGCGTCACAAAATAGATGGCATCATGAGGAAAGAACATAATGTGGAAATACTGAAGCAACATCTCGAGACATCAACAAGGAAGTTAAAGCTTGGTGACAAATAGGCATTATGTTTTGGGCTGACAAACTGGTTGAAAAGTGGCTGAAGGATAACAAAGTCAATGTTTAGGAATGTGCGAGACAGGCGGCCTACAAACTTGGCTCAGTTACACCAGTTCTGTCAGGAGGAAGCTCACTATTGTGACAAGCTTGTGGAAGGATAATCAAAATCATAATTAAAAAAAAGTTAGTACCAAACGCTAATGAAATATATATAAACATCTGACTTTGAAGAAAGAGAACTGTCTAAAAACCCTCTTGTTATTCTGGCATTTAGCAAATAGAAATAATTTTGGGAATCCTGATTGAACAGGAAAAGTTTATTCTGATGAGGAAAAAAAACAGATGTCTTGTATTCTTGTACTCAGTTCACACAAGAGTATTCCAGCATTTGTGTGTCAAGCATAAAAATGTATTATGACTATAAGGTATTTTATACACGATTCACAAAAAGAATGCAAGTTTTTTCCAAGTAATTTTGACCAATAAAATAAATGTTAGATTTATGTTTAATGCCATATTGTGAAACATTTCAGGCACAGCAGCAAGCAGCAGAAAAGTTTACATTAAAGTATATGACACAAAATATGATCTAAGCACACAAATAGGGTATGTATTTTTTTTTTTTTTTTTGCCGTTTCTCCGAAATAAAGGGTTATTTATAAAATGTAATATTAGCCAAATGAGCAGAAAAACAGCACAAAAATTAAAAGTCCAAAGAACACATTAGTCCCTGAATCAGTTTTAAAGACAAATGATGGAAAGAACGTAAGCCTCATACAAACTTGCTAGAGCCTCTCCATTAGTGCCATTTTATTGCGCAGATTGATTTAAGATTTGACCAATAGAAACTGAGATCTGAACATAAGTCCCGCCTTCTTTCTTTTCATTGGTGCGTTTCATTTCCGCCTAAAGCCGTAAACTAAAACAAGAAACTTATCGCTCGGAGGAGACAACTCAGTTGATATTAGCTTTTGAGGCTAATGTAAAGCTGAGTTTTGGTGGACTCAAAGAGCAAAATGTGACGAAAGATGTTGTGGAAGTAGCTGTATTTTTGGCCTCTTGGTCTTATTTAATGTCGGGATGTTTTCGCCGAACATGGAAACAAAAAGAGTCGAGATCCCCACCGCGCTATTGGACGACCTCTGCAGGTAAGGGCTTATTTGTTTTTAATAATATCACAGATTATGGATATGTTATACTCCTAAACAGGTAAATACTTCTTCATATTCAATTTACAGCCACAATATTGACTTAAGCTTACATGATTGTGATGATGAGAGCCCTATGTAGCCCACTGCCTGCCTGACTCCATCATCCGATATTAATAACAGAGTTTTTAGGTTTTCTTTGCATCTATAACCAAATGCAGAGCTGAAAGTGCATTCTGGAGCATTCTGAGAGTAATTACTGACTGGCAGTTGTGAATTACTTTCAGTCACTTATGCCCTGATCCTCTGCATTAAAAAGGGATGGTGATTTTGGATATTTTTTATGTTTTGTCCTAATGGTCATACTTTCTCCTCTTTTGCAGTCGCTTTATTCTTCACATTCCAAGCGAGGAGAGGGACAATGCCATCCGCGTTTGCTTCCAGATCGAGCTGGCTCACTGGTTTTATTTGGACTTCTGCATGCAAAACACTCCGGGTGCCCCTCACTGTGGGATAAGAGATTTTGCAAAAGCTGATATCCTACAGCACTGAAACATTGATTGTAAAATGTTATTATAACATTGTAGTTACAAGTCAGTATGTTTTCCCATAAAACCTTGTAAATTGCTGGCCTTAACCGCTCAATACTTTTCCAACACTGTCCCTTTCTGCTGCCTAATGGAGAGGATGTGCAGAAGGTTCTAGAGCAGTGGAAAGAATACAAGATGGGTGTACCAACTTATGGAGCTATTATTCTAGATGAATCACTTGAAAATGTAAGTCACTTTTTCACACAGAAATATGTTTTGACTTGATTATCGCCTGTGGGTAATTATTCAAATATTGGTTGTTGACTGTAATTCGAGCCTAGTTGTTGGAGCCATCATGATGTTTCTTTGGTAGGTGCTGCTTGTACAGGGTTATCTGGCGAAATCAGGTTGGGGCTTTCCAAAGGGTAAAGTAAATGAAGAAGAAGCCCCTCATGACTGTGCAGTTCGTGAAGTGAGTTTTCTTTCATTAGTTTACACACGTAGAGCGATATGTATAAATATGTAAATAATGTTATGTGCATTTTAGGTGATGGAAGAGACGGGTTTTGATATTAAGAATCGCATCTGTAAAGACATGTACATAGAACAGAAAATTACTGACCAGTTGGTGCGCCTTTACATTATACCAGGTGTTTCCAAGGACACCAAGTTTAACCCCAAAACAAGAAAAGAGATCCGGGTATGTGCATGTATTTATCTGCCTTTATGGATGTTTTTTTTTCCTTTTTTCTATATTTTACATTACTTATGTGTGTTTTAGAACATTGAGTGGTTTCCTATTGAGAAGCTCCCATGCCACAGAAATGACATGACTCCTAAGTCCAAACTTGGACTTGCCCCAAATAGATTTTTTATGGCCATTCCATTCATTAGGTACTTATTTGCCCTTGTATGCAAAATCTGCAGTTAAATAACAATTAATATAATTTTGTACTCTCTTATTCTTGTAGACCACTGCGAGAGCAAATTAGTAGACTCAAAGGCGAGTCACCAGACAGTGATGAGGATAGTACTCCAAACAAATTTTCAGACAATACTCGGTATAATTATATATTTACTGTACTATGCTGTATTTTCTCTACACTTTTAGAGCAGCTTGATTGTTTTTTTTAGGTCCAAGTCTCGTCGCATGACAGGCACGGAAGTTCACTTGGCAGACACCAATGCCAAATACAAACAACAGAAAATGACAGGTCAATATGATCTGTATCAGGTTAGTAAATGGACATAAGCTCAGTGAAAAATAATAATTTTCTATTAATATTTCTATTAATTAATATTTGAATGTATTATTACTATGATCTTGGTAGAACCAAACTATAAAAAGCAATGGGAAGAAAAGCCAAGACTCGCCTTATGTGAAGAAGGGTAGTGAAAATGGATTTAACAGTGTGCAGGTAAAATCTTTTTACTGAAAGATTAAATGCGTAACATTAAATATGTGTGTTACAGAGCATAATCAATGTGTAACCTTTCAGAAAGAAGACAAACGACTTCAACCCAGAAGATTGCAAGACAGTTTTGAGAAAGGTACACACTTGCATAAATATGACTCAGAAAATATTAAAGAACGTTGCGTGTTCTGGTTCAAAATAAATTTTACAGTGATCTGAGGCCTGTACTATATGAAGCTGGCTGAACTTATACCTACCTGGATAGACCAAAGCGGTATTACTCAACTCCAGATTATATGAAACTGTGCGTGCACACAACACACTAGCACCAGCCGATCAATTAGAACATTGAGAACTGAAGAGCTGCGTACTCCATACGCAAAGAACTATCATCAAAATCACAAAATATACAAGCAATTTAAAAAATATAAGATAAAGGTGGCTGTGTTCATGTAGAGTTGGCATAATCACTCTCAATCACAGCCAAATAAACAGGCAAAAGACATAAATAACATACTGCACCATGGACTGAATGAACAGCAGATATGCACGCCAAAGACGCGCAGCCTAATTTAAATATGCTAAATTATAGTCTAATGTCTAAATCTTAATATATTTCAATTGTATTAATACAAACTATCAATAACATGCATAACCTAAACCTGCTGGATATACATTGTTTTTTGTGTTTTGTTTTGTTTTTTACAGATATGTCTCAGTTCAACTCCTGTGGTCACCAGTCCTCTCCCTGTTCAGAGCAGCTTCTGTCATCCAATGCTTTCCTCAACTTCAAATTTGATAAAGAGGCAATCATGAAGTGTTTTGATTATTGATACAAACTGAGCTCTGTGTCTCTTGCACATTGAGGTGTATGAAGCCTTTGTGTCAACTTTTACCATCCTTTTAAGACTGTTCCTGAATTTGCCATGTTTAAAGTTTTAAATTAGCACACATTGTTTAGAGTAATTTTCTGCAAAACAGACCTCTAGAAATGTAAACCTGGTCTCAGTCTTTAGGTGTTTTTATCTTTCATGTTTTGTGCTAAATTTCTCACTAACTTGGGTAATGAGATCACACATCATCAGTACATTAGACTTTTATATATTTGACTTAAAATTGTGTTTTGATTTTTTTTTTTTTTTGGCCAATATGATAAAAATGCTGTGTGCTGACTTTTAAGAACATATTTAAGAATGATGAACATATGGATTAAGCAGTTTTATTTTACATGAAAGTTACTAATGATGATGTTTAAAATGCTGCTCAGAAATAATACCACCCATGATGATTTTAAATTCAGATGTGTGCTTATCATTTATGCTCACAAAATGGTGCAATTTCATTTTTTACTCACCAAAGGTTGTTTGTCTTTTCTAAATAATGACTTCATACATTATTGCCACCTTACAGTGGGGCAAAAGCATATTTAGTCAGCCAAAAGTGAGGGGAAAAAATCCAGAAAATCACATTGTCTGATTTTTTTAAAGAATTAATTGGTAAATGGAAAATATTTGGTCAATAATTTTACTTTGTTATATATACTTTGTTGGAAATGACAGAGGTCAACTATTTTCTGTAAGTCTCTAAGTTTTTCCTTTTTCGTTTGTTTTTATGTTATGTTGTATTATAAATGCTGCACTGTGTATAAACGGGTTGCTTTCGTTTAATGTTTAATAAATTTACCTTTTTGCAATATATTCTCCTGTCTTCTTTGTTTAGTTTTAAGAAAGTAGTTGTCTTAAAATGAACTTGTAGTCCACCACAAATCTACATAAGAAAAAAGTTATTTATTTATCTTAATATTTGTTATTTTTTCTGAGGTTTTTTTTTTTTTTTTTTTTTAAATGCCACAGGTACCATTTTATTGTGAACACGGCAAAATAAAATTACACTAGACAGTGATGATGATTCTGAGTTAGTGGTTATTTTTTCTAATATCTAGTGTGATTATAAATCATTGGTTTGTGATGCGTGAAAAATACCGTCTTTATCATGTTATATTTCCATGTTTTTATGCGGGTCACTTTTATTTTGTACCGGAAGTGCGATCTTCTTTGGCGGCCGTTGAAACAGGCGAGAGACCAGAGTCTGGTCCCGTCTTCGATGGAGCAACAAACCTACTAATTATAAAACAATAAGGTCTCTTTTTCTGCACACATATACTTAAGCAGTGTTTGTACATTGCCGAGTCTTGTCAAAGATATCTAACTTATATGTTGCCCAGTGTATAGGCTAATATGGTCTTTTGCCTAGCTAACATACACGGGGTATAGCTTCTAGCTTTCGTTTACAAAATGAGTTTGGTGAAAGCGTAGATAAGAACCCAGTCCCGTGACAAGTACCCTATTAAAATGCTGATATTCATTTAACATATTCTTGAGTTGTGTGGTCAGGAAATGTACTAAAATGTACGTTTTTTATAACGTCATAGAATTGTATTGTTAAATCATATCATTGTTTTCTCAGAATGTCTCATTCTGGTGTGTCCTCCAAAACACTGGCGAAAGGCCAAAGCATCCCAAAGAGGGGACGAGTGTCCAGTGGACTCAAAGAAATTCACATCGATGAAGAAGTGAAGATATCCGTGAACCTCTCTTTGGAGAGGTTTCGCTACAGTGACCAGAAAGGTGTGAAATAAAAGTGTCCATTATTGTGAAAGTTGTCCCTTACACGTACACAAACACAAATTGGTTATGATTATTTGAATTGTGTTGAAGATGATATATGACACGTTACCTTCTTTGAATAAACAGAGATGGAGTTTCCCTCATCATTGTCAAGTACTGAAAGAGCCTTCATTCATCGCATAGCCCTGTCCCTGGGGTACATTTCCAAAAGCAAGGGGTAGGTTTAGAATATAATATATAGTGAATGAATGTGTACTCAAATTCAGCTTGCCTTTGAAATGTTTCGTTTTAGGAAAGGATCAAATCGATATCTTACAATCAGAAAAATTGATGGTTCAGAAAAACCTCGGCCAACAATGCCTCTTACTCTTTCCCACAACACTTTACATTTTATTCGGAGCCTGCACCAGAGGTTTCCTGTCACCAGTAAAGAGCGCACAGACCTTCACCTCAGCAGTAACAGCAGCCTGAGGATGGCCACTGAAGCTGGTAGGTCTATACTATCAAATTCCCTCTGACTTGAATCAGTGGAGAGTTTTACTGTATTTTCTTATTATTACAGATGGTTTTGACAAAAATAGAGCAAGTGGATGTTTAAACAATGGCATTCCTTTGGTACCCAGAAGAAGAAATCCAACAGATATTGACCGTTTCAGATGCTCTCTGCCCGTATATGAACGGAGGGAGGAGATTGTGCAGCTCATCGCAGAAAATCGTGTCATTCTGGTGGTGGGAGAGACAGGCTCTGGTAAAACTACACAGGTAAACCCAGTGTTGCTGAATACCACATTTCTGCAAATATTTTACTGTTTGAGTAAAAATATGCCACCAGTCCTGCTAACACAAAGCCAATTTAATTTTATGTTCTCATCCAGATTCCCCAGTTCCTTCTTGACGACTGCACTAGGACAGGAGTGCCCTGCAGGATTTTTTGCACACAGCCCAGACGCCTGGCCGCCATCGCTGTGGCTGAGAGAGTAGCTGCAGAAAGAGGAGAGAGTGTGGGGCAAACAGTTGGTTATCACATCAGATTGGAGAGCAGGTACAGATGAATCATTTGAAAGTAATGTATCATTGTTTTGCAATGTCTAGCATTTTTTAATAGACTAAAACTAAAAAGCAGTATATGTTTTTAGGGTTTCTCCCAGGACACTTTTGACTTTTTGTACAAGTGGAGTATTTGTCAGGACTCTGATGGCTGGAGATGCCAGTTTGACAACCGTCTCACATGTTATAGTAGTGAGTAAAATGTTCAACAATTTCAAACTTGATTTTTGATGTCTCAATACTGATTTTTGCTACCATAATAATTACAAAATATAAATAAAAAATTTAAATATATAGTACAATGTTACTTTCAACACAAAATAATCATACTTATTATTGTATTATATGTATTATTCAGGAAATTACTCAGGAAATCTTATAAATTGTCTTATTTGTGGAATTTATTTTCAGTATTGATACTGAAATGCAATTATTAGTGCCTTTGATCCAATTACTGTTGATTACTGTCTCTATTGTTTCTTTTTTTGTATGTGTGTTTTTTTAGTGGTGAGCAATAGTTGGATCTAATATGGTGGTCTTGTTAGTTTAGTGGGATATCAAAGGTAAATTGCTGCTCTAAACTGCTGCTCTCTTTACAGGATGAAGTGCATGAACGTGATGGTCTGACTGATTTCCTGTTGACAAAGATGCGAGATGTGCTTCAGAAGATTCCCACGTTAAAACTGATCCTCTCTAGTGCTGCTCTGGATATTGACTTGTTTCTTCAGTACTTTGGATCCTGCCCTGTGCTCCACAGTGAGTGTGATTATATTTCTATTATATATAACAGAGTATTGATATGGTAGTAATCAGGTTTGCTTTTTTGATTCCAGTCAAAGGAAGACAGTTTGAAGTGAAGGAACTCTTTTTGGAAGATATTCTGAAGATTACTGGTTACAAAGTTAAAGACATGAAAAAGTACAAGGAAGAAAAACAGAAAAGTAAGATGTTTGTTCCATATATATATTTTCTCTAGAGCTGGGTTTTATGCAATTATTTTGGACCATATTTGGGATTCAGCCTGATGTACTGGCAAGGGTGGGAAGTGAACAGAGGCTTTTTAGCACTGCTATGAGCAACATGATGCTGAACAGAATTCATCCGCGGTAACAGCAGTTTAAGGCTAAGTTCACTGAAAGTCAGTTTAGCATTGTATAGAACACTGAGATTCCACCCATCTCACCACCCATGTCTGATCTTTTACAGAAGAAACTAAAGAGAAAGTTTTGACAGAGTGGTGTAAGGCTGTGGAGAGCAGTTCTGTTGAGGGTCTGAATATGGCTGCGTCTGAGTTACTACAGAGCTGTAGTCACCCAAACACAGAGAACAGCACCCTGTGCAAATCGGTAAGTTAGACACATACTGTAGAAGAGACTAATTGAAGTGTATTATTTCAAATGTACTGTATTATTATTATATGTTTGTCAACCATTTTCTTTGTACATTTTACACAGGAGGAGAATAGCACAGATGCCCTTGAGCCGTGGTTGAAGACTGAGATGGACATGTGCATTTCCAACATCTTCCTTGGGGAAGATCAAGATGCATTTACCCAGATTTTTAACCTAATTCTCTATGAGAATGTAAATGGTGCGTCTGAGCTTGTAAATTTCTATTTAATGCTTAATTCTACACAATTACAGCTTTTAAATTATTTACTGTCTTTTTTCAAATGTGTAGTCGACTATACCCACAGTGAGACCGGTGCTACCGCTCTAATGGTGGCAGCAGGTCGAGGATGTATTGCGCAGATGCGGCAACTCCTTAGCATGGGGGCTGATATGAACATAAGGGCGTCCAATGGTTGGTAAGTTATATTTTTATGATCATAAGATGCACAAAATGTCCACACTGGAATGCCAACCTTTTTATGTGTTCAGGTCTGCACTGGACTTTGCCATGCACTTTAACCAGATGGATGCAGTGGATCTACTCCGGTCATCAATGTAAGATTTCTCTTTCTGTTGCATGTCATTCTTTACAATAGATAAGAATCACTTAATCACTTAACCAGTTATTAGTAATTAATAAACACATTTATTTCTCATTATACTTGTTATTCCAGCCCCCTTGGAAAATTAAATCAAACAGATGAAACTGCTCTGATGCGGTGTCCCAGTGCAGAGCTGAGCCCAGAGGACCAGGAACTGCTCAAGCTGTACCACCACAGCTTTGACGACGAGTATGTAGACCTGGACCTTATCATGACCCTCCTGCATCACATCTGCTCCACCACCAGTGAAGGTGAGACAGTGATTGCCTTTCCTTCCCTTGACTGTCCACAATGTACAAGTATTTTTTCCGATACAAATATTTGGAGTAAATTGTAACATATTCATAATATTTTTTCTACATTATCTGAATTTCCTGTATGTCTTAGGTGCGGTTCTGATTTTTCTCCCTGGCTATGATGAGATTGTGTCACTCAGGGATCGCATTCTCTTTGATGACAAAAGGTTTTCGACTCGTTCTGAAAGGTAACGTTTCATTAAAGTATGCAGCAGTTTACAGCAAGTGTTTTTAATTATTCTGTAAAGTGCTGGTCATTACTTCAATGCGTCTTTCCAACATATCATTGCAACGTGCGTGCTATTAATTGCAGATATGAGGTGTTCACTCTACATTCAGATATGCAAACTTCTGATCAGAAAAAAGCCATGAAGACGTCTCCACCTGGTGTCAGAAAAATTGTGAGACCGAGTTGCTTGTTGCAAGTATTGATAAGTGTGATAGTTTGAACTAAATGACAACTCTTTTCCTAGATCCTCTCCACAAACATAGCAGAAACAAGCATCACTATCAATGATGTTGTCTTTGTCATTGACTCTGGAAAAGTCAAAGAGGTAATGGAAAAATACTTAATCATCAGAGTTGTGTTGTACTCAGTTGCATTTACTTGAGTAACTTTTTAAAGAAGTTGTGCTTTTCTAGCTGCATACTTTTACTGCTACTTGAGTAATATTTTTATTGAGGTAACAGTACTCTTGAGTAAAGATTTTAGTTACTTTTCCCACTGTGAACAAAGCCGACTACACAAATTTTCAGTCTTAAAAGATTTTTAAACATTAGGCAAAAAGTGCGGGCCACAGACATGAGGAAAATTAGATGATTTAAAACTTTTCGATCCAGGGGGATATGACAAGGAAGAGACAGCGCATTATAAGTTGGAAGTTGTGAGCGCACCTCGCGTCAGCTGTTTCCTGTCTACAGTAAACCTACTTGGTTTCAGACTCAAACGTGTTCAGAAGATCAGAGCATTGCACTTCTAGTTTAATGAAAGTCAAAACTGTTATTATTGTTTGTGAATGTGGTGCAATTGTTCAGTTAAATGCTTTTAATTACATAGGAAGTAGAGTCAACTATCATAGAGTTGACTATTGTTAATTTACAGCACCTTCACCATGATCCTCGCTTTGTGGATGTAAACAGACACATTTGAGGATCTACTCTCGCCTTTTTAGTTTTTAAAGAAGACTTCAAACTTTATTAATAGTGATGTTTTGTGGACTTGGTGTCATTCTTTGTGGAGGACAAATTCTAATGGAAGATATGGATGAGAATGCTGTAGTTTAACTTTACAACTTAACAGTAATAAAGTTACCTAATTATTTTCGCTATTTCCTGAGTTTGTATCTTGCGCTTCTGTGTCCTTCACTCTCACGATATGAAAGAGCAGCTTAGAGTCACACTGACACAACACACATGAGGAGTGCAGTGGCTTAAAAATCATATATGAGGATCACAGAGAGGTAAATCGGGTCCTAAATCGGGAAAATCATCCTGTAGTATGTACTAGTGACAAAAGCTTCTTGTTGACAATATAAAATAATTTGAACATTTGTGTTTCTTGCACTGCTCCTTCGGATAAGAGTTTTGCCCTACCAATTATATTCACTTCAAGTTACAAATCAGTTGTTGCATACGAGCAGCTACTCTCTAATTTACTCTCACTGGTGGTAGTTTTTTCAAATACTTTTTTACTCTTAAACTGAGTAATTTCTTGGACCACTACTTTGTACTTCTACTTGAGTAATATTATCTGACTTAATTGTACGCTTACTTGAGTAAAATTTTTGATTACTCTACCCACTTCTGTTAATGAATAATTTGGTTGTTAAACTGAATTGCAAATTATTTCTTGCTGTAGAAATCCTTTGATACTTTGAGCCATGTATCAATGCTGAAGACTGTTTGGGTCTCAAAAGCTAGTGCACTTCAACGAAAAGGAAGGTAAATCCATGCACATATCTCACTTTAAATAGATTTTTTTTTTTTTAAAGTTAGCTTTACTCATGAATTTCTGACATGTCAACAGAGCTGGACGCTGTAGGCCAGGAGTCTGCTTTCATCTCTTCAGTCAACTCCGTTTCAGTAACATGCAGGAGTTTCAGGTTCCCCAGCTGCTGCGGATGCCTCTGCAGGTGCACTTAAACATGACCATGTAGAAGTAATTGAACAATGCATTACTGTAAAGCAGTTTTTTAAAAATGTATGCAATCTGTGTTTAAAGGAGTTATGTCTACAAACCAAACTGCTATCTCCTACCTCTTGCCCCGTGGCAGAGTTCTTGTCTAAAGCTCCGCAGCCTCCACCAGCACATGCTATACGGAATGCTGTGCAGATGCTTAAGGTAACTTGTGTCCTCATACTTCTAATTGTTTAACTTTTGTAATGCAGTTTCCTCCTCCCTTCCACAGACCATTGATGCACTGGACCAACATGAAGATCTCACTGATTTGGGCTACCATTTGGCCGATTTGCCGGTAGAGCCACATCTGGGCAAAATGGTTCTTTGTGCTGTGGTGCTGAAGTGCCTGGACCCCATCCTCACCATCGCCTGCACCCTAGCCTATCGAGATCCCTTTGTACTACCCACGCAGGGCTCTCAGAAGAGAGCTGCTCTACTGTGCCGCAAACGCTTTACCTCAGGCACCTTCAGTGACCACATGGCCCTGCTTCGGGCTTTTCAGGTTGGTACTCAGCAGAAAAAGCTTTTTTTGAAACGTTACAAAAATTACAATAGCTTGTTTGTTTTCTAGGCTTGGCAAAAGGCTCGTAGCGAAGGTTGGGAACGATCCTTCTGTGAAAAGAACTTTCTTTCTCAGGCAACTATGGATATGATACTTGGAATGAGAACACAGTTGCTGGGACAGTTGCGTGCCATTGGTAAGAGGCTATTCCTAGATACAACACCAAACACTGATTTTATTTATTTATATTTATATATATATACACACACACACACACACATATAAAATCTATTTCTTTTCAGGTTTTGTTCGGGCACGGGGTGGTAGTGACATTCGAGATGTAAATCTGAACTCTGAGAACTGGGCTGTGGTAAAGGCTGCACTAGTAGCTGGGATGTATCCAAATCTTGTCCATATTAACAAGGAACACTCTCTCATGTCCAGTAGCAAAGAGAAAAAGGTTAACTTCCATCCAACATCAATTTTAAGTCAGACCCAGTTAAAGGAGGTAAGACCCTTTCAACCTTGGTATTTTGAATATAGAGTTGAAATCAGACGTTTACATACACTTTATAACAAGACACATACATTTTTTTTATGACATGAAATCATATTAAACTTTTCCAGTTTTAGGTGAATTAGGATTACCAAAATGATGTCTATTTGCTAAATGCCAGAATAATGAGAGAAGGATTTAGACAATTTTTCATTACTTTCTTCAAAGTCATATGTTTACGTACATTTTATTAGTATTTTGTACCATTGCCTTTAAACTGTATGACTTGGGTCAAACGTTTTGGATACGCTTCCACAAGCTTCTCACAATAGTAATTTTGACTCATTCCTCCTGACAGAACTGGTGTAACTGAGCCAAGTTTGTAGGCCCTCTTGCTTGCACATGCCTTTTCAGGTCTGTCCATACATTTTCAATAGGACTGAAATCAGGGCTTTGCGATGGCCTCTCCAAAACATTGACTTTGTTATCCTTAAGCCACTTATCCTTAAGTCTTTCCCATGATGTTACACAAAGAAGCAGTGTGTTTCAGATGTGCCTTCAAGTATATCCACAAGTGTATCTCTAATTAACTCAAATGTTGTCAATAAACTTATCAGAAGCTTCCAAAGACATGACATCGTCTTCTGGGTTTTCCTAAATTATTTAAATGCATAGTAATATTACAGTAAACTTCTGACTTTAAAGTAATGAAAAGTAATGAATTAATTAATGAAGAATCCTTCTTGTTCTTGTTGCATTTAGCAAATAGGAATAATTTTGGTAATCCTAACTGACCTAAAATGGGAAAGGGTTAGTCTGACTTCATGTGAGAAAAAAGCACATGCGTCTTTTTATATAGTGTACGTAAACTTCTTCTTTCAACTGTATTCAGGCTTTTCAGTCAGTATTAAAATGACAGGTTATTATTATCATCAGAGCACCTCAACCAAGGAGGCACAGACTCTTCCAACAGACTGGCTCATATATGATGAGATGAGGAGAGGCCAAAGAATGGCCAGTGTTCGCTGTTGCTCTATGGTGACCCCTGTCACTGTTGCTGTTTTTGGTGGTTGTGCAAAATTACCAAGCTCTGCTCTGCATGAACTTGCCTCTCTAAAAGGTAATTTTAAGCATAATGGCTCACGTCTCTGTAAACTCAGCAACTGTGCTGAATGTCCTGATTCACTTATGGTTTGTCTTGTAGATGGCTCAGTTAATGACACGAGTGACAGTGACTCCGAGGAGCTGGCTGAGATAAAGCTTGATGATTGGCTTGTTTTCCAGTTGGATACAGAGGTAAATTGCACGTTCAGTTTTACTGCTTACATTTGTTTTGATTTATTTGTTATCTAGGTATTTTATTTGAATGTGTTTGTATTTTCATGTACTCTTTCTTCTCAGGCAGCAGGACTGGTGTTTGAGCTCAGACAGAAATGGCAAAATCTTTTCATCAAAAGGATAAAATGTCCTTCAAAGCCCTGGTCTCCTCAAGATGAGGCTGTCATATGCACACTGGTTTCTGTATGTCACACTCTTAACCCATTATTCTGCTACAGATAATTGCCATTAACACAGAATGCACTCTAATTACGCCATGTAACTTGTTTCTTCTTGTTATAGAATATATACATTAAATAATATTTTAAAAGAGACAGAGAGAAAAATTACTCTGTGACTCTCTATCAGGTGCTTTCAGCGGAGGAGCAGAGAGCAGGCTTACAACAACCTACAGGGATAGGCCAACGACCTCGGCCCATGACATTAGAAAAGGGTTACCAGCCAACCTTGAAAAGCTCCAAGAACAACCCTCAAAGCAGCAACACAGATGACCAGTAAGCACTTAATCATTGTTGAGCATAGTGTTGTGATTCATGTAGTGTGTTTGTTCTTTGACATGAAATAAACTACAATTATATAGCAAGGACTTTATTTTAAATTGATGTGTTGTTCATTCCTTCAGACAGTGTAGCATTTGGGGAAATTCTGTCCATTCAAAGAGTGATGAGGTCTCACTGGGCATAACCTCTTTCTCTGATGACCCCCTGTCCTCCAGTAGCTCATCTTACTGTGTGAGCTTAGACAGTCCCTCTGGAAGCCCCTGCACCTCCTCAGCAAAGGTATTTAGCATTATTGAATACTTTTATATATATTTTATTATATATTTTAATATTCCATTATGTCACTTTTCAGCTTTAGTTAGACTTGTTGAGGTAACTTTTATAGTTGATCTTCATTTTGTTCTTTGCAGCACTTGACCCAAACATCTCCTCAGCTAACCATCTCATCCATTCGTTACTTCATTATGAAGAGCAGCAGCATTAGAAATATAGAGATATCTCAGCAGAAAGGAATATGGTCCACCACCCCATGCAATGAGTCCAAGCTGTCCAAAGCTTACTTGGAAAATAAGCTAGTAATCCTCATTTTCTCTGTTCAAGGCTCTGGGCACTTTCAGGCAAGTTTCCATACAGCATATGTGTGGTATCTTTCACAGATGTACATCCTCACACATTTACACTGTTACAGGGCTATGCTCACATGACATCAGTCATCAGCAGAGACAGCTGCCAGGACTGGGGGCTTATGGGACTTGGTGGTGCCTTCAGTGTGGAATGGATTCACAAAGAGAGCCTGTCTTTTCAGTCTACTCAGCACATCCTCAATCCATGGAATGGTAACAAGAAGGTCCAAATTAGCAGAGATGGACAAGTGAGTAGCAGCTACGTAATGTAATTTTTACATATGGCAAAAAAAAATTACATGCTCAATGAATCAATGTATGTTTTTGTTGTAGGAGTTAGAACCTCAGGCTGGGAGTCAACTGCTGTTAATGTGGGATTGAAATTTTGGAAATTAGTAATAGAAACACACTACCATACTGACTGTGATTTTTGCAATTAGTATATGAAACTATGCAAATGAAAGTGGTGGTGAGAAGATGTTTTTGTTCTTAAAGTCTCTGTTTACATGTATTATTTTTCTCGATTATCTGCCATGTTTTTTCAGTTTTTATATTTGCACCACTATAATATGGACTTTTATACAAATGCCTTAATCTCTTATCACATTGCCTGTTTGCATAACCATATGATTGTACATTTTCTGTAAAGATACATATTCTGTGTTTTGTGGTTTACATTATTTATTCAGTGTTCATGTTATGTCCTGTGCTGGACAATTACCTGAGAGCAAAACTCTGGTCCACCTTTACTGGTATGTTTGATACTATGTTTTATTATCTTCTCAATTTCCAAAATCAGAAAATGTTGTTCCTGAGTTATCTCAAAAGAAATTGTAATTGTCATTTTGTCAAATATGCAACCAAACCTCCTGACAGACAATGCCAGGCTTAAAAATAAAACGTTTTGATTAATTCTATGGTATGTTCTCTGTTGATTAAATGGTTTCTCTAAATTTCTCTTTGTGAATTTGAGTGAATGCTGGTCTATCTGGTCTAGGGTGTGCCCTCACTACATAAAGGCATATTATAGGCATTTGAAAACTTGGAAACCAGACAAAATCACAGTTGGAAAGTTGCACTCTTCCAGCCCAATGAGAGTTGCCCATGGACCACAAGTTCTCAGGCAGATTGGTCTGGTGGTCAACTGTTCAATGTAAGACAATATGTAACAGGTAATAGTCTAAATTGTATGGGAAATTTGCAGAATGTCTCTTGTTACACTGTCACACTTCCATTGAACTACCCCCGCGCCAGAACTGATTAGTACCGTGAGATTGGTCGTGTCTCTCTCACCAGACATCACACATGGCTCCTCATTGGATGTCCAGCGAGGATCCTGCGCGTGGTTGTGTTTTCTTGGCTCTGATTGGTCGGAGCCCTGCACCATGCGTAACGCCGTATGCGGACGAGAGGAAGTGGCCTATGATTGGAGGGAGAGCAGGCAGGGTAGTCCAAGCTGTGGGCTCCACCGTTGACTCGTCACACATAAATACTTGTCTGCCCGGAGTTACAAGGACGAACGGGGAAATATAGATACACATTAGACTGGTACTTTATTTTACCTCCCTCGACAACAAATTCAGAGGTACGTGGTTGTTCCCAGCTCTTGTTTCTTTTAAAGAAAGGTGATCTATGTTAGCTAATTTCTCAAGGCAAGGGTGCCTGCCGCTGTTACAGACACAGTAGTGCCGTATGTTAGAAAAAGAAAACACATAATGTTACAGTTTAGTTTATGTGGGGCCTTTAAAAGTAAAAATGCGAAGTAATTGATCTATTCTTTGTTCTTTTACACGTTTATAACCATTATATGCAGTTATAGGAAACAGTTCCGTCAGATATTTAGTCCGGGTAGCAATGTTTTAGAGTTTGTCCCATTATGTATTTTATTATATTACTGTTTTATTATTTTCTGTAGTTAATAAATATGTTGTCTAAAGTATTTCTGAATTTCCCGGTTGCTTTGTTCAAATGACTTTAACATTCTCTAAGTCGGGGAAAATCCTGTTGCCCTTTCACCTACTTGTGCTCCAGTTCTCCATGTCCGACGCCAGGCTACATCCACTGGTTGGACATAGACCTGAGGGAGCAAAACGCCTGGTTATTGTCATGTTCTTATTGAACACATTGTGTGCATTGTCTGAATTAACATTATCAATGATCAGGATTAAAGCTTATTCTGGCATCCAACAAGTTGAAGCGTCATACAATCTCTATGGATAATGTGTAATTTTGATTGTTACAGAATGCCTGGATCAGCCTCAATCAGCTGCTTGGGACCATGGCCCAAAGATGTTGGTATCATTGCCATGGAGTTATACATCCCTTCCCAATATGTCGACCAGACTGAACTTGAACAGTTTGATGGAGTTTCAGCTGGAAAATACACAGTGGGCCTGGGCCAAGCTGCCATGGGTTTCTGCTCCGACCGGGAGGACATCAACTCTCTGTGCTTGACTGTGGTACAGAGGCTAATGGAGAGGAATGGCCTGTCCTATGATAGTGTGGGACGACTAGAGGTTGGGACAGAGACAATTATTGACAAGTCCAAGTCTGTGAAGACTGTTCTTATGCAGCTTTTTGAGGACTCTGGGAACACTGATGTTGAGGGTATTGATACAACCAATGCTTGCTATGGTGGCACAGCAGCACTCTTTAATGCTGTCAACTGGGTGGAGTCCAGCTCATGGGATGGTAAGTTACCTTTTCTATTGTCTTACAAAGACTGATTTAACTAGTTCTAGTTAACAAGGTTGACAAAACACCTTTTTTCCAGGGCGTTATGCTTTAGTTGTAGCTGGAGATATTGCTGTCTATGCCACTGGAAGTGCACGACCTACAGGAGGGGCAGGTGCTGTGGCGATGCTTGTGGGGCCAAATGCTCCTGTGGCCTTTGAAAGAGGTTGGTTTATTGTAAATAATCTGCTAACATTTAGTACCCTCTTCTAAATTACTTTTTGCTTGTTCTCTTATTTTGTAAGTTCATGAAACTGGTGTCTTCCTTGTTGTTCATACCATTTTTGTTGTAAGGTCTTCGAGGAACCCATATGCAACATGCATATGACTTCTATAAACCAGACATGGTTTCAGAGTATCCAGTGGTTGATGGAAAACTTTCTATAGAGTGTTACCTGAGTGCTTTGGACCGTTGTTATTCTGTGTACCGTAACAAGATCCATGCACAATGGCAAAGAGGTAAGTTAATTTTTGTTTGAATGGGATGGATGAAAGACTGTATTGGTTTCTTAAAATGATGTGTTTAGTTTTGCACTATAATAGTAACAAAGTTATTACAGTTGGAAGTAAAACTCTAAGGAGCTCCTGAACAGATAATGGTTTAATTAGATAAGAGGGTTTAGAATGTCACCTACAGGATTTGTGCATGGCTTCCTCAGCTAAGACGTTTACCCAAGTTCAGTGACTATGGTCCGATGTCTTTTAATAAAAATCGATTGGCGTCATGTTAATGTAACCATTTGTCAGCCCTTTGTCACACTCTGTGGCCTTTACAAAGGTGTTTGGAAAGAAGTCTCAATATTGACAGATTTGGGGAACGCTGTTAATGAATGTCTGCCATTTGGGTTTTGTTTTTTTTTATAAAGTGGCTATTTGATTTAACAGACCTGTATTGATGTATCTTGCATTTTATCTTACAGAGGGTTCAGAAAAGCATTTCAACCTGGAGGACTTTGGCTATCTAGTATTCCACTCTCCTTACTGCAAGCTTGTTCAGAAATCACTGGCAAGGTTGATGCTTAATGACTTCCTGAGTCACCCAAACCCAAACACTGAGGTGGGACCTTTCACTGGCCTGGAGGCCTTCAGGTACTCAAAGATTGTGTAGTGTTTTTGGGTGATATTGTGGTGATTCATTTACAATTAAACATTAAAATTTCAGAGATGTCAAGCCTGAAGAGACGTACTTTGACCGAGATGTGGAGAAGGCCTTCTTGAAGGCCAGTGCTGAGCTCTTTGAGAAGAAGACTAAACCCTCGCTTCTCATTTCAAATCAGAATGGAAACATGTACACCCCATCAGTCTACGGTTGTCTAGCATCTCTTATTGCACAGTAAGTTTGGTACTGCTTTGTTTTAGTTTGTTTCCTCTGGTTTTGTGTAGGTAATTAAGGTTGTTTTCACACATGTTTGTACTCTCTCTGGACCGATCCCAGTGCACACTAGATTTTGTTCTGTTTACTTTACCTTCGGGTCTGCCGTCATTCACCCCAAAATCGAACCACAAGTCACATGAGAGTCCATCGCCAAACTTATTTCTATAACAAAGCGCTTCAAGGGACAGAGCCCCGTGAATACGCATGCACACGGTCGCCTATAATGGCGGTCTTTTCTTTCACCTGTGGGTAACTACATGCACTGGTGGTGGAGGAGAAAAGACGACACACAGACAGACCCTGACTCATCTGTGCAGACAGGCAGGAGGAGAACTGTCACTGATATTAAGTTGATCCAAATTGCCTTGTCAGAAGAACATGTCAAACAGCAGCTCTGCGGTGCCCATTGATACTAATATATGTGATCTGAGTGCTTTTTGCCCAATTCCAAGCACTGTCACGGCAGACTGCATAGAGAGGCCCAAGTTCAGCTGCATTCACAACAGACTCGCCTGTGTCAACCGCTCTTGGACCGGTCATTTACTACGGTCCAGAGAGAGACAGTTGGGTTCACACTGGCACTGCTTTGAGAGCAAATGCTCTTTAAGTCGAGCTGAACATAGAATTTATGAATATTATTGCAGACCTTTAACCATCAGTTAAATCAAGTATCTTGCATGTTGAGGTGCTCAGATCAAGTCTGTCTTGTAGGAAAACTGCTGCGCAGATAGCAGGTCAAAGAATTGGAGTTTTCTCGTATGGATCAGGATTTGCAGCCACTCTGTACTCTCTCCGCATCACTCAGGACCACACCCCTGGTAAGTTTGTAGTCACTTGGTTTTGTTGTTTGCAATAGAACATTTCCCTAATCACTTTGTGATTCATTTTTAATATTTGCAGGATCCAGTTTGGACAAACTTGTCAGTAGTCTAAGTGACCTGCAGGTCAGACTTAAGTCACGGAAGAAGGTATCCCCCGCTGTCTTTTCAGAAAATATGAAATTGAGAGAGGAAACTCATCATTTAGGTGTGTACATTGGTGGCCCTTAGATGTTTTAATGTAATAGCAAAACACTGACACTGTTGTTATGACATTTTACAGCTAGCTATGTTCCCCGTGGTCCAGTGGATGATCTCTTCCCTGGAACATGGTACCTAACACGGGTGGATGACAAACACAGAAGGGAATATGCCCGCCGACCTGTGGAATGTGAGGTGCAAGCAGAGGCTGAAATTGTTTGTTCAAGTACAGAGGTAACACAGCAAGTACCACACATTTATGTAACTAAAATAAACTAAATTGAACCACATTGCAGTCATCTATTGAATTGTTTTTCTCATATGTATACCAGACTGTATTTTGATGCATAATTTCTGCTACAGCATATCCCAAGTCCAGTCAAGAAAATGCCTCGCATCCCTGCTCCTGCACCTGAAGCTACAGTGAGCAGTTAGACGACCCATTTACCTCTGAGAGGTATTGAAAGTCCAACCACTTCCAGATCATTTGTAAAACTGAACTGCCTGGACAATGAATTATCACCATTATTATAATTGCTGTCAAATGTGGTCATAAGGATCTTTCATCATTTCTATGTGAAACTTTTTATGGGCTGGTTCCAGCCTGAGCAAATACAAGGTTATCTTAAGATTCAGGATCCCCTCTAATGGAGCGAATGGGAGAGTCACTATATATATGCAATAACATTGAGCTGATGCTGCTTCCACGGAAACTCGGCCTAAGCTCTCACTTTGAAGCAGAGCTCATTCTCTATACCTCAGTTTTAATTCAGGACACTGCTCTCATTGTCATTATCTCTCAACCTGTTTTGTGTGTGTGTGTGTGTGTGTGTGCTCTGTCTGATTCATTTTGGCCCTGCAAAAAGTCACCTTCAGCTACACCAGTCATATGTAGCTTACTTAATGCAGTCAACTGGATTTAGTTTATAATAGAGGCTATAGTTCTTGGTGAGCTTAATTCATGCGCTTCACTGCACTATTTGTCCTGTTTGTTTTTAAAAAAGATATTGTGTGCTTTTTTTTCTTTTTTTTTCTTTAGTAATTCACTGATCAACAGGTTTATGATCAACTTATTGTACAGTTTTTTTCATACACTAAAATGTTTGTTGTTCTGGAACAGTTTTATGATGTGGTACACTTCCAAGAAGCATTGTAATTATGTTTTAATGTATTATCACAATATTTTGATGATGAAAAAAAAACTTGAAACACAAGGATAGATGAGAGTCACCAAATACTTTAACCTGCTTAGGAAAAAAAGTGCAACATTCAGCTTCTGTTTGTAAAGGAACTTGAGTTGCGTTAACCATGTTGCAGAATTTAGCAGTGCAAGGTACCCATATCCAAACACCTACATTTTTCACTATGTTGATGCAATCATGTGTCATCTTTGACTAAGCCTTAATAAGCAAGGGCTTTTGTTTTTGAAACCTGCATTTTCATGTAATGTATTATACATACATAGTTTTATATAGTTTTTATTTTTGTGATTCATTCTGATATTTAGTTATAAGAAATGAGTTTTTAACTGGCAGCATTGACTTTGTGTTGGTGTTTCACAGGTGTTAAGGTGTATATATGATATATATATATATATATATATATATATATATATATATATATAAAAAGGAAAACTAAAGAAATAAAAGGACCGTTATCAAAAAGCCTTATCTGCTAAATATTCTTCATTATTACATCTAGCTTATTTTCAGTAGACTGGTTACTCATGCCGTCATGCTGGATGTCATGTCATGTCATCTACTAGAGGCCAAACCTTGTATAAATGTATCAAAATTGTAATATTTAAACTGTTGATATGAATGGAGAAGTAATGTAAAAACTTGAATAAATGTATATTCAATCATGTCATTTGACACTGCTTTGGTTGCCATATCTGCTGGTCATTATTTTAAAAGTAAATACGACAATCTTGATTGACAAAAAGGCACTGAAACAATTATGATTATTATTATTTAATGTATTTTTCCAGTTGATAAAAATGGGTGCAAGACTTATCTAGAGCCACCACAAGATGGCGCTAAAATTAAATTATAAAGACCAGATCAATATGAAAAGTAATATTTTTGTCCTGAGAATCCATATTCTTATGATTTTACGTGTTTGTCTTAAAAAAAAGATTTACTGAATTCAAGATTTTGTTAAATTCTGCTGCGTTTTGTCGTCTCGTAAAATAAAAGATGGTGCTTGAACATCGGGGCAAGACTCCTCTGGAGCAAAATGGGTCTAGACGGCTGTGGTTCGGCGGCCTCAGTGCAGCCATGGAGTGGATCCTATCTCTACCTCCACTGCCTCTACCGTGAATCTACGCCTCCACCGTGGATCTCTGTGCCTCCACTGTGGGTCTATGTGGATCTATGCCTCCACCATGAATCTCTGTGCCTCCACCGTGGATCTATGCCTCCACCATGAATCTCTGTGCCTCCACCGTGGATCTCTGCACCTCCACCGTGGATCAATGCCTCCACCATGGATCTCTGCGCCTCTACCGTGGATCTACGCCTCCACCGTGGATCTATGCGCCTCCACCGTAAATCTCTGCGCCTCCACCGTGGATCTCTGCGCCTCCACCGTGGATCTATGCGCCTCCACCGTGGATCTATGCGCCTCCACCGTAAATCTCTGAGCCTCCACCGTGGATCTGCGCCTCCAAGCACAGAGAGCACCGCCCCGCCGGAGCGCAGCGGTGCAGCCACACAGCCCGCCTGGGTGGAGTTAGCGCCGCCACTGCTCAGAGCGGATAAGGAGGGGAACTCGGAAAAAAAATCGCCATCTGGTTGTTCCCCTCGCTATAAACGCTATAATCTCGGGGAAATTCAAACACCATCAGCACATTTGGATCATAGAAATCGGGCCACGGCAGCGGGAAGGACCGGATCTGTTCAGGTAAGAAACATCTTAAGATTTTGAACTTTGAAAACTTTCCACCATTTCTTGAAGTCCTTGACGTCACCAGAGTCTTATGTGGAGGACAGAAAACCCTGTCAAGTCCTCACACTGAGCCTCTGATACATGCAAAATGATTGAAACGTGACTGAATTATGTGATTGTGCTTCTCTGTTGATCACTGTCGGACTTTTAGGCTGATGTTTTGTTGTACCTCAGGCGTCACTCACATAGCTGAAAGCCTTTGCCCCACATACCTACACGCATATACCACTGTACTGTACGTGAGGGGCTGCAACGGCAAAAATACACACACAAAATGAATATCCCTGACTGCAATGAGGTGATACTGTAAGGACAAGGTGGGATTTGATTGTTTTGAACAGGTTAGGGAACTCGAAGTGAACTTTTGAAGGTTTGTAGCTTTGGGTAGTTCACGGACACTAGCTCCATCAGGTTGACAACATTTGGCCCCAGATCAGTCTTTTGTTTCTTGTGTGACAAACAGGAGTATGCATGCATGCTGGGTGTGTTGTAGTGCAGCTTTCACGAACAAGGAAAAAAAGTCTAGCCTCCGGGTGCAAGTTTTCACACCGCGGCGCTGAGCTGTGCGACACTGGAGTTTGCACGGACTCTTACAACTTTAGGGTATAAAGAGCTGACAGGAATATGCCAAAAATGCAGGTTAGTCATTTAAAGCACGCTAAAGTTGGAGTGGGCTTGGTACAAAGGGAACTCGCTTAATAGCAGCCTGCACTCACGGCTTCATTGCTGAAGGGCTTGTTGCTGTGGCCTAGCCCTGCATGCTGGCACATGAGAGGCGTCTGCAGAGTGCACTCTATTCTTTTGGCCCGCCACTGTGCCATATGTATGCACACAATTGTGTTCATGTACTCATGGGGTCTATGTTTAGAGTTATGTTAAACTGTAGAACAAATGTGAACAACTCAATGGCCCAATTCAGTTTGTTCTTCAGTTTATCTGCACTGGACAATCATCACTGACACTAGAACAGGCAGTAGAACTGACAGTAGACTATGAAGTTGCCTTTTTAATCATTTTAAGTCAACAAAAAAATGTAACAAAGCAAAAAGATATTAGATAAGATATGCTATTTTAGCTACAACTTTCTATAGTAATGTAATGTAATGTCATAATTATACACTTATTACTGACCTAATATTTTCTTTTATTGTCAAGGGATAATTCTAGAGAATTTCTGTTTAAGTCTTGGACTGACTTCTAGTTTTACAAGCCCTACCCCAAACCCAGATGGGGACATTGCAGTGGCAGTGCAGGAGGAGCTGGTCACTTCCTGTTTCAAAAAGACTGCTCTGCTGAGAAGGCATAAGAGTATTCTTGACATTTGTCCTGTATCACAGGATGCAGTCGGAGTTATGGTTTTCCTTTTCTTCTCTTGGCAGAAGTATTTTGTGAATTCATCATACATACAACAGTATGAAACCATTTTAGGAACTTTGGAATATCTTGCAGAAAAGGGAATGTATAAATACTAAATAGGGTTTTCAACACTGTTGAAATTTGCCAGAAGTTTTTTAAATCATAATCTCATTCCTGTTATAACACGTTTTGGTGACATTGTCATATTGTGATGTATGCACAAACACACCCACCTCCTCTTATTAGTCAGCCTCGATAATGATCTGAGTGAGTGACTGGTGGATTTGACCTATCAGTGTAGTGTGAACTTAAGGAAACAGCAGATAAAGTCACCTCTTAAAAGTATGTACATATATTAGAACGTTTCATACTGTTTGAACCTTAATTCATGTAAAGCTGTTCAGTAGTTACTTGCAGGATCGATAACAACTACAGAACATAATTGGATCCATTTTGTAATAGTAGACTGTGTTTTATCTTGCACTGGGTAATATTGGGCATCGGCCAAAGTATGAATATGGTGTTGTACCTGAAATATCTGATTTTGTGCAGAGGACGTGAAGTCAGCCTTAAATGCTCTTGGTACCAGCCCCATGCTCTGTTCTTCACAGAGCAGTCTCGTGTTGTTGGGAGGTGTCAGTGGCTTATGTCAGGTCCACACGCTCTCCACTTAAGGAGACCTGCTTTTCATTCCAGGCTTCTGGAAATTGGCCTGTAGTGTTTTCACTCAGCCATATTTGGTAAAGGCAACATGTGCTGCCACTCCCCCAGCACCAGAAATGATTTGTCTCCTAAAGGAGACAATTTCTAAAAGTGTGTAAAATAGTGTAAATAGTCTGAAATAAAGCCACTGGTAATATTGTTCGATTGCTAAACTGATCGCCTCTTAGTTCCCAGGTGAAAGCTTTTCTGAGACTATAATCTTGACAGTACAAAGGCTGGCTGTGGTTGCACACTAAAAATCTTATTAATATTATTATTATTATTATCATCATCATAATTTTGGGGTTAAAATATTATTCAAATGAAATGAAACAGCCAAATCATCTGATTTCTGTCTGATCTGTACCCCTCTGATTACTTTGCCTGACACTGTCATCCTAATATAATATACAAGGAAATGAAGGGATGGATCCCAGGCAACTGATCACTGACATCAAACTGTGCAGTCTGCATGTCCAAGTAAGTTTAAAGGTGTAGAAATCCGATATTAATCAGCTTTTGGTGAGTTTGTAACCACAGCCACTGCAGGGTTGTTTAACCATTTAGATTTTTTAAAATGAATTTTTTGTTTGTTGCTTTTGTCACATTGCAGCAGTGGGGCAGTGGTGTAATGTGTAGACCGTTTCCTGTTTATTTCCATGGAGATGTTATGTATGTATGTATGTAATGTAATGTATAAATACTAAATAGATTTGGGTTTCCAACACTGTTCAAATCTGACGTAAGTCTTTTAAATCATGATCTCATTCCTGTTATAACACGTTTTTGTGACATTGTCATATTGTGATGCACAAAGACAGACACTTTTCCCCACCTCCTCTTATTAGTCAGCCTCGATAATGCTCTGAGTGAGTGACTGGTGGATTTAACCTATCAGTGTAGTGTGAACTTAAGGAAACAGCAGATAAAGTCACCTCTTAATAGTATGTTCATATATTAGAAAGTTTCATACTGTTTGAACCTTAATTCATGTAAAGCTGTTCAGTAGTTACTTGCAGGATCGATAACAACTACAGAACATAATTGTATCCATTTTGTAATAGTAGACTGTGTTTTAACCTGGAGATGTTATTTATTTGCCTGGAATATTCAAGAGTGGGGCATTAAACTCCATGGAGACAAGTAGGTGACACCACCAGGCCAATATACAGGACAGGTGGGATTTGTGGAGAAGCAAGTCCGCTCACAGTAAGAAATAGTTTCAAGATATTATGTAAAACTATGTAACACTTATAAATTCAAGATATATAAGCTTAATGCAATATGGTGGACCTTTACAGGCAAAGCAATAACATTTCCGTGAAAACGAGCCAAGATCCCCATCAGAAATTTGGCATAGTGCACGTTTAACTTCTCCTTCTCTCTGACTTTGGGTTCTTTTAAGAATTAAATCACGTTGCATTTTACACTTTCAAATCAGTTCTAGACGGCATTCAATAGACAAGTCCATGTATTTTTCCTTTGAGTTCAGAAACAGCTGCTCACGTGTGAATGAGTGTGTTGTAAGCTTTGGGCACTCAGCTGACCTGTGTAGGCAGTTGTGTACGACATGCCATAGTAATAGAGGCTGTGCTGATCTACCCTGCATTTACAGTCAGTTTCCCATGTCAACATACACACATCACGATATTTAAGGGATACATAGTAGGGCAGCACAATATATTGCAATTGAATCAAAATTGCAATTTAAGCTGACCTTTACAAACATGTTCTGAAATTCATGTGATGTTGTTTTGTTTATCATGTGTTCATATTTCACTCTCTGAAATGGTGCAAGCCGAAAACACAAAGACACAAATTGTGATGTGGAGGATATGTTTTAGTGACACCAATAATATGTCCAACTGTAAAGTGAACCACAAGCGTAGAAGACGTCTCTGGAAGATTACACTGGAGCTTCATTTTAATCAAACCCTTTTGTCACTTTATTGTAACAAATGTTCCCTTTTTATTTAACAAATAAAACAACAATTTTAGACCATATATAGCCACGCTTAAACCACTGTTAATGAGAAACCCAATGACGAACAGAAGCTCACTTCTAGACCTGGATCTGGAGTTATTTTTATGTCTTTATTTATTCTTCTAGTCGTAGTCTTAATGATTTTGTAGTTTATAAACTGAAATGAAGGATTTAAATATCATTATTTATTCTGAAGTATTTTATGATATTTTCCAGTCAGTGTTGTCTATATATGCAGCTGACTTTTTAGCTCAAGCTGTGAATCTGACCAGGGTTGCTGTTTATATAGAGGGCAAAATCAGCAGCCCCCTGATGTTTAACAGGATTTAGTTTGCACTGTAGCAGTTACAGGTTGCATTATTTGGATACATAGTTTTAATGTGATTTATTTAACACTTAAACACAGAAAATGGGCCCAAACTGACTTTTGGATGTTACTCCCTGCGTTCCTGTCTCAGATTGTAGATGAGATTTTATCGTCCTTTGCACCTTCTTAGCATTCCTGTTTTCCACTGGGACATTTTTTGTGCTGGCTGCTATAGAGACATACTGTTTAATATCAACTTCCTTTTCTTCTAAATGTGTTCTTTCTAGTTCTCTCCTCGGTCTCTGTTCTGTGTATGTCACTATTACTGGAGATGGTAGCCTCAGACACACCCTCACAATAGCACAGAGGTAAATATAACTCAGCAGTGTGGACACAATAGTCAGTGTCTCTGTGGTCGGGCTGATGCAGAAGAATGCACAGTGAATTCCTGTGCAGGCTGGAGGCAGCACTGCAGCCATTGGCCCCAACCCTATTTTGCTCTGCTAAATATGTACACAGTCTTTTTTGAGTGATGCTGAAAGACTTTAACTATTAACTGTCACAAGGCCAATGTACTATGTTAACTATTAGGAACATAAACCAAATTTTTAATACTTGTCTGTCTCTGTGGCCGTCTTATTTTTAGCAGCACTTGCATGTCCTCAGTGGAGTTCAGGGCTGGTTTTGGGCAGCACCCTCTAAGCCCAGATGTGTTGCTGCTTTCACAGACTTCTCAGTTTGTTGTTGCATGTTTACAGCCTCTTTTCATATGTGGTCACTCTGTTAGTTTGAGGGACAGTGTTTGCTTGTTGGCAGCTTTGTGGTTCCAAGGAAAATGGTCAAGTTGGCAATGGAGAATCGGTGTATCCCAATTATCTGGCTTTCAATTTAGATCCCACAAAGGAAATTTCTTACTAGAGAGAAAAGTGGAGTAATAATGTCAGTTGTGTATTCAGTGCATTGAGGAGGTTTTGGTTAGTTGCTTTGCTGATGAAGCAGTTTTTTTTTCTTAACCTAGGCGTTGTTTGGCTTACATAAAGCTGCAAACTGCCTACTGTCAGTTCCGTCTCATTGACCAAATAGCGTTGTTATTGTCATAAGCAGCAGCTGTGTCCACTTACCTGCGACATGGCCTTGATAGCAGCACTCACTTTCATTTTGCATACAGTAGTACTTGATGATTTAAGGCTGATGATTTGGAAATTTGTGTTCTCACGGTAAATTCTAACTCCAACCCTCAATTTAGATACCAAGAAAAATACTTAATACCAATTTTGATATTACACTTGTAATGAAAGGTGTGCCTGCATGTGTAATTGTAACTGTTATGTAGGTCTCTACTATTTCTGACAAAGATTAAGGCCATTCTAAAACCATTCAGGAAACGACCATTTATGTTTTGGGTTTTTTTTTTACTGTAACTATGCTTTTTGATTTAGTATCTTTTTGCATCTGGGTGTCATTTTTTTGATGACAGACTTAATGAATGCCCTTTAGGTTAGGGCTAGGCAATATGGAATATGGCAAATAATATCTTGGAGTCAAATCACCATTTCAATAAAAAAAATCCAAACGTGATTCGTATACATTTTGTATTTTACTATTGCTAACTAATTGGAAAAGCAGGTATTTGAGCAAAGAGCTGCATTAAATATGGAAAAGGTGAATCACAATATGAATGACTGAAATGATTGTCACTAGGCCTGTCATGATGATAACACATTTTGAATTACAAAACAGAAGAAATTTTGACGCTAAATGATAATACTGAATGCCATTTTGCCACTGAGCAGGATGTCACCCTAAAAACGACTCTATATGTACAGTATTGTTAATGAACTTGAGCTGCAAGAAATGAAAACGGTTAATGAGTCCTAGTCGTTTATTCAACTGTCTACTGCTCAAATGGTATCATAGTGAAGAAAAATAACAAAATGTTCCACACTAGCACAAAGAAAAACTACCCACAATAAATACTGCCCCCCCAAAATAATTGTTTCATCTTTCATTTACTGAACGATAAGTTGATGTAGCAATTATCGTGACAGGCCTAATTGTCACAGGGAGACCGCAGTTCGATTTTGATCACAATATCGCCTCATAGTTATTGACAGCATTTCTGACCGCCCAGAATTTAGATGGGTTGCATCATTTGTAATGTATTTTGTTTTATGAAATCATAGGGTGTTTCTGCCCTAACTTGCATCATGGCTTGTCCTCACTTAAGGCCATATCCCATCACCCTGCACCTCCTTCTGAGGGCAACTTTATCATGATGGAATGTCTTGAAGCCTCAGACAATAAGAAAAAGTCTGGGCACCGGCCAGAGAATGTGCACTGCCTTCCCAACTGTGGATCTGGTCAAGAAAAGAGACATGCCTTTTATCAGTGGCAGTAGCTGGTATGTCTTACATCCTTCCAGCCTCTCCATAGGGTCCTCCAGTTCATGAAGCTGGAGGTGTCAGTATATATAACTATTTATTATAATTACTTTCTCAAATATTGTTTATTATGTCAAAGCAGGAACAATCATTTTTGGGGCTCCATACTTAGCAAGTGTACTGTTTTTGTTAGTTTTTGTAATATTTTATAATTTGAGCCTGCAGAGGGAAACTCTAAGTCGACCATCTGTAGTCCTCCCTTAGAGTTATTGTCATAAAGTATTTTCAGTATTATCTGTGGAAGTGAAGTCAGATTGAAGCATTTGAAAACAAAGTTAACATAGTCCCTCCAGCGTGTCCTGGGTCTTCCCTGGGGTCTCCTTCCAGTGGGACATGCCCGGAATACCTCATTGGGAGGCATCCAGGAGTCATCCTGAACAGATGCCCGAGCCATCTCAGCTGGCTCCTCTCGACGTGGAGGAGCAGCAGCTCTATTCCAAGCTCCTCCAGTGTGACTGAGCTCCTACCCCTATCTTTAAAGGAGCCCCCAGCCACCCTGCGGAGGAAAGCCATTTTTGGCCACTTGTATCCACGATCTTGTCCTGTCGGTCATTACCATTGCCTCAAATGGAGGAGTTCAAGTATCGGGGTCTTTTTGAGACACGCCCAGCTTTATTACTAAATCATGTCCTATTAATAGAGGAGACTATGGTGGATTATTATCCATGTATAATCCATGTATAAGCTTTCCCTATTCCCCTTATTTGGCCCTGCTCCCATCTCCCTTTCTTTGTGGTGGCTCTTCTTTTCTATGGTGAATTTGGGAAAAGTTTTGCCTCAAAAATATGATATAAAGTAGTGTTGCAAAAGAAAAATTAAATCTGTCCACTGGACCAAACGTTGCCACTTGTCCAGTTGACAGATTGTATTTTTCTTTTGTGATGGATCAGACCTGGACGACTGAGGGATTACACAGATATAACGTAGTGTTGATTTGTGTTAAATGTTCTATTTTCATGTGCCCTAACAAGTCAACACCTCACCGATTCTCTGGAGGTTTTAAAATGGCTCTGTAGTCCAAATAGAACTTATTTGCTGTCAAAATCACCAGCCCCATGCAAAATAATAAAACCCAAATGACGCTGGCGGCGCCTACGGCTACTTTCAGAATAAGGTAAATGTTCCAACAAACAAGATGTTTAAATGGTATAACAAACAGTAACTTTTTGCTTATTACATTGGAACTAGTTATAGATTAAATAGAGGACAAGGTCTAACGATGCAGCTGTATAAACCTCTGAGACATATCAGCATTGCCATAAAATATAAATATCTGCTGTTGTCCCATTATAAATTGGACCCCATAAATCCGACCCAGACCCCATCAACCGATTAATCGAGTAAAGGACTACAGCTCTATAAATATCAATATATATGTTGCACTTTCCGGGTAAGTGCGCATGCACTAAATTTAAGTGATGCAGTGGTTAGAAGCTATACAAGAAGATTATTTCCTGTAAATTTTTAGATGTCAAGTTCTTGTGATCAGCTAATATCATTTTATATCATAACATCACATATTTAGTATCCTATAGAAATAAGTCATATTTTTTCATGTGCTACTCTCAGCATAAATCTGATAGAAACATTGCATTGACTCTGGTTAATTTCTAAACATTTGCACAGTAAATTCAGAGTACATTTTGTGTGGGAATGCACTTGTCACTTGTTTTTACTTCTGCTCAGATATTTTGCAAAGTGTTGATTCATGTGGGAATGAGGTTAAACGAAAGTGTCACAGTGTTCATGAGTGTGAAACACACACTCTCCTGTTGTGCTGCAGGTCTGCATCTGTCACTGACCTCAGCCAGGCCTGCACACTGTACCACATCTTTAGTGTTAGTGTGTTTTAAATTATGTGTTAAACACTTATAGTTTTTTGATTCTGAACAAAATTTCATATTGCACTGAGCCACATTTATTTGAATAAAACCACACTCCAGTTAGAATAGTGTTCTGAGAGAAAAAAAGTATAGTTTTGGAGTACTTGGCTAACAGATAAGTTTGTGGTATGTTGCTTTGATACGTGTAGCATTGGCTCTCTGGTTCAGATCAGGTGACAATGTGTGTGCTTCACAATGGATAAAAATGGAGATGCTTTTACCGCATATCATATGATTCTTGTTGCATTTTATCATGCTGTTTGTTAACCATTTATTATTTCTACATTCTGTATAGTTTTTGTGCTATTTCTACAATACATGGAAATCATTATGTTTTTCATTAATGTGTTGTCAGGTCACTGCTGGAATAAAACAAGTTTTTTATTTTAAAAAGAAAGTGGAACTGTGTACGTTATATTTGGACTGTGGATAGACCTGTCATGTAATGTCACAGACACAGTTCCTCTTATCGGTTGCACAGTGCAAAGGAAAAAAAGGAAATGTACTTTTTGTGCTTCATTGTGATAAATAATTCTGGACATTGTTGAAACTGAACAGTTCTATACTGGACACATGTGGCAGTTCTGTTGCAGTATATTATAGTTAGTTTGTCCATAGAAAGCGTGACTTGTATTGCTGTACACTTGTTTGGAAGTCTAACCACTCTTTTCCTCATAAGCTGAAGTAATTGCTGTTGTGACCCGGCACTTCCCTTTTTGCAGGGCGGAGCAGCAGGAATTTGTACAACAATTTTTGCTACTCCCTTAAGATTTTGTGGAGCAAGAGTTAATGACCCCTAAAGAGCAAACAAATAATCTAACAAACAATTGCATGTTTAAATTTGGTGTATGAGTCTATTTAAAGAAATATCAAAGTGTTGTGAGCTGGAGTCTTTGTGGTCTACAAACTCCTGAATCAGCTTTACATCATTAAGCACCTTTCCTCAAGCCAAACAAAGCATGCTAACATTCACGCTGGATAAACAGGATACGCTGCCCCCCAGCTGAATCATGGCTGCAAGCTTTCAGATAACTCAGATAACTTAGATGCCCTTTTATGGCTTTGGAGGGAGTTTTGAAACAGGAAATGACATCACAACGTATGAGTGGGAATCTCAGTCATTCCATGGTAAAGACAGGCCCAAGTTTGTCTGTGTGTGAAGCTACTACTAACTTTTCTGCTCCACCAAACTGAAGCACATTATGTTGAATAACTGTGGTTGCTGAGCAGGGAAACTCACTGTCTAGTGGACGTGAGATGTGATTTCTAGGCACAAATTTAGTTGTGTTAGTTGTGTAGCGTGTTTTCTCTCATCTATGTATTGTTGTACCAACTGTAAGTGGAACCTGATGTGCCGTAGTAAGAATTTTGCACCTCCCTGTTATATGCTATGACTAAGCCTAAAAAAGGATGAAAAATAACGATCCAAGGAGGCCAGAATGTGAGCCTCAGGATGGCAGGGCGTCTGTGTTGTGACATCCAATCTCTCCCAATACACGCCACACTGTTTTCTGCCCACGCTGTCACTAGACTGTTCTCTACAACAAAGAAACCTGCTTCAAAATTTGCATTTGAACTTGGTATCATCAAGAAAGTTTATATCCCATTTAAGGGAAATATGAGATCTGTCAGTTTGCTAAGAATGTTTGCAGTCAAAATAACTGTGCTAACCTGATAAGAACAACTGTACACATAAAGTTCTTATGTTGCATCTGTCTGAAATTTTTTACTAAGAGTTGCTTTTTGTGTAGTTTTGATAAATACCTAATCTCTATTGTTTTTTCATGTGTGATTCAGAAGTGACTTGGGTGGAGGAGCAGAGCAGCAAACATGGTGGCCCTTTCCCTGAAGATCAGCGTGGGCAACGTGGTGAAGACCATGCAGTTTGAGCCCTCCACCATGGTGTACGACGCCTGTCGCATCATCAGAGAGAGAGTCCCCGAGGCGCAGCTCGGCCAGCGTGAGTGTGACAAACATCACTATCATTAATCACTTGTATATTCAATCATAAGATTAAATATGCTGGAAGCCACACCACAGGACTGACAAAGCATTTTTATCAGTAATATAAACTTGGAGCTTTACCATGACCCGAGAATTAAACTATTAAACAATTCAAAAACTTAGAACTATACTGAACAAAAATATAGCACTGACAATATAATTCACAGCAGCTATAATGGAAAACAGGTGACCACAGCTAAAGCTCGGAGTATTCATTCTAAAATAGCCCACCTCTCTCTGTTTTATGGCATGAAATATCTGATTATATAAGGTTTTGTTCTGCCAGACATGTTCAAACCTGTATGTCATTATGTACAGCTCCAAGACAAAGACCAAAAAACATTGCTTTGTTTGGCATCAACATTGTAATGTTTCCAGAGCCACATATTCTCCATTGTCTTGATAGTAACTAACACATGTATTTCGAGTACTTTCTAAATGTATTCCTGTCTTTTTTTTCCAGCAAATGACTATGGCCTATTTCTGTCCGACGAAGATCCAAAGAAAGGCATTTGGCTGGAGGCTGGAAAGGCCCTTGATTACTACATGTTGAGGAATGGCGTGAGTCACACAAAAACCACTTAACACAGCTGTGATGTCGGTGGTTATTTCAATACAACATCATACTCATAGGAATAACCATACACCTGTATTATTATCATTACTATTCTTTGATAGAAACAGCATTTTTTTGTTATTCTTATTTTTATTTTACATTACAAATATAAAATGATATACGGTTTTACAGCTACATTCTGTGGTTGCCCTTCATCCACACATATGTTCTTCTGTGATGTAGGATACTCTAGAATACAAGAAAAAGCAGAGGCCCCTGAAGATTCGTATGTTGGATGGCACAGTGAAGACCGTGATGGTGGATGACTCCAAAATTGTCAGTGACATGCTCATGACCATCTGTGCACGAATAGGTAACAGGTTTGATACATTATTGTACAATATCAATGTCTAAAACACTAATCACAATTGGTTTAAATGTTCACAAGGAATTACAAACTATGACGAGTATTCACTGGTGCGTGACATTGGTGAGGAGAAGAAAGAGGAAAATACTGGTACCCTTAAAAGAGACAAGACCTTACTACGAGATGACAAGAAGATGGAAAAACTAAAACAAAAACTACATACAGATGATGAATGTATGGATGCAAAATTACATAACATACTTTAACAGCAGACGTAAAATAAGTTTATAATGGTTTGTCATTGAATAGTGAACTGGTTGGACCATGGAAGAACACTGAGGGAACAAGGTGTAGAGGAAACTGAGATGCTGCTGCTCAGGAGAAAGTTTTTTTATTCAGACCAGAACGTGGACTCCCGAGATCCAGTGCAGCTCAACCTGCTCTATGTCCAGGTACTTGGATGACATGCTGTCAAGTTACTGTAGGAAAGTGAAATCATTTAACTGTAACTAAATGTGTATGTGAACAGGCTCGAGATGACATTCTCAACGGTTCTCATCCTGTCTCCTTTGACAAAGCCTGTGAGTTCGCTGGTTATCAGTGTCAGATCCAGTTTGGGGACCACAATGAGTCTAAACACAAACCCGGTTTCTTAGAGTAAGTCACTGTTTTCTATAGTATTTTGGTGACAGCTTTGTCACAATAAAAGCTTAGTTGTCAGTTTTTATGTGGAAATTGTATTTTCTTTATTAGTTTAAAAGAATTCTTACCCAAAGAGTACATCAAGAACAAAGGAGAGAAAAAGATCTTTCAGGTAGGAGCTCTGTTATGCATCTATGTGCTCTCAGCAACGGGAACGTGGTTATACAACTAAGCGTTCAATGAAAACAATTGAAAATATTTCTGTTAAAATTATGTACTTTCTTTTTTCTCTAGGCGCATAAAAACTGCCAGAATATGACAGAAATTGAAGCCAAAGTCAGTTACGTGAAGCTGGCCAGGTCCCTAAAAACGTATGGAGTGTCTTTCTTTTTGGTCAAGGTGAGAACAGCTTAAAGCAATATGACATTACCAAGATGATGCACTATACAGCATCCTTTCTGAATTTGTAAACAAAGCACAGTCTTACTTATTTACCAACTCACAAATCCTACAGTTTTACTTCACAATTTTAACAAATATTAAATTTTAACTTTTATTTTACTCTTACAACTTACAATGTTCTTCTAAATAGGAAAAAATGAAAGGAAAAAACAAGCTTGTTCCTCGCCTGCTGGGCATCACAAAAGAGAGTGTGATGAGAGTGGACGAGAAGACCAAAGAGGTGATACAGGAGTGGAACTTGACTAACATCAAACGCTGGGCTGCGTCACCTAAAAGTTTTACTTTGGTAAGACTTTTTAATGCAGTGTAATGAATGTTTTTCTCCTGCTTTCTGGTCTTTCTGTAAGATCTCTTTCATAACTCTTGCCAAGTATGTTATTCATTGCTTGGCTTTATACTCTGTGTCCAAACATGTGCGCTTCTGCGTATTATTGGAAAACAACATTCCACTTCTGAAGCAATATTAACAAACGCAGTTCTTACTTAATGCCATTATAAGTACAAAATCCAAATCTTAGTTGACCTTTCCATTTTGTCCTCAGTGTAATGCATTACAAAGTATTTTGTATGAATGGTGTTTTCATTCTTTTAGGACTTTGGAGACTATCAGGATGGATATTATTCTGTCCAAACCACTGAGGGAGAACAAATAGCCCAGCTTATTGCAGGATATATTGATATCATCCTGAAAAAGGTAACTCCAATTACAATAATTTGTCTTAAAAAGCTGAAGTGAATTGTACAGTGTACAAAAAAACGTGTTCTGTCTTTGTTTATGCAGAAAAAAAGTAAAGATCACTTTGGTTTGGAGGGAGATGAAGAATCAACTATGTTGGAAGATTCAGTGTCACCTAAAAAGTATGTACTGTTTCAGCAACAAGCTGAGATATGACATGGTCTTTAAAATAAAGAGCATGTCACTCTCACTTTTAGTTGTTGCTTATTCTTTATATCTTATTTCTTGAGAATTCTTTAGCCTGTTAATTTAATTTCATTCAGGTCTACAGTGTTGCAGCAGCAATTCAACAAAGTTGGAAAAGTAGAGACAGGTTCTGTTGCATTGCCAGCGATCATGCGCTCTGGAGCTGGGGGTCCAGAGAGCTTCCAGATGGGCTCCATGCCACAGGCCAAACAGCATATCACCAGTGGACAGATGCACAGGGGACACATGCCCCCTCTGGTAAAATTCACGGTTCATACATGTCAGATAATAATGATGAAGTGATTAAGTACAGGTACTAAATGGCCTGTAACTATTTAATATGACATATACAATAATTTTCCAGACATCAGCTCAACAAGCCTTAACTGGAACGATCAACTCCAGTATGCATGCAGTCCAGGCTGCCCAGGCCTCCTTGGATGATTTTGACACTTTGCCTCCATTAGGGACAGATGCTGTAAGACATTACTTTTTCTTTTAGTAATTGTTATTTTATTCTATCGTAAGATCATTATCTCAGTGAAATATTTTTTTAGGCATCTCAAGCTTGGAGAAAAAACAAAATGGATGAATCAAAACACGAAATCCACTCCCAGGTGGATGCCATCACAGCGGGCACTGCCTCTATGGTTAACCTCACTGCAGGTAAGACTGCAGAAGTCATAGTATATAACTGTATTGTGCCTTGATGGACATTCTATAGAGCTGTATTCAGAGAAACTAAAACATTGATGATTTAGTGATTTGTTTCTCTTCTTGTCCTCAGGGGACCCCTCTGAAACAGACTACACTGCAGTGGGCTGTGCTGTTACCACAATTTCCTCAAATCTAACGGAAATGTCTAAGGGAGTTAAACTGTTAGCTGCCCTAATGGAGGATGAAGGAGGAAATGGGCAGCAGCTGCTGGGTGCTGCTAAAAACCTGGCCTGTGCAGTATCTGATATGCTTAAGACTGCCCAGCCTGCCAACACAGAGGTACACCAATAATTAGAGTTATAGCTTTAAGGATGGTCAGTATCTTCATAAAAGAAAACCTAAGTGTAATTTGTTTCTCTTTAGCCTCGACAGAATCTGCTCCAGGCAGCTGGAAACGTGGGTCAAGCCAGTGGAGAGCTATTGTCACACATTGGAGAAACAGACACTGATCCACAGTTCCAGGTGAGCATGTGGTCTGTATATTTATTACTAAAGTTGTTCTAAACATATTGGTGAACACAATTAAACATTTACTTTATTTATCTCTAAGACATGTACTAACATCTCTTTAATTCAGTGTGGGTTCATGTATTATTCAACAGTTTTTCGGTAAAGGATCTTTCAGGGGTGCAAGAAGAAAAGTACCGTATTGTCAAATAATGGTAAAAGAGAGACCCTTAAACAAAAATCTGCCTGATCACAAAAATCAAATGAATTATACAATCATCGAAATTGGTTTTAATCAGTATCCTTTTGTTAAAATTATTATATTATAGTTTGTCATTATTCATTTCATAGTAAATTGGGCGTAATTGGTATTTATCTAGTTTAAATCTTGCGCAATCAATCTTTTCTCTAAGATAAATTTAACATTAATTGTATATTCTGCTCCATCAGAGCATGTCATGGTATTTTAACTAATTCATTACTTGAAATCTGTGTTTAATTTCATTTAATTTGTTATGTGGTACTTTGTCTGTCTGTTCTAGGACATGTTGATGCAGTTGGCTAAAGCTGTAGCTAATGCTGCTGCAGCTCTTGTTCTCAAAGCCAAAAATGTTGCTCAGAAGACGGAGGACTCAGCCCAACAGAACCGGGTCATTGCTGCAGCCACACAGTGTGCCTTATCCACGTCTCAGCTTGTGGCCTGCACCAGGGTCAGTCAAATGTGCTAAATGGAGCTACAATAATTACAGTTTCTAGTGTTTCTAGAGTCATAATACTTGAGTAAATATTATTGTTCTTGTTTGCAGGTTGTTGCACCTACAATCAGTTCACCTGTGTGTCAGGAGCAGCTGATTGAGGCAGGTAAACTGGTGGCCAAATCAGTGGAGGGGTGTGTTGATGCCTCACAAGGAGCCACCAGCGATGAGGGTCTGCTCAAACAAGTAGGTGCAGCAGCCACAGGTGTGACCCATGCACTCAATGACCTGCTGCAGCACATCAAACAGTATGCCAGCGGAGGGCACCCCATTGGGCGCCATGGAGAAGCTACAGACCGCATCCTAGATGTCACTGAAAATATTTTCAGCTCGATGGGTGATGCGGGTACACTGTCTTATTTCATTTTATTCTGTTTACTTTAAGCATATAAAGGCATATTGCTTATTAATAACGAAAGGGTTGTTTTTTGTTTTTTTTACCCCTCCTTCAGGTGAAATGGTTCGACAGGCTCGGATCCTTGCCCAGGCCACTTCTGATTTGGTTAATGCTATCAAGATGGATGCAGAAGGAGAGTCTGATCTGGAGAACTCTCGCAAGCTCCTTTCGGCCGCCAAGCTACTGGCTGATGCCACTGCAAAGATGGTGGAAGCTGCTAAGGTCTGCCGGATTTATTGCACCACTGACATCTAAACACTAGCTACATAAAATCGGTTATAATTTGTCTAGATTCAGAAAGCTGTATTCTTCCGAAAGGGCAATTCATCTTCAGCTCAGCTTATTGATTCAATCATCCACATAACAATAAAGACATTCACAGAGAAACGCATAGAAATTATAATTGTGGCTAAACTGTAAAGCGTTAATTCATATTGTTTGTGTTCCCCACCCAAGGGTGCTGCAGCAAATCCAGACAGTGAAGAACAGCAGCAGAAGTTACGAGAGGCGGCAGAAGGGCTCCGCATGGCAACCAACGCTGCAGCACAGAATGCCATCAAGAAACGTTTGATTAACAAACTTGAGGTATGACGCAGAAAGAATACGAACTTGTGCAAATCTGCCTCAATTTATGTAACTTTTCTCCTCAGAATGCAGCCAAGCAAGCAGCTGCAGCAGCCACTCAGACAATTGCTGCTGCTCAACATGCTGCCTCCTCCAACAAGAACCTGGCAGCCCAACAGCAACTTGTTCAGAGCTGCAAGGTAATTTTCACCATAAATTTGTAATGTGAACTACCGTTCTCAGAGCCTTGCAAATGTGACCTGTCATCATTGTATTTTGCGTGGCCTGTAGGTAGTGGCAGATCAAATCCCTCAACTGGTTCAGGGTGTTCGAGGCAGCCAGTCTCAGCCTGATAGTCCGAGTGCTCAGCTTGCTCTTATTAGTGCCAGCCAAAACTTTCTACAGGTAACGTTCACATTAGCAGCTCATACCCATTTTAATAAACATCTTATTTCTGTCTCTATTAATGTCTCTATTTATCTGCCAGCCTGGTGCCAAAATGGTAACCGCATCAAAAGCTACTGTTCCCACCATCAGCGATCAAGCTTCTGCCATGCAGCTGAGCCAGTGTGCCAAGAACTTGGCAAGTGCTCTTGCTGAGCTACGGACTGCCTCCCAGAAGGTATAACCACATTTTAGATATATTGTAAATAAAGAAATAGATATTTTATGCACTTAATTTTCTGGGATTTTTGTCAATTTTGAAATTGTCTGTTACAGGCACAGGAAGCATGTGGCCCACTGGAGATCGATAATGCTTTGTCAATGATTCGAGATCTAGAGAAGGACATGCATGAGGCTAAAAGTTCCTCTGAAGAGGGCAAACTCAAACCACTGCCTGGAGAGACGGTGAGGTTTCATCTTGTTCATATTATTCTGTTGACAACCACAGATGAGAGGTCTCTACTCATTATCACATCTTTTATTCTGACTTGCTTTTATTATTCAGCTGGAGAAGTGTTCCCAGGATCTTGGGACCAGCACCAAGGCAGTGAGTTCAGCCATTGCTCAGTTGCTGAGTGAAGCAACCCAGGGCAATGAAAACTACACAGGTGAGTGTTTTAATGAATAAGCAGACGACGTGACAGTTTGTGGCACTGCTTTTGCATTTTTAATACAAATATGACATGGGGAATATTAACAGCATATTAAAACACAGGTATGGCAGCCAGAGATGTGGCTCAGGCGCTTAAATCTCTGGCCTCCGGTGCCCGTGGTGTAGCTGCCACTACACCAGACGTACCGGCTCGTGGTGCCATATTGGACTGTGCTGGAGATGTCATGGACAAGTCAGCCAACCTCATTGAAGAGACCAAGAGGGCGATTGCTAAGCCTGGAGATGCAGAGAGTCAGCAGAGGCTTGCCCAGGTGTGCAACATAAACATAAACTGAGCCATGTGGAAATTTATGCAGCTTTGAAGTCCTTTAAAGTGGACCCAACTGTTCTTTCAATGTCTGTTTGTAGGTTGCAAAGGCAGTGTCCCAGGCCCTGAACAGATGTGTGAACTGCCTTCCAGGCCAGAGGGATGTGGACAATGCGATCCGCTCTGTAGGCGAAGCCAGCAAGACACTTCTCTCAGATTCTGTGAGTCAAACCTGTTTATTTTCTAAGTCACACATGTGCTTAGAAAATTCTGCTCATCAGGGCATTGTATCAATATATATATTTTTATTGACTATTCAGTTAATTTAGTTTAAAAACAAAGTGTGAGTTTGGATTTTTTTTTTTTCTAGTTCCCATCCAGTGGTAGACCTTTCCCGGAGGTTCAGGCTCACCTGAATGAGGTGGCAGCTGGTTTGAACCAGTCAGCAAATGAAGTTGTCCAAGCCTCCAGGGGCACCACCCAGGACTTGGCCAGAGCCACTGGCAAGTTTGGAAAGGACTTCAGCAACTTCCTGGAGGCCGGAGTTGACATGGCTGGAACATCCCAGGTCTGATAACATTCACATATGCTCATATGCAAAGTCAAATGTATTTTACTGTGTAAAATATGAATATAATTATACTTTTTTGCAGTCAAAGGAGGATCAAACTCAGGTTGTGTCCAACCTGAAGACCATTTCCATGTCATCCAGTAAACTTTTATTGGCTGCCAAAGCCCTCTCCACAGATCCCAACTCCCCCAATCTGAAGAACCAACTCGCTAATGCGGCTAGGTAAGACTGTGCTCCCGTTTCATCATATTGTGAGTCTTCCTCCTCATTTATTTATTTTCTATTTGTGCATAAACAGGGCCGTTACTGACAGTATCAATCAACTCATCACAATGTGCACTCAGCAAGCCCCTGGTCAAAAAGAGTGTGATAATGCTCTTAGAGAGTTGGAGGTAATTAATATTCTCATTTCAGTTATTATTTTTTGTGTCACAAATAGTTTTTCCATGTATAATTATTAACAGAAACCCTGTTGTGTAAATGTTTAAGTTAGAATGCAAAAGTTAAAACTCCATCCAAATGAATATCTCATTACCCGTGCTTTCTTTTTTATCTGAAATAGATAGATAAACAAATAAGAGTTGAGATGCATGGATCTGTAAAAAATTTGATGTAGCTTAAACAGTCTGGGTGTAGGATACTGATGCGTTGGTTGTATGTTTGTGCCTAATACTTGTTTGCTTGTAGTCTGTGAGAGGGATGCTTGAGAACCCAACTGAAGCAGTCAACGACATGTCTTACTTTGACTGTATTGATGGGGTAATGGAGAACTCCAAGGTATGTTCTTTATTTTTTTGTCATTTCCTACTTGAAATTACTACCCTCATTGTTGGTGTTGGTCTATGCCATTTATATATCAAACTATATTTTATCCTCTGTTAAATATTTTTATGCAAATCTGTTGAAAGGTACTTGGCGAGTCTATGGCAGGTATTTCCCATCATGCCAAGAACTCAAATTTGCCTGAGTTTGGTGACTCAGTCAGTGCTGGCTCCAAAGCATTGTGTGGCCTTACAGAAGCAGCTGCACAGGTAGAAAACACAACAGTACATTTCATATGACATGTTTTGACACATAAGAGATGAAGAACCTAAGATAAGTATTTATTTTTAGGCTGCCTATTTGGTGGGAGTGTCTGACCCTAATAGCACTGCGGGCCAGAAGGGCTTGGTGGATCCTGCTCAGTTTGCCAAGGCCAATCAGTCTATCCAAATGGCCTGTCAAAATCTGGTGGATCCTGCTTGCACCCAGTCACAGGTATTAAACTGCAGTGTTTTTACTAGTGCATACCGCATTATCACTACACATCTTATTCACATCACCCTCTTTCTCACCAGGTGCTTTCTGCAGCTACCATTGTGGCTAAGCATACTTCAGCATTATGCAATGCCTGCCGGCTTGCCTCTTCCAAGACACCCAACCCAGTCGCCAAGAGGCAGTTTGTGCAGTCAGCCAAAGAGGTGGCAAACACCACTGCCAACCTTGTCAAGTCTATTAAGGTCAGTAGTAGTAAAAATCCTAGTGCGGTTTTACCCACTCCATATTAAACGTAAACATGACCATAGTACTAGTTTACTGAAGTCTCTTTAAGGTTCTGCCAATGTGTGTGGTAAATTTATATTTCTTCATCAACAGGCTTTGGATGGAGCCTTTAACCAGGAGAACAGAGAAAAGTGTAAGGCTTCTACTGGCCCTCTTATAGAAGCCGTAGACAACCTCACAGCCTTTGCCTCAAACCCTGAGTTTGCCAGCATTCCTGCTCAAATCAGCCCTGAAGTATTGCCAAATACTGAACCCCTCTATAAAGCTTAACTAATATGAAACATGTTTTTGATAAACACTTTTTTTCCCATAGGGTCATGCTGCTATGGAGCCCATAGTTGCAGCAGCTCAAACCATGCTGGAAAGTTCAACAGGTCTGATTGAAACTGCCCGCTCTCTGGCTGTCAACCCCAAAGACCCCCCCAAGTGGTCAGTGTTGGCAGGCCATTCAAGAACTGTGTCGGATTCTATCAAGAAGCTTATTACCAACATGAGGTATGGAAATACTGTATATGTCCATTAATAAAATGTTTTAATTTTATCCATTATTAGTTACATTTATCACCAGTTATTTATGAAACTTTGATGCAAATGCAGGGATAAGGCACCTGGCCAGAGAGAATGTGATGATGCTATTGAAGTGCTCAATAACTGCATCCGTGAGGTGGACCAGGCCTCTCTCGCTGCTATCAGCCAGCATCTCACACCTCGAGATGACATCTCCATGGAGGCAAGTCCACTATTGTTAATACAATACAAACACATTCATTAATAACTACAACATAATACATGATTTGGTAACATTTATTATTATTATTATTATTATTATTAAGTCATCAAATGTTTGTATCCTTGTATGTTTTAGACTCTTCATGAGCAGATGGCGGCTTCCGTTCATGAAATAAGCAATTTGATTGAACCTGTTGCTGTGGCTGCCCGTTCTGAGGCCTCTCAGCTTGGTCACAAGGTAGATGACAGATAACATATAAAACAGTACGTTTATATGATTGTTACCAGTTTCATAATATACAACATATTTTACTTTACAGGTTTCTCAAATGGCTAGCTACTTTGAACCCCTGATTATGGCTGCCATTGGCACAGCCTCAAAGATTCTCAGCAGCCAACAGCAGATGGCTGTTTTAGACCAGACCAAGACCCTCACAGAGTCTGCCCTGCAGATGCTCTATACTGCCAAGGAGGCCGGTGGAAACCCGAAGGTAGTGAAACAACCTGTCACAATTTCAATAATATGTAATTGAAATAATAACTGAAATCAATTTATATTCTCCAAAGTGCATTTGTGGTACACAATTTTTTAAGCATGGTGTATTTTTCAGGCAGCACATATGCAGGAGGCTCTTGAAGAGTCTGTGCAGATGATGAAGGAAGCTGTAGATGATCTTGGAGCGACTCTGGCGGAGGCGGCCAGTGCTGCAGGTGCTGTGGGCGGTATGGTGGATTCAATCAATGACTCCATCAATAAAATGGAAGAAACTCCTGCTCTTGATCCTGAGGGCACATTTGTGGACTACCAGACTACCATGGTCAAAACGGCTAAAGCAATTGCAGTCACTGTTCAGGAGATGGTACGTAGGTGATGAGTATCACAGCCCTTGTATGGCAAACGGGAAATCTATAACAATTTACTCTCAAGGTCACAAAGTCTAACACCAACCCTGATGACCTTGGAGGACTAGCCAACCAACTAACCAATGAGTTTGGGAATCTGGCCACAGAAGCTAAATATGCAGCTGTCACCGCAGAGAGTGACGAGGTAATTATGTTCATATTTGTGAACTGAGTTTTATTTTTTTTATTTTTATCAACAGCTCATTTTATGTTTTTGATGTTTAGATTGGCCATCATATTAAGAAACAAGTGGGCGAGCTTGGTTTCAGCTGCACAAGCCTGGTGACAAAGGCAGGAGCTCTGCAGTGCAGCCCCAATGACTCCTTCACCAAGAAAGAGCTCATAGAAAGTGCGCGAAAGGTTTCAGAGAAGGTAAAAGCAAGTCTTTACTTGACATATTTAAATGATTACTTATGTGATATTATTCCAATATTAACAGATCTTTTTTCTTTTTAGGTCTCTCATGTTTTGGCAGCTTTACAGGCAGGTAACCGTGGTACTCAGGCCTGTATCACAGCTGCCAGCGCCGTGTCAGGGATTATCGCAGACCTGGACACCACCATCATGTTTGCCACTGCGGGTACTTTGAACAGAGAGAATGCTGAGACCTTTGCAGACCACAGGTGCAGTACCTAAAAAATACTCTTCTAAAGATTCAGAAATGATTAACTATATTTTTTATAGGTGATTTTTAACTAGTTAGAAATGTATTGAAATCAATGAAATATTCCGCATGACTGAACCTATTACCTCTCAACTAGTCAAAACTACATGAATCCAGAATTAATGATAATGTTAGGTTAGATATTAAGTTTTTTGCAGTGCAAATGTTTGTGCTATTGGCTGCCCCCCATGTTCTGCTTGCTTAAATCCAATAGAAATCAATAAATCATGATCTGGGAGGAGATGTCCCACAACGCCCCCTGTGGTTTCATTATTGTAAAGCATGCATAGAGGCACACACATTAAGTACAGTATCTTAAAATACATATAAATTGTTTTAAACATTCCTATTTTATGTTCAGAGAGTGCATCTTGAAGACGGCTAAAGCACTGGTTGAGGACACTAAATTATTAGTGTCTGGGGCAGGTGCCAGTCAGGAGAAACTCGCCCAGGCAGCCCAGTCCTCAGTGACCACCATCACTAAACTGGCCGATGTGGTTAAACTGGGAGCTGCAAGTCTGGGGTCTGAAGATCCAGAGACTCAGGTAATGACTACTGAGCCACAGCAAATCATTTTGCAATATCGTTGTTCATTAATGACACGACTAACAACACTAATGTTGTTATAGGTTGTTCTGATAAACGCCGTCAAAGATGTAGCTAAAGCGCTCGGAAATCTTATTAGTGCAACAAAGGCAGCTGCAGGCAAACCTCATGATGACCCTAGCATGCTTCAATTAAAGAACTCTGCAAAGGTATGACCCCGAAGTTTAAGCTGTCTACTCAACGAACAAAGTATTATAACTTGTATTTAATGTTTTTTATTATTATTTTAGGTGATGGTTACCAATGTGACATCACTCCTAAAGACTGTAAAGGCCGTGGAGGATGAAGCCACTAAGGGCACTAGAGCTTTAGAGGCCACAATTGAACATATTAAGCAAGAGCTTGCCGTAAGTAACTATTTACTAAACATAACATCTCCTGTCTACTATAATTGTGGGTTAAATAGCACCTGGCAGCAAAAATGAACGATCCTGATTCTGAGGGTCCAGTCCAATTCATCTATTAGCCAAAAACCTGTCTCTTCACAACATTGAAGTTCATGTCAGGCATTATCGCGGCTAAGATAAGTAGGCACAAGGATCAATACATGAGCACAGCACAGAAGGGCATCGGCAAAGATACCAGGGAAGCCAAACACCAGCTCCTGGTTGACCGAACAATTGCCTGAAACAGCAGAACCCGTCAGTCCAGCCTGTGCACTGCCTGGATTGATTACAAGAAAGCTTACGATTCAATGCCATACACACGTATCACTGAATGCCTAGAGCTGTACAACATCTATAGGACTCTAAGAGCCTTCATTATAAACTTGAGGTTGTGGAAAGCCACCCTTGAGGCCAATGGCAAGCCCCTTGCACAAGTGACAATCTAATATAGCATATACCAAGGCTCTGTCCCCATAGGTCTGCACCCCCTCAGCCATATCAGCAACAACACTGACTCTCAATACTGACCCAGGAATGGAGCCACCATCAGTCACCTCCTCTACATGGATGACGTCAAGGTGTACAGTAAGAGTGATCGAGACATCAACTCACTGATCCACACCACCAGAATCTACAGCACAGATACTGGAATGTAATTCGGGCTTGAGAAGTGCAGTCGGATGGTGACAAAGAGAGGGAAGGTAGTCCAGACAGAAAGTGTCTCAATCCCAAAAGGAACAATATTAGACATTGAGGACAGATACAAGTTTCTTGTAAGGATGGACTGGAAGAGGCAATAAGTGTGAAAGCCACTGTTCAGGATGAAACATCCATGATCCACAAGTACATCGAGGACAAGGCCCCAACAGATGATGCGCTCAGTGAATGTCTCACAGTGGAGTGCAGAGTAAAAGCTGCTGGAGGTCAAGCCCCATGTCCTCCCATGATGGTGGTAGATAAACAACAGAGCAAAGCAGTTGTGGTGGACCATTGCAGTAAATAAAAAATGATGGGATATAAAATAAAAATATATATATATATATATATATATATATATATATATATATATATATATATATATATATATATATATATATATATATATATATATATATATATATATATATATATATATATATATATATATATATATATATATATATATATATATATATTTTTATTTTTTTTTTTTTTTTTTTTTATGTTTTTTTTTCAATTTTTCAACAGAAATTATACTCATTTTCCTACACATTTCATATCACATGTGAATGGCACCTGCTTTTTCTATATTTATACTGAAAATTCAAACTATTGTATACTGTTTGTGTGAATAGGTATTCAGCAGCTCTGACCCTCCACCAAAGACAACGACACCCGAAGAGTTTATTCGAATGACTAAAGGAATTACCATGGCAACAGCAAAGGCAGTGGCAGCTGGAAACTCCTGTCGTCAAGAAGACATTATTGCCACAGCTAACCTTAGTCGAAGAGCCATTGCTGATATGCTACATTCCTGCAAGGTACACAATACAAGTTATAAATGCAGATTGTAAAGCGCTTAAGAAAGAGGTCAGATGCTTTTAATCTCTCGTATGTGTACTATACATGTATGTATGGCTAATTATTATCACTAGTAGCAACTAAACTTCCTAAATAGCTGGTAGAGGTCCTAAGTAGCTGGTATAAGTAGGAGTTATACTGTATCTAAGTGATAGAATATAAAATAAAAAGCAGAATAAATGTATTTTAAGACCAAATCTAACACGCATCTGATCTTTTGGCTTAGTGACTAACATGGTTCTGAGAGTTGAGGTATGGAACAACTAATTATCATATGGATCTATATGTTTGTATTGCACTTATAGGAGGCTGCCTATCATCCAGAGGTCAACAGGGATGTGCAGATGAGAGCCCTCCGCTATGGCAATGAATGCGCCACTGGATATTTGGGACTTCTGGAGCATGTGTTGGTGGTAAGACAACTTTTTAAACAATAACTATTATACTTTCATATACCTGCTGTCTATCTTATTTTAAACCTATACTCACACTTTTTACTACTTTCCTTGTTTTCATGTCAAGTTCTTCTTTTTCTTTTCTGCTCTGTTAAATCTCATTAAACCTGTGACTCATTGATGTTGGTGCAAGCCGGTGAGTACACATCACTACTGACCTGTGTGTGAAGTGTGGCTGCTTCCCTAGATCAGCCATTCCAAAAGTCTGCTGTGCCACAGATGCGAAGATCACACAGGGCCCCTCTAATAATATTTTGCACTACATATAAAATAATATGTAATGTTTTTTCCTTAGGTAAGATGTTTTAACAAGACATTCCTGTGGGTTTAATACTAATATAAAGAATTACAAGCAAATATCCTATGTAAAGTTGATTTTAAAACAAATTTTCTTTCTTACTCTTTGTGTGAAAAACCCTTGGCAGTCCCCCTTACAATGCTTCTGAGGCCCCCCAGGGGTTCCTGAATCCCTTTCTGGGAATAACTGCCCTAGAACATTGTTTTGCAAAAAAAAAAAAAAAAATCTTTTGAAAGGTACATTGACACATATAACCTATACAACTATGGCAGAACAGTGATGCCATTTCTAGGGATTTCTAGGACATTTATTGTTCTATTATATCAAGATAATAATTAGTAAAGTACTAATGGCAAAAAGTGATAATTATAACATGCATGGACTTTTTTTTCTAACTGCATTATTTCATTGCTGCAGTAAATCATGTGGAGAAGTAAGTTGGCACCCTTGAGTTTGTGTATTCTATGTCTGTTCTATGTGTGTAAGTTTGTGTCTGGCTTGTGGCATGCATTCTTGTGCTGTTACGTCTGAACTTTATTTTCTCATGACAACGCATCAGGATAAACCCAGGCACGGCTGCAGCGAGCCCTGTTAATACTCTGCACCTGTCACTCTCTTCTCCAACCTGAATATAAACTGTATATCAACCTTAGACAGCTTGAGGTCATTGGCTTCTGTTAACATTGTAATTCAATTAAAGGTGACATAATGTGCTTTTGTGGGGGTATTTAGTATTACACTATAATGTGCTTTTGTGAGGGTATTTAGTATTATACTATAACATACACAGATCATGATTTTACATTTTGTTCATTGTAAACCACAATATTGACTTAAAACGGTTTAATAGTAGAAACAGGTTACTTCTTGTTAAAAACAACAGAACTGATAGATCCCACCTCTTCATAATGAAATTTTACCATAACAAGCTGATCAAACAATATGAATTATGAATACTAAAAAATATCATGCCATAAGATCAGGAAGCGATCTGCATTTTGTGTATATACAGTAGCTATATTTGGTTGGTCAAAAAGTTGGCCGTACAATTTCTCATCCCATATATTTGTTCTGTGCAAAAAGAATCACCATTTTATGTTTAAGTGATTGATTTGTTTTCTGTGTTTATTATCACAGATCATCCAAAAGCCCACGCATGATCTGAAGCAGCAACTGGCCAACTACTCGAAGAAAGTGGCAAACTCGGTCACAGAGCTTATCCAGGCGGCAGAAGCTATGAAAGGTATCTGACTTCACACCTCTACTGACAAAACAAATATAATATATTGATTTATTATAGATTTATAGTGTAAATATTCCTTCTAGAAGTTGGACCTAGGTTTGCTCAAAACAAACCAAACAGATTTAGATTCATGGTTGCAAATGACTCTGACAGTAACTTGAAGAGGGATTAGGCAGTGTCCCTTGTAGACTTCTACAGTTTCCGACAGCTATGTTGTGAGGTCTCCTGCTTCAAGCTAATGTACCACATACCTGGTGTGATTCAAGGCATGATCATGTGTCAAATGGAGGCAGGAAATTCCCCATCACCCTAGAGGAGTCCCTGTTCAGTTTAAAGACATTATGTGCAGCTGAAACCTGTTGGATCACGGTTGGAAGCCCATTACGTCATTCGAGTTTATGGTGCGATTATGATAACATGACCTCGTACATTTTACACTTTACTGTACTATTTAGTACATTCAGTTCAGTAATAGAATATGATAATTGCATAATTATAATAAATATATAGATTTTTTTACACTTGATGACGAGATCAACTGTAACTAATAGATATTGCATGTTCATAAATAGAATGCATGTATGCACATCAGTGTTTTCTGTGATTTTTATTTATTTTTTTAATCCAGGTACTGAGTGGGTGGATCCCGAGGATCCCACTGTTATTGCAGAAAATGAACTGCTGGGAGCAGCCGCAGCCATTGAAGCCGCTGCCAAGAAACTGGAGCAGCTGAGGCCAAGGACCAAACCCAAGGTCATAGAGCTTTTTACAGAGTTGTAGTCTTGACAGTGAGCTTCTTAGCCTCAGCACAGGGTCAAATGTTTAGGGTCTAACCTCTTCACACTTCATACTGATAAACTGTACCTGTCTTTACCTTGTTAGCTCTCCAGCCTGAGGTTTTGTTTGCCCATACTGCCTTTAATGTTTTCAAATTCCTCACATGACTAAAAGACTCCTTTCATACTCAGGAGGCAGACGAGAGCTTGAACTTTGAGGAACAGATACTTGAAGCAGCCAAGTCTATTGCAGCTGCCACCAGTGCCCTGGTCAAAGCTGCCTCAGCTGCACAGAGGGAGCTGGTGGCACAAGGAAAGGTATGTCTTAATCACCTCACACCATGATGTGGTGCTAAAAACACTTCCACACTATCACAAAGTTATGTTTCACAGCTCTTAAATATCATACTTTTCTATAATGAATGGATTATTATTATTATTATTATTATGCACATAAAGTACATATATTTTTAAATATTTAATTTCCCAATTTTGGCAGTAAATTGTCAATATACTGTTGACTATAACAAAGCTGCCCAAGGAAGAGTATAATATTTCAAAATGAACATATTTAATATTAACTACCCAAATATGTTGATTGTGTTACTGTATAACTCATGTGGGGCTAAGCTTTTATGTGTTTATAGGTTGGAGCAATTCCTGCCAATGCAGTGGATGATGGACAGTGGTCACAAGGCCTTATTTCAGCTGTAAGTTAGTTTAATATCAAAATTAATTGTGAAACATCAATCAACAGAAAACCACCTGAACTATTGTTCATTTCACAGGCTCGTATGGTTGCGGCGGCAACTAACAACCTGTGTGAAGCGGCTAACTCTGCAGTCCAAGGCCACGCTAGTGAGGAGAAGCTAATTTCTTCTGCTAAGCAAGTGGCAGCCTCCACTGCCCAGCTTTTGGTGGCCTGCAAGGTCAAGGCTGACCAGGACTCCCAGACCATGAAGAGGCTACAGGTTAGTAGTGTATTTTAAGATCCAGAAAAGCACCACTGATACTGTAGTAAATGTTGCTATGTAATGCTGTGGTACATGCAAGCATTTGCATGTTCATATAGCAAACCGATTCAGTCTTGTTCAGTTTGCTTTGTCTTGCCTTGAAGCAGAAGTTGAGCAGAAACTAAACTACTGATGAATAATAATTACTTCCTTTTGGAGAAAATAATTTAAAAAAGGAAACACAGCAAAAATGTTAAGCATAAAAGCTAATGTTGTCTTAAAATCCCTGTATCTGTATCCTCCTTCAGCAAACTGACATTTAATACTAACAAATGTGTTCTGACAAGTATGATACTTATGCGTCAGTAATGATATAATACTGCGCGACACGCTGAGCAAACAAAAACAGAAGTCCCTGTGAAAAGTCGATCTTGTGCTAAATTTGTATGTTATGTTAACCATTCTTAGTTACGTTCTTAGTTATTTAATTATTAGCAATGTGTTTGTTAAAAAATACAACATTATTAAAAAGTGGAGTGTTGTATTGTCAAAATATGTACCTTCATAATCACATACTTTGTTTGAACTTATGACACAGTGACAAGCTTTTCTTTTAAAATCACTCTGTAATAAATACATAACCAAACACTATGATTTCAGTATTGAATAGTGTAAACACCTAACTAATTATTTATCCTATCACATTATCGTTATATACTTTCACCAATAGCTTCACCAATTACTGTTTATGTGACCTTTTATTTGTAGTGAATACAGTCAGTCTAAAATACTATATTTAATGGCTGATGTATTCTAGTGGTGAGCACATCAGGCTGCCTGGCCCAGCTCATATTCGCTGGTCCAATCAGCAGTGGCTTATCTCCTCCTCTTCTGGGCCTGCAGCTGCCACCACAGTAATTCCCATACATTTATGTCTATGAGCCCTCTGGAAACAATCCACCAATCAGGCCATGGCACCTTGAGCTGGAAACATTAGCCTTGATCTATGATTACTCTCAGCAGCAGCATTTGCTCTCTTCACTCTTTGCCGTGATGCTTTTTAAGGCTACAATTATCAAGTGTACTGTTGATTATTATGTACCATTTGAACCAACGACAAACACACTTAAAACTGAAATAATTTTCAATGGTAGTTCTGCCCAAATGCCAGTAATGATGACAACAAAGGATCACTGTAATAATTTTTATCCTTTCACTGTTTGTTTAGACTTGTTGCCTTTTGAATAGAGAAAGTTTGACAGTGTTATTGTGTTTAATGTGAGAGATGGACAAACGGCAACATTCTTGGCAAAGATGAACCAGCCGATGTGTTCTTAGAGAAGTTTGTCTGACCAGGACGCACTGTCTTAGCTCAGCCCCCCGAGCCACAAAAGGAGAAAATGTCCCTCTTTGTTGGAGTGAAGTGGTCCAATGAAATAAATGTTTGGCTTTGAGTGCCATTCAGCAGACAGCTCTTGCCTTTTAGAGATATTCTGAGGCACTGGGGAAAAAAAGCTGTGTTAGTAGTGAACATTTCCTTTCCTGGGCCTGTTGTTGCTGCCACAAGTCTGCAGCCTACACTATACACTTTAGAATATTTTGTTTGAAAAATCCTGTTTTGTTAAGTGGCCAGAACTAATGAATGTGTGTCATAAAACCTTTTGCTAGGCTGCTGGAAATGCCGTGAAGAGGGCATCTGACAACTTGGTAAAAGCAGCACAGAAAGCAGCTTTTGAAGCCGAGGATGACCAGGCTGTGGTTGTCAAGAGCAAGATGGTTGGTGGGATAGCTCAGGTAAGTTCAACTCTCAAATTATTGCTTTAACTGGTGAAATGTTTTCCATATATATTTAACTGTGAAAAAAAAAATGTTTTTTTTTACAGATCATTGCCGCTCAGGAGGAAATGTTGAGGAAAGAAAGGGAGTTGGATGAAGCCAGGAAAAAGCTGGCTATGATCCGACAACAGCAGTACAAGTTCCTCCCCTCTGAGCTGCGAGAGGATGGCGAGGACCAGTGAGCAAGTATGGGGCAGAGAAAACCTGCAACGATGATCCATGAGACACTGTCCTTTTTCTGCTATAGACTATGCTTCAACTCAAAAATAATGGATATGTAATGGGCAAACCATGGCTAGAGCAATTTGATAAACAATTATACAATGTAAGCATTATTCATTCATAGTTTGTATGACCATATCTCTGAAATGTTAAATCTTTCAAATGTTTTGCTTTAGTGTAGTACTTTTTCTATTGGAATTTCTTATTTTTTGTGTAAATGTTTTGAGTAACTCAATCAGTGCTTTAATATTTTATGCAAATGAACTATGCACACAAAAGAAAGTATTATTTTAAGACACAGACAGTAACGATATTCACATTGCAACTTGTCATACTGTTTGAAAGGTTAAATTAAATTACTATGTTTGTCTATATTAGCAATAATTAACTATGCAATGAAACACCAGATTGGAAAGTATTTTTTAAGACTTATGAAATATATTAAGAGTTTTCTATAACATGGCAGGCAAAGCATTTGATGTTAGTTAGTACAATGAGCTCTAGAATATAATAATGTCCCTACATACAAACCACAAAGCCATATATTTAACTTTAAACGTGTATTGACTGTCTTTAGGTTATTATCTGTGTTTCATATATCTACTGTAATGTTTTACAGTACCACAAGCCTTGTGTAATGTAAAAGTAAATGTATTTGATTACGTATGGTTTCTGTGTTAAAAAAGTGTATGCCTTAAAGACCAAAATGCTCCATTGGAACAAAAGAGGCACATGGCAAAATGTGTATTTGTAAAATGCAGCACCACATCGGAGGCATAAATCTGAGATTTCTATACAATAAAGACAATCTTCATAAACGTTGTGCAGTGTTTATCTACTATGCTGCATGTGGTCAATATTATACACATATACACTACAGCATTTCCACGGATTTTGGATTTGAATATTTGAAGGTTTTTTCTATCTCACTTTCTGCAGGGTATTGTACTTGAATAGACAAAGGTCCAAATAATGTTGGAGGAAAAGCTTTAGGCGAAATTATTTCTCTTGTTTGATGCGAAAAATGCATGTTCCACGTTTCTCATTTGATTCATTCAACATCCCCCAGCTTCAAATTGTTCTCGGTGGATGGTCTTTATTTATACACGCAGCTAGACGTCCCACTGAGGCTGAACTATAATCGCTGACTAAATAAGGGCAATGTCCTCGTGAGGATGAGTGGGGAAAAAGTATGGGACTCCTCCTGTTACTACTCCATCCAAGATCTCTCAGACAAGCCAGGACCTCAGCCTCTGTCTCCGTCTGGATAAACCCAGCGCAAGGCGTATTTTTCTTCTGGTAGAATCACAGAATCTGAGCAAACATGGAGGCCATCAAGAAGAAAATGCAGATGCTGAAGCTGGACAAGGAGAATGCCATAGATCGAGCCGAACAAGCAGAGGTGGACAAGAAAGGAGCAGAGGACAAGTGCAAACAGGTGGGGCCCGCGCAGCGCACATCTCACCTGAGTGCGTCTGTACAGGGAGACTATGTTTAAGGAGAAATACAGGAAAATGTCTTTAAATCAGGCTATACATCTCAAATGTAAAATGTCAGGAGCGAGATTAGAATATAATAGCCCACTTTAAAAAAATATTTTAAAATATGGTCTTCTTTTATTCCTTTGTTTATCTATTGTGATTTAGGAGTTATTTTTTTAAGTTATTGTTTTTCTCAGAAGCATTATTTTGAGAATGGTCTATGTAGCGATTCCCATCACCAGCCCAACTAAACAAGCAAACATAGCTTTTTGAGTGTATGCCATTTTTCCAGTACACCCCAAGTCTGTGGGATGACCTGCTGTCCTCTCAATGTTCACAGTTGCAATGTGAATAATATCTATTCATAGACAACTATTCAACTGCCCACATAGCTTTTGTTCCCAGTGGATGGTTGGCCATTGCATAGCTTTTACAATGCATCCGCAATCACTTCTCTTTGGGATCATCATATACCAGCAGGTCTATTTCTGTGATCCCCTAAGACCCCCGCCTTCTTTGGATTGTTGCTCTGCACAAAGACACATCATAGAGTTTGGTTGCTGCCACAATGCCGACAGTGGGATCAGAACTGTCAGGCTATTTGAGACTCTGAGGCCTTACATGGATACTGGCTCGGCAGACAGTGAGGGGATGACATTTGTTCAAGGGACATTTAAAAGTCTGGCATTATGTATTTTAAAGCTGCCAATGTACTCAACAATTACCAAGTACTGTAAATCATATGGTTCCTCTCACCATATAAAATGAGAGATTACAATATAGAAAATTATTCTAGTTAATTACAAATGACTAGTCATGTTATTAACTCATCAACAACCCAAGACAAATATGAAATCGAATGCATACCAGTCAGGATAAAATTTCATAGTCAGCGTCATAAAGGAGATATGTAAGTTTTATTGTTGTACTTGCATTCATGTCTCTGTACAGCAAATTAAACTGAAATGTTTTGTCTTTCTTGTCTCTCTCCTCTTTCCTGGCCTAGCTGGAGGAAGAGCTGCTGGGTTTACAGAAGAAGCTGAAGGGAGTGGAAGATGAGCTGGACAAATACTCAGAGTCCCTGAAGGATGCCCAAGAAAAGCTTGAGCAGGCGGAGAAAAAGGCTACAGATGTGAGTGCGGGGCTGATTATACCAGGGTTAACATTAAACCTTTTGTAAACTGCTAGCTTCACTCATGAGAAATCAACAGGTAAATAATTCAACAGGAAGGCTTAAAAAAAAACAAAGTAGTACCATAAGGGTCACAATATTACATAATATCAGTGAGGTCTATATAATTCAAATGAACAAAAACAACTGTAGATGGGAGATATGCTTAATATTTAGGCTATTATGAAGACGAGAGAGAGGTGATAAACTAAAACAGTCTTAGGCAAAACTGTGAGGAGAAGAGACTTTTATTATGGCCTAAAAAGGCTATAGGGACCGTGCTGTTACCGAGATGTTACCAAAGAAGGAAAAGAAGCGGCAGGCCGAGACTTTGTTTACATCTACTTTTTTACATGAAAGTGTGGTGGTCTCCAACAAGGGCCATGCATTAATTGGACTTGGAAAATTGATTGGATGAATATGTGTAGAGTGGAACAGTGATGATTGATCCTCTTTATTTAAAAAAAAAAAAATGCATGCACTTCCGAGACTTTAAGTTAAACCTAGCCTATATGACTGAAGTGCACAGAAATAAAAATAATATGTTTTGTGGAATTGACATAAATGTTACTAATAATTATATTACATTCTATGGGCCAATAATATTTAATACAGATAAGTGCAGTTAAAATTTATATTGTAAAAATGCAGCTTTTTGTTGTAATATAGCCAGTTCTAGGGTCTAGTCACTAATAGATATGTTATGGAAAAGTACAATGTATTCAAGGGAAATCATTACATTTTAGAATCTGAAAACCACCAATAAAACTGAACGGTGAGCGAGCCCAATAACATAATCTTTTGCATAAATGTTATTAAGGTTAAGGACAATGTATATTTGGTCAAATTTAACCTGCTATACTGGCATACTGGAATTCACATCAAATCATTATGCTCACCCACCAAACAAATAGTAAAACATGTTGGGTTATAAGCTACTTGTATAACTTCAGACTGACAAACATATGATAGCTTTTAGGTGCCAACAACCTCTGAAATCACACAGGCAGGCACGTGTTGATATGTGTGTGGTGTCTTGCCAAAAGACCCAGCAACACTGTAGGGGTAGAGCTGCCAACATTTGGGTCATGTGTGAAAATCTTTACTTTAGTGACCTCCTGCTTCCCCACTAGTCCAGCACTTAACTCATATAGAAAGCTACACAATGCATTCTAACCCTGTGAAGACTCCAAGATCACAAAGGCTACACAAGCCCATCATCGTGCTATAGCCTGCAACATTTCAGTGGTTCTAAAGAGGACTGACTTTTATACAGTATAATGCAGCATCGTTAATTAACACTATTCTCTGTATTGTTGTTTATTATAAGCCAAATTATTTAGTAAAAAAAAAAAAATAATAAAATTAAAAAAAATATTTGGACTGAGTTCACGGAGAACTTAAGAACTTAAACACTCATAATAAGAACTTATAATAAGATCTTATTACACTTCCATGACTGAGGTAGCCTACCTTAACTTGCTTTCTATAGTTCATAACAGCACATACAACGACCAAATACAACCTTCTAAAATTCTAATTACCGTTTCTTTGACATCCGTATCTTATTTATTTTTAATCGCACAAGCATTCATTAGGAAAACCACAAAAACAACTATGATGATTTTATTTTAAAACCGGAAATGAAACACCTAGCGACCTTTGACCGCGTTGTCATGGTAACCTAGCGACACAACCCGATAGAGCCGCTTAGAGCCGCAAAAGTAACGCCAAGTCTAACTCTTCAGCCTCATGGCGGTCTTCAAATCCGTCGACTCTGTGCGCAGGAAAATTTTGTCTCTTCAACAAGTGGCGTACGATGCGGAGGACCAAACTGAGGTTATTCAGAGGGAGGCAGAAATGGAGAGACAGGCCCGAGAGACGGTAACACTGTGTGGATGGAGGCTCGCGCGCTCACATTTATGCACATTTCTTTGGAGGCATATGTTAAATAACCGAAACGTGTGTAATCCCATACCAAGTAAGCTAACCAAATATGTGAGCATATTTTTAAGCACCACATTATTTGGGCAGCTACCTTTAAGATATAGGCCTATAATCACACACAGTTCCCCAGGTACTACGTTTTTTTTTTTACCAGTTAAAACTTCAAGATGCTTAGACAGGTCATTTTTGTCAGGTAGCCTATTCCAAGAGAAGTGTCCCCAGCCCCAGACAGGCATTGCATTTTGGTTGTCCTGACAGATGATATATTGCAGGTTAAATCAAATATATAGGAGACATTTTTTCCTGTCAAGATAATAGTATTAATCTATCTATCACAATACCGTGCTTAATTTGATGAGAGTGTTCTGGCAACTGTTCAGAAATTGACCACTGTAACTGTTTCTGTGCTGTGTGCAGGCCGAGGCTGAGGTGGCTTCTTTAAACAGACGTATCCAGCTGGTGGAGGAGGAGTTGGACAGAGCTCAAGAGAGGCTGGCCACTGCTCTTCAGAAGCTTGAGGAGGCTGAAAAGGCTGCGGATGAGAGTGAAAGGTGGCCGACCCATTATACTGTCTCAAACACATGTCCAATGCACATAAATAGTCAATGTATATTCCAATGAATGCAGGAAAACAATCTGAAACATGAGTTTATAAATTATGCTAGACTGGAGTTAACAGAAGTGATGTTAGTGATCTCTGAATTGCATGTAAGTGTAACAAGTATAGTATAATAACTGGAAAACGCATGTCTATGTCTGAAAGAGTCTTTTAAAACCAAACTTTTAACATTTTATAAAGAAATAATTAGTTCTTTCAATCAAACAGAGGAATGAAGGTCATAGAGAACAGAGCCACCAAAGATGAGGAGAAAATGGAGATCCAAGAGATGCAGCTTAAAGAGGCCAAACACATCGCTGAAGAGGCTGATCGCAAATATGAGGAGGTGGGGGAATAGTGGATGTGGTTGTTGGTGAATGATACCTGAATGTTTTTAATGAACATTTGTGGGAAAAGAGTCATTTTAATATCAATACACATATTGTAATGTTTTGTTGCAGCATTTCCCCTTAAACAATATTACACGTTACATTATTTTACATGGAGGAAAGAGAGAAATTGAAAATAGACTCTGGTGCATTTTTCTGTCCTCAGGTAGCACGCAAACTCGTGATTCTTGAGGGTGATCTAGAGCGTTCTGAAGAGCGCGCTGAAGTGGCTGAAGCGTAAGTCAACACTTGTGCTGTGAAACTTACACTGTCACCAGAGCCCACATAAAATATTAATCATGCTAAATTAACATGTGTGCTAACCATCTTCACTTTTCTTGTGGCTTAATGAACAAATGTAATTTTTGTGGATTGTGTTTTTAAATGTATGTCTGTGCGAATATAACTGCTTTTGAAACTAACCTCACTTGGCTGTAAACTAAATGCTGCAGTCGTGTGATGGAGCTGGAGGAGGAGCTTGGACTCATGGACCAGAATTTGAAGGCTATGATGTGTGGAGAGGAAGAGGTACAAGTCCTTCATCTACTCACTGAAACCACCTGTCCATGACCTGCTGCCCCTGCTTTCAACTCTCTGTTCTCACTTTCAACACTGAACACTGCGCAGTATATCAAACAAAATATTTATATTTCAATAATAATGCAAGAAACTAAATATCATCTGACAGATTTTTTAATTTATTATTAAAATGCAAAATTGTCTCAATTTGGCCTTAGCTTTGACTTGGTTCACAATTTGACAACAAAATAAGGAATGTTTTTGTTTTATTTATTTATTTTTTAATTGATCTTGTATTAAAAGTATATTAAAATATCACAATTGTATAGTTATTGCAATTCTAAACATGGTTATCAAATGTTGCCGTATTTTCACATACTGTGCAGCCCTACACTGCATATTTACTAAATCTTAAAAAGCATTGAATAATGAAATATACTGTATTAATATAAAGATATCAGTAATGTAGCGCACCGCATGACCAGATTTCTCCCCCTAACATGTACTAGAATTAGTCATGTTTGAATTACTCTTATTTTAGTCTTCATCTGCTGTCTTTCCCTTTTGTTGGCTTTCTCTTTTCCTAAAATAATAGTAAATCAGGCGATCTTGAAGAAGAGCTGAAAAATGTTACCAACAACTTGAAGTCCCTTGAGGCCCAGGCTGAGAAGGTACAGCCTCTGTTAAAAAGTAGCATTAAAGGAACAAAACATGCACACAAAAAAGGCACAGTGGTTCCCAACACCTTCCTTTCACATGGGATATATATTTGGGACATTTTTCCCATGAACATATTGACCACAGTACCAATCTCCATATATTTATTTTATGTATAATGAATCTGAAACCAAGCTAACTTGGAGAACATTATGGGATCTCTGCAATGTACCAGCTACATTTCACTTCTTTTTCAAAACTTTTGGTTACCCACTCTGTACCTCTTGTGCCCCCTAGTGGCATATTCGAGGCTCATGTTGGGAATCACTGTTCTGTTGTAAAATACAGTAGAAATGGCTTGCATTGTAATTTCCTTGTATTGTATATGCACTATACAGTAATTATTATGAAAAACACAATGTTTTCCTGATAATACAAAAATAGTATTTAGTCTTTGATCCTGTTTTGTTATTTTGTATTTCAGTACTCACAAAAGGAGGACAAATATGAAGAAGAAATTAGGGTTCTCACTGAAAAACTTAAAGAAGTAAGTTTCGAACCTCTCAATGTCTCATTGTGATACTCTGCAACCTTTTTACATATTTGTGATTTGTTTAGGCTGAAACTCGTGCTGAGTTTGCTGAAAGGTCTGTGGCCAAACTGGAGAAGACCATTGACGATCTAGAAGGTAAAACACAGTAACTGCTATTGGTTCAAATAAGTCTGGAAGAACCAGTGAAGTTTTATTTATTTTGTTTAGTTGTGTAGACATATTATTAAATCTATAAATGTCCTTAAACTTTTCTGCCCTCTGTCCTTTATCCTGATGTCTCTTCTCTTGGTGTGTGCTTCTCTTTGATTGTCTGTGTGTCCTACAGATGAAGTGTATGCTCAGAAGCTGAAGGGCAAGGCTTTGAGTGAGGAGTTGGACTTGGCTCTTAACGATATGACTACGCTGTAACTTCCTCTTTTCTCCTCCTGCTGCATCCTGTCCACAGCTGTCCACTCGTACGCTTGCTGCGTCTCATTCCACACTTAGTTTTGAAACTTCCCCCTGCCCCCCCTTCCGTGAACTCTTCTGTTACCTTTGTCTTACTCAACAAGTGCTTACCGCAGATGGCTGAGTCACTGCAGCCACATGCTCTGAAAGACACGTTCTACTCTTCTTCTTCTTCTTGTTACACTGCCTACTGTTTCTTCCGCCATCTGTAATAAATCTTTTTAAACCTTGTTTCTTTTCTCTCCCTTTCCTGGCCCTTTCTTTCTATATCAGTCATTAAGTTAATTAATTATGGTTTAATGAGTTACACTTAATAATGACTACACCCTAATTAGTCTTAATAAAGCATGAAGAGCGACTTAATCCTTATTGAACAAATTATTATACTTAGAGTTAGGGGTTATAAATAAAGTAGTTACTTAATCTGAAATCTGAAATATCCTTATTAAAGATGTTGCCTACACATTGCAGATACTTTGGGTACATTTAACCTTAAAACTATACATATACGGTATATGGGCGACAGTAGCTCAGTTGGTTGGGTGTTTGTCCACTGATCCGAAGGTTGGCGGTTCAAATCCTGCTCTCTACATAAAAACATCATTGGTTGAGTGGTTAGATCCATTGACTTGAAGGTTGGCGGTGCAATTCCAACCCTCACATGAATGAATGCTGTCGTTGTGTCCTTGGGCAAGACACTTAACCCACCTCGCCCCCAGTGTCTGCGTACACTGGTGTATGAATGTGTGTGTGGATGGGTGACTGGTTCCTTGTTGTAAAGCGCTTTGAGTGCCTTGAAAGGTGGAAAAGCGCTATATAAAGATGTGACCATTTATATACATATATAGATACACACACATATATATATTCTAACTTGGTGTTTGAGCAAAAGAAATACATAAGCAATGATAGGACATTAAATATACAATACAAATAGTGGTAAAACAGTGTTTGAGTCAGTCTAAATTGAATTGTTATGTGGATGTTTCTTAAATGATGCAACTTTTATCCAATTTTCCAGAGAAACTGGCCCAAGCCAAAGAAGAAAACTTGGAAATGCACCAGGTATTGGACCAAACTCTCATGGAGCTTAACAACCTATAAATGTCTGACATGTGACAAGACCAAACAAGATCCTGATTGGGATTCTAGTGCTCGTCTTCACTCTCATGTCTAAATATCCTCAATTGTCTGTGGTTTAATTTTCTTTGAAATAATTTTGCAAGACCAAATATTGTCCTTGGCATTGCAGCAGTTGTTTGGGAGATTTAATTAATGTAAAAAAATAAAAAAAATAAAAGCATTGTCTGAAATTTGTGCATTTATTTATAGGAATTGTATACCTCATTGGGGAAAATATATAAGAATATAGCAGCTGTGTAATCACATGGATATTGTCATTTTCTTAAAAGAAAGAAAGAAAGAAAATAACACAATAACAAAAAAGTGCAGAAACCTCATTGAATATGGACTGCTGGATGAGATGGCATAGCCTATGCTTTTCTTTGGGCATTTAGTATGTAGATTATTATTTCACTTCAGTTCATTATATACTTATATACTGCAGTACTGATCTATAAAAGGCTCTGTCCAAAACTGCAAACTTATCCAATCGTTTCAAAATGTAATTTCACTGTAGCAACAATATTTTTTTAGGCTATATGTGTTTTTATTGTTGAAAAATGTTCACCTACAAAGCAGTGGGTGGAGATAGGTGCTTGGTGAAAAATACATATTCTGAGCCCTCAATGTTCAAATGCAGGACAAAACAGTATTACTCAAACAAGCAAAAATCTGTCTCCATACACTTTGTAAGACAATAATGAGAGAACATTAGGCCTATAACATGGTTATAAGCTCTAATATTTATGTTACATGTCCCTTTATCCTGACAAATTATCAAACTATTTATTTTCCCTTTTATTTACACTATACCAACCAATGTTCTGTGCAGTGCTTGGGCCCGTGCCAGAGCGTGAGGGGCGGGGACATACTGGAAGTGAACGTGGTGAAGTCTCCTCCGCCCATCCCCAGGACACACAACAATAACATATTTTCTAATCAGTCTTCTGCAGATCTGTAAAGAAAGTACTGCACTGTTAACGTGGATGTGGGATTTCATTGGTCCACCACTTGGTCCACTCCACAGAGTGTTTATCAATCAGAAAAGTGTCTCTGTGATAAACAGTTGCGACAGAGGCGGGCTCCTCTGACGGGAAATGGGTGGGACTACGCTCCTATCCCGTCAATGGTCAGAGTAGTCTTAAATGTCCAAACCAAATGTCCGACATCGTGTATTATCCATTTATTACACACAAACAATGATCATTTAGATTTTCTACTCGACATTGGTGGTAAGTAACTTCAGATTATTTAAATTTAACAACACGAGCAACATGGCGTCAACTGCGACACAACGAGCGCTGGAAATGCTACTGCAAATCCGACCATAGTTTCTTCTAAAACATCACGAACTGTGTGGAAACACTAGCTCACATGTTCGTTAATATGTGCCATTTTGTTTTTTACGTGTAGAAGAGACAGATCAGGCTTGAAACATGTTAGATACACGTGTTGGTGGTGTTTTTCAGTGTTTCGGGATCATGGGCGCTGTGCTGCAGCTGGCGCTGTTGGCCTGCCTGGCCTCAGCTATCGCCTCTCACGAAGGTCAGTATTTATATTCCACAGTAATATTGTACAATTATACTTTAGTTGTACTTGAACGACATTTATTTTTAGAATTATTTTCATTACTTACAGAAGGTGCATTTTTTCATTGGAAACACTGCACGGACTTGTTTGAGTGGTTGTTTCTTGCTTAATTTAATGTGCGTAAAAATATAAATCCTGTTGAGGTGACTTGATATGAATTAAGTGGATTAGTTCTTGAATATAAAGATTTAGTGGGCTGCCAAATCTCCATTCAACGCTAGAGCATCCTTGATGACAATACTAAGTATACACTGAAGCACAGGGCTGGGTGATATGGCAAAAAATCCTTGTGATTAATAATTTTTTTGTGAATATAGCTTTAATTACAGTGAATAAACAGACTATGCATACGTTTTCATTTAACACACAATAAAACCCATGTTTTTTTCCCCTAAAATCTTGCATCCTCTCCAAACCATATGGGTTTACTGCTACAAGTTTAACCGATAGACCTATGCATTATAAAGCTCCAAAGTGATTGCTGTGATCTGCAAACATTTGATCTTTTTATATATATATATATTTAAATTTGATCAACAGCACAGCATATAAGGTGAAGTTGTAAATAAAAATCGAAAGAAAATTATTCTGTTCACATGTTGGTTCTTTTAACTTTAAAAAAGGACAGAAAGAGGTTTAGTGCCCCCTAGTGGAACTATTATTATATATACACATGCATTTTATTACTACACAGTGCGTCTTTGGTTATGTTCTGTACCTCAGATCTATTCTCTGTTTTTCTAGATAGTGTACAGTACTTGGTGACTGCCCCACACAAGCCAGAGCTGCAGATTGGAACAAATTTCACAGCAACCTGTTTTATCAAAAACACAACTGAAATTACAGCAGATGACCTACGCTGGAAGGACACTAAGGAAGAAATCCCTCCAGAGCAGTATACAAAGATCAGTGAGACTGCCCTTAATGTTACCATCACAATCACCAACAAAACCTCTCCGTGGCTCTTCTGCTTTACCTCAAAAAAATCAGAACATGTTAAACTCAACAGTTGGAAATATTACCATGGCATCAACTTAAAAATAGGCTGTACGTTTCATTTTAACCAGTTGCAACAATACAGGATTTGTGTGAAATTTTTCTGTAATAACTTACTTTCATTATATTGGATTAGATTCCCCAAAAAAGCCAGAGAACCTGACTTGTAAGGCTCTTCAATATAAAATGTCCGTTTCTCAATTACTTCACTGTGAATGGGAACCAAAGCAGCAGCAACCAGGAGATTTCACCACACTTTATAACCTGAATGTCAATATTCTTACGTGAGTATATTATTACAATTACTGTGAGCTATACAAATACTTTTCTGTTTCATATCTGTGTGTACTTTTTTCTAGCACTTCGAAAACCTTCAATAAGACTACAAATGAGAGCAGCGCAGTGATAGACACAGTGACTTTTCCTAGTTTTATGACGCTGGAAATCTGGGTAGAAGCAGAGAATGTGCTTGGAAAGGAGGAGTCTGAGCATCTAATCATGGAAGCCAATTCATTTAGTAAGTAAAACTTGAATTCTTTAGCCAGGCTAGATTCTTTACAAAGATGTCTGGTATATTTGATAGATTGAAGATTTCCTGGCAGAATAACAAATTAGGAAAATGACCGGCCTCATCCCCTGACAAAAGATGTTGATGGTGCCATACAAATCCAGGAATTTTGTCTGTTTATCCATAAAATACCATGAAACTTGTAACTTTTACATCAGGATTTAAATGCCTTTTAAAATTGCAAAACAATACAAAATCCCCATACAATGGCCAGATTAACTGAACAGCAGACTCTGTTCTGACCTATATCTGTTTTGTTTTTTTCAGTAAAGACAAACCCTCCATCGAACATCAATATCATTTCTGAGGGCAGTTTCCCAACATCGCTCCTTCTAAATTGGACACGCCCAATTGATAAAACGCATGTGTACTTAATTTATGAAATTCGGTTTGCTCAAAAGGGTTCCCACACTTGGTCTTATGTAAGTATTTCTTAAAAAATACCTTTTATATATTATACTATTATATTACTAAATGTTTATAATGAAACATAATTTCATTTCACTTGTAGGTGCCTCAGGCAGACACAAGTATTGACATACAGTCCTTCAGGCTTCAAAATCTTCGACCAAACACTGTTTATATCACTCAAGTGCGCTGCAAAAATGAGAGGGATGGCTACTGGAGCGAGTGGAGTAACAACTCAACAAAAAGCACACCTTCATCTAGTAAGGGTCACTTTGAGATTTACTGCTCCTTAACCAGGGGGGGTTTGCATCAAAGTTGCTTAACAAGTCTAGACTTATCCTAAAATCATGAGCTGAAACTAGCTCCATCTCCAGCTTAAGCTTCAAGTTTAAGCTGCACTTTGTGTGCGTTCCTGGTGACTCTGAGCCACATCAATGGAGCAACGACTACAGCACACTTTAACGCGTTGAGACAATTTTTAGTGATGTGGAGAACGAAGTTTCCTGACCCTTTCCCGACGCGCGGTAGCCTTCTACATGTAGATTTTGTGCTGCCGTGTGCAAAAATAAAGCTATAATAGAACTATTCACATACAACAAGAATTAGCCAATCAAGTCAGCGCATACATGTGTGCGGTTTGGGATTGACAGGGACACTGAAAACTCACTGAAAACCAGCTCATCCTGAGAGTTCAAACCAGCATCTCTGTCTGTGCAGAGGCTGCACTGCCCATCATAACAGCCACATGTGTAAGCTAATTTTAATGAAATAATGGTCCACACATTCTTTAGAAGTTCTTAGAAACAAATGTAAAATAATCTTGACAGTCAGCCTGATCCCAACTAGGTTTGTGCCTGGTTCCTTGTTACGACGGCAACTCAATGCCAACTTTGGTTGGTCACTTTGATGGAACAGAACTGAGGATTTGACAAGCCTGGATTGCCTAAATAAGACAGGCTTTGGCTTTAGCTCACTTCATAGAATAACCCCAAAATGTTCCTTTTTTTTTACAGAACCAACAAGTAAACCTGATGTCTGGCTCTGGTATATAAGTGAGTCTGCAGATGGACCACAAGTACAGTTGCTCAGTAAGGTGAATGACGTTTATTTGATTGAAAGAAAAAATATGTATGATGTCACATATGCTAACAAAAATAAATATGTTATAATAATTAATTCAGTTTAACATACATAAGTGATAAGTGATAGCATTTTTGTGCATCTTTTTCAGGAGCCTGAATTTGCCAATGGAGAGATAATAGAGTATCAAATCAGCATTCAAGACTCCAAGGAAAAACTTCCAAACAAAAATATATGGGAGAAGATCCGTGTCACTAACCCATATGCAGACAGCAGCACTAGGCACATTACTCTACTGAAGAAAATTCCCCTCGATGAAAAATTAACATTTATTGCCAAAGTCACTGCTGTCAATGTAAACGGCACGTCTCCAGTGGCCACAATTGTGATCCCTGAAAAAGAAAATGGTTTGTGAATTCACACAGAATTTCAGTTTGATGTGCATGTTGTAACAAGTAACACTGATATAGTTTAATTTACATAACATATCTATGACAAGTTGTGTGTAGCTCAATGCATTTTACTGAGTGCTGTTGTAACAAGTGCTTTTTGTATCTTCTGTGTGTGTAAATGCAGTGCCCCCTCCAGTGCAGAAATTAGAAGTATATCCTGATGGGGGGAAACTGTTTGTTGAATGGACCACTCCCAACAGTACAGCAGTTTCCGAGTATTTGGTGCAGTGGACCAGTGCTAATACAATGAACTGGCAGAGAGAGAAGAAGAGCATTAGAAAAACTAGCATCCGAGGTAAGCTTATTGTATTATTTAATGTAATTGTTTATTATTAAAAAGTTGATTATATATTTTATACTTGTTTTTTAGGAAACCTTGAGAAGTTTGTTAGGTACAATGTGTCTGTATACCCACTCTACTCTGGATGGATTGGGAAACCATTACATGTAGAAACATATTTACAACAAGGAGGTAAGTTGTGCATAAATTAATTAATACAATAGATTTCTTTATTCATTATTAGTTTAGAATTTAACAAAATAATCGGCCAATTTAAAGTAACACTTTGTTGTGGTTACAGCTCCACTGGATGGGCCCTCACTTAAACTAAATGGAAAGCCTGGATCTACAGAGGTCCATTTGATATGGGAGGAAATTCCCTTAGACAGGCAGAGAGGCTTTATCTCAAACTACACAATCTGTTACACTGACGGCACTAAAACTGAAGGTATGGACCAAGGGTGATCTTTTATATTATAGATCGAAACTTTGAGTTGATCATTTTAATGCTTATTTTGCAGCTATCACAGTCTCACCAGACACCCTGTCATATACTCTGAAGTCTCTGACCCGTAACACCAGATACGACGCATGGATCAAGGTTTCAAATGTCAAGGGTTTTGCTGATGGCATTAATCACACCTTTACCACTGTCAAGTATGGTGAGTCCATAGTCTTCATGTTTGCTTTCTACTCTGAAAACAGACATTTTTGTTCTGTATATTATGTTTTTATCAGTAAATATTGGAAGGTTTACCCATTTCTGACTATTTACCATTTGTACTGTATATTGTACAATATTATCATGATTATAGTATTTATTATTGTTTGTATGATACTGCATTTTAGAAATTCAGATGCCCCTAGTTTTCTCTGTCTTTTTTCTCATTCCAAGACTAAAACTTAAATAAAATAAAAAAAATCACCCTGTTCTTATTATTGTATCACCTGTCCATTGTATCCATTATTTAATTTATTTTCAGATGGTAATTTCTGTTTTAATTGATCTCTCTTTAGCACCTGGTGAGATTGAAGGCATTGTAGTCGGAGTGAGCCTGTGCTTCTTATTCGTTGTTGTTCTGACCATGCTGATCTGCATCTGTAAAAGAGATGTGTAAGTCAAATATAACATTTTTGGTTTTATGGATTGTACAGTTACTTCATTTGACACAGTTTTAATACTGGTTAAAGTTTAACTGAAAGTCACTCATCCTCACTCAGACTATTTTTTTTTGTATTTTTTTTTAGCATCAAGGAACGCTTTTGGCCTCAAATTCCAAATCCTGGAGCAAGCACTATTGGGACCTGGTCTCCCGATTATCATATTAAGGTATTTTCACCTGGGATACAGTCACTAAATAAGATATTTGTTTCGGTCTTCATCTTTGCTCGAGAGCTCCTTTCGGAAAAGTAATTTTATATTCACCTGTTGAACCAAATATAATGAGTTATTTGTCCTGTGTCAACAGGCTGAAACTTCAAGTGAAAACTGCCTGTCTGGCATCAGCGTACTTGATGTGGATATTTGCGATGGGAAGTCAGTCTTTGAAGAGGACAAGGCTTGTCTCCCCCTTAAGAAGGACAAATATATGTCTGAGGAGCACAGCAGCGGTATTGGAGGCTCCTCTTGCATGTCCTCACCTCGGCAGAGTGTGTCCGACAGCGATGAGGGGGGTGATATTGCTGACACAACTGCTAGCACCGTCCAGTACTCCTCAGTGGTAGCCTCCAGTGGATACAAGGGCCAGACACCAAGCCTGCCATCCCAGCAAGCTGTATTTTCCAGGTCTGAGTCAACACAACCCCTCTTAGAGTCAGAGGAGAATCCAGACATGTTGTCACTAGAGGGCAGCAGACAGTCCCAGCGGTTTCCTCCTCTAAGCCTCAGTCATTGCGAGGGGAACTCTGACAACCCCAATCAGGTGGAAATAGAGGCAAAGACATTGGACTTCTGTCCAGTGGGAGAAGACTCAGAGGACAGACAGTCTCATGATGCACAGCCCCATGAGTGGTCGGCAACAGCACCCATCTCCAGCTATATGCCTCAGCTGGGTGGCTACAGGCCACAGTAAAACTACAGACTCAAACCTGAACATTGTAAAATAGTACGTGCCTTTTATGCCTTTGTTTAATTCAGAGTCAAATATTTCAAGGCAAATTCAAGAGACCAAGTCTTATTTTGCACATTACTGCTTGTAGAGGCATTTACAGTGCAAGCTGAACTGACTTGATTTTTTGTGTTTTTTGTTTTTTGTTTTTTTTTTTTTAGAAAAAAAAGGTTAACTGCACTTTGTTACCTATGGAAAGTGTTACACTACTCAATGTATTTGCCCTGTACATCTTCACTGACATGCTGAAACTGTGCTAACTGCTAACAGTATTGTGGCGACATCATTGTGATTGCATGCACAACTTTTTGCATTGACTTGTTAATGTTATAATTTTTATGCAGTTGACATGAAAATCTTAAAATAAGGCTGTTTTTTGTTCGCCTCGTCAATATTATTGACTACAGATTTGTTATACACTCACTGTGGATGTGGAACAAATAAAATCACATCCAACCAAATGACATTGGGTAAGTAGTAACATGCTTGTTGTAGCCTAATAAAACTAACTACTAAAAATTTCACAGTTTTATAGTATATATATTAAGAGGCATTATGTTAATACTGCGTCAATTGATGCAGCGCCTTTATTCATGTTTATTTTATTTAGCAACCAGTCCATCAGTCCACTGACAGACATGCTTCGGACTTAGTATTTTATGACTAAAACATGCGTAGCTGTCTTTAAAAGGCTAAACATGCCTTTGTGTGAGTCTAATGCGCGGCTGTGCGTGCGTGTGTGCGGCATGTTCCTTTAACAGAGGTATTCTCAGGACAGGGAGGGGGTGGATAGGTTCATCGGGTTCATGTAGTATTGGACGCCTCCTCCCATTTCAGGTTGGCTGCTTCTCTGACTCCTTCAGCAAAGGGGTATCTTTTAGGCAAAAAGGTGATGGAAAACGCTTTGACGTTTGCGGGAGAGTAGTTAAATAGTGTACTTTGACCTTTCTGCCAGGACAAGGAAACTGGAACAGCTGACGACTCCAAACTAGCTGCCATTTTCGGGTCATTTGAGGATAGGAGTTGTTTCCCGCAGCCAGCAGCAGTTGTTGCATGGATTAGCTCTCCTTTTCGGCTGTCACTGGCATGGGGGCATCGCTTTGTGTTGCACTGTTTACTGGGGGAATATAAACCATGATGGCTGATGGATGTTGCAGAAGCATGGAAAGAGTCAGGGGTAAGATTGCATCAGATCCTTCTTCTCAAAGAACATATCCTCCTCAGCAGTTCGTCCAGACCGGCTCCACGCAGCCGCCTCAACAGGGCAGTGACATCCAGGAGCTGGCCTCCAAGCGCGTGGACATCCAAAAGAAGCGCTTCTATCTGGACGTGAAGCAGAGCGTACGCGGACGCTTCCTAAAAATCGCAGAGGTTTGGATTGGCAGGGGGCGCCATGACAACATCAGAAAGAGTAAACTCACTCTGTCCATGTCCATGGCCCCGGCTTTGCGCTACTGTCTGGGGGACTTCATAGACTACTATGCCAGGATTGGGCTGCGGGGGAGCCTTGCGCCCCCTAATATTGAGGAAACGCGCAGGAGACCGCAGGAGCAGCAGCTGTCTCCTACCGGTTCCGCTGCATCCGAGGACCACGCGCACCGTGTGCTCAAAAGCGAGTTTATAGAAAGGGACAACAGAAAGTACTTTTTGGATCTGAAGGAGAACCAAAGGGGCAGATTCCTTCGCATTCGACAAACTGTCAGCAAGGGATACGGCACCATGGGTTACTATGGCCAGGGCATTGAGCAGACCATCGTGCTGCCCGCGCAGGGTCTCATTGAGTTCAGAGACGCGCTGTCGCAGCTCATCGAGGACTACGGGGACGACGACGGCGAGGACCGTGGCCAGGGAGCTGTACGGAACCATGAAGACCAGCCCGAGCTCCCAGAGGCTGCGTCCTTCCGAGTGGACAACAAGAGGTTTTACTTTGATGTGGGGTCAAACCGGTACGGAGTGTTTCTAAAGATTAGTGAGGTGCGACAACCTTACAGGAACACTATCACGGTCCCACTCAAAGCCTGGGCTCGCTTTGGGGAAAACTTCATCAGGTACGAAGAGGAAATGAGACGCATCTTCTCCTGTCACAAAGATAAGAGGACAGATGTGCGACAGGACAGTGAGGAGCAGGACGCCTGAGCTGTACGTGTGCGCCTCTCTCTGCATGTCACGCGTGTTGTGAATAGACTGAACCGCGCAGGCTCCGCTTGGGGTTGGCTGATCGTGTCCCTAAATGCCCCCATTAATTCTTCCGGCAGGCTCCTTTGGAAGGGCTGCTAAATCGGTCGAAAAGCTGTCAAGAAGTCGTCCTAGTCTAATTTCCGTATTGCCAATGTCAACTTTTAGCCCTTTTTTTTCCAATATCCCCATCAACCTCAAATTCTTGATCGGTCCTGTCTGTCGCTTATATGATCAATATAGGCTCTATAGGCCACATAGACGGTGTTGCATCATTTGCTTATGATACATGGGTCTGCCAGACCTATTTTGTTCTATGGAAAAGTGTGAATGCAGGTGTATGCAGCAGTCCTGTCCTTTCCAGTCTGCAGCCTGACTGCTTTAGTCATCTTAAAGGTACATTGCTTTGCACCACTGTCTGCTGCCATGTTCCATAAGGACCTCACATTCCTTTGACATTTATTGACCTGAAAATCCTTCTATGAAAAAATAATCTAGACACAAATGTAAACTAGAACTTCATGTACTTAATGATTAATGAAACACTGTGCTGCTGGCTCTACTTGGTAATTATGATGTGGTCACAGACGTTCAGCACCACACAAAGGCTACTGAACTAGACATGATGTGGCATGAAGTATGACGAGCTGTGAGCAGACTGGGGTCAGACAGGACCCCAGTAGAATCTAAACCCTGCTTCTTTGAGTAAAACGCTTGCTTGTGCAATATAGTGATATGACTATCATTCTTCCTAACAGAAGAACTTATGTAGAACCCAAGCTATTCAACTTTGTATATTTTATTTAATTCAAAATAATTCAAGCCTCAACTAACAATACTTGAACTTAAATATTTGAATCTATTGAGGGGTTACTGCGAAAAAAATCTCTAAAGATGAGGACTACTAAAATGTATTGTTTATTTATTTTGGGAAAACTTGTCATGCATGATGCCACTTGAGCACAGATGAGAGATTCTTTTTCATGTTGCAGATATGTTTTTCTTTTCTTAAGTCGTAGAGCCAGATGTTAATCTAAATTATCTAGTATGAATAAGGCAGCTTAACAGATATTGTGCATTATTCTGGCTGTTACAGCTCAGACTTCATACATCACTCATTGGACCTCACCAATAGCTTTCTTGTTTGCCCTTTGAAATTAATGCCTGAGCTGATGGTTCTAAAATTGCATTTAGGCACTGACAAAGTGGCCTTAATGAAGCCTTGAAAAATACTTGAAAGATTTTTTACTTAATATTTTGGGCTTCATAAATACACAGCTAAGAAAGAAAGGCTTCAGCCGTGGGATCAACCCTTAATTAGGACGCTGAATAGTTATGTCTTGTTTGGTGCTATGATCATTTCAGCTGCTCATGACTTTGCTGTTGATAAAAATAACAAACCTTTGTGCTTTACACGTAGCAGACAAGATCTTGAGCAATTAAAGAACTGTGTAAGAATGAGTGAGTAGTAATATAGCTCTGAGAAATGGTCCTGCTTCGTCCATTTATTAACCAAAATCATCCCTTCTAGAGACTGATCAGCCTATCAACTGGTTCTTGTGGGAGGACTTGTGAAGCTGTTATACTTTCCCAGAGGGAAGGTGGTCATGGTCAAGAATGCAATGCAGCTGCCTAAATTTACAGTAGTCATGAGTGAAAAAGAAGCCTGGGAGAACACTTGCAATGAGAGAGGAAAACATGACAAGTTGTTCCAGAGATTCCATTACTTTAAATGTGTAAATGTTAATGAAGCTAGGTGGTTTTTAAATGATTCCAGTATCGACCATCTCTACAACCATGTGTCACAAACTGGCGATAGGTGGTCTGTGTGCCTGTGATAGTTATTCTGGCTGCGCACGGCACTCTGTCCTGTAGAGTTCAGGTGGAACAAAATAACATTATTGTTAGAAGGACATGTTGATGTTAAGGCACTTATTTTATTTTAACCGATGCCTTTAGTGCATGAAAGCACAGGAGTAGGTATGTATAGCTGCTCAGTTATATGTGTGCTTTAGCGAGTGTATGAAGTATAATTTAAGCACAATTTATTTTAGCTGGAAAAATGTTCATTCATTAAAAAAAATGTTGGGCAGTATGAAGCTTATATATGAGTATGGAGTTTTACGATATATATGATGTTAAAATAGCACTTATTGTAAATAAAATTATAAAATGAATCCATTCCCCAAACAAGGGTCATTGTTATTAGACATTTGAACATCTATTTTAAATAAGCACTTTAATTGCTTTGCTTAAGCTAGACTTGATCTGTTGAGGGACCATGTCAGTTTAAGCCTTTGGCATGATGGGACAATCATCGCTCCAATATCAACATTACAGTCTTATAAATTTGAGATCACTGAAATTTTCATGTTAAACCCGTGGCTTTGTTGAAGCCTCTTGTTGAATGCACATCATTCATAATATTCTGTTATACAGATATGTCATACGTTGTTATAAGCTCATCTGAAGACAAATTGAATCGTAAACTACCAGATAAAACTCATTATGGTGACAGTGATTAGTCGTTTGTTTACTGCGGTGTTAACATTCAAAGCGAGCTCGATGAACGGGCCATGTCAGGCCGATTGTCTGTGCTGTTGCCTTGGCAACAGCACACATTTCATTTTTAAAGCTGCGAGGTGAAGTGAGGACGCACGGGATAGACATCAAGTCCAGAAACAATAGTTTGTACATTCTATTCTACATCTCATGTTTCTAAACGATCATACCTTATTCACCTTTGTGCTTATTTCGTTGACAATACAATGTCCCTTTCACTTTTAAGATCTCAAATGAAGAGCGCACTGCAGCAAAAAAAAAAAAAAAAAAAAAAAAAAAAAAAACTAAGAGAGGAAAAAGCACTTTACCAGTGTGGACTTTCCGATCACCTAAATCTAATCATTTTATTACATATTTAAAGAGAAATATTTTAATGTGCATAGGTTTTTTCTACAGTATAAATGATACTCTGAAATGTGTCCCAGCCCAGTTACAACAACAGTCTTATAGTTTCCGTTCAACAGTTTTACCTCACATACCACAATGACATGCAGTCCTCATGAAGTCATAGCCAGCGAACAATGTAACAGATGTAAATATAAAGGTGTTATTACAGTTCTTCACATGGTAACCTCTGCTGACATAGTTAAACTGTTTCACAACAATGGAGAAAATACAAGGGCTGAGTTGTTATTTTAACCTATTTCCTGTGCAATATGCATATTTTAAAATAGTAATTCCATGTCAAAAATATTTATTATAAAGGTTAAGACTATAGAATACTGTGCAAGAGTCTTAGGAAAGCTTAAATGAATTGCTCTGGTTTTGTCAATGTATGAAAGTACACAGACTTAAAAAGCACTTCAACAGCTTACACCAGGCAAAGGTATTTTCTTATTGGGAAATACTTTCTTCCGTAAATCTCTCCTGGATGTTTTGTATTTGTATTTGCATGGTCTTTTGGTATTATCTATTCACTCCTAGGTGTGGTAGCTTTCCAATTGCATAATGAATTGTCTTTCCAAAGACATAATAATAATAATACTGATACTAATACTACTACTACTAATAATAATGATAATAATAATAATATTAATAATAATAATGATAATGATAATAATAACAATAATAATAATAAAAACTCTGAACCACCAGTCTTTTGGTAGATGGGCAAATGTCTATATTCTGAACAGTATGTGTACTTTTATATTAACATCTAGGACTTTTGCACAGTATTGTATACCTGGGCTCACACTCCTCATTTGTAGAAGAAAAAAAAAGCGTTTTAGAGTAAATCATGCATCAGTGTGTAGCCTTCAGTGGAAAATATCCTTTTTTGGTACATTCACAGGCTTTGTTCGACGCATTCAACAGCAGGAACGCTCCTGATACTGTTCAATGAGGTTGCACTGTCAGCACAGCGCACTTGAAGAGGCCTGAAGTGGTTGGACTGTAAATGAACACAAGGAAAGAAATCTGGATTGTTTCCAACCCTGACGCCTTAAAGCACTTTTGCAGAGTGTATATTTTCATTCATGTGCTTTGTTATAGCAGTTATCTTGTTCAAGCTAATTATAACTGCTCCTCATTGACCTGGATGCCACAGCTGGGTCTGGGATGACAATAACTTTTACAAAGTCTTACTGTAAATTTTTGTGTTTGTGATGTGAATGTAAACTAACAAAATATCATGTTTTTTTTAGTTGTTTTTTTTTTTAAATATCATTTATGTTTTGAAATAATTTAATTTAAAAAGAGTTTAAATGAAAATTGAAATGTGAAAAGGTATATAAATACATAAATGTAATGTAATACATTGGTGTGTCCTATTAGTCCTCTAGAGTAAGGCTAAAAAGAAAGTTTTGTACGGTAGCACTTTCTTTAATGTAAACTGTATTTGTTCATCTTCTACATGTAAAGTACTGTATGGATATTCATAACTTGCCTTGTACTGTTTGAAACAAATTTTAGAAATGGCAACCAGAAAACTAAGTCTTAGAGTGTGTGCATGCCTAGGGATGGGTCCCATATATTTAAATATATAGGAATATATTAAAAAATGGTGCTACGTTACATAAAGGTGCTTCTATGGACCCCAGCTGAATGCATGCAAAGAGGAAGAAAAAAGATCACATTGATGTCCTATTGCTGTTTCCATATAGTGCTGCTTTCCAAAGATGTCGGAAATGTTAACGTTTCAACTTGTATTAAAATGCTCAGTTCATTCCTTAAAACCTAAAACCCGAAATCTCGGTCTGAAAAGGTGGATTTCAGGATTGCCACAAATAAGCACATGATCATTCTTTGAAATTCATCACAAGGAAGTGGCATTTTAACACAAGCTGGAAACATCTGTGATAGTGGTGGTCCATTTCAAATAACTTAAGAGCTATATCACTTCAATATAAAGGGTGATTTTATATTAACTTAGGAAATTTCCAACATCTGTAACCAATGCGAAAGACAGGATACGTCTCCATAGTCTTAAAGAAAGTACCTGTGTTTTTTTCCCATGAATTGATAGTATCTGATCATTTTCATAAAGGTGCCAGTGAAATAGTAAGTTGTCATTGGACATGCCACCAACTAAAGAATCAAATCCAACATCACTGCCTTTGTGAGAAAGGTCTAAAGATCTATAGACAATCTAATCACTTTGCACTCATGGTTCAAATGTTTATGTGTTCAATATTTTATGTGGAAGAGTTGTTGGTAAAGAAACTATTTAGTAAATGGTCAATGTTGTATGAGTTTGGAGACAATTGCACTGATTGTTGGACGATAAAGACATTGGAAACTGTTTATTGTAGTACTGATTGTCATTATTTTTTGTTGTTCATTAAATGTTTCATAGGATTACCCAAGGCCTTTTTTCTTTGTTATACTTTAATTATTATTTATGAAATTATTGTATTTACCTTCTATATATGAATAATAATCAGCACAATTAGTGACATTCTAATAATTGAATAACAAATAGTATTCATCAACGTTAGACCTTGTTAAAAATGCTAAATGGATAATAATAATAACTCAGGATTTCCAACCAAAAATCTCCCATAGAAGTGTCCGGGGACAGTCACGTGCGAGTGGGCCGCCACGTGAGGGCGCTATGCTGCTGCACAGTTTGAAAAGCGCAGAAGAAGAAGAAAAGGGCAGGAGGAAATAAAAACAAAAGGCTCCAATAAAACTGCACTTTTCTTATGAAAGTCCGGCGCCTCCACGCTTTTATTTATCACAGAACTCCCTCAAGCATCCGGCCAGTGTCTACTCAAACCTCAAAGTGTGGTTTGTGCTGTTTTTGGAGAGTCAGAGACATTTCCTGACTACTTCTGCTGCGTGGACTTCTTTTTATTTTTGCTAAACAACAGTTTTATATCATTTGCTGACAAAGCAAACGTGAAATGAGTTGTGAAATGAGTTAAAGCATACGAAAGAAGAGCTTCATTTTTTTAAGGTATGGGCTGACAATCTTGTTTTATTACTAGACTGTTGAAACTAACAGCTGTGACAATGCGATTAGGCATGTTGTGTTATTTACTGTCATGGTTATGTAGACAACCACAGCATGAAATCTAATTATTTTTGCTTATTAAATGCACTGCTCTTCCACAGCTTTAGAGGGCTAAGACCGACTAATGGCCACAAAAGCACATACAAGTGCATTTAAGTACAATGTTTTTATGTAGCTAATATGTACTGTTCTCTGATCTTAGGAGCTTAGACTTGAGTATTAGATTAATGTGAAGTGAAATGTCACGTGCAGTGTTTCCACAAAATCACTTTTCCAGTGTTTCATATGTAATCAATTTTTTGACATATTTAGGTATACTTTATTTAGTGAAGCAAAGGCCTATTTGCATCGTAATGATTGTCTACACTGACCACTTTTTATGAGCTTGAAGTTTTAGTGTTTTATATGACTGAATGACTTTTGTGTCAGGTGATGCGACCTGAGACAATCGAAGTCTGATCCATCATGGAGGATGACAGCCGACCACTGCTGGCTTCAGAGCAGACGGGAGAAAGCTCTCTTAGGGGTTCCACAGACTCTCTGGATGTAAAAGTCAAGAGGTGGGTCCTGATGACACATCACTGATCATGGTAAAAGCTGAAGTTAAATCTGTCAACCGGACAAAACGTTGTAGGAGAGAAAACAACATTTTGTCCAATTGACAGGTTTAACTTTGGCTTTTACTATGGATCAGACCTGGACAACTGAGGAATTACACAGACATCACTGATCATGATCACTGTTTCCATGTATCTGTGAAGGAAAAGGCCATTGAAAGACGGATGTCTAAATAGTATCTTTGCTTTTGGTCTTATGTAAATGGCAGGCTGCTGATATTTAAGCATATTGAAACTTTGTGTATTCATTGTTTATTGTAAACAAGTGTAGATTCATTTGTTTTTTTTTTCCTGCATTGATTATCCTTAAATGATTCATATTTCAAATAAATATTGCGAATCGTAAACACTTTTACTTGCCCAGACCTTGATCAGTGTGGAGGCATTTTGTCATGAACAGTAAACACTGTGTCCTTCTAGTGAGTGAGCTTCCAGGAAGTGACTTGACAAGCAAATGCCAAACTTTGTAGGTGTGCTTTAGCACCATGCAGCCGTGTTAGCATTTCTGTGTTTTAATCCAGTTAGGTATTTCACAGTACCCAATGAGGGATTCACACTCACAAGCTGCATTTGAAGCCTTATGAACTGTAAATAAATCTTATATAAATTCCTGCAGACCGTTCCACGTGGAGCCCAGGAACATTGTGGCTGATGACCCACAGGAGAGGGTGTCTGCTGAAGCCGCCATTCTCAATAGTCGAGTGCATTATTACAGCAAACTGACCGGCTCCTCTGACAGACTCCTGGTCAGTACCTCTCTCAGCACTCATTAAATATGTCCTAACTAATCATTTATATGTATGTACGTACGTATGTATATACATATATATGTATATATGTATGTACGTACGTATATATATGTGTGTGTATGTATGTATGTATGTATGTATATACATATATGTATGTGTGTATATGTATGTGTGTATATATGTGTGTATATATATGTATATATATATATATTATATTATATATATATATATATATATATATATATATATATATATATATATATATATATATATATATATTATATACATATATATGAATATCAAATGCATATATATATAATATTAAATATATATATATATATATATATATATATATATATATATATATATATAAAATTAACACACTGAAATCAAATGCACTTAAAGTTAAATAAGGTAGTTTATAGAACATGTATGTGTGTTTATACATGGGTTTATTATTTACATGTATTTGCCAATCTTTCCAGAGTCCACCAAATCATGTGATCCCACGACCAGAAGAAATTTACATCTACAGCCCTCTGGGGACGCTTTTTAAGGTTACCAGCAGTGACCAATCAATTAAAAACCCCAGTATAATCACTATGTGAGCCAAGTTTTTATCAAAAGGGAATCATCATCTATATACTATGTTCATTGTTTTAATAAAGCTTTTATTATGTTTTTTCTTCTCAGATTTGCTATATGGAACACAATGATGGGTACTTCCATACTTAGTATACCATGGGGCATAAAACAGGTACGGCTATAAGACACTTGGCAAAGTAAAATATCTGCAATTCCATACTGTGATCAAATTTTAAATGTATCTGTGCACTATCACCAGGCTGGTTTCACTATGGGGATCCTTATTCTCATCTTCACCGGTCTGCTCTTGCTGTACTGTTGTTACATTGTGCTCAGATCACCAAAATCTATTCGTGAGTTCAATTATTTTCCACAAGTCCTTTCACCTTATTCTTAAAATCCTATTTTATAACTATACCTCCACGCTCTTAATGAGTGTTTTATTGAAAACGTCTGATATTCATGTTATCTAACAAACACATTGTATGTCAACTGCACATTTTTCAGAAATTTTATTCATCTAACAATTATAAGAAGCATATGAATGTAACTGTCTTGGTTTTAACACTATTATGCTCACATAGTGTTGCTGGCAGTAATGCACTATTTCACATGGTTTCTGTCATTTGCTTTGTATTCTTTGATATTATAATGGTCTTTTAATTTGCAGCTTATATGGACACATCAGATTGGGAATTCCCTGATGTCTGTCGATACTACTTTGGGAAGTTTGGCCAATGGTCCAGTCTTTTCTTTTCAATGGTTTCTTTAATAGGAGCCATGGTGGTCTACTGGGTTCTTATGTCCAACTTTCTCTTTAACAGTGGACAGTTTATCTACAGTAAGTGACAGAATTAGTCCCACTGCACATTCATTCTACTGAAATACTGTTATAAACTTTTCTTTTTTAGACTATGTTCACCATGTCAATGTGTCAGATAATGAATTTGGAACAAATGGTTCTGACAAAGGTAAAAAGTCAAATATTTTTCTTTGTACAGTCAAATATAAGATGTGGCTAATAAAAAAAAAAAAAATCTATATATATATTTACAGTGATATGCCCATTCCCAAATTATCCGGACTCAAATTCTAGCTCATTGTTTGTGGACCAAAATGCAAACAACAGTTCTGACGACACCTCTTTTGCACATTGGTGGAGCAAGACCCATACCATCCCTCTGTATCTAATTGTGCTCCTGCTGCCACTGCTCTGCTTTCGTTCTGCTTCATTTTTTGCACGATTTACTTTTTTGGGTAAGACCTTGGGTATACACATTTATGTGGATATGCTACAATTTTAAATGTATCAGAATTCCTAAAAATGTTTGTTATTTAGGCACCATCTCTGTCCTCTACCTCATTACACTGGTCACTTACAAAGCTTGCCGCCTTGGCTTTCACTTGGAGTTCCACTGGTTTGATCACACACAGTTTTTTGTTCCAGGTAAATACTTTAATATTCTCATTACATTTACACAGGACTGTCTAGAGCCCTTAATCTCTAAAAAAATAAATAAAAAACTTTTGTCCTCCTAGAGTTTAGACTTCAATTTCCTCAACTGACTGGTGTTCTCACACTGGCTTTTTTCATTCACAACTGTATCATCACTTTAATGAAGAGCAATAAAAACCAAGAAAACAACGTGAGTGGCACTGACCAGTTTACTTGTGGATGTTCTTTGTGCATACTTTTACATATGTGATCTGTGCTTTTGTTTTAGGTTCGAGACCTCTCTGTGGCCTACCTCCTGGTTGGCCTGACCTACCTCTACGTGGGGGTTTTGATCTTTTCTGCTTTTCCGTCTCCTCCTTTAACCAAAGAGTGCATTGAACCGGTACAAAGTACACTTCATTGTCAATGAAGTTGATGATTACAAAAGTGCTTACAAAAACTATGTCTGTCTGCATATGTTTCTTAGAACTTTCTAGATAATTTTCCCAGCAGTGATGTGATGGTGTTTGTAGCCCGGGCATTTCTGTTATTTCAAATGATAACGGTATACCCCCTTCTGGGATATCTAGTACGTGTTCAAGTGATGAGCCAGTTCTTTGGGAACAACTATCCCAGGTAACAATGCAACAGTGGAACTATTTTAAAGTTACAAACCATCTACAAACTGAATCTTTTCCATTCTTTCAGCTGTGTATTCCATACATTCTTTTGTATAAATGTGTTTCATTTGATTTTATCCTGATAACACTGGGTGTGTAGCATTATTTATTTTTTTATTTTTTTCCAGTTTCTTTCATGTTCTGCTGCTGAACGTCTTGATTGTTGGAGCAGGGGTCCTTACGGCGATGTTTTATCCCAATATTGGCTCCATCATAAGGTAAGCACTTACTACTTACAATTAAAGTGCACAGGAGTCCAAAGATGTAGACCTGGCCAATGACAGTATTGTATTGTGACTTGTAGAGTGTTTACTTGTTTTTTCTCTGTAGATTCTCCGGTGCCACGTGTGGTCTGGCTTTGGTGTTCATCTTCCCTGCCTTAGTCCACATGATCTCACTTCATCGACAAGGAACCCTCACCTGGCCATCTGCCGTCTTCCACAGTTTTCTGATTCTGCTGGGAATGGCTAACCTTCTGGCTCAGTTCTTCATGTAGACCCTCGGGCTCTTAGAGACTGATTAAAGGATTAGACTTACCAGACACACTTAAAGTGGTTGGTCGACATGTTAAAGGTCATGTTTGGGGGGGTGAAAAACTGCTTCGAAATCTATAATCCTGTTTGAATATCCTCTTTTTTCCTCAATACCAACTTGTGCCTATAATAATTAAAATATTTGGAATCACACACTATGCATTTTACAGACTAGCTAGTGATATCAAAGTGGTCTTTTAGTAATGTCAGGTAAGCATGGATGAGAACCAGGGTAGTGTGTATGCTTTTTTTTATTTACACTCCTAACTTATCCTTAAGAACAAATGTATTGTATATTCATGTTGTAATGCACAAAGTTGTCTTGTATGCTTGTGGTATACAGGCAATAGCTCTTCTGTCTTTCTAATTATGTTTTATGCCGTCTGCCTGTTATGTTTATGCTCACACTGTTTGTATTTAATGTGCTTATTTTTAGTATTTTATCAAAGCATTTTACTAATGTTAGGATAGACAAAGGGACTGTGGATGTCGAAATTTACTCAAATTAATTTATAAATTAAATATACCAATTTGTTTGTCGTTGTTAGTTTGTAGTTGCTTTCAGTTAATATAATAATGGGACAATAATGAACATTTCCTGACTACTTGCATTAGAGTTGCATTACACTTACCGTGTGTTGATACTATTTCTTTCTCTGTCACTGTAATGCTACTAAAATTTGTTTTACAATTCTTTTAACAGAATAAGAGAGATTTTAGTGTATTTTTGTGTTAAACTATTGCCACCAGAGGGCGATCGAAAATATTCTTTCACCTCAACATCCATCAGTGACTTGCAGAGCCAAAGTGCTGACTGCAGGTTATAAAGTTACTTGTTATTCATCCTCCACTGTTGCTAAGCTACAAGCAATACTAACAAGGTAAGAGGCGGCAGAGCTCTCTAGGACATTAAAATTAACAAAATTCACTTTTAAATTCGTCCTTCTGGATTTTATATGTTGGCCTCTACAGAAGTTTGTCTTTTCCTGTGGGACCATTTCATGGTAGGCTACATATTATATACACTATATACATTTATTTTGAA
>JAIEZT010000054.1:35998254-36088254 GCA_019594935.1 Periophthalmus modestus | reverse complement strand
ATCTTGGTCTTAACTATAAAAAGTCATCTGTGGTGACTCTCCTAAGTCATGCTAAGATGAATGTGTGCTGGTGCAGTGCATCAGGATTTGCCCTTGGTAACGCGTGAGAGAAATTCCATCCACTGCAGTCAACTGATGCATCTGCAAATATCAGCAGAGAAAGGGAGGCCTGCTGGCTCCTCTCCAGCCCTGTATCACTGTTCAATAGGCTAATGTTTCTGATCCTCCAGACTAAGCAGGGAATGTGTGTTTCCTTTTGCACTGTCAAAAGTATAATACAGACAGAATCGACTGCGCCATACTCATGCTGAGTCACGGTCACACAGTTATAGGATTGGCTGTAACTATCCTTGAAAAATACTGGCTGGATGCTGTCTACATATGACTGGTGCATGCTTCTTGTTCTCTTTCTACAATAGACTTTTCCTGTTTAAAATCTTCAGTGAAGGTCTGCCACGAGTTTACATTAACATTTAGGTTTATTGTAGGAATGTAAATGGCATGCTGCGTTTCTAATCAATGTGGATATGTTGTCTGCAGTACCCACACTCACATCTCAGGAAGAGGCTCCGGTTTCTTCTTTTTGCAGTTGTCATAAAGTAAAATATTCAGTTCTTCCTGCCGTTCACATAAGAAACAAGAGTATTTGAATTTCTGTTTTACTTGTGCAAATTGTATACAGTCTTTAACCTGCCTTATGTAAGATTTGTTTGAGGTTCAAGTGCTTAGTAGTTAATCCCCTGTATTTGTTGACACAGTGTTTTAGCCTTTTATGTTACACTAATGATGGCTGTCTTTTACAGCAACCACCAGCGCCACCACAACATTAAAGACCTCCAGTCATGTGACCCGCTGCAGCGACAGCCAGAAAAACTACTGCGTAAACGGAGGCGAATGCTTCACCCTCGAAATCATGCCTGGCAGCACCAAGTTCCTCTGCAGGTGGGGCTATACAGTGTATATGGGTAATTGGGTATATTATCTCTTGTCTGCCCCAATCAGTCTTTAATTTAACTATTTGAATGAATGTATTGTTGTTGCTTTGTTGATCTTATGGAATTTCATAGAGGCCCTAATGCCTCTATTTAAACAGGTTGATAATTTGACATCTAATGCAATGCTTTTTAACATTTTCACACCACCTAAGAAATGGTATGGCCTTCAGAGAACCACAAGATTTAAACTACGTCCAAAATATTTCTAAACTATGGTCAAAGTGGTTCTAAACAAGGAGTAACCCAGAGGAGGACAAAATCATCATAAAATGGCCTCTAAATTAAACAAAGACTAACAGCAGAGGAGTCCTCATACCACCAGAAGAAGACTGCATGCCTCCAGTGGTACTCAGCTTGAGAAGCTTAGATCAATAGATTCAAAGAGAGGTTTAAATGAATTTTCACATATGGCTTAACTTTGAATAAATCCAATGAAGGTGCAGCAGTTCTTTTGAGGACAGCAGAAGAGCAGGGCAGTGATCTAATTAGCCCTGGCACATCCGCACAAAAGATTACAGTCCAGTAAGTCTAGTTGTTTTAGTTTAACTTTTTAATATCTCAATCCTGGATGTCTCAATTAAAAGGTTACAGTGAAATTAAAGTGCATATGACAGATTGGACTACATAATTATATATAAGATTCAGCTAAAAATACCTTGTCTTGTATTTCCTTGATTGAAAGTTTTATTTATTGCTTCTGAAACTGTCAGTAAAATGTCACTTATGTCATCAGTGTGTTTTACATTTTCTTCCTGTATTTTTTGACTCAACTTTTCTCATACACTCCCTCTTGGCCAGTGTAAAACTACGATACATATTTGTAGCAATTATTATCACACCTAACTAAGTAATAATTATAATAATTATTTATAATAATAATAATGTATAATAATAATATTTATAGTAATAAATATTATTAAAAAAAAAAAAAAAAAACTGAAAACCTCTCATTTGCACTTTAAGCAATAGGCAAGTATTCATTCATGCTTCATACCTGTCCCATTCACAGTATTAAGCATTGTTACAAAAGATGCCTATTTCCACTGCTGTTTATATGTTTCCTTTTCTACCCATCAACCAGGTGCTTGGCAGGCTTCACTGGGCACCGATGTGAACGAGCTGTGCTTAAGAGAGTCTCAAATCCAAACGTATGTGAACCCTGATCTCAGCCCCACATGTCATTACTGGTGTTTCACCTCTCTCATGTTTCTGACAAAGAAAGAGGGAAAATCTGACTTTCCCCTTAGTAACTTTGAATCGGCTGTCCAGTTCTATCTTAGTTGGTAATGGGTGTCTTTACTTTATTGAAATTTGCATGTACATTACATTTCATCACATTATTGCCACCAGTCTCTCAAGCTCAGGTTGGTTTGTCCTGTGGTACAGGTAATGCCACTGCCTCCTTTTACATTTTCATTAACTTAGGGCATTGCATAACACTAACTCCATGCATATCACAGTTGTTATTTACAGGAGTGTTGAACCTATGGAAAACGGGAGACCCTGGTAATCACTGGTTGGGCTGCCGTCATTTTAAACAGAGCTGTTTCATACATTGTGTGTCCTTATGGAAGAGCCATAACTTCATTCAGTACAGCAACCATTAATATTGTCTTGAGTGGCCAAGTGTGTACATGCACATCTCACTGTTGTGTGAAGTCATTTGACTCAATTGGACTTCATCAAAACAACTGCAAATTGTCCTCCTATGACTAGACACTTTGGCCTAGCTGGCCTGTCTTGCCAACACCAGTGATGACTGTTGTGGGTCATTTACACCTTCTATAGACTAATCTGGTCTGTTCTGTCTCCCTCCCTCCTCTTCTGTTTCTACATAGGTGTCCCAATGAATTCACTGGTGATCGATGCCAAAACTATGTAATGGCCAGCTTTTACAGTATGTTATCTTCCTCTTTTTACTAAATGCATGGTGCTTGTAGTATGTGGCTGTGCTTCTTCACTTTGTGTATCCTGGACATTGGTTTGGGTGTTGCAATGTTTTGTGTATTTTCAACATATTTTCAAATATAGTTTCATCATTGGCATGCTCCAATTATTTATTAAGATGAATATCCTAGTTCCCTCTACCAAAGGGTGGAAGATGACTTTTCATTGTGAAAAAATCTAAGTAGTATATGGAGGATCATGAACTCTTTCATGGGTCACAAAGGCTCCAGGCCTTTAAAACAATTGTGAAAAATGTGATAAATAAAAAAATAAGGAAAGAAAAGTTTGTCAGAGGAACACTAATGGTAACAGCAAAATCAAAAGGTCGGTATTTGTAGACCATTAAACTGCAACAAAGCATTGGCATAATGCTGCGATGTGCCCAGATCTTTATCCTGAGTCAGAGAAGGTCATATTCTAAACGCAGGAGCCATTTTGGCCCTGCTGTGACCTTGATTGTGAGGCAAAGGAAATAACAGTGTGGGTGTCAAGTTACTGAATCTATATTAAGTCTTCATGGGATGAGGTCCCCTGTACATTGACCAGAGCTTAGAAAAAACTTGCTGATTCCTCAATTTCTGTGGAATTGCTCCGTCAGCTACATTTTTTGCTATTCCTTTCTTTAAGCATTGATTGTGGCTACAGCTTCATTCTTTATTTTAGACTTTTTAAGTGAGCGTGAATGTCTCTGCCTGAGTGCGTCTGTGTGAGTGTGTCTGTGTGAGTGTGTCTGTGTGAGTGTGTCTGTGTGAGTGCGTCTATGTGAGTGTGTCTGCGTGAATGTCTCTGCCTGAGTGCGTCTGTGTGAGTGTGTCTGTGTGAGTGTGTCTGTGTGAGTGTGTCTGTGTGAGTGTGTCTATGTGAGTGTGTCTGCGTGAGTGTGTCTATGTGAGTGTGTCTGTGTGAGTGTGTCTATGTGAGTGTGTCTGCGTGAGTGTGTCTGCGTGAGTGTGTCTATGTGAGTGTGTCTGTGTGAGTGTGTCTGTGTGAGTGTGTCTGCGTGAGTGTGTCTGCATGAGTGAGTGTGTCTATGTGAGTGTGTCTGTGTGAGTGTGTCTGTGTGAGTGTGTCTGTGTGAGTGTGTCTGTGTGAGTGTGTCTGTGTGAGTGTGTCTGCGTGAGTGTGTCTATGTGAGTGTGTCTGCGTGAGTGTGTCTGTGTGAGTGTGTGAGTGTGTCTGCCTGAGTGCGTCTGCGTGAGTGTGTCTGTGTGAGTGTGTCTGCGTGAGTGTGTCTGCGTGAGTGTGTCTGCGTGAGTGTATCTGTGTGAGTGTGAGAGTGTGTCTGCATGAGTGTGTCTATGAGAGTGTGTCTATGTGAGTCTGTGAGTGTGTCTGTGGGTTGTTCTCATTCAAAAGTGCAGTCTCTCTTATTTATCAAGTCATCAGCAGTAGTACATATTTGTAGAGACCTGGTTTGTTATCACTCTGAGGATGTAATGTTTTGGTGCATGTCAGGTAAATTTCATGGGATGTGTACTATTTAGGAATAGATTTGTCTGTTGTGGCCACTATTCTGCAGTAACACACTGTAGACAGCCGTTTAACACTTAACCATTTGTTCATTAGCGAATTATACTCAATACACTGTTGAGGCCTAAGTTCCTGAGAAGAGCAGATTGTTTTTATGGGTAAATCTCCAAAGTTAGTTTTCCTTGTCAAAATGATCATAGGATGTAATCTTTGCAGAAGTCATGTTCTAATAAAAGTTCTGACTCAGCACTGTCCAGTTGATAATAAAGAACCAAGGCACCAGGACTCATGACTTCAGTTTAACAAAAAATAATTATACTGTGATTATTTATCTTGCATTTTCTATGGCAAAGCACAAAATAACTTGCTTTAATTGTTCAGATTTTCCTTTCCTAATAGTTTAAATAATTCCAGCAGAATTAAAAAAGAGTCAGGTGTGGTGAATACAGCAGTGAATGCTTGAAACCATGTGCACTTAATGAGCTGCTGTGTCTATAGAACATGTCTGGCCTTCCTCAGTGGTGGTTGCATTGTTGTTCTGCATGTCATAGTTTTGCAAATCTAAATTGGCAACTGTTTTTTCATGTGATGCATGTTCAAAATCTAATACCACCTATTTATTAAGGCATTCATAAGCAGTAAATGCATATATCTATTAAACGTCCTTGATATATGCTGCATGTACTTGTCCTGTCTGTATTCACAAGGTTTTCTACAAAGCGTCTTGTGAATTTTGCGGGCTTGTAGGTTTGTGTTGAGGTTTAAAGTGAATTGTCTTTTTTTTTCAGAAGCGGAGGAGCTGTATCAGAAACGTATTTTAACAATTACAGGGATCTGCATTGCCCTCCTGGTAGTTGGAATCATGTGTGTGGTTGCCTACTGCAGAACAAAGTAATTTGCTCTTTTATATTTTTGTTTCAACAACATTGTTGAAAAAAACAAAACAGAAATACTGAGGTACCATTTAATGACCCAAGTCATTGAGACATAATTAAATAGTTCATGCAAAACTGCAGAAAACGACTAGCAAACCTTTTCTAATCATCTTTCAACCGCAAACTCATGACTCAACTTTGCATAATAGAACTATACATAAATTGATAAATACATTCATTCATAGTAATTTTGTTTCAGGAAGGAGAGGAAGAAGCTCCATGATCGCCTGAAGCGAAGCCTCAGGAGAAAAAAAAAGAGTGTGAGCTCCAGAGGGCGCCCGAGTTCTCAGCTGGCACTACAAGACTTACAGCTGCCTAATGTAAGCCTCCTTAACCAACAGACTCAGGCCCATACAGTCTATGGTCAGGTCAGTGTAGTTGGTATAATTCATGCTCTTTTTGAACAGAAGAACAATGGGGAGGTTGTACAGACTGCAGTAGAGAAGGACACAGAAACATCGGTCTCCACAAGCAAATGCGCCTTATCTGCCAATGAGCCCACTGCTGTCACACACATCAGTCAAAGGTACTCATTTTCCCCATATGTGTTTATGCTAGTCATCCAAACGATTATCACATTTAAGTGGGAAAATGCTGCTGCACTGCTGTCTCATGCAAGCTTTTCTTTGATTTGCCACAGTTTTTACAATGTGCGTTAACAAAAGTGTGGCACTGTATGGAGGGATAAATTAGTGTCTAAAAAGCAGACAAAAATCTTAGCTAGTAGTTTTTATATTATAACTTGTAGTATTATTATTATTGTTGCCATTAGATAGTGATAGTTGAAGTGGTCCAAACACTTAAATAAGAAGTAAATGATAGATACAGTCATTGAGTGAGCTCACATCCTTAAATTGCATCCATGCAGAATTGAAACCCAAAGAATTTAAATAAAATAATGTTCTGGACTAGAGGCCTCTCTGAATCGTGTCTCCATGTAAACGCCCGATCCCTGTCTCCGCAGCTGGAGTAATGAGTGGAGCACCAGTGTCCTGTCTGACACTGAGTCTGTCTCGGTGATGTCATTGGCGGAGAGTAGCCAGCGTGACACACAGGGCCGCCGGGGTCGTCTCTATGCCACAGGCGGCACCAGAGACTTAAATCCTCATTCAAAGAAGTGCAGAGACACACCCAGCTCCGACAGGGACATGTCTTAAAATACGAGGTAATCGACAAAGTGATTTTCACATAAATGGGTCAGGATTTTACCTCTTCATCTTTAACTCTCGTGAGCCCACTAAAACATATCAGCAGCCAGCCACATCTGACATTAACTCAATACTTTTTCTTCTTTTTCTTTTGGCTTGGTTTCTGTGGACCCCCTATGGCTCTTTTACTAACCCTAAAAAAAGAATGAAAAGAATAGACCTATGCATAGGGGTGGAGGGTATCTCCAATAATCAATACTTTCTTATCAATATAACAATATTCAGACCATAATTTCACTATGCATCAGGAGTGTAATAAAATGCGCCTGTAAATGTCATGGTTGAGGATCAAATCTAGCACAAAAGATAATGGACTATAAAATTTTAAATATCACTACTCTAGTGAGATTACACTAGTCATTTCTGTCTCTTTTCTGTATCATTTTGTTGTGACCTAACAGTGGAAATGTAAACTGAGAGACTAAAGGACAGGGACAAAAATGGCTAGTTTTTTTTCTACAATTGCGGGAGAGGAAAGATGAAAGCAATCTAGCAATCTAAACCAATTACAACTAGGAAGGTAAACGTCTAGCAGCTGAGTAATGTCCCGTGATTAGGTTAGGGTAATGATTGGTCACCAAGCTCGTGCCCCTGCATTGATCTCATCAGGGAGTAAAAAGGATGAGAGACAAAAAAGCAGATCGAGGTGGATTTATTGTTTGAGAGTTAACGATGAATCATACTCCAGACGTAAGTGAATTGGCTAAAGGTTGTTTGCGCTGCTGTGCCTTTATTGATGTATTTAACTTTTTCATGTTTTTGTTTGAGCCATTACTTCATGTATCTTAATCGATGTTTATGATTGAGGTTGACACCTTAAATTGTACATGTTACTTTCAGCAGTTATATTACAAGAAAACAAATTGATGTAGGAAAAGGAGCTTTTCAAAAAGTAGCTTGGTCATATTATTACCATCAGGCACAAAATTCAGAAATAGAGCTTTGTGCTTATTTTTAAAGGTACAGTATTTTGGTGTGTTCATTTGTGCAAGTACAGCCATAGAGAGCTGCGAGAGATTGGGTAAATACTCATTGTCCAGACCAACTGTAGTTAAGCAGCATATGCATTGCATGCTCTGCTGGTATATGAGGTATATTGTGGCACATTGCTGTATTTCTGCTTTATTTACATAAAACTATCTAAATATTACTAGCATTTACTGTGCACTTTGCATTGCTTATTCTCATCATAATTATAGTTTCAATTTTTTTGGAATCTGAATTTTACCTGTTGCAATCTGCTGTCTATGATTGTTGTAGGTATATATCGGCTGTACCCTCTCCTGGTACTCCGGGGTCTCCCCCATCAGAGATGTCCGCTCCTCTGTCTAGCCAGGCTGTCTCTGTCCCCTCAGTGGCCCTAAGCCCCTCTGGTGAGGAGGAACGGCCCCTGTTGCTGTCAAATGTGCAACAGCACAAAGATTTAAGTCACAACAAACTGAAGAGGAGCTCTGCCCACTACAATCATGGACACGACGCTCACAGCCTACCCTCCAGCCCGCTGCTTTTTAGGGAGCACAGCAACTATAACTCCACAAGTGAACATAACCCCACTGCTGCCAGCTACAAGGAGTTATCTGAGAAGCTACTTAACAACAACATAAATGACTACAACTTTAAAGGAGCAACAGTGGCCAATGGGCTTGTCCTGTACAATGCAGAGTCCTGCAGTGACGGCATGCTTCAGAGTGAGACAGAGGAGTCTCAGGGGGAGTATATATCCTTCCTCAATGGTGACGTGACAACTGCCCCATTGCTAAGGGCCACTGACAGTGTTAGGACTACCCTAGCATCATCAAATGATACTCCACAAGTCATGTCATGTAACGCTACAATAAAGCAAGATCAAGTTGCTGTGTGAGACAGAAAGCTGAGAAAGGTTTACTTTGAATAAAGGAGAGTAGTGACAACCAAACCTTTATTTTCTATAACTTATTTGCTGTGTTATAAAACTCAAATACAAATTATCATTTTTATTTTAGTGATACAGGAAATTGAAAAAAAAAACCTTTTATATTAAAATGTATATGTGTCCATGTGTTGAAGGTAATGTGCCATACTCAAGTATGTTAGCAAACGTTCACTGTATAGTTCCATGCAGAAAGAATGACAAAGGTGCCTTTCTGTTTGATGCTTAAGGAAGCACCGCATACTGGGTCATATATTCATCTAATCCAGTTAACAATACTAAATAATGCTGGCTGCCTTATTGTCTTACATTTGGAGGTGCCCACTGAATGACAGTGTGTTCTGTGTGAGCCTGCAGAGATGCATGCGACTTAATGCTGTGAATGGAATGAGGACTTGCTCATTATATCACAAATCGACGTTTCAGTTTCTGCTTTTCACTCAACACTTATTTTGTTAAATGCACTTGTGAGATGCCTGGCTGGGGCATGACTGTGTTTTATATCATCTTAATAATCCAGAAAGAATAAACACAAGAATGATGGTTCTGTACAAAATTACACCATTGACCATGTTGTAATAAACATTGGTAATTAAAAATACAAAAGGATTATCTTTTTTTTACTGTAGGTCAGGTGCAACACACTGCATGTCTGCTAGATTGAACTTAAAGAAGATACAAAAAACTGTAAACAAACATCAATGGAAGCATTGTCTTAATAATGTCAGCTAACAAGACACAAAAATATGCAGTGAAGCCGTGTGTGAAACCGTGTGTGTGGCTCTTTTGAGTGGATGCTGTGAAATTGTGGCTATAGTTGTTAGTGTAGTGGATCTCATTTATTTGGTCACTAACAACTTTTATGCTTAATTTATGAGATGTTTTGTGAATTGTAAAGCTACCACGCTTTCAAGAGTGTCTTAAGATGATGTACATACACATGGATCCTGTTTGTAATAAAACTGTGAACACAATGCTTCCTTTTTATTTCTTACTGTGTTATCAGCCCAGTAGGCCAAGTAATCTCCATCGAACTTTAGTATTCAGGAAATGGTAAGCATTAATATTTTAGTGAATATCTTTGGAGGTAGTGCACGAGATACAGGACAGCTGCTCATAGTAGCAGAGGAGGTGACAGGGCATTTTTTTATGCAAATGATTTTTATTGTAGCCCACTTTTTCCGCAGTAGCTTAACCTTGGGTAACATAAAAGCCACTATACCCACCCAAGTTGTATTAGACATTAGACAATATTAGACATTAGAAAGTCTTATTACACCTTTGTAATAATAATAAAACAAAATAAAAATGTGAGAGCTTTAAAGTCCTGTAATTGCATTTGAGTCTTTATTTTGCCCTACTGAAGTTTATAAATAAATTTGTATTGGAAAATCTATTGGCCAGAGGAAACAGGAATCTAAACACCAAATGTACTTAGAGGTGAGATTAGTAATTAAATTGTTCTATTTATTCTATGTGAGCTATTTAATCACATTGCTACTAGGCCAACTACTGGTCTACTAGTCTACTGTGCCTATTTTAAGACCTCAGAAATAAAATCTGATTAATCCGGATTTAAAAGCTTCTCTTAAACCAGGGATGTTTAGGCTGCTACATTTTAATCAGATGGTTTTCTTTGGTCAGAAAGGCTCATGCAGACCTATAGCCGCGCACTGCTGAAATAATACGGTCCTGTTATTTGGACCACACCCACAGTCGCATTATTTTATTTTATTGTGAAGGTCCAGCCGGAAGTTGCGGGAGAGGGCCGAGGACTCGCAGGCAGAGGCCGAGAAGGAGGCAGGTTGAATATCGGATTTTCCACTGCCACAAGGACAGGTCAGTACATCCTTTATCTCATTATATATTTGTCCCTTTTAACATTCAATAAACAATTACAGTGATTTGATCTCATGGTCATTTTGAAGCGGATCCTTAGAACAGAAAAAAACCGTTGCCGTGACGCGCTGACAGGTTGTTTTGCCACAACAGAGGTTAATATTCATCTAGCTGCTAAGTACTACAGCCATAATAAAACAGATTTCCACGCCAATGCCCAGAGAGGCCTTTTTCCTCTGGGGCGTTATAATCTCGGCCTGTACCACAGCCATTTTTAGTGCTGTGGTCAAAGCCTGCATCCTGCTGACACTGACGACACCACATCCAGCTTCTGGCAGCATCTTTATATCAGCAACATGATGATAACGTGGACTGGATCAGGACCAGCACTTGTCTGGACCAGCCCAGTTCCTTTTAGCCTGGACGACCACCACTGTGGGCTCCAGTGTGGGTTTAACCGCGCCATGACATTGACAGACCGACATGTAATATTATCTTCTCCCATCAGCGAACGAAGTGCATTTTATTTTCTCCCCCCTGGAAAATTAACTCACTTGTTAAGATAGGCTGCATATAATTTTCTGTTTATGTTGGGGCTTAATCAAAATGTTTATTATTGGATGCACATTTGTTGTCACATCATGTTACTACCACGGGTGCCCGATAGAGGGCGTAAGAGGTGTGTCAGTGCTATATTATTATCATTTCAAGAACCAAGCCTGTAACTTATCATTTATGCACTAAATACAAGCGTAAAAATATGTAATAACAAAAATGAATTAATATTGAAACTACTCTTTTGTCTTTCTCCACCCAGAATATGTCTTTGAAGATGGAGATGGATATGAGTGGAGTGTCTAGGGCACATGTGGGACCATCAGCTGAAGGTAAAGCCACATTAAAGCCAGAGGCAGAGAGACCTCGCTGTGCCAGCACCCCTTGCTCACCCATCAGAGGGACTGTAGCAGGCTACCAGATCCTCCACATGGACTCCAACTATCTGGTGGGCTTCACCACGGGTGAGGAGCTGCTCAAACTGGCCCACACATGGTCTGACAGCCCCCCAGATAAGGGCTCTGTGTTAGAGGCTTTACCAAGCCCTCTCCCCAGCACTGTCCCCAAATCACTAAACCTGGGCGTAAACCACTCCTCCCGAATCTTTAAAGCCAAAAATCGCTACTACCAGCCATATGACATTCCTGCTGCCAGTGGGAGGAGGCGGCGCCGCATGCCCAGCTCTAGTGAAACTTTGCTCAAATCTCTGGGTCCTGGGGACACAGTCAGGACCCTCCACACACCACTGCCCCTCTGTTTGCTCAAGGGCAAAAGGGCCCAATCCAAGTCACTGGACTACCTGAATCTGGACAAGATGACTATCAAAGAGTCCACGGACACTGAGGTCCTCCAGTACCAGCTACAGCACCTCACACTGCGTGGAGAGCGAGTGTTTTCAAGAAACAAGACATGAAAACAGCACTTTGCCTTTAGACGTCTCCTGACCATCCCGGGGATTTGGGTGCTATTCTCAGCTCTGTTTTCTCACCTGAGGTTATTAGCAGTTCAGTCTGATAATCCCGTTAGATCATTGGGGTATACCTCGTAACATAGGTTTGTGAATTCTCAAAATATTCCTTACACTCTACCAAGGTTGTTGGGGTTAAAATGTGAAAATAGCAATAACTGGTAACTTATTTAAGAAACTATAGTGTGTGCGTGTACATATCGGAGACGCATTGATGTGTCAGCATCAGCTGATAGAAGCACATATCACCAACTGTCAGCTTTAAATGCAACATGAGAGTTTTACTGCCATCTGCGAGCTGTGCTACTGAATGGATGTGAATCCTTCTGTGACCTGTATTCAGACACCACACACCTTATGTTTATCATTTTAAATTGCCGTCAGTCTTCAGTTTGTTTTAAATAACATAACACTGTTAACCATTTCATCAGAGAAGTGTTGGCCAAGTCTGCATAACACTCAGTAAATATATCACAGTGGGTTGCCTAAATTAAAACATTTTCTTCTTTACTGTTTTGTGGCCTTTGTGCCTTGAACCAGTTGGAGGCCACATACAATGCCATATTAATTTCTAAACATACATATTTTTTCCTTTTCTGCTGTGAAAAGTCCCCAAACTTAGGTGCACTTAATACTTTGTGTAGTCACAAATCCACTAACATTAATCTTTGTTTTATTCTTAAACCTTAATGTGATAAACTAACTGATGCTGCCTGCAGCACTTACTGCTGTAACTGGGTGTCACAGTGATCATCTAGTGCACATTTTAAAGCTGCAGTTTGGTTTTGTCTTGGGCGTGGCCTCAGTGCCTCAACTGTAGATGTACTTAATACTTTCCTCACATATTCCTACTGCTACTGCAGTGTATCTCTGGGCATCTTCATTCTGTTACCACTTTTCAGTTAAAGTTCTCCTGTACAATTTTAATTAAGCAACGATATTTCAGTTATTTGTTATATATTTGTTTCTGTTTTGTTTTACTAAAGAAAAGCAATAGAAATGATTATTCATATTGAGCCCCTGTGTGTTAAATGCTTTGGTGATTGTTTTATTTTAAATTTACACTTATTATTTTTAAAGTCCGACAATCAGAGTAAAGCTGCTAATGCAGTCTGTAGAATTATGATCTAATTATCACTATGAAGGAATTGCTGTCAATGACTTGTCATTGGTCTTCAGGATACCTCTTAGTCTTAAATGATGACTTTTTGAATTATTTCTTTTCAAAACTACATTACATTGTGTTTTTGTACTTCAGTTAAACCCAAACCAGTTTCTGCTGTAAATGGTCCTTTTACAGTTTGTGCATTGTCCAGTTTTTGTCACATTCGTCCCCATCGCATTTACAAAGTTTGAGCTACCTGCTGGGAACTCAACAGTGACTAGTGTTACTGTTACAGGACTGGGAATGTTCTTTGTTTTCTGAACTATATCCTGTTTTTTGTCATTTGGAATTAGAATGTGCTGTTGATATTGGTCCAAAATAAAGGCCTTACTCAACACTTAATAATAATATTTGGCAATGAGTGTGAATTATTCATACATTATTCATTTATTGAGTAAGTTTATTTAAGAGTGGTATCAAAACATTATTTATCTGCATTAAAGCAAGAAAAAAGTATTCACATGGCCATTTCACATGTACAACGTCATGTCACTACAGCTATGTGGCTTAAACTAAGAGCAGCAGTGTGGTGTGTGCTTCACATCCTGGTCTCCTCTGGTGGGTGATTATTATAATCTTGAAGTGCTTGATGCAAAGGCAACCATTTTTTTATTGAAGCCTTAATGACAGCAATCCATCTGCAAAGCACAAATATGCATTAGGTCATTTACATGATCTCTGTGATGTACTGTAGTGTAAGCATCATTTAAAGGGCTAAATACTCATAGCTGATTGCCTCCTGACCGTTTATTATCATTGGGGTTTTCAGCGCAGAGGTAGAAACTCTTGAATTCATCAGATGGAGGTTTCAGTTCAATAGTGCATTTCCTGGATCCATATGGTTGCTCTCTCACTGTGTAACCCTGAAGATATATGCCACCTAAGACACAAAAGTACAGCTTGCATGTTAAAGACAATGAGGTGACAAATTAAACAGTAAAATGGCTTTACAGTAAGACTCATACCATGTGCATGTGTGGCTCGTATGCCACTATAGAGGTACAGGCAGCCATCCTTCAGAATACAGTAGTGCTGGATCCACATGTCTTTGATTCTGTCCATTTTATGGAGCAGTCCGAGACACTCCGGGTTTTTCACAGCCAGAGGAGGCAGGTTAGAGTTGTGTTGTGTTACATCCACCCATACATGATTCTGAAACAGCGTTGATTTATGGAATTAGACTTACATCACATCTCCTCTACTGAAGAAATAACATTCAAAACAGCATATAGGCTATAAGGGTGTCACCAGCCTGTCTTACCTGAGTAACTGGGTGAATGGCTTTCTCCAGAGCCCCTATCCACCTAAATTACACAGATGTTTTGTAAATACTGTTAAAATGAGTGTTCATTTGTCATTATTGAGTTTCTTTGGGGAGAAAGAAGAATCAAGCATGATACCTTTTCATCTCCTGGTTCGATGTGGCACAGAAAAAGTACACGCGATTTTCCAGCAGGGGGCGACATTTGAACACAAACTGTTTCCCCAATGACAGGTCTGGTCCAACCTCGGCTCTTTCCAGCTTTATTGTGGACACGGCCAGTCTTTTACCTTCATCCTGGACATATGTAAGGAGGGTAAAACTGGTAAAAAGCAACGCATCTTCTATGCTATTCACAATATGACTGTGGACAATAAGCATATGGACAATTAGAATCACAATCAATCTGATGAACTGCAAACATTATTATTCATTACACAAACTTAAGGTGTGTTCACATTTATTCTTTTTGGTCCTATTTTTAGTTCAGTATGAGTCAAAATGTAGACTTGGTTTGGTCCTGATCAGGTCCAGATTTAGTCCAAGCTAAGTCTCAGTTTTGCTGTGAAGATGTCGTGGAAAGTTTTGACAATATCTCTGCATTTGTGTATCTCAATATCTCACCCGTTTATGCCTGTAGTAGTGCAGACAGCAGTCATGTGTCAGTACAAACCACCTCTTCCTCCACCCTTTGATGAGGCCAGACTGGGTGCGCTTGTAAAGATAGCCACGGCATCCAGGACGAGGAGTGTTAGGGCCACGGGCAATGTCAGATCCAATAGTGAGTGTTAAAACATCTGGTCCTAAAAACATCCAATGGTGTTTGTTTAGTGTGTTGTAACAGTGGAATTTTACATTAAGGGTGCTCTATACTCCTTTCTGATGGAGGGTCCACTATCTGCTCTTCTCCATAGAAATATTATTGCATTGCCTACAATGTTCTACAATATGCTATTTAACTTAATCCTTGTATTATGTTACGGGTCAATTTGACCCATTTTAGTTTTTGTTTTGACCAAAGTACTGGTTATCCATTCTTTTTCTTCCTACAATTTTGTGACTTTTTCTCATCTTGGGTCATGTGTAAAATCTGGACTCTTTGATGTGTAGTACAATGTCTGTGCAGAGTTTGTGTACAAAGATGATGTTGTGGGTCATTCTGACCCAGACACTTTAATGTGGGTAAATAGCTGCTCAGATCCAAAATAAACATCTCTTTGATGATCTCTTCTTTGATGTACTTTGTTTAGATTGCCCTGAGACCCAGGTGCGAGTAGAGGCGGAGCTTTCTTTCCCTTGTTCTTGTCACTCACTGTCTCTGTTCTCATTTCATTTCTTGGCAGACACACCAAAAATGAGCTCCAGAAGTTTTGCAGTGGCACAGATATTGAACTGGGATGGTGATGCAGAGGAAGAGATTTCAGAGGCAGAGGATCTTTCAGAGACTGAGGACAATGTTACTGATGATCCAGATTGTCAATTTTCCTCTGATGAGGAGTATTCAGAGGACGAGTCTGCCATTGTCTCTCCATCAGATGAAGACCAAGGAATGCAGCAATCATCATCCACAGAGGATACATGGGAATCTAAAGATGGTAAGATAAAATGGTCAACATCACCCCACCAAAGTCGAGGTAGACGGTCATGTTTCAGTGTCATCAGAATGACTCCTGGTCCCACAAGATTTGCTGTCACACGAGTTCATGATATTCAATCAGCATTTCAGCTCTTCATATCCCCACCAATAGAGAAGATAATACTGGACATGACCAATTTGGAGGGGAGGCGTGTATTTCAAGAGAAATGGAAGCCACTGGATCAGACTGACTTGCATGCTTACATTGGAATTCTGGTATTAGCTGGAGTGTACAGGTCAAAAGGAGAAGCAACTGCAAATCTGTGGAATGAAGAAAATGGAAGGCCAATCTTTCGAGCCGCAATGTCTCTGGAGACATTCCACATGATATCTCGTGTGATCCGATTTGACAAACGCGACACCAGAGCTGGTCAATATGAAAGAGACAAATTAGCTGCGATCAGAGATGTATGGGATAAATGGGTTGAAATTCTGCCTTTGATGTATAATCCTGGTCCCCATGTTACCATTGATGAGCACCTTGTTCCATTCAGGGGGCGCTGTCCTTTTCGGCAGTACATGCCTAACAAGTCCGCCAAGTATGGCATCAAATTATGGGTAGCCTGTGATGCAATATCTAGCTATGCATGGAATATGCAAGTATACACAGGAAAGCTACCTGGAGAAGCACCTGAGAAGAATCAGGGGATGCGTGTCGTGCTGGAGATGAGTGAAGGGCTGCAAGGTCACAACATCACATGTGACAACTTCTTTACATCCTACCTCCTTGGAGATGAACTTCAGAAGAGGAAGCTGACTATGTTGGGAAGAGTCAGAAGAAACAAGCCAGAACTTTCCAAGGAAATTCTGAAGGTGCAGGGCAGACCTCTGCATTCCTCAATATTTGCTTTCAGCGAGAAAGCAACAGTTGTTTCATACTGCCCAAAGAGAAACAAGAATGTTGTTGTAATGAGCACAATGCACACTGATGCATCTCTGAGCGCAAGAGAAGACAGGAAGCCACAAATGATCATGGACTACCACTCCACCAAAGGGGGAGTTGATAATCTGGACAAAGTCACAGCAACATACAGCTGCCAGCGCAAGACTGCTCGTTGGCCTTTGGTGATTTTCTTCAACATTGTGGACGTGTCTGCGTACAATGCCTATGTCCTGTGGACTGAAATCAACAAACAATGGAATGCCGGCAAATTGCTTCGACGTCGGCTTTTCCTGGAACAACTCGGCAAAGCACTTGTCACTCCAAGGATGCAGAGTCGATCCAGGCTACCCAAAACCCCAGCAGCTGCAGCTGTCATTGAAAAAGTCAAGCTCACGTCACCCAACCAATCTGCAAATGATCCATCGGATACAGGTGTGAAGAAACGGAAAAGATGCCAGGTCTGTCCCTCCCGACATGACAGTAAAACAAGTACGAGTTGTGTGAAATGCAAGAATTACATCTGCAGAAAGCACACAATTACATTCTGTCCATTATGTGGAGAACATGGAAAATATTGAACATTGAAAATGGAGCAAGTAGAATGACACAAAAAAAAGTGCGAAGAGGGAACAATTGTTTTTAAATAGTTCTGTTGAAATTAAAAAGTTATTGTTTGTCTCTTTTTTAAATGTTCATATAATCTAAAATAAAGATGTTATTGGTTTAACCTGTTTTTTTTTTTTACTTTTTTGCATGGATTTACACTGCATGGGTCAAAATGACTCGCAACATCAATGTAATTTTTTTATCAACATAATACAAGGGTTAACTTTCTATCACTATGTAGACAGGTGAGGCTCTAATGTCAAATAGCAGGGTATATCTGTGAGGGCCTCTCACAGTAAGAATGCATGTTTTTCAATTGGTATTTCATGAGCAATAAATGAATAAATGACAGGTGGATACATTTAATGCCATATTGCAAAGAAATAATATCTCCACTAGACAAGTTACATAGTAGACCTTTGAGAAATCCAAATCAATATTTGCTCTTTTTATTGATGAGACATGAAACAGATCACCTTGTCTGGCCAGATCTGCTGCCTCCGAATGGGGGATACTGGTGACATCTGTCCCATTGACGGCTAGAACATAGTCCCCCACCATCAGGCCTGCCTCCTCCGCAGCCCCGTCTCAAATAAAAGTAAAGACATTTCAGTTCGATTGTCAAAGTATTTTTTTTTTACTTTTATACAAAATAATGTAGCTCTAAACTCACTGGTATCGACCTCTGTCACTACAATGGGTTTTGAGAACTGGATTCTGAAGCCCCAGGGGTAGTCTCCTGTTCCTTTGTTTATTCTGACCGTCCTTTCTCGAACTATAATCAGACAAAACACATTATATTGTTTTAGGGGCAATATGTGAAAAACATCTTAAAACATCCCACACAGAACATATCAGAGGTGGATGCCACATCCATTTAGACCTTTTTTTTTTTTTTTTTTATTGGCAAAAAACTAAATCTTCATTCAAATGGGTGAAGGCTTTAGAGCTGCGGTTTTGCCTGTAAAATGTTTATTGTTCAAAAACTTTAAATCTTAATATTTGTCCTCATCAGGCCAGGATCATTTGAACAAATTTGATAAATCTGTCACAAAGTACATGTGCACATGGGTCATGTGATTTGAATGAAGAATGAAGTCCCAAAATACACCAGTCTAGTAGTACATTATTCACTTGTCCAATTGCACGTACTTGATATCACTCTGCTCCTGCTGTTGAGAGTGGGTGGAATGGATCCTGTGATGTCATTGTCTCCCTGGTATACCCATGCAGCAGAGTGGAAGGTTTCAGTGTAAAAGCCTCCTATTTCTGTGTCCTGAGTTGTCATGTCCAGAGATGGAGGGTCCTCGGATACTACAGAAAAATGTACACCAATCAATGAATATAGTGTTTCTGCTATGTGCTAACAGTGACCTTTGACCCCTTCCTATAGTCCCAATTGTACATTGATCCAAATTTCTCAGACAGAGCCTCATTCATATGAAAAATGTATGTAATGAGTTAGCCATCACCTACCATCATCTGCACATGATGGGAACACTTTTCAGACAGAAGCTATAACCTTTTCATTATTTCAACCACTGTTCCTTCAAAGACGGCTTTTGATAGACACTGAAGAAAATGGCTAAATGAGTACACATAAGTGCAGCAATTTCAGAGCAATTTTCATCCCTATTTAACATTTGCTTTACTTGATAAAATCCCTCCAACTTGTTCATTTACCTTTTCTGCATAACTAAACCTTAATCAAAATGAGCTAAAATTAGTTATATGAATATTGATTGGTTAAGGTGCACTTAAAGGTGACTATGTAACTTTTCAGGTGTAGGGTCTGCCATTTTCTTGTCTCCATGGAGATGTTTTCCTTTGCCCTAAATGAACAAGATGGCACCGAGGCAAGGCGCTGTTGCAAGAACTCTGCTGTGCTCTGTTTGTTTTGTGTTGGCTAACCTACCCTAACCTATGATCTACAGTATAACATTAAACATATCATCATGAGGGATGCCACTTGGCCACATTAGGTCACATGTGTGGAGAGGTGACCCCACCCTTAGAAAGAATACATGTGTTTGTAATAGGGCTGTAACTGACTACAAATGTTTTAATCATGATTAAATGCATGATTGTTTGGCATTAACTTGAGATTAATTGCATTTGATATGACTATTTTTAATGTATGTTTTAAGAACACATTTAGCTTTTTAAATACATTTAGCATTTTTCTCTTTTTATTAATACTTAGTTTACTAATGCTTTTATTTGTACGCATAAATATTAAATACTAAATGTGTTTTGGAAATAATATCTAATCTTTCATATAGACCTATTTAGGCAGTGGGCCAAGAGCTTCTATCTGCTTTTGTGAAAACATAGCTCTCCATGGAGGGAGGACATAGAATTCCACCTATAAAACGAATAGATTTTACTCAACCAGACTCACTTTGTCACCACTTGAAATTCCTGCCCATTTTCACAAAATTCACATCTTTATCTGTTTTATCAGTTTTCAGGTAAATATCAAGGTCAACACAAACAATGCTAAATCAAATCCATTCCTTTAGTCTGTAACCGGATTAAAGGAAAGGATTTGATGGAATATTTGTTGGGACAGGGGGCAGAGCAGAGAGAGAGCTCATGTTGAATCTGTAGAATATTTATTCTTTTCTGTGCATGGGCCTGTACTAAGATGTTGGACATGGTTCATGTTTTAACACTAGGATCATTTAAGTGCACTGCCATGTTGAAATATGTGTTAAAATCAGTGCAGCAGAGGAGAATATGGATGCATATTGTAGTCTGTTTAGTGGGTATTGTAGTCTTTTTATTAAACAGCTGTCACATGCCTGCTCCACTGTTCCTGCTGCTGGTTGGGACAATCAGATTCGCTAAACACAGCTGAAGCTCCTCCTCCTATCTGCCTAGGACTCTTATAGTTGACCCCGTGACATAGCTCCAAAGGTAAAGGAGTTAGGAGGTAGTAGCTATGATCTAAACAATTTAGAAGAAGCCAGATTTTTATCACTAAAGAAAAATTCTGCTACGAGATGAGACGTTACTTCCAGCGGTACTTCCTGCAACTTACGAACATTGCCAGAGATGGATTAACTGAGTTTTATTTTAACCTAGGCTTAAAATACAAAGACATTGTGAAAACACTTGCATGGAGTTTCAGTAATTCTAAGAACAAAATCATAATTCTAGGCCACAATTTAGTATGTTCCATACATTAATGAGACTGTTAGAAGATGGTCAACATTTGCAGACAACAAAGCCGTATTTTTTGCTTTAACATAATGGCTACATGCTTATAGATTGGTTTAAGATTTCTTGGAATTGTGCTTTTGTGCAAATAATTATTCTGCCAGTTTCCTTCTTTCGTGGACGTTTTTAATATTGGTGATCATGTTAGTAAGTTGCAGTGAAAGAAGAGATTTTAAAAGAGATCCACGGTAGAGACGCACAATATGAGTCTCAAAAAACAGTAAATAGTAAGCATAAAAAGTCTTCACGCCATCTCATTCATAAAATCATCAGCATCCATTCACTTAAACACTGCTGTGGCTCTACTGTCAAGTGTCCAACAATAATGTGCTCTGTCTCTGTCTGACTCTTTAACAATAAGACTCCTTCTGCTTTGGGATTATACCACAGACTGTATAAAGGATACAGAGATTTTTATTGTGTAAAAGCCACTTAGGAAGCGTTAGTTAAAAGTCAAATTCTGCTGAAGTTGGAGTGTGCTGGTGGCCAGAATTAACAAGCGATTAACTTAAACTTGACAGCCCTAATTTGTAACAATAAAACACCTGCAATGTAATAAATGCAAGCTATATCAGTTTGGCAAAGTAATAAACAATATAAAGTTCCACCTTTAATGCTGTCATAGTTGTATGTTTTGGGACACTCACTGGACCCCTCTGTGATGTCGCTGGTTAAGGAGCCCTCCCCTGTAGAGCTCTTCTGTTTGCTCTCTTTGAACAGTTTTCGCCTTTTGGCCCAGTGATCAGGACCCCCACCCTCCACGGGCTTCAGGAGCTCCTTGGTATCTGAAACCGCTGAAGAAAAATCAGCACTGTATTATTAACAAAGCTTTCACATACAAATCATAACCTTTTGTAACCGCACGCTAACACTTACATCTACTTAGTGTTACTTTTTCTTCTTCATTGGTTTGCTGTTTTGAAGCAAGACAAGCTAGAGATATGCTTCTGAGAGGGTCATGCCTCTCATTTTCTGAAGGAAGCTCAGAAATCTCTTCACTTATTGTTGTTGAAAAATAAGTAGCAATCCTTGTATTTTCTGGAACAGTTTCCTCTGTCATGTCCTCTGTAGAAACCATATCAAAGTCTTGTGCATTTCCCAGAATGCATCTCGTGGGTTGGACCATCTGTTCGACTGATGTACAACATGATGGAGGTATGACTTGTATGGCTAAAGTTCTCCGGTTTAGCTGATCGGTTGGCGTTTCGGAGCTCATCTGACCATTTTCTTGATCGAATACACTGTCTCTTTTGTCATCTTGGTAATCAGTGTCGATGCCATTCACAAAAGTTTGGTCAGTGCCCTGCATACCCACACCTACACAAGTATACCCCCTGCTGCTTATTCTACTACTCTTCTCCCTAACTTTATTTGCATTATAACTTCGGATCACTGCAAACTTGTCAGCATCCATATTTATACTTCCTTGCCTGTCAGTTTGAGTATGGTGATATAAAGAGGAGTTTGTATCTGAAGAAAAGGAATCTCTGAAATGCATGAGCTGATCTTCTTGGAGAGATCCAGAGGTACGCAATAGTCTTGGAAATGTTTGACGTCTCTTTTTTGAAAATAAGCATGTTTTGTGCTCCACTGTGGCAATGCTGTTGTTTCTGACCCATGATTTTGTTTTCTGAGAGTTGATAAAGTCTTTTGTAAAACTAGACCTGTTTGTTGACACAGAAGGCCTCATAGACATAGGGTCATAGCCGGAGTCGGACAACTGCTCAAAATCGAGTCCACCCCCAACTTCTAAACAATATGAATTTTCTGATTTGTGAAAAGATTCTCCTTGTTTGTAACTAGGGCTGCAGCCATCAATCCTGCATGATGATACGCCGAGAATAAGATCATCCAAAGTGTTGCATTCAATGTCTGCAAATTGTTGGGGTGGAAGAGGGATATTGCAGGATTGGTCACCGCTGTAACTTCTATCAAAATATTTTCTTCTAGGCTGAATATGGGCACGTGGTGGTTGATCTAAGGAGTTATGTTGGTTGATGCCTGGACTTTCTAAAAATGTAGATGAACTGCTAGTGGTTGATGGGCCTTCTCCTGGTTGACCGTTACTACTGAGGGTGAAGCTAAAGTTGGGTGTATACTGGCTGTGGATGGTCCAGGCAGGTGATGATTGACCATTGTTGGGTATCCTCTCACATGTACTCCTAAACACCGTCTCAAGCTCATCTCCTTTCTCATTATATAAAACAAAAGAAGTCTTTACTCCAGCTGTATTGGTCTCTTGCAGCTCTAGTTTGACTTTTGACCCTTGGCAATTGAGCTTCATGATGCTACTTGCTGGTTTGGCTGGATTTGTCTCAAGGGGTTCCTGTAATTGCTGGAATGTGATGTTTGGAGTTGAATCATTCATATCCTCCACAGACACAGAGGTCACAATCTTCACACCTTTTGCTTCATCGTTAGTTGTGGCAGTGTAGATATTTCTCTTATTTGGAAAGACATTCATTTGATAATCATACTTAAACCTTTTTTCTTTAGGTGGGAGATGTTTTTCTTCATCTTCTAAATGTGCATACTCTTTTCCAAAGGTGTCCGATTCACCCTTTTCAACAACTTCTTCATTATTGTTCTTATTTGTCTTGGGGTTGATGTACTGGGAGGTGCTCTCTGAAAGAAGACCAGAAAATGTGTTGCTAAACCGTGGGTAGAAATGTGACTGAGTTAAGCAGTAGATTAGGCTAAGTGCAGCCAAAAGATTTAGCTCACGTTTGCGGCTGCTGGAGCTCTTCCGGCGCCGGCTGCTTCTCCTCCGTCCTCTTTTACTCATTCTGAAAATATACAAGGGTCATTGCAAAGCGTTGGGCAAGAACATATACATGTACATTAAAGGCACAGTATGTAACTTTCTGGAGGTGGCACATCACCTGCATGGTTCCAAATTAAAAATGGAAATTAGTTAAAATAAAACTTCAGAACATTCTCCATAGATATAGATGAACTGCCATACTGTGGAATATTATTATCAAAGGAACATCATTACCATGGAAAGAAGCAGTAGGAGGCCCTCCTCCGGGACAAATCAGTCAGTTTTGTGGAGATGCAAGCCCACTAATAGTGTGGAGTGAATGAATAACACCATGTAAAGTGTTTTGGGTGTCTTGAGAGGAATAGTTAAATAATTATATATATGCTAATGAAACTCACTTAAACTAATCTAATGCATGTATTATAATGTATTTAAGGCAGCATTACTTTGTTGGTGAAGAAACTTTGCCATGACATCAGTGAAGTTTCCCTGGCTCATTCATCACATAATAACTGGATCTCCTGTTTCATCTTGGCACCATCTGCTACTGTAACTTAGTCAATGCCATTGACATTGTGTCATTGTGTTTTTTAATTGTCCCAACCTGACCGTAAATACAGTCACCCAGTCCCACAAGAATACAACAACAAAGATGCTGTGTGTGTGGCTTGATTCCTATTATGTTTGTTTTTGCATCTTCTGCTTCATGTAGTACTCTGAAGACGCTTAATGGACTGGAATGGAGTCCACAATGTAGCATTCAAATAAAGAAGAGAAATGTACATACAAAAGCTAATTGGCACTATTCAAAGACTGAATTAACGAAACAATAAAATATTATGAGAGCACAATCCCAAAGTGGGCCACACTCAGTAGTGATGTTAATTAATCTTAAGTGATAAGCAGTCATAAAAACCAGACATACCTTTTAGGTCAGGTCCTTCAGAGTTCCATGTGGCTATAACGTCAACAGTGTGGTCATGTGTGGCAGCTGTGCGCCGCACACCGTCACATACATGCCACAGACTGCTCCACTTCTTAATGATACTATTCTGAACTCAAAGCTGATTATAGGTCTAAGCTCCTGAGCCTCCAGTGATGTCAATGTGAGCATTGATTACTCTGTTTAACAAGTGAAGACACTTCAGAATAATAGTAGAATAAAGGCATAAAAAATATCATACAATATTGGGAAAAGGTGAGCACATGACTCTACTTGTGGTAGCTACTGAATTGCAAACTTAATCACACACCAAGTATTTGAGGAGTTGAGGGGGAGATTGTTGGCGTGTGTGACCTCACGTGACTGAGAGACTGAGCTGGGCACCATTGATTTTGACCATTCACAACAAGGCACTGAATTACTCTGCAACCTCAGAGTGATGCTTTGCAAACACTTTATTACACAAATACAATTGTTACTGAAAATAGTACTCTTGCAGCAAAACCAGTGTGTCACAATAAATATTTGATAGTCCACATTTGGCCAAAACATTCAAATTGTATGCCATGCTATTAAGATGTTCATTCATACAATGTCTTCAGTGACTTGGTATGGCAAACAGATATGTTACACATGGGGGATCTTGTCTAACTTACACAGGCTTCAGGATATGGGCTGCATGTACATAAACAAACTAAATCCACATTACATTGTAAGTAATGTGTGGCTTTTTAAAAAACAAACCATTGTTCTGGGTACGAAAAAAATAAATAAATCACCAACTCAAAAACAATACCGCATGGAATATTTGTCATTGAGATCACTGAGGCTTTTTCTCAGTAAAAATCAATTCTCAACAGTTACTATACTTCTCATCTGTTACATAAAGCAACTACTTAATAATGAAATAAAAATAATGAAAAGACAAATAAAAGGCTGGGTGTGTGCTGCTGACGTTTGGCACATACAGGCTTAAGAGATTAAGCCGAACTACCCTCTTGAGTTTGAATTGAGAAAAACTGAATAACTGAAAGTCCTAAATAATTTATACTTAAAATTAACAAGGATAAAGACAAACATTTTGTTGGAAGCTTAAGGGCAACTTGACAGAGATAATCCTGTCAAACAGCTATGAGGTGCCATCATAAATAATTCATTATGAATATTAAACTGAATGTTATGTAAAGAGTGACAAAATCATTGTTCTGTGAAAAAGTGAATCTCCTAAGGCTTTAAAAACTCAAAACAATAGTAAAATTGTAAATGTTTGGTCAGTGACAAGATGTACCTAAAGTACTGAAGCTTAGATTTCTTAACTCAAATTCACAAAATGTGGCTGAATGTGCACATTGCCCTGAAGAGTTACAGTAATAAGGACTCTAAAGAAATAGCTACACACACGCATAAATATATTTATATATAATATACTTTGTAATTTGAAATAGAAGATAAATTTATATATTACAAACATGGACAGACCGTCTACTCTATGATTTGTATAATCTTAGAGTAGTTATACAATGATATAAGGCACCTCTTAGTTTACCCAAGATTCCTCCCACAGAAGTTGGTTCTGGCTTCACTTCATATTGATCTGTGAAGGAAAGTATTGATAAGACTTTAAAGTGCACTAAATATGTGAATATGAGCCTTATAAAGGGGCACATACTTCTTTTCCTGTAGCATATAAAACCTGCCATGATGACGACCAGGAGCAGAGGTACAAGCAGCAGAGTCGTCATGACAATGGGGAACACACTTTGATCCTTGTTTGGCTTTGCCTCTGCCTTCGTCTTCTCTGCGTCCTCATCCACCATCTTCTGTATTTGAGGAACAATTTGCTTTTGTGGGCCAACGGTAGCCCTTTCAACTTCAGGCTCAGATTTCAGTTTGGACACTGGTTTAAGTTTGGCTTGAACATATGCCTCCACTTCTGAAATAAATGATCAAAATACAGTCACAAAACAGGTATACATAGTATTTATAAAAACAAAATATATCTCAGCTTTTTTGACAGCTCTATGTGCTTCTGAATAACATGATAACAATTAAAATCAATTACAATTATGACACTAACAAAAACAAAAAACAAAAACAAAAAAACAACAAAAACTTACTTTCAGAGGTAAACTTGTAGACTGCTTTTGTCCCTACATCCCCAACAAACACAGTGCCATCTTCGATCACAGTAATGTCATGTTGCATGTTAAAGCCCTGTAATGAAGTCAATAATGAAGTCAATAATGAAGCCATGATGTGCGGCGAGGTTCGTGGCTGGTGAGGCACTGATCACAATCAAATTTACAAACATATAAACCAGGTGTCAGCAAATAAATTTGGCCCTGGGCCAATTTCTCTCCCAGTGACTTGGGGCAAGAATAAACAATAATTTCAAAATAAAAGTTCCGAAGTCTGTATGAAATAGCTCTAATAGCTTGTTTCGTATTTTATTTTAATCCTTATTCTGGTTCCCCAATTTTCAATGGATTGAAGTCATTAAATTTCTTACCATTTCGTACCGAAAAGATCGGGTCTTTTGTCCCGTCGTCTGGAGCAAACCATTTAGCTCCTTTAGCGTTGGTCTTCCTTTAATTACAACCTCCTGCTTAGTCCGAAAGTCCAGTTTAGAAAACTGCTTGAGCTTTAATATGTAATCTTCCTCCATTTAAAAAGTAGGACCAGACATGAAGAAAAAAGTGAATGGACTGCTAAATTTGATTTGCTAATTCTAAATAGTAGCTTGTCACTGTCACTATTCTGCGGCCTCTATTCTGCGGAGTTACAAGAATCCCTAGGCTCACGAGTGCCCCCTACCATGAGGCAAGGTAACTACATGCCTCACCCGGTGCCTTTTCACAGCCGCTTAAAGCAGCAGCGTCACTGCTGAGCTACAGCACAGTCAGTCCATGTGAGGCACCTGTCGGTCGCTGGACTGTATATGGGGACCAGTCATGTCCATCAGTGTGACTGTGGTACATGTGTGTGATCCTGTGTAGACTCAGTGTTTAATAAAGTGTATTAGTGTGTATTAGTGTGTAATATGTGGTACATGGACATGTGGTACATGTCTGTAATCCTGTGAATCCTGCTCAGTGCTTCACATAGATTTTGATGAGACTCTGGTGGTGCAAATAGGCTTTTTGGATAATTCTATCTTATACACTAAGTGGAATATACATTTTGGCCTTTCTGCAGTTGTTTCTAATCAGTAGAGTAATTTTAGAGCTTTATGATGAGTAACAATGTGTGATTTGATCTGCCATGTATAGTCCAGGTCCTTTTTATACATTGTCAGATTATTCCAAACTGGGGAACCTCCATTGTTTCCTCTGGCAATGGGAAACTTCTGCTTATTGTGATGTTTTTATATAATCATAAGGAAATAATACAAATCTTTCATTCCAGAAAACATGTCTAAACATTCCAAAAGCCAAAAGGCCATGGACGACAGCGAGTGGGTCTCACGGCTCAGGTCTTTTGCCTCCACTGGTGCCTGACATCAGGAAACCGACCTGCACCAAGGCAACAGAAGTGGTACAATATGTATCAGAAGGTATGTTGAAAGCATATGGGACATCATACACATTACTTTATTACTATTGTGTATTTATTTTACACACTTTTAAGTTTATGCTGAACAAAGTCATACAGTACATACAACATCCAACATACAGAAAATATGCAGATTGCAAGATGGTGACTTGCATTTTCTTTGCAGATAGAAAAGTGCCCTTGGCAGCTCAGAGGTCAGCAGACACTTTTCTCTCAGCCACAGAAGTGGACCTGTGGATTTCATCATCAAAGGGTGATTTCCTTTTGGCAACATATCACAATGTATATAATTAACACAAAGATATTTGAACACCTTAATGTGTTTTTGGGCAATGTGTGTTGTTCCTATTTGAATTGTTATGGCAACAGGTCTGCTGACCTGCCTTACATTTGCATATTAATGTTATAACTTTAAATGATGTCTGCACGTATCGTACAGCTGGTGTTGACCTTATGTTGCTCTCTATGTGGACTGTGGCTGCTGCAAAGAAGTGGGTGAGACCAAACTGAAGACCACATTCAGTGGTTGGCCTGACTTACTTGTTTGCATTGACATCTGGCAATTTTTGTGGCGCCTGGCTGTGGGTTGTACCACTGATGCCCACCAGCTCTACCTCCTTTCATGGCTCGTATGTCAGCATGCATCTTTGAGTGGGATGCAGATGACCTGAATAAGCTGAGAGAGGTCAAGAGAGCACAATTAACCAAGGAGGGCTGAACTGCACTCACTGAAAAGCACATCACAAAGGCTGAGCTGGAACTGCAGGAAGACACGTGGAGAAGAGCAGACCATCCAGCTGTTGGATCGGCTCATCATTGAGCTTATGAGTGACAAGGGGAAGGATGCACTTGGTGTTCCTCTTTTGGACTAAGTAAGAATGCAGCTCCTCTGGTGTGTTCAGAAGAGGCATGTCAGGTGTATTCAGGATCCATCTGTTGTGGCACTGTCCACTCAGACTGGCACCGTCAGCAAAGGAGTCCAGCTGCAGACCCTGTGCGCTGCCAGAGGTTCCACATCTTTGGAGTCGTTCCACTGTCACTTAAATCGGTTCATTCCAGGTATGTGCAGTCTGATAATGCTGCTTATGTTTAATTCAAATGAATAACCCTGTTGGCAATGTACAATGAAGTCATAGGCCATTGTGTAGAAAGCAAATGGTAAATAGTACATCCACTGAAAGAGTTACACTTACAAATATCTTGGATTTTGGCTTCATGAAAACTTATCCTTTCATTATGTATATTATGTCAAAATTATGTAACAGTTTAAAATCTTTCTGAATTATCATTTTATTACAATAAAAAAAAAAAATAAAAAAAAAAATAATGCAAGCAGTGTTCCTCTCCGTACTGGATTATGGCGATGTGATGTACAGGCAGACTTCAGCCTCTACTTTGAAACCGTTGGATCCACTCTTTCACTCTGCCCTTTGTTTTATTACAGGGGATGGATTTGAAACCCATCACTGTATTCTCTATGAAAAAGTGGGCTGGCCATCACTGTCTGTTAGAAGAGAACAGCACTGTATGAAATTTATCGATAAGGGACTACTTCAAAACCTGCCAGAATACCTCGCGTGCATGTTAATCATTGATACCGGAGCATTTATTACCAGATCACATGACTGTATAAGTCTAAAGACTAGCCACACCAAAACTGAGACGGCTAAAGAGGCTTTTAGCTGCTTTGCTTCACAATAATGTAATACACTCCAACGAAAAGCAAAACTGGATACGTTGGTGACAAAGTCGCAATTTAATAATCTGGTAACAAACTTTTGCACACATGCCTGCACCTGTTTTTAATGTTTTATATGGACTGTTTGTTTTGTTTGTTTTTCTGTTTGTATAGTATTTTAAAAGGAGATCCCAAGTGCTCTCATTGGGTTCCCCTGTATAAATAAAGATACATAAATAAAATAAATTGAATTTGTGTAGGTACACATACTGTTTAGGTTTGGTGCATGCACTGCACATTATGCAGATGCAGTACGTGAATAGCAGCTTGTTGTGAATTGGTCACTTGCTGTGTCTTTGCAGCATTGCCGCCAGTACAGTTATGATTATGAAGTAATGTGTGACTTGTTTGCAAACTGCATTTACATCAGCCATGATGACATAGTAACAATTGTTGGTGAGGAAAACTAATCATTATTAGCAACTTATGAGTGTTCCAGCATAATGTAATCAAATTAGAATCGACGCTGATCAAGTTGTTTCTGGGGAGGAAGGCCGAAGATGTGTCTGAGAGTAGTTTGGTTCCTGCTCGTACAAGTCTGAGCACAGTGGACGTGCACAGCACTGCTTTTAGTTCCACTTCACGCCAGATGTGTGCAGTACAAAAACTCTAACTTGCGCAATGCTCCTTTAAGTCTTACATGATTGGAAGCACTGTACATTGTCAGCCCCTTTTTCAAAATGAAATATATAGGGTGCCCATAAAGTCAATTTACAGTTTTAAAAATGTATTACAAAGGAAACTGATGAGATATCTTGATCAGACTTCTGTTCTATTGTACTCAGTGGTTTCCATTGTTTTTTGCCTCATTAAATACATCTCTCTTTTACACAATCGATGTTTTCCTCAGATGTTCTTGGTTGCCCACTTCTCTTTCTACATAACACTGTCCCTGTCTCCATACATTTCTTGTGCCATACATGAACTGACATGATGGTGGATCTCTTCTAGACTTTGTTCTGTAGTTTCGCAGAGTCTGCATATCTGATTTTGTCTCAATAAACCATGATACACATTGTGCCTTCTCTTGAGGAGTATCCATTTCTCGGGTTCATTCAAACGGATGCCTCTTTAATCAACACAATGCCTGAATTACACAAATGCAATGTGATTAAAAACTTGTATAACTTCTGAGTAAAATAGAACAAATCTAATTCATATATCTCATCAATTTTCTTTGTAATTACATTTTAAAATTGTAAAGAGACTTTGTGGGCACCCTGTGTATAGTTGCATTTAATCCAGCATTAACAACATTTTTTTTTTTTAAATGTACTCAAATGATGAACCAGCTTACCTTGGTCCTGACTCTGAGCAACATCTTTGGGTGCTATATATTGGTTATCTTTGAAAGGAAAATAGTGGAGTCAATGTTTTGTATTAAACAACATTAAGAATGGCTTTTTTTGATTTTCAGAATCTAGATAAATGATAAAGTCAGACTCCCTGATTGAGAAGACTGTAAATATCCAAACAAAACCTGATCATTTCTATTATATTAGTGATTAGTAGTTTCACCTGGGCTCTATCTCCATTAACTATTGGCCAATAAAAAGGTTCTGGTGTCATTTGAAAACCCAATAATATGAGAAATACCTACCTGAAGGTCCCTTAAGGATCATAGAATGCATTGGATTTGGTGACACAACAATGGGGATGTTGGCCTCGGCTGGGATTTCCTGGAACAACTCTTTGGAGCCTGTTTTCATGCAGCTAGAGAAGGGGATCGCGTGTTTCCTGTCCATGTAGTACATTATGTAAAAATGGCACATCTCATCTTTAGAAGTATCACTGCACCAGGAACAGACACAAGAGCATTAGGAATCTAGTCATAAACATAACACTTAAAATACAAAGGAAACATTAAAAGAAAGCATTTACCCGATATAGGTGTTAGAGGTTCTCCCTTCACCAGTAAAAACACATCTGGCAGCAAGTGTGTCACCATATTTAACTTCCATATCTTTAATAACTGGATAAAAAGCCTGTAAACAGTAACATTAAGGGTTAATAAACCAAATACTAAAAAGGGACATATTATGTAAAATAAACATTTTGAGCCTTTAACCATGTTGTAAGTGTGTTGCTTCATCATTAGCTTACTCAAAGATGTATTTCGATGAATTTATGCATGTTTTAGTAATATTGTATTGTCCTCCATTTGAATGCTCCGATAATGTCTGTTTTCACCTCTCCCCATCTCTGCCAATCAGCAATAAAAACATGTAAACATCTGTCACTTACACAGAGAAAAGCCACTATGAGGAGGTGTGGCCGATCAGTTCTGTAGTATTGAACATCAAGTAAATGAGCTAGTTTCTGTTATTCAGTTGAACGTAACCAAGTAAAAGTAGTCAAGTACTATACTTAAATATAAATTTTAGGTATCTGTAGTTTAAGTTAGATTTTAAATTGAATACATTTTTACTTGTACTTTTACTTCACTGCATTTTAGAGCAGGTATCTGCACCTTCTATTCAACTACATTTTTGAACAGGACTGAAAAGTAAAAGTATTTTTTATTATTGCCTGAGATCTAATGAAAAGGCTGAGAGGTTCATTGTTTGCACAAACAAAAATATACAAATAAAACAGCTGAAAAAAATAAAAATACATTCAATTGTTTCTGTTGAACAAAATTCAGTACAAGTCTGTATCAAAAGCACTACATTCGATGCTTTATTAGACCTCAAAATCTGTGCAAAATCCTTTTACTTTTTAAATGGGTACTTTCATACTTTTACTTTTTTCATGTGATACTTTTACTTGAGTATTTCTCTGCTCTGGTAACTGTATTTTTACTTAATTGACAAAATTAGATGAATATTACAGGATACAATGAACAAAATGTTTTATAAATATCTATGTCAGGGCTTGACATTAAGCACTTTCAAGAAGTGGATGCCATTTTTTACTTGCCCAACACCCAGGCCTACTTGTTTGTTAAAACAAGAGTGTTGACTAAATGGGTTGAGAGGGCGTAGTCATACTTTTTCCTTTCTGGTGGCCTATATCTGGAAACCGAACAACAAAACCTTAAAATTGTACACTACCAGTCAAAAGTTTGGACTACTTTGTACATTGTAGATCCATAGTGAAGTCATCAAATATATGCAGCAAAGCATACAAATGTTAAATAACTCTAAATATTGTATATATAATAAATCTAATTATACTGTTATATTAAAGATTCAGATTCTTTAGCCACCCTTTGGCTCTGCGCTTGGCTTTTTTCTCAGTGAGCTTCATAATGAAGTCCCTGAAATGGTTTTCACTCCACAGGTTTCACTTGTCATGGTTCATTAGGGGAATGCCAAGAGTGTAAAGCAGTGATCAAAGCAAAAGGTAAAGGCTATTTTGACAAATCTGAAATATATAAAACACACTTCACACTATATTCCTCATGTGTCCATTCATAGTTTTAATGTCTTCAGTGAGAATCTACAGTGTGAATAATCATGGAAAAAAGAAGAAACATAAATGAAAAAGTGTGTCCAAACTTTTGATTGGTCATGTACAACAGATGACCAATTACAGCCATCTTCTTTTCGTTTACTTCGTTTACTTCCTTTACTTCTATCTTGCATCCACTCAGAGTTATAAGAGCTCAAACACCGGGTGACAACATGCCACATCTGGGCAGGTGTCACAATGTTCATCATAATTTTATAAACTATAACTAATATGATTATTTATGATGGTGGAATCAACAACAGTTTTTTTTTTTTTTTTTTTTTTTTTACAAATGATTTCTATAGAATGAATGAAAATGTGACAGGAACATCTATAGCCTAGGTGCTGTCATCCTGTAGAAAAGCCACTGTGACAACATGCTCTTTCACTGCACACTGTTTTGCACTTTACAAAGAACAGTACAATACTATGATGCAGTCATAGGCCTGTATTTGATTTTAGGATATAGTGTTGTTTTAAAGGATTTTAAGGGATTCCATCTCTTAGTTTAATCTCTCTAAGCTCACCCACAGTTTTAGAAACAGACTTTCACTGTCTTTCACTTGCACATAACACATAGCATTTCAAATATTTTAGTGGCAGTACACTCATTATCATTGCAGTGAACAACATTGTCCACTCGTAAACCTATTTATTTGTTTATGTCCAATCCTCCAACAAACCAAATAATTAGTTATTATAAATGGGGGCTAGACAGATGTTGCTGTATTTTTACTTCCCCATTCGGGCAACTAGACAGAGGAGAGCACTTGCCCGAACAAAACCTTTAATTGCCCTGGACCAGCTGACAACCGTTAATGTCGAGCCCAGTATGTATGTTATAGTTTAACACAAAATACATGGAAAAGCATAATATGACTACATCATACCTGTGGAAGCTGAGGGGACTGTCTCCCAATCAAGGTCCACTTTCTATCTCTGACCCTGTAGCCACTTACCACTTTACCTAAAGCACAAACAGTTATGTGCACTGCTGATGGTTTATGTGCGCAAGCATGTACCTACAACTTACCGAGGCGGTGAGTGTGAGTCCTGAAGGCAAACGGGTACATGGGGTATGAAGTGTATTCACAGGCAACATCCGCATTTGTAACTGGCAAAGCAAAGTCAAGAAATTGTTTTTGTCAAGGCAAATGTGGTAGCTAAACATAAAGAAAATGAAAGTTAGAGCTACAATCTTCCATGTTTCAAGCATGTTCACAAACTTGTGAACACATGATAATAGCTAAAAATAATACATTAGTTGCTATGGAAACGCATAATTAGAGCGGCTTCATTTATTAAGGACAAGCGTTCCAGCAAGACATGTAATTGTAAAGCCTTTTGTAATTGTAAAATTACAGTGCCTAACCATACTAAAAACATGTTATTAGCCATATTTGATGCAGGTTTTTAAATGAGACATTCAATGCACAGCCACAGGATGCAAATGACCAATAAAAATTGTATTATAGAAATATGTCAACTCTTACCAATGTTTCCAGGAGGAATGACTGTATCTACTGCCTTCAAAATATATATACCAGCAATAAATGGCTGCCTAGTAAAAAAGAGAAATGTAACATTGTTCAACTAATTCTTTAACAAATTAAAAAATAACAACCTAATAATCTTACAGTTTAGTTGTCATAGTCAGAGAGACTCCCGAGCAATCCTTATGATGGTCTGTAGGATAAAACAGAATTTTTTGTGTGTTCTAGACATATGAAACATGTGTTCATTAAAATGTATGACCCTACTTTCTAAATACATAAAAAGAGAGATAAAGATGTAGAGTTACCTTTAAAAGCAGTTGAATCACCATAATGCACTTGTAGTACAAAGTAGGGAATATTTGAATGCCCTCCAACTTTAAACCCAACATCTACAAAAAAGAACAAATGATGTATGTATGTAAAAAAATGTTTTTTATTGTATTTTTTATATCAGATGGCAATGATTAGATAAAAATAAATAATGATGAGTGTGACCTTTTGGCAGTTTGGTTGGTGGTGCGTTTAAAGCCCAGGCATACAAAACGGAGGACTTATCTTCACAGGTTCCATGTGAACTGCCACAATCCCTATAGAAACCACAGAGTTCGACAGATAAGCAAATTCTAATGAAGAAAAAAAATATGATTCATAGTTATTACACTATCATAGTTGCAACGTCAGCGACCACATTGAACTGAAAGCTGGTTAAAAAAGACTATTTCCTCAGATTGGTTGGTTGTCTTAGTAAAAGCTGATCAATTTTGGGATGTTTTATATCAGCATCAGAATCAGAATCAGAATAAGTTTTATTGCCATTGTCCGTGAGCAGAGCTCACAGACTAGGAATCACTTCGGTGATAAAGTGCACATAGAACACACACAAAAAAAACAGACTGAATAAATACAAATACAAATAATGGCATGCAGGTAGAAAATATATACAATATATACAATAGCGGCATCAAAACAACAACAGTGCAACATGGGTTATTTAGTGGCCAGTGTTATAAAGTGTCCAGTTTAGTGCAGGTTTATAAAGTGTTAAATGTTACCGCAAGTAATGACAATTTGTAAAAACTAATGAGAGTTGCTAAAGAATGTTGATCAATGCAAAAAAGGACTTACTATTGCCCTTTTAAAGCTATTTTTCACTGCATACAGTTCAGGGACATGAAAAAGTGCTGTAGGTGTTGAGGCTTACCAGTAGCCACTTGTAGAGACAGGAGTCTGGCAGCTAAACAGTAGCATGTGATGAACTGTGTCCATCCTGGCATAAGGAATAAAGTCCACTGAAAACAGAGTCAATACAGCAAACATTAACATCACCTCAAACTATAAATATGAAAGAAGATGGAAATAAAAACAGATACTGACTGATGTAGACCTCTTGATTTGTTGGTACAGGAAAGGCCATGCACAAGTATGCGTCCGACTAAAAAACATGTAGCACATAAGGTATATTAGATTTAGAATTTAAACCCAACATCTACAGGATGCAACTGTAAATGAGTGGTGCAATTACTTACATGAGAGGGAACAACACCTGGCATTCGAAGATCTACTGTGAAATTGTTGGAGTTCCCCCTGAACAGAGGCTGCCTGGATACTGGACCACAGCTTCCAGGTACATTTTGATCAGACCTGGGAATTAGCACAATAATTGTGTTACAACTTTAAACATGTATTGTATTAGTAAAATTTATTACAAACAAAAATAAAAACAATGAAAAAATAAAAGCAAAATCCAAACCTTTTAAACTTGTGGAGTTGATCAGTTATCGCCAGGCTATGTGTGACACAGACGACAGCCAGAGTCATCAAACAGCAAAGAGAAAGACTCATTTTGCCTCTGCACCTTTTTCTGTCCACTGGATTTCAGATGCAGAAAGAAGGCAGCTTAAAAGCAGTCATTGAGAAACCAAAGAGGTGACATCACAAGGGAGGCGTGTCTGTCTGTTACCTGTTATCCTGGATGTGGATGCTGTATAATTTCTCTTCTTTTTCTTTACATGTTCCTATGAAATAATCATACACTAACATCACAAAATGCTTCTTTTAGAATTACAATTTAACCAACGTTTTCTCTTACAGCAGCAGATAACGAAGCCAGCAGAAATGCCAGCTCTGAACAAAATTGACACATGTATATACACACATATATGTAAATGTGTCAAAAGGGGGAAACTATAAAATTACTTTTAGTTTTTCAAAATTTAATTGTGATAAAACAGGTGTTATCATTTAGAGACTGTTTTCCATTAACGACAAAACCTGTAACCTGACAACGCCCTTCAAGACAAAGAACCACAGAACCAACCACCACAGCTGGATCTGAACCAAAAGCTCCTTCTGAGCAGAAAGACACACGTTCTTCTCCTGGACAGAACCAGACCTGCATCATTAAATCCATCCTTCTGTTTCAATGTCACTGGAGGAAAACATCAGAAAAATTCAGCTATTCATTTCTTTTCATGTGACTCAAAAGTACTCGACCTGTTCCTCGTGTCCCCAGCCACAGCCATGAAGATCACATGGGCTGAAGGACAACTCCAGAGACGAGCTGTGGACAGAGAGATGCCAAGCTGCGTGCGGACGGAGAGTACAGCCATGTGTGGTCAGAGGGAGGACACAGGGACAGAGGACAGGCGATGGGAAAGATTTAACTGAACAGCGCCACCATCATGTTAAAACAGCATTCATCGTTTGACTACAAATCATAAAGGATAAGGACAAACTGAACTGAACACAACAGTGAACTAAATTTGAACTTGAACTTGAATTTCATCTCAATTAACAAACTAATGGGGCTTCATATCCATGAACTGTGTTTTGGATTCACAACAATGAAAGTTTCTGTGCATGTTCTGTTTGTGACAATGATTGTTTATGAAGTATGATTAATGAATAATCAAAAGGGAGAAGTGTGATGGAAATTTTAGTATATTCATGTTGTGTCTTTAAAAGCATTTGATCACATGAGTGAGATCACATCAGTGTCAGACCCAGACCAAACATTAACATGTGTGAAGCTCTGTCTCCATCCTACAGGAAACTCGTTATTGTTCTACCTCTCTAAGTGTAAAAGTTCATTATCTCATGGGTGTGAAACAAAAAGTCACTCTGGCTGCAGCAGATCCCAGGAAAAACATCAGACATCTCAGTCCAGAAAAGTGCAGTACTAGGAACAGCAAGATACTGCACAGAACCCTCAAGCTTCCAGGCCTCTGGTCAAGGTTCCAGCGAGGTCCGAGCATGGAAAAAGAGGGGATGAGAGACCACCCGCGAAGGGTGAGGAGGAGATTATAGATTTTTTATATATATGTGTGTATATTTATATATATATACATACACATGTACACACACACACACACACACACACACATATATATATATATATATATATATATATATATATATATATATATATATATATATATATATATATATATATATATATATATATATAGTCCTCAATATAGCATTCAAATAAAGAAGAGAAATGTACATACATAAGCTAATTGGCACTATTCAAAGACTGAATTAACGAAACAATAAAATATTATGAGAGCACAATCCCACACTCAGTAATGATGTTAATTAATCTTAAGTGATAAGCAGTCATAAAAAGCAGACATACCTTTTAGGTCAGGTCCTTCAGAGTTCCATGTGGCTATAACGTCAACAGTGTGGTCATCAGTGACGTGCGGTGAGGTTCGTGGCTGGTGAGGCACTGATATCATCACAATCAAATTTACAAACATATAAACCAAGTGTCAGTACATTTGGCCCCGGGTCAGTTTCTCTCCCAGTGACTTGGGGCCAGAATAAAAAAGAATTTCAAAATAAAAGTTCCGAAGTCCGTATGAAATAGCTTTAATGGTATCAAACAAAAAGCAGGTTTTGTATTGTTTTTCTTATCCTTATTTTGGTTCCCCAATTTTCAGTGGATTGAAGTCATTAAATTTCTTACCATTTCGTACCACTCTGTTTGAAAAGAGCGAGTCTTTCGTCCCGTCGTCTGGAGCAAACCATTTAGCTCATTTAGCGTTGGTCTTCCTTTAATTATAACCTCCTCCTTTGTCCGAAAGTCCAGTTTAGACAACTGCTTGGGCTTTAATATGTAATCTTCCTCCATTCAAAAAGTAGGGCCAGACAAGAAAAAAAATAATACATTTTTTCTCTGTAATGACAGGTGAGGCACGACCTCACCTGACCGCACGTCACTGGTGGTCATGTGTGGCAGCTGTGCGCCGCACACCGTCACATACATGCAGACTGCTCCACTTCTTAATGATACTATTCTACTATTCTATTCTCAAAGCTGACTGTAGGTATAAGCTCGTGAGCTACCAGTGATGTCAATGTCAGCATGGATTACCCCGTTTAACAAGTGAAGAAAAAAAAATCATACAATATTGGGAAAAGGTGAGCACATGACTCTACTTGTGGTAGCTACTGAATTGCAAACTTAATCACACACCAAGTATTTGAGGAGTTGAGGGGGAGATTGTTGGCGTGTGTGACCTCACGTGACTGAGAGACTGAGCTGGGCACCATTGATTTTGACCATTCACAACAAGGCACTGAATTACTCTGCAACCTCAGAGTGATGCTTTGCAAACACTTTATTACACAAATACAATTGTTACTGAAAATAGTACTCTTGCAGCAAAACCAGTGTGTCACAATAAATATTTGATAGTCCACATTTGGCCAAAACATTCAAATTGTATGCCATGCTATTAAGATGTTCATTCATACAATGTCTTCAGTGACTTGGTATGGCAAACAGATATGTTACACATGGGGGATCTTGTCTAACTTACACAGGCTTCAGGATATGGGCTGCATGTACATAAACATAACTAAATCCACATTACATTGTAAGTAATATGTGGCTTTTTAAAAAACAAACCATTGTTCTGGGTACGAAAAAAATAAATAAATCACCAACTCAAAAACAATACCGCATGGAATATTTGTCATTGAGATCACTGAGGCTTTTTCTCAGTAAAAATCAATTCTCAACAGTTACTATACTTCTCATCTGTTACATAAAGCAACTACTTAATAATGAAATAAAAATAATGAAAAGACAAATAAAAGGCTGGTGTGTGCTGCTGACGTTTGGCACATACAGGCTTAAGAGATTAAGCCGAACTACCCTCTTGAGTTTGAATTGAGAAAAACTGAATAACTGAAAGTCCTGTATAATTTATACTTAAAATTAACAAGGATAAAGACAAACATTTTGTTGGAAGCTTAAGGGCAACTTGACAGAGATAATCCTGTCAAACAGCTATGAGGTGCCATCATAAATAATTCATTATGAATATTAAACTGAATGTTATGTAAAGAGTGACAAAATCATTGTTCTGTGAAAAAGTGAATCTCCTAAGGCTTTAAAAACTCAAAACAATTGTAAAATTGTAAATGTTTGGTCAGTGACAAGATGTACCTAAAGTACTGAAGCTTAGATTTCTTAACTCAAATTCACAAAATGTGGCTGAATGTGCACATTGCCCTGAAGAGTTACAGTGATAAGGACTCTAAAGAAATAGCTACACACACGCATAAATATATTTATATATAATATACTTTGTAATTTGAAATAGAAGATAAATTTATATATTACAAGCTCTTCGAGCAGCAGCTATTTTTCCTGTTGTGCATTTTATAATGGAAAATGCTGAAGGAAGGCAAAATACAGACAAAAAGGCACCAAATTACAAGTAAAATGCTACAAAACTGAAATGGCGATTGAATAATTACATACAGACTGATGTTTGCAGCTTTACTACATTTTAGGGCAGTTATATTTGTACTACAGTGCCATTATACAATTATTTAGTTTGGTTCAAAAAGACACAACAATTTGCAGTTCAGGAAAAGTCTCCAGCGTTTCAGTTAATGGCCTCATTTAAATTTTGGATTGACCAGAGTGAAGAGGGGGTGAGTGGCACAGCACGGAGGTGTCAGCGCATTGAATGTTTGAGAAATTATAATTAAATATCTTACCCTGCTTTTTGCTATGTACAACACTTCACGACTACAGAGACAAACTGTCCATTGTACAATATAACCTCACTCGCTCCTGCTCAACTCTGGTCATAATGCCGCAAAAGGGGAGCGGGTGGGGGGGGGGTTTGGCCTGGTCCCTTAGAAACAAAACGGTAACTGGTTATTAAAATATTTATCAGAAATTCTTTCTCTTGCAATGCAATATAATTTTCAGATTTACGACTAGTTATTAATTATCTAGAAATTCTCTGTTAGACATTTTCTCTTTGGAATCTATAAATTTACTTGAAATGTCAAGACCTCTTAAAAGTCATTGTAAAATAATTATTATTAACTGTCCTGAATGTATTTACATTATAAAACAAAATAGGCCACAATATACACTGAATATATAAATAGGAAAAACATTGGCAACAAAACTGGACATCCTGATAATGTAAGCATGGACAGACTGTCTAGGAGGTGCGGGGCGGGGGCAGGGCGGAGTACTCTTCGTTCTCAGAGTCACTGCTGTCCTCGTCGATCCTCTCCTGGTCACTGCCCTCGGTGCTCAACTGGTCAAAGCCCTGCCGACTATAGCCTTTGTGAGCTGCAAAGAAGTTCCCCAGGTTCAGGCTGCCTACAGCTTTACCTGTTAAAAAAGAGAGAGAATTAAATAATGTGGTTTATTTTCAATGCTTTGACGCCAATGATTTGTATAATCTTAGAGTAGTTATACAATGATATAAGGCACCTCTTAGTTTACCCAAGATTCCTCCCACAGAAGTTGGTTCTGGCTTCACTTCATATTGATCTGTGAAGGAAAGTATTGATAAGACTTTAAAGTGCACTAAATATGTGAATATGAACCTTATAAAGGGGCACATACTTCTTTTCCTGTAGCATATAAAACCTGCCATGATGACGACCAGGAGCAGAGGTACAAGCAGCAGAGTCGTCATGACAATGGGGAACACACTTTGATCCTTGTTTGGCTTTGCCTCTGCCTTCGTCTTCTCTGCGTCCTCATCCACCATCTTCTGTATTTGAGGAACAATTTGCTTTTGTGGGCCAACGGTAGCCCTTTCAACTTTAGGCTCAGATTTCAGTTTGGACACTGGTTTAAGTTTGGCTTGAACATATGCCTCCACTTCTGAAATAAATGATCAAAATACAGTCACAAAACAGGTATACATAGTATTTATAAAAACAAAATATGGAAGAAAAACCTACCCTCAAGCTCTTGAACTTCAATCCCAGCTTTTTTGACAGATCTATGTGCTTCTGAATACCATGATATCAATTAAAAACAATTACAATTATGACACTAACAAAAAATAAAACCAAAAATAAAAACTTACTTTCAGAGGTAAACTTGTAGACTGCTTTTGTCCCTACATCCCCAACAAACACAGTGCCATCTTCGGTCACAGTAATGTCATGTGGCATGTTAAAGCCCTGTAATGAAGTCAATAATGAAGCCATACCTCTGAGCAGGCACCTATTGCTCTGCATGACTTATTTGTATAGCTTACCTTGTGGTCTGGTTGGAAGGTGTCAATTATATCCTTAGTAGAATAATTGATTACAAAACCCTTTGCAGGTGCAAGGCCAAATTGAGGTTCGCAAATAACAGCATAGATCAACCCATCTAAACATAAACATAACATGTACATGAATGATACTTACAATACCTATTATGAGAACTTGTATAAACTCAGGGTCTGACCTCCAACAGGGCTATATGTGATCGCAAAGACTCCACCAGAAAATTCCTCTTTCTTGATTTCTTTGACAAACTCCCCAGTGTCAGCGATAAAGCATTGGATACGACGATTTTCCCTGTCGGCAACACACACTTCGCGCCTATCGGGAAGGAAGACCAGACTGTGGGGTATCCTAAATGGGGAGCGCCTTCTTCTGTCCGTGTAGCCTTAGAAATAAAGTAAAAAAGCTCAGTTAGCAAGACAATGGCCTTCACACCTCAAAAATAACTTCTCCTTTGTTTAAAAGCTCAAGCTATGTCATTTTCAGGTCATTAATTTAAAAATACAAGCAGTTTTCATAAATATGAGTATTAATACCTCCACCCCACTGAGACAAGTATTTGCCATCAGCAGAAAACTTGAGTATTCTGTCATTGCAATAGCCATCTGAAATAAAGATGTTTCCATTTTCACTGTCTACTGCAACATCAGTGGGTTTGCAGAAGTGGTAATGGTCACTTCCTGGTACAAAAGCCTCTCCCAGACTCAGAAGTATTTGGTCTCTGCTGTCACTGCTCACTTTGAAAACCTAGACAACACCACCACTCATTAGTTATAACTTAAATTATTATATTATTTATAAATATACATAAAAAGTGTAGTAAATGTGTTAAAATTGAAAAGAGCAATTTAACAGTAGCACAAACCTGATGAAGAGCAACATCGGTCACCCAGTAATGGTTTCCATCTGCAGTTATTCCATGAGGCAAATAAAACCTTTAAAAACACACATATGCTAGCTTAACAAAAAGTACTACGTTCTTCGTCCAAGAGCACAAATCATAATCATAGAGCTTACATGTTCCTGCCTGATGCCTTTTGGATCCTGCCATTTACAGTGTCAAGAACCAAAATAGTGGATTGCTGAATTGGTCCGAGAGTTTTCTGCTGGTATCTATTTTTTGAGTCAAATGATCTTAAAACACAATATATTTAAAACAATTTTCAGTATGAATACATGTATGCTTGGCAATGAGCTATGTAGAAAATCATGTACATAAGAGAACCATACTTGTTTTCCCAGGCACGGTCACCACGATGGAAAACGACCAGGTTTGAGTCCGAATCTATGGCGACTCCTGACACCTGCCCCAGCTGAAGGGGTCTCTGTGGCCAATTTATCACTTGCTCCAAATGAAAATCTACAGAGAACATGTTTTTTAAGGTCAGGTTCAGAGAATTAACCTATGAGTGTGTTAGACAAACATTACACACATTTGAATTTAACAAGATAACAATGACGCAAAACCAAAGTCCAAAAGTAAAACAGGATATCACACATAAGACCAGAGAGCAGCACAATAACTCAATGGCCATGTCAGGAGGGTGGGGTATTGACAGAGCTTTGGGTATTGCATCATAAGAGATATTCTCTTGCAGAGAAGTTAAAGCAGGATTAAGTGTAACCTTTCAGCTACTGCATTTGTATACAGGGCTTTGTATGACATTTAAACAGCCCTATTGGGACAATAGATTTGCAAATACCATGAACTCATAAACACATTTTAAACACACCCTTGCCTCTAAAGGATCTGCTTGTCAAACAGTTAGTTCAAACAGTTACGACATTAAATTTAATCTATATTTTGTATTTCAAGTTCCTTACAGAAGGTTTGGGGAAAAAAATGAAGATGGAACAAGGACAGCCTTTAACAGTAATTGTCCTATGCACGTATGGCTTGCATAAAAAATATCCATAGTGAAAAGATACAGTTTAGTACTTTAAACTATTCAAAAGAAAACATGAGGGCAACAGCATGAAGTCCACAACACTTGCTGGACCCACCTTGTCCTTCAGCTAGCAGCTTGCTTCGTAGAGGCTTTGGCATATCCTCAAGCTGATGGAATTTGTGGACTCTGTCCCTCACCAAAACAGGATCTTCCCTGGCTTTGTAGACTAGTTTACCAGAAGGAGAGGCCAGCTCCTTGCTTAGCATTATGTTTCTAATGTGAGCCACCAGCTCGTCCTGGGCTCTAAGCATGTCGCTGGGGCTAAACTTGTGAAAATAACCTACATCTTTGCTCTGCCTTAACAGCTTTGAAATTAGTGAATACAGGTCACCTGCACAAAGAGACAGTAAAGAGCAGGAATAAAAGACATGGAAACTGACAGCAAGATGCTACAGCTGCATATGCAAACAGAGAGGGCATCTGTTCTAATGTTTGAACCAGTCTAAATGTAAGATTCAACTAAGAAGGACAGGTTAGCCAGCAAGAAAATGGAGAGAAATGATGAATGTCAGTAAAATGCCTTTTTTTCCCCCAGTTAATATGGACTACTTTAATAAAGCTGACAACACTGGTTGACACTGGTTGAAAATAATTATAATATAACTTATAAACAGCACTCAAACATACATATTGAGGAAAAAAGAACAATCTTACTATTAAAGAGGGGGTATTTTACTTTTATATGCTAACACATACATATTTAGATCACCATGTTACCTTTTATTGTTTTGAGAAAGCTAAATTCGCCAAAAACAGTGCATCTCTTGAGTCTCCCCTCCTTTTGCCATCCCCTCAATGAGCTTTATCAGATTTGCATCACCCTGCATCCCACTAATGAAACTACTGCACATCGCATCAGGTTTGTGAAACTGAAGTGTATTGTTTTCATGCTTTTGTATTTGTATTGTATTTATTTTCTTTAATTGTTGCGCAGGAGAATGGGTGACACAGGCTGAGCATTGGACAGAATCTTACAGCCAATAGTAAAGAGGGTTCAAACAGGGTTCAGGAGAGATCACTAAAACGTGCATGGATGACAGCTAAAACCTCTTCAGACATATTTTTGAGGAGAGAATACTATTGTAACGTGGTAGAAAGCTCAAAAAAAGTTGATTTTGCACAATACCCCCTCTTTAATGTAATATACAGTTTGTGCTAGTCAGAGGTGCTGTTTGTGGTCTGACATCCATTTCAGCTTCAAAGGTGCATTGCGCAAGTTAAAATGCTCAAAATGACAATATTTCAGTCCTATACTTGCTTCAGCAATTGCCTGATGCACAGAATGAGTTTTTTTTGTTTCCCCTGCCTCTATAAACTCACACAGTCAATTATAGGAGAGCTGTCTCAGAGGAAGTGATGCAGTGCGTGTCCTTGGTTCACTGGACCTGACTCCCTGACACACTGTCATGAGCGGGGTTTTTGGCGATCATAGCAGAATTGGAAGATGAATTCTGCATCATCAAGAAAAAGATCGACCTTCAGCCAAACATCCATCAGAAACGTTAAATCAAGAAAACTGGTTGCACTAGATAAAATCATTCTTCAGAGTAGAGTCTGACTGGTGCCAGAGTTGGACAAGAGTAAACATCTGAGCAGCATTTGGGAAAATGGAGAGAGCTCAGATCTACTCTGGGTATGAGAAGCGATGTTTTGCAAGATCCTTCAAAAAAGACATTGGTTATAATTACCCTTTACACATTTGAATTTAACAAGATAACAATGAAGCAACTTTTGACATTGGTCTAAACCAGTTTAGGACTTCATATCAAATGTGGTAGGTATTGTGAAACAAGTGTTGATACAGGGCTTTAGGTACTACATCTTCTCTGGCAGATAAGGTAAAGCAGGATTAAGTGTAACTTTTCGGCTATTGCATTGGTTTACAGAGCTTTGTATGAAATTTAAACAGCCCTATTGGGACAACAGGTTTGCAAATTGCATAACTGTTAGAACCAGATATACCATAAACTCATAAAGACATTTTAAACACACCCCTGCCACTAAAGGATCTGCTTGTCTTTAGTTCAAACATAACATTAAATCTGTATTTGTATTTCAAGTTCCTTTTAATTTAGTAAATGTCCTATGCAAGTATGGCTTGCATAAAAAACATCCATAATGAAAAGATACAGTTAAGTACTAAAGTAGAGTACTAAACTATTCAAAAGAAAAGATGAGGGCAACAATTGTCCACAACAATTGTTGGACCCACCTTGTCCTTCAGCCAGCAGCTTGCTTCGTAGAGTTTTTGGCATATTTTGTGGACTCTGTCTCTCACTAAAACAGGATCTTCCCTGGCTTTGTAGACTAGTTTACCAGTAGGAGAGGCCAGCTCCAAATACATCTAGAGCCAGAGTTATAAGCTATTTTCATCCACAGAGCTCAAAATCACCAACAAGGACTCACAACTGTATAGTCGTAACAACAAAGAACAATCTGCCGTCCCCTTTACACAGCAGACTGTGGCCAAACAGTGCATTTACCAAACGGACAGATATCAGAACGTTACAAACATGTGCACATGACAGCGCTGATACACTTAAAACACCAGAGGTGAGCAGAGAGTCCACTGTCACATAAGTGATGTCTTTTTAGACATCTGTAAACCCTGAGTGCACGTCACACGCCAAAAAACGATGTTTATCAGTACAATCCACAAGAATCTGCACATTTCCTCACGTGTGTATTCGACCACATCTTCTGAAGGCTTATATTTCTCATTCTTATCTAGATGGCAGCCAGTCAGCACATCCGCTCCAATCACATTAAACTACAACAGTCCGAGGTGTTGGAAAATGTCTTCACATCACTTATAGACACAGTCCTAAAGTCGGGAAAATAATGCGTAAGGTCTGGTCCAATTCCATCTTCCAGATTCGGTGACATGAAATTTTGTCAGATCCGCTAACTTCATATCTGGCTGAAGGGTTATTGCAATGCTCTTGGAATTTCTTTTGTGGATATTTTTTGTGGATTCTGGAGGCAGAATAATGTGTTTGCCCATGATGGCATTCATTGAAATAGAAACAGAAAAAAACTGTGTGTTGAGTGACAATATTAAACTAACGCTGGAGTCTGCACCTAATAGGTCACTGAGTGACTCCTTAATCCAGAGGATAAACAGCAAAGAAAGAAATTATCATGTAATTTGCTTGACATCTATATTACTAGCAAAGGCATCAAATTGATCCCAGTGAAACTCAAATAAAGTTATTATCCCTAAGGATCCAGATGTATTTAAGATTCAAAACTTCAAGACAAGGAAGGTACTGGGAATTATACATATGAATGTAAGTAGTATCTTATCTAAATTAGATTATATTAAAGTCTGGGTAGATCAAACAGACCCAGATATATTTATATTTTCTGAAACCTGGCTATCAAAAATAATAAGTGATAAGAAAATCAGTATTGAAAATTATAGTTTTTCATTGTAACAGGCAATCTTGTTACGTGCTGGCGCCCCATTATCTAAAGTGTGTTTTATATTTTTGCTTGTTTTGGGCGTGGCTGGTCGCAATATAAATACGTCGCCTATACATCGCGCTCTGGCTCTCGCGCACTGGCTCTCGCGCTCTGGCTCTCGCGCACCTGAGGCGCGCTCTCCTCGGCTCTGACGGCTGCTCGTTGCAGGCCGCACTGCTCCAGTTCGCCTTTTTGTGTTTGACCTGGTGGGACCGGCTGTCCTGTTTTCGCTTTTGTTTGATAAGTTTAGTTTTGGGACGTTTTCGGTTTTAGGTGAGTGATGTCCGCACCGGCTTCTCCGGCCCTGTACGGGGTCGGTCCGGTGCCGCATCCGTTTGCTCAGTTAGGGCGGTTCATCAGGTCCACCTTTCTATTGTTATTCTCTGACCTGTATGACAGTAATGTCGGGCTCACGTCAGCATTCCCTGACCTTGATATGGCCTTAAACTTTTTATTAATACATTTAATGAAATTGTAGACCGACATGCGCCTAAAAGAAAAAAATAGAATGAAAAACTAGCAATCCTTGGTTCAACTTAGAAATTGCAAGTTTAATTAGAGAAAGGAATGCTGCCTGGAAAACTGCACACAACTAGGTTGGATTTGGATTGGGCATTTTTTCGTTGCAAGAGAAATAAATATTTATTATTTATATTAGCAGTCAAAAAGGCAAAAGCATCTTACTTCATGTCTGCGTTGATAGTGGAAAGTTACAGAGGGCAGTCAGATCCCTCTCAGAATCTAGTATTCAGAATTTACCAACCAATATTTTATTTATAATGAGCAAGGTGCAAATCTTTAAACGCTAAATGGTACATCCACTGAAAAAGTTACACTTACAAATATCTTGGATTTTGGCTTCATGAAAACTGATGTTTTAATTATGTATATTATGTCAGAATTATGTAAAAGTTTAAAGCTAAATGATCATTTTATTACAGAAACAAGTATTGTATCCCAATAAAATTACAGAAAAGAAATAATGCAAGCAATGTTCCTCTCCGTACTGGATTATGGCGATGTGATGTACAGGCAGACTTCAGCCTCTACTTTGAAACCGTTGGATCCACTCTTTCACTCTGCCCTTTGTTTTATTACAGGGGATAGATTTGAAACCCATCACTGTATTCTCTATGAAAAAGTGGGCTGGCCATCACTGTCTGTTAGAAGAGAACAGCACTGTATGAAATTTATTGATAAGGGACTACTTCAAAACCTGCCAGAATACCTCGCGTGCATGTTAATCATTGATACCGGAGCATTTATTACCAGATCACATGACTGTATAAGTCTAAAGACTAGCCACACCAAAACTGAGATGGGAAGATGAAAAGATGGGAAAGAGGCTTTTAGCTGCTTTGCTTCACAATAATGTAATACACTCCAACGAAAAGCAAAACTGGATAGGTTGGTGATATAATTATATTTGGCCCACAAGACCATATCAAATATGTATTAGAGCTGGCCCGCACCAGTATTGCGCATGCACCACGAATCCCAGAATGCGTTGCAAACGTGTTGGCACTTACCCCCAACACTTATTTCACTTAATTCACCCCTTCTGAAAAACACACAGATATTGTAGTGAAAATTTTACTTAGTGACTTAGTCCCAGTTTTTAATTTAGGCCCTCTGTGAATGAGTTTTACACCCCTGTTTTATATGGACTTGTTTGTTTTGTTTGTTTTTCTGTTTGTATAGTATTTTAAAAGGAGATCCCAAGTGCTCTCATTGGGTTCCCCTGTATAAATAAAGATACATAAATAAAATAAATTGAATTTGCGTAGGTACACATACTGTAGGTACACATTATGCAGATGCAGTACGTGAATAGCAGCTTGTTGTGAATTGGTCCCTTGCTGTGTCTTTGCAGCATTGTGCACAGCACTGCAGTTTTAGTTCCACTTCACGCCAGATGTGTGCAGTACAAAAACTCTAACTTGCGCAATGCTCCTTTAAGTCTTACATGATTGGAAGCACTGTACATTGTCAGCCCCTTTTTCAAAATGAAATATATAGGGTGCCCATAAAGTCAATTTACAGTTTTAAAAATGTATTACAAAGGAAACTGATGAGATATATTGATCAGACTTCTGTTCTATTGTACTCAGTGGTTTCCATTGTTTTTTGCCTCATTAAATACATCTCTCTTTTACACAATCGATGTTTTCCTCAGATGTTCTTGGTTGCCCACTTCTCTTTCTACATAACACTGTCCATGTCTCCATACATTTTTTGTGCCATACATGAACTGACATGATGGTGGATCTCTTCTAGACTTTGTTCTGTAGTTTCGCAGAGTCTGCATATCTGATTTTGTCTCAATAAACCATGATACACATTGTGCCTTCTCTTGAGGAGTATCCATTTCTCGGGTTCATTCAAAAGGATGCCTCTTTAATCAACACAATGCCTGAATTATACAAATGCAATGTGATTAAAAACTTGTATAACTTCTGAGTACAATAGAACAAATCTAATTCATATATCTCATCAATTTTCTTTGTAATTACATTTTAAAATTGTAAAGAGACTTTGTGGGCACCCTGTATATAGTTGCATTTAATCCAGCATTAACAACATTTTTATTTTTTTTTAAATGTACTCAAATGATGAACCAGCTTACCTTGGTCCTGACTCTGAGCAACATCTTTGGGTGCTATATCTTGGTTATCTTTGAAAGGAAAATAGTGGAGTCAATGTTTTATTTGTATTAAACAACATTAAGAATGGCTTTTTTTGATTTTCAGAATCTAGATAAATGATAAAGTCAGACTCCCTGATTGAGAAGACTGTAAATATCCAAACAAAACCTGATAATTTCTATTAGTGCCGATTCTACTTTTTTAGTGATTAGTAGTTTCACCTGGGCTCTATCTCCATTAACTATTGGCCAATAAAAAGGTTCTGGTGTCATTTGAAAACCCAATAATATGAGAAATACCTACCCGAAGGTCCCTTATGGATCATAGAATGCATTTGGTTTGGTGGCACTACAATGGGGATGTTGGCCTCGGCTGGGATTTCCTGGAACAACTCTTTGGAGCCTGTTTTCATGCAGCTAGAGAAGGGGATCGCGTGTTTCCTGTCCTTGTAGTACATTATGTAAAAATTGCACATCTCATCGTTAGAAGTACCACTGCACCAGGAACAGACACAAGAGCATTAGGAATCTAGTCATAAACATAACACTTAAAATACAAAGGAAACATTAAAAGAAAGCATTTACCCGATATAGGTTTTAGAGGTTCTCCCTTCACCAGTAAAAACACATCTGGCAGCAAGTGTGTCACCATATTTAACTTCCACATCTTTATTAGCTGGATAAAAAGCCTGTAAACAGTAACATTAAGGGTTAATAAACCAAATACTAAAAAGGGACATATTATGTAAAATAAACATTTTGAGCCTTTAACCATGTTGTAAGTGTGTTGCTTCATCATTAGCTTACTCAAAGATGTATTTCGATGAATTTATGCATGTTTTAGTAATATTGTATTGTCCTCCATTTGAATGCTCCGATAATGTCTGTTTTCACCTCTCCCCATCTCTGCCAATCAGCAATAAAAACATGTAAACATCTGTCACTTACACAGTGAAAAGCCACTATGAGGAGGTGTGGCCGATCAGTTCTGTAGTATTGAACATCAAGTAAATGAGCTAGTTTCTGTTATTCAGTTGAACGTAACCAAGTAAAAGTAGTCAAGTACTATACTTAAATATAAATTTTAGGTAGCTGTAGTTTAAGTTAGATTTTAAATTGAATACATTTTTACTTGTACTTTTACTTCACTGCATTTTAGAGCAGGTATCTGCACCTTCTATTCAACTACATTTTTGAACAGGACTGAAAAGTAAAAGTATTTTTTATTATTGCCTGAGATCTAATGAAAAGGCTGAGAGGTTCATTGTTTGCACAAACAAAAATATACAAATAAAACAGCTGAAAAAAATAAAAATACATTCAATTGTTTCTGTTGAACAAAATTCAGTACTAGTCTGTATCAAAAGCACTACATTCGAAGCTTTATTAGACCTCAAAATCTGTGCAAAAATCCTTTTACTTTTTAAATATGAAATTAAAGATTCAGATTCTTTAGCCACCCTTTGGCTCTGCGCTTGGCTTTTTTCTCAGTGAGCTTCATAATGGTCCCTGAAATGGTTTTCACTCCACAGGTTTCACTTGTCATGGTTCATTAGGGGAATGCCAAGAGTGTAAAGCAGTGATCAAAGCAAAAGGTAAAGGCTATTTTGACAAATCTGAAATATATAAAACACACTTCACACTATATTCCTCATGTGTCCATTCATAGTTTTAATGTCTTCAGTGAGCATCTACAGTGTGAATAATCATGGAAAAAAGAAGAAACATAAATGAAAAAGTGTGTCCAAACTTTTGATTGGTCATGTACAACAGATGACCAATTACAGCCATCTTCTTTTCGTTTACTTCGTTTACTTCCTTTACTTCTATCTTGCATCCACTCAGAGTTATAAGAGCTCAAACACCGGGTGACAACATGCCACATCTGGGCAGGTGTCACAATGTTCATCATAATTTTATAAACTATAACTAATATGATTATTTATGATGGTGGAATCAACAACAGTTTGTTTTTTTTTGTTGTTTTTTTTTTTACAAATGATTTCTATAGAATGAATGAAAATGTGACAGGAACATCTATAGCCTAGGTGCTGTCATCCTGTAGAAAAGCCACTGTGACAACATGCTCTTTCACTGCACACTGTTTTGCACTTTACAAAGAACAGTACAATACTATGATGCAGTCACCCACAGTTTTAGAAACAGACTTTCACTTTCTTTCACTTGCACATAACACATAGCATTTCAAATATTTTAGTGGCAGTACACTCATTATCATTGCAGTGAACAACATTGTCCACTCGTAAACCTATTTATTTGTTTATGTCCAATCCATCGCTCAGTTTAACAAACCAAATAATTAGTTATTATAAATGGGGGCTAGACATATGTTGCTGTATTTTTACTTCCCCATTCGGGCAACTAGACAGAGGAGAGCACTTGCCCGAACAAAACCTTTAATTGCCCCGGACCAGCTGACAACCGTTAATGTCGAGCCCAGTATGTATGTTATAGTTTAACACAAAATACATGGAAAAGCATAATATGACTACATCATACCTGTGGAAGCTGAGGGGACTGTCTCCCAATCAAGGTCCACTTTCCATCTCTGACCCTGTAGCCACTTACCACTTTACCTAAAGCACAAACAGTTATGTGCACTGCTGATGGTTTATGTGCGCAAGCATGTACCTACAACTTACCGAGGCGGTGAGTGTGAGTCCTGAAGGCAAACGGGTACATGGGGTATGAAGTGTATTCACAGGCAACATCCGCATTTGTAACTGGCAAAGCAAAGTCAAGAAATTGTTTTTGTCAAGGCAAATGTGGTAGCTAAACATAAAGAAAATGAAAGTTAGAGCTACAATCTTCCATGTTTCAAGCATGTTCACAAACTTGTGAACACATGATAATAGCTAAAAATAATACATTAGTTGCTATGGAAACGCATAATTAGAGCGGCTTCATTTATTAAGGACAAGCGTTCCAGCAAGACATGTAATTGTAAAGCCTTTTGTAATTGTAAAATTACAGTGCCTAACCATACTAAAAACATGTTATTAGCCATATTTGATGCAGGTTTTTAAATGAGACATTCAATGCACAGCCACAGGATGCAAATGACCAATAAAAATTGTATTATAGAAATATGTCAACTCTTACCAATGTTTCCAGGAGGAATGACTGTATCTACCGTCATCAGTAGATATATACCAGCAATAAATGGCTGCCTAGTAAAAAAGAGAAATGTAACATTGTTCAACTAATTCTTTACCAAATTAAAAAATAACAACCTAATAATCTTACGGTTTAGTTGTCATAGTCAGAGAGACTCCCGAGCAATCCTTATGATGGTCTGTAGGATAAAACAGAATTTTTTGTGTGTTCTAGACATATGAAACATGTGTTCATTAAAATGTATGACCCTACTTTCTAAATACATAAAAAGAGAGATAAAAATGTAGAGTTACCTTTAAAAGCAGTTGAATCACCATAATGCACTTGTAGTACAAAGTAGGAAATATTTGAATGCCCTCCAACTTTAAACCCAACATCTACAAAAAAAAAAAAGAGCAAATGATGTATGTAAAAAACTGTTTATTTTATTTTTTATATCAGATTGCAATGATTAGATAAAAAATAAATAATGATGAGTGTGACCTTTTGGCAGTTTGGTTGGTGGTGCGTTTCCAGCCCAGGAATACAAAATGGAGGACTCATCTTCACAGGTTCCATGTGAACTGCCACAATCCCTATAGAAACCACAGAGTTTGACAGATAAGCAAATTCTAATGAAGAAAAAAATATATGATTCATAGTTATTACACTATCATAGTTGCAACGTCAGCGACCACATTGAACTGAAAGCTGGTAAAAGCTGATCAATTTTGGGATGTTTTATATGTTACAGCAAGAAATGAAAATTTGTAAAAACTGCTTAAGAAAGTTGATCAATGCAAAAAAGGACTTACTATTGCCCCTTTAAAGCTATTTTTCACTGCATACAGTTCAGGGACATGAAAAAGTGCTGTAGGTGTTGAGGCTTACCAGTAGCCACTTGTAGAGACAGGAGTCTGGCAGCTAAACAGTAGCATGTGATGAACTGTGTCCATCCTGGCATAAGGAATAAAGTCCACTGAAAACAGAGTCAATACAGCAAACATTAACATCACCTCAAACTATAAATATGAAAGAAGATGGAAATAAAAACAGATACTGACCAATGTAGACCTCTTGATTTGTTGGTACAGGAAAGGCCATGCACAAGTATGTGTCTGACTAAAAAGCATGTAGGACATAAGGTATATTAGATTTAGAATTTAAACCCAACATCTACAGGATGCAACTGTAAATGAGTGGTGCAATTACTTACATGAGAGGGAACAACACCTGGCATTCGAAGATCTACTGTGAAATTGTTGGAGTTCCCCCTGAACAGAGGCTGCCTGGATACTGGACCACAGCTTCCAGGTACATTTTGGTCAGACCTGGGAATTAGCACAATAATTGTGTTACAACTTTAAACATGTATTGTATTAGTAAAATTTATTACAAACAAATAAAAAAAAATAAAAGCAAATTCCAAACCTTTTAAACTTGTGGAGTTGATCAGTTATCGCCAGGCTATGTGTGACACAGACGACAGCCAGAGTCATCAAACAGCAAAGAGAAAGACTCATTTTGCCTCTGCACCTTTTTCCCTCAACTGGATTTCAGATGCAGAAAGAAGGCAGCTTAAAAGCAGTCATTGAGAAACCAAAGAGGTGACATCACAAGGGAGGCGTGTCTGTCCGTTACCTGTTATCCTGGATGTTGTGGGATTCGACTAACGCACTTGATCGCAGAGTCTTCACTCATTCATCATTAAGTTTGGTTACCTCTATAAGCAAGAATATGCAAACTGTAAGAGAAGAAAATGACAAAGCATATTTCAGTCATTTCCTTCCTTATGATTTCTTTTTTTTCTTTTTCTTCCTAATCATCCATCTTTCTTTCCTTTCTCGATTTTCTTTTTTTTTTTTTTTTAATTTCTTTCTTCTTTTTGTTAATGATTTACCCATTGTTATCATTACAGTTATTACTACTCTACCTTTCATTACCCCTCTTTAAAAGCACATGGACTGGTGGATTTGAAAGGAAAAAAATACTTCATACTGTAATGTGTAATGTGTAATCCCTCATTTGTCTAATCCAAAGAAAAATCTGTTAACGGGACAAAAAGTTGTAGGAGTGAAGACGTTTTCCTGTTCATCCAAGCTACTTCTTCAGTTCTGGTCAGATTGCTGGTGGACACTGTCTAATATCTATCTGAAGGGAGGAGCTAACTACACTGAAACAGCTATAGTAAACAGCTATTGTTCACAGTTTCTGTATGTAGGCTAGGTGCGAACTGAGCCTGGGACCTACTTAACATAATAATTCAGCATAAACGAGCCTACTGGCTTGCTCTTCTGTTTTCTTTGTTCTCTTTGTTTGGTCTGAAGATGGAGTTACTATTCATAATATTCATAGAGTAATGTTACCCCCTCCCATTCACTGTTTATATATTAAAAATACAATTTAAAAGCTTTGAAGGGGATTGATACTATAAAAATGAAAAAGTGGTAATCCTTGAACAAATGCTGAAATATGAAGTCTACTAAAACAAGCAACAATACATGTTATGAAAAATAAGGTGCATACATTTGTTTATTACATTGATTAATACTCTCCGCTGTGTAACTTTTGCTTGGAGACAAAGAGGTGGCAAACCCTTCACCAAAAACTGAAACAGTGCACCTTTAACCGATTTATTTAAGGATCAATTGAGTGTCTAGAAAGTGGCACTTGACTGTTCAGTGATTGTGTACAGTGCCATTTGACGTGTTTTGTAAATGGTATGTCCACAGTCCACCTTTTAGTCTGAGGCCTTTAAACCTTCTAAATGCAGTATTACACATGTCTAATCTTTATAAGCCATTGTGAGACCCGCCATTGCTTTATGTGTGGCAGGTGTGATGTCTACAGACTGCATGGGGAAATCGTGCTGGTGTGGGTGAGTCATCCCTGATAGCTTTGCGGGGTGGGGTGAGGGCCATTGCTGCGGTGACATCACGAGCCCCTGAGAAGATGGAGGAAACTATGGAAACAGAGCTCGGCCACAGAGGACCACAACTGCACGTATCTGCCTCAAAAACAAACAGGACCAATCCGCAAATTACAGCTTGGCTTCTACACAAGGCAAACCAACACTAGAGATAACCATCTGGTGATACATTAGCTTAGATTTCGCAAACGTAACAGCAGTACATGTCGCACAACATTTTTAATACACAAACAAGTTTAACGTTAACATCACATCATCATTAACGGCTCACTTCAGATATCCATTTAGATAAACATGTCACGCCTGAGATGAAAATGAAATAACGTGATATATCAATCCCACCTCCTGCTTCCTATTACTCGGATTATTTACAAAATGTATACACTACTGATGGAAACCCAAGCAAAGCACCGAAAAACCGCTTTCACGGATATTATTATTACTAGCTTAATGAGCTAACGATGCTATTTTTGCGTAGGCGTGTCGACGAGGTGATACGACCATCACATGAAAAAAACACATTTACAAAATGTGTATGAATCATTATTTACGACAGCTTGTAACATGCCGCTGTAAACCGTGTAAAAAGTGTGTAAAGTGTAAACGATACCTGTTCGCAGAAGCTGTCTTTAGAGCCTCTCTGAGATGTGACGGCCGTTTGCGATAAAAACTGTCTGTCGGCCCGAGACTTTCACAATAAAAATCTATAAAATCTGTACTCAGAGTTATACGTTATAACTAATTTGCCCAGATCGTGTGAATCATTTATGTCCTTAATGTGTGTTGCGCATCTTCGTTTTAGTAAATTTAAAATAAACACCAATTTATTTTACAAAATCAATGGAGAGAAGTTAAAGTGGAATCTTGTCATGACCCTTGCTCTTATTGTGTTATCCAGACCGGAAGTTTTGTTGTGTCGTCTTCCGTGTGTCAGCAAACAAGCTACGAAAAGAAGCATAGAGAAAGAAGTCATTGCTACTTTCTTTAACAACCGATGGGTGGTAAAATTCCAAAATATGTAGGCTGATGCAGTCCCAGGTAAGTTACAAACATAGATGGTTACAAATCTATCCAGTAATCAATAATCGTCCCACGAGTATTGTGTTTACTGTATTCTCAAGTGCACAAACTCCTGTCCAATGTTTTGTTATTCTTTGCGTTTTAAACAGTAGCCTACTGCCTCTTTTGTGATCTTGTTATAACAAATAATGTAATATTATATTCTATACAACGTCATATGACTACTGAGAAAAAAAATAGAAAGTGTGCTGATCTAATTTAAAATTGTAGTGCATTCCATACAGTGCGAAAGCCTAGGTGTCCTAGGGCTTCTCATTCCCCCTCAATAGACAGATTTTATTTTCCATGCCAACCAAATAATGCATGTCTTTGGCCACTTTTTTTTATTATTATTAATCCCTTAGAGACGTTTTACTTATTATTTGTGTTTTATTCAGTCAGGTTTTAACATTTTGTGTTTTAGATGCAGAGTGCCACCAGTCGCAGCAGTACCAGGCCCATTTCCCACAGTGTCTTGGCTGTGGTGGTGTGCCTTGTTGCTTTACTTATATGCAATGTCATCATCCACTTTTACCTGGATTTGCTGTACGACAGTAATGGACAACAGGTGTCTTCTTCTTCTGGCTGCCAACCAGGATATTTTAAAATGGCCACCATGAAGAACTGCACTCCATGGCTTCAGTGTGCAGAAATAAATAATGAAGTGCGCAGGTTAAAGGTTATTGGCCAAGGAGCAGTAAAGCAGGTATAGCTATGTTTTTGCACCATATCTCTGCATAGCCCACTATTCTACTTTTATACTTATCATTTCTGTGTTCCCCTAGGTGTATTTGTCAGAATGGAGAGCTCAGAAGGTAGCTCTGTCCATCTTAACTTCACCTAAATACTCAGAGGATTTTCTCCATGGTTTGTCCATGTTGCAAGCCCTGCAAGGTCCCAAGGTCGTTCAGCTGGTTGGTTTCTGCCTCCAGGATCATGTCTTGGTGACAGAGTACCACCCTCTTGGCTCACTGCTTAACCTGGATTTGGTGCTTTCACAAGCTCACTACCTAAAACACAACACATGGCAGGTGCGTCTCAGGCTGGCTATGGACTACGTCTCCATACTCCATTACCTCCACACAAGTCCTGCTGGGTGCCGTGTGATGTGCGACTCCAACAGTTTGGAGAAAACCCTGTCTCAATTTTTGCTGACAAGTGATTTACATCTTATAGTAAATGACTTAGATGCTCTGCCAGAAGTAGACAAAAACAAGAATTTATTAGCAAAATGTGGGCACCGGGAGCTATCTGGGGACTTTGTAGCTCCTGAGCAGCTGTGGCCTTTTGCTAAGGATGGCAAACCTTTTTCAGATGACCTTATGCCCGGGTATGATGAAAGGACCGACATTTGGAAGATACCAGAAGTGACACAATTCTTGATGGGAAGAGTATCTGGGGGCGATTTAGTTCACTTCCATCTTTTTCAAATCCACGAAGAATGTAAAAAAAAAGACCCAAGACTTCGGCCGGTGGCTCAGCAAGTTTTAAATGTGTACAGAACGGTTTATAGTAATATGGTGAGGGAGAGCTCTGGTGTAAGAGAAATGCTGTGACGTAAGATAACATGTTTTAATAATTATAGATGAAGAATATGTAAATATGTATTGTATGTAGTCTGTTTAAATAAATACAACATACTGTTAATAACAAAGACAAGTTTTAATTTACAATCACTCATTGCACAAGGGCATCTTGGTTTAAACTGTCAGGACAGCACAAGGCTATGGCTCTGAGACACAGACTGCAAGAGAGACGGAGAAAAAATAATGTCACTTGTTTGAGACTGGGTTATGAAATTATATTTTTATTATAGCTGAATTTGTGTACAAATATACAAATGCCTTATAGTCAGCTGACTCCAGTACCTTCAGTTTTTGTAACATTATCGGTGGAGTGTTGCCCAGATGAAGAAGCTGGCTCCGGTAAAGGTGAGCCTGCTTCTGGCACAGCCCCATTCTACTGAGCAGCATCAAGATGTCCTGATGAAAGCCCTTGGTCAGAATGGCATAGAAAAACGGATGGGTGCACGAGTTGAGAGGATAGAAAAGGACAAGTAGCACCTGCAGCAACAAAGAAGACATGTAAATATGAAGCAATACATCTATGGTAATCCGTTCTTTTTTAATGTATGAAAAATCAAGTAACCTTGGAGTCAGTGACAGTGATGAGTGGCTGATGCACGGCTGCGGACAAACCATAGAAGCAGATTGGCACCAGACACAAAAAGTTTGTGAAAATGAGGATGGCCATGCGTTTTGCCATACCGGTGTCATATTTACTGGACTGGTGCTGGGGATTATGCACCATACAAAAGATGTGGAGGTAACATAAACAAACTACAAGAAAAGAAGTGACATTCATCATGAGCACAACGATCACATAGGCCCGTGCAGCTGTGCTCCCAGTGTCCATGGGTAAGCAAACGCTCACCTTTTGGTAACTGCTCACCCCAACCACAGGCAGCAGGGCCACAGTCCCACACAGTGCCCAGCCTATGATCATCAATACTACTGCATGCCGTAGGCGCATTTTATTGTTCAGCTTCATAGCATTGAAAATGGTATACCACCTCTGAATACTGATTAAAGTTAGAGTATAGACAGAAAGCTCACAGGCAAACACTGACAGTGTTCCTGCAAGACTACAGCCAGCTCCATTTTGCCAAATTATAGCATATTGGTAATAATGGGACTGTGTGTAGATGTCCACAGATGCAATGAGGAGTAGGTATGCTCCCATGCAGAAGTCTGCAAAAGCCAGTTGGCCCATTAAAAATCGAGTAACAGTTAACTTCTGCTGACTGGTCAAAAGAGTCAACATCACCAGTAGGTTGGCAGAGAGGGCTAAAAGACTGACCACCCAGAGCAGTGGCCGGAGGAAGTTTTGACTGATTACATCTTCGCAGGGATTGAACAGATCAGGCACAGGGAAGCACACAAGCTCAGTGTCAACACCAATACCATTACACGGGGCAAAGTTAAAACTATCAGAAGGGTTTTCTGTGGGGAACTCCACATGAAAAAGAGCCTTGTTTTCACAGTCCACATCTGAACAAACAGGAACATTGGACATGTGTGCTGATTGTAGGTCATCGGAGTCATAGCTCTCTAACTGAGGGGAGGAGGAGTCTCGAGGCCTTGTCAGTGTGCTCTTTGAAAGGTTGCAAATGGCCATCTCTGGGAGTCTTGAAAAGAGAATTACAAAATCAAGTTTGTAAGAGTTTCTCTAAATTTTTAAAATGATTATGAACTGGAATTCACATAAGCCCTTAGCTGAATTAAGTCTATAGCCAAAAAAAGTTGGCATTCCTGATTATACTCTAAAAATACTTTTCTAATCACTCTTCACTGATCTTCATCTACTCACCCACTCCATCTCCTCAACATTTTTAGACCACAACAATGACTTGGGTAGGTCAATTCAGCATGTTGTAAATGGATGAAGGTCTTAAGTGGAGGAAGCACTTTGAGAGTCCAAGTGTTTTTAGCCTGAAGCCTTTCAATGGCTTCCATTCCTATTGAAGGCAGGGACTGCACTTTCGTTTCTGAAATGTCTCTGTAAAACAAATAAAGAATTTAATCTGCATGCATGTGGTAAGAAGCAAATTTGTACATGCCAATAGCCTCAATAATACAGGCACTAATGACAAAATAAGTGTTAATGAATACGCTGCTCAATCACTTACATATGAGTTGGGCCACAGTTCACTCCATGGAAAGCAAACTTGTCTATTTGGTCCATATACATATTCCTTTGGAGATACCTGCATTTGAATAAATAATTGAATAAATACATAAATAAATAAATATATATATACACACACACACACAACAATTATAACAATTTTGAAGCTTTTAACCGATAATAAAGACTATTTCATGATGTATTATGCAGCAGCACTGGAGACATACACTTCTTCGAGACAGCTCCCATTAAATGCAAAGCGCTGGATCTCTCTTAAGCCGTTACTGTGGAGCATTCTGAAATGTAAACAGCATATATAGAAATATTGATACATACATAACAGACCTTCGGCTTTGCACTTACACAATAAGACTCTCTGAGATTCCACTCAGAGCATTAGCAGGCATAACTTTAACTAGGGCATTCTCGACAATCTCTCTGAAAAATAAAATTGATATTTGACAATAAAATAATGTCACTGAAATGTAGTAAATCACTTAGAAAAAGAGTACAGACAAAACAAAATCGTCTTGAAATGAATGGATATGTTGCAACTCAGGGAATGTTCTGATACCGGTGTTGATGATCCCCCTGTTAGAAAACATGTGCAGAACGAGCTTTACACAAACAATAAGAATAAAAATAAAGTAGAAAAAAACCCTCACAGGTACTTCAGATTTGGCAGATTCTTGAACGCTTCACAGTCAATAAACACTAACGTTTTTATACTGGTGAGTTGTCTGTAAGGCACATTGAAAAAAAATAAATAGACTGACCTTATAAACATTATGGAAAATATTTGTTAAATCTCCAAGTCATGCTCACTTACATGTGCCTGACTCTGGGCAAATTGTAGAAAGAATGCCTCTCCAAATACCCTAAAGTGTTGTCATTGGAGATGTATCTAAAAATTCAGAAAAGGAATGTGAAAGGATGTAGTGTAGCTTGCAACATTTGAATAAAAGCAGCATAGTACATTAGAGAAAAAAAGTTTTACATGTGAGAGATGTTGAGCAGGTAAGCAAAAGCATCCTGGGGTATGAATGAGAGTTTTGTCTCCTGAAGCCACCTGAGAAGAGACGAAGACAAGTCCAGTGATAAAAGCAGAGCAACAGTCAGTGTGCCGAGCTGTGTGGTACTTACAGCTCCTGTGTGCTGAAGGGGAAGCTTGGCATTATGTCAGATCCAAAACATGCCAAGCTGTGAGTATCCCAGTTACACTGACAGGACGCAGGACACATCTCCAAAGCAGCTCCGGCCACTGTTGTAAAGAAAATAGAAAAACACACACTTAAATAATGGGTCATTGCTACTGCATGTGGCCCGAAAAGCATGTCTAATAACACTGGGCATATGGAGTGTTCTCAAGTGCACAAAGACATAGGCCTTTGGTCTGCTGCTTCAAAATAAAAGCGTAGGAAACTAACCAAATTATAAGAAGAAGTAAAACAAAATACTGGTGATTAATATATGAATTTACAAATATGAAATATATTTTTGATATATCTTGAATGCTGGTCAATTATTACATTATTATACATGTATTGACTTGAATTACAAAAAACAAACAAAAAAAGGTACTGTGCAAAATATATAATATAAAATGTTGGTTCAAAATAAAAATTTAAAAAGTCCCTTTTAAGGGAATTTGTGACACTATAATTGAGTAAACTATTTATCATTACACTATTTCAATCTATTCAGAGAACACAAGAGAACAGACTATTTTCCAAAAGTAGCTTCTAAGAGCACCAGTAGAGGGCAGTGTCTGAATAATATCTTCAACATTACATGGACATGCACTGAATTCTTTATTCTTATGAACCTACACTATGAACCTATACTAAACCTATCTATGACTGATACATGAAATCTGTTTGCAAAAATAGCATCCAAATGAGTCAGAAAATCTGTTTGTTTTTGTTTTGTTTTTTTTTTTTTTTTACCATAATCTCTGGTCATCATCTCATCATGTTGTCTTTTGCTTATCTCATTCCTCATTGGAGCTTTTGCATTTTGTATGTTGTTGACCAAATACTTCTTACTCTTAAAGGTGCACTATGTAACTTTTCTATTACTGTATGGCAGATCTATCCCATCTTACATGTATTCACTTACAGGAGTTTTTATCATTTAAAAATAATGTGAAGAGAGTGCATTCTGAATGTGGGCTGTAATTTGACTTGCTGGCATCAGCTGCTTGTCTCCATGGATATTGAAAAGTATAATGCCGTAACATTCGAGGAGGAGTAACAACATTACCATGGAGACAAGCAGATGGCAGACCCTTGATCAGAAAAGTTACATAGTGCACCTTTAATAGAGTAATTTTTCAGGTCTCTACTTTATTACTTCCACTTGAGTTATTATATTATGTACATTTCACTACTTACATTTTGCTAAGGTTGTAGGTTTGCTTGTCTTTTGTGAATGACTTTCCAGTTGGGTTGTTTTTGTTCCTTACAAAGCCACAGCAGCAGGTTGAGGTCATAATTGCTTCAGAGTAGATGCGATGTTCTGCAGTAGCACAGGAAACAGACAGCTTATTATTAGCAGGGCGCAGTGGAGTCGCCAACACATGAGATTGGACTTCTCCTTGGAAACAGCCCATGCTACACCAGATCTCAGCCCTGATTAAAGCTGGTCACTTTTCCCACATTTAGGCCTACATATCTGAGATTCACTAAAACATATTAACATAATCATATTTAAGATTTTTGATGAAGCCTATAACCAAATAAATGTTTAAACTGCATTTTGTAAAGAATTTTGTGTATTGATGACATGGAAGGATTGTTTAATTCAACTTTTCTTTGCAAACTATCACTTGATTGACATACCATGATAAATATTGACGAAAGTAATGAAAAACATGAAAACCGGTCTTATTAAAGAAACTGTATGTAATATTTTGATTTAAATTTTCATAAACTTGACCTATCTGTGTCTCCAGATATGAGGTAAACATGTTCAAATCAGATATAGCCTTTACTTACAACAATTGTAATGATGATTTTTTTTTTCTTAATTACAAAAATACTGGAGATGATGTCCCATTTGCTCATAGTATTATTTTTTGTTCTCAGGCCAATTATCCAATCAGAAAGCAGAATGAGCCTCACAGGAGTCTCTCATTTGGATTGCCAGTTTCAATGCTGAAATCTAGTTGGTTTATTAATCTATGGGGGTGTAGAACTGCCATTTTGTACTTGAATGAGCTGTATCATAAAATTACTTGATAGTATGATGAAATTACATGATAGATTCATGTTTAAACATGATACAAAATTATCATGAAAATTTGTATTGAGAAATTATCATGAAAGAGGAACTACGGCACCAATGGATGATCTATCCACTTTTGCATATTTGTATGAGACATACTGTAGGCTATGATGTTGGTATGACTTTTCCCACCCATAGCAGTAGTAATAGTATTAGTAGTACTAGTAGTAGTCCTAGTATTAGTAGTAGTATTGCCTCTAGGAGTAGAACTACTCCTCATGCATAAAAGCCGCATCACTAAAGGTAAGATGAGCCCATGAGGGATCACTGAAATGACAGCATCAGCACTGAAAGCCACCTGTGGTCCTTGGCTGAGTGAACTCAACTTGGAGCTAGAGGAGATGGATGACTTGAGTCGCCCTCTACGCACAGATTGAGATATGTGTCCATAGTCAATAGCTGTGCATACAGCAAGAAGCGGCTCTCTATTGTTAACCAAAGCCTACACCTTCAGTAAATAAATCATACATTTAATACCACCTACTTAAGCAGCCTCTGTGTCCTCATTCTGATCCAGCATGTGTCTGATGCTCTTCTGTTGTCATTGTCACAGAATAGCCTGTCCTCCGTGCGTAAAGTCAAGTGGCAGCGGTAGGATGGAGTGTGTGGCCAGACGTATAAACTGCACAGCCTGCAGTAGATGTTACATTTGGATGAATAGTCTAAATCAAAATTAGACTGATTTCATGTCGTTCCATGTTTTCCCTCTTGAGCAGCCCAGCTACAACATCTGTTGGTCCATTGTCCAGTGAAGCTCATTTTCCCAGGGGGAGTGCACGGAGCACCGGGCACTGCACAGAGGCCAAGCTGCAAAAAGGTGAATGGCTTTGGGTGTGTGAATCTCAGTGGGCTGTCTGTGGGCTCCCCCTTTTTGAGATCGAGTTGTCAGAGGCAGAAAGGTGATCACTCCCCAAGGCTCAGCAGAGCTGAGGATCACAGTCACTGGCTCACTGCAGGGAACAGGGGTTTGGTGGTTATTTTACACTCAGACTGTCTAGTGGTTGCTATCCCTCGTTACCGACAGTGGAGGTATTGACACTTTGCACATCGTCATTCTTGGGATTTGGGGATTTTCTTGGGATTCAGTGCTCATCTTACGGCCTTGATGCGGCCTTGGCATTTATGCATGAGTAGTAGTCCTACTCTCAGAGGCACTGCTACAACAACAACTACTACTACTACTACTATTACTCCTACTGGGAGATGTAATGCCAACATCAGTAGCATAGTCTATATCTCGCCATATAAACAAGCAAAAGTGGATAGATCCTCCATTGTTGCATTTTACATATCACATTATTTCATGATAATTTCTTATCTTAAATTTTCAGGATAATATTGTATCATGTTTTAACAAACTGTAATGTAATTTAGTGATACTATCATGTAATTTCATGATAGACATTAAAAAGTGATATTGCTCATTTTTATTTAAGTACAGAATGGCAGGTCTACGCCACCGAACAACCTGATCTGAATCCTCACTATCTAAAACCCAGCACCTGTGGTCAAACATTAATCAGCTGTACCTGCAGGATTAGAAACTGGGTACTCAGGCTACAAACAGTTCCTTTAATGGAGTTGGATGAGGCAAAGTTGACAAGCTCACACCTGCAGGTACAAACTCAACATACTGAAGTGTGTGACTACCAATGATGCACATATAAAATTGTCAGTATCACATTTTAACATGAAACTACTGAAAATATCATGACATTTCAAGATAATTTCAAGATACTATGATGTATGGTAGTAGTTTCATGTTAAATTTGATAATATTATCATGAAATTATGTGATAAGAAATAACCTTGAAATAGCATGATCGGTAAAACAAGGAAGTACTGTAAGAAATCCACTTTTGCATGTTTGTACAGACACATGGCGAGATAACTGCTATGTTGTCACAAGTTTCCCACTTGTAGTAGTGGGACCATTCACACACGGCGCTAGTGCCCAGCTGACCTTTACACATGGGGGTAGATTACTGCGTGACAGTGACAGCAGAAAAGGTTCCCTGATCAGAATGGGGGTACAGAGGCTGCTTAAGTAGACGCTATTATTTATTTATTGAGGGGGTAAGGTTTTGTCAAAGACAAATGAGTGCTGCTTCTTGCTTTGTGCACAGGCTATAAGATGATAGATAAAGATAATATCTCAAAATGACGTGAAGTATCTTGAAATTTTTCAAATTTTTTATTTTGAGATAGTAATTTCAGGATAGTATCATGTTAAAACAATACATTTGCTGATTTACACATTTGGCAGCTCTATGCCACCACACAAACAGGTTACACGCTTCTCAAAACATAAGCAACATGGTTTGTATGTGTGGAACGATGGCGCGCATTTTTATTTTTAATTTATATTGTAGGAGTAGGTGTGAAAAGAACAAGAACAAAGGAAACTGTTTGTAGTGAGTTTGTCATGGATTCAAAAGATCTTTATTTAAAATGAGACTGAGCAGTCCCACCTGAAGACAAAGCTACATGAATACAAATACACTTGGTCATCAAACAAAGCAAACAGTGCAGATGGAGTAAACAGGAAATGGTCATTTATTCTGTTTACTGACCTGGATCGAGACACCAGCAAACCATGAAGCCAAAATAGAAACATTTAGGCTACAATTCAATTTGTACTCTTGGGGAGGACATTTGTCTGTCTGGGGGGCATGTTCATGTGGCATAGACTACCGTCCTGAAGAAGAAACAGACAAACTGGTTTAAACAAGGACAAAACCAAGTGGAACTCAGAAGGTGAATTCACTTAGAAGGTAATAAAAGTCCATTCCATGTATGTGCACAGATCACCACTGTGCACTGGTTAAAATGTCAATTAATAGCCCTTTGTGGACGAATGTAGGTGCATGATTGTTCTAGATGTTTTTACATCAGCCCTAAGACACATTTTGTGGATTTGCTGTTTATTTTGTAAAAAGGAACTATATAGATGTAAAGTTTTATCCGGCCATGTTTCCCAGTGAGTAAATAAGATGAAACTCCTGTGTTGCCAAAAAAAGAAATCTAAGCATATTTGCAGTTGTTTAAAAGTTACTCAGGACTTGCTACTAATTGTACAGTAATAAAATATGACTTGCCATATTCAATAAATATCAGAATACAGATAAGTAGTGATGCAGAGAGAACAGCAGATGCTTCCCATATTTCAAAATAAAGTGTACAAAATACACAGAACAGGTGGAGAGGCCATAGTATCTGCTAATATATTTTGTGTTTATGTATTTATGTTATATATAAAGTAGTAAGATGTGTTATGAAATGTTCACTTAATTAATTCCTATGCAGACCGTGTTTCTTGATTAGGTCTCTGTTATCCGAGGGCACCCTGGTTTAATATAATACAAGTAACTACTTGCCCTGTAGCAAAAATCATTTTGGAGCAACTATATTCTGATACATATACTCATTTTGGGGTATTCAGTTGCTTTCCTAAAATCACATTACAGTACTTGATGACACAATTCAAGCTTCAAACACAGCATAAGAAAAATAGATTCACAGTGGTGTGTGATTCTTTTTCTTCTCTTATTCGTGATAAATAAATGCATTACAAACAGTGCAGTAAATATGAAGCTTTTTTAACACTATATAATGCAACTCAATGTAAAAGTATCCCAAGTATTTAGAATAAAGTGCTCTGATTGGACCATGTAATAAACTATGTTGCAAAATACATTTTAAACGTTTTCTGTATTCTGTGAGTAAAAAATGTATTTATTTGTTATTTTTTGGTAATTGTAGGCCACTGTGTCATATCTGTGCAGTTGTGTAAAGGTCAAACGTGTGGAGTCTCAGATGGCTCCTGTCACAGAGCACAATGACACGTGTGAAGCACTAAAACGATTTACTTACAACACAAGGATGAAGGAAGGACAGAGGGACAGAGGAAGGACAAACACAACAGGGCAAGCATTTCATCTTTGGGTAAACTAATATGTGAAATAATGCACTGAGGTAAAACAACAGTGTACCAATATTGAACTTAAATCGGTTAAGTAAGGACTGAATTAAGAGGCCTGTGAAGACATACTTTTATAAGACAAAAGCATGTGATACATATGTGAATTTAGCAATAAGCGTGCACCCTTAAAATATGATTATGAGTAGTCTCATTCAAGCCAGAACACGGTAATATGAGCATTCACAAGCTGTATTCATTCATTTGTTTATTTTTCAGTCACACGTGCTGTGGGGATATAGCCAAGTGTGATCAATATTAAGTAAGTGTTTCTGAAGATGTTGAGCTGTATAGCTCAAAAGAACAGTTGTGTTTAAAGACCTCTACACAGAGCAGTGTCAGCACAAATCAAATGTGTGACTGTGTCTCTGTGTGTGTTAGAGGCATTTCCATGTCTGAAGTTCAATTATGGATTCTGTTATTTAAATGAGTGCATTACGGTTTAGTGCTAAGCAACACTGGGCTGATGTTGTGCAAACAGTGTTTTAATGTCCACCACAGACAGGAGAGTAAACCACTGATTTCACATGCACATATGCAGAGCACTGATGAATTATGTAGGGCATAGGTTCAGCAGGATCAGTCTGTTCTGGATGAGGGGATATTTCTCTTCTTTCTCTCACAAATGTTAATGACACAACTCATTTCCATTGCGACAATGCAAGAGCATCTCTCTGGCTCACGAAAAGGAGAGCAGTGAACACTGTAGGTCTGACTAGACTTGAGCAGTTCAACACGTCATAGGTGCATATAGGGTTAATCCTTACTAGTACAATTATCTCATTCATAACACACAAAGTAAACTATCCTTGATATACTACATACATATGTGTATATGAGGCAATAGGGAAAATTATATTTCAATACAGACAGAGACCCATATTAAGATAACATGACACATGAGAGAATAGAGATAGAGAAGACCAAGATGGCGCCACGTACGGTCGCCCTGGTGATTTCGTGCTCGGTGTGTTTCTGGTTTTTGTGTGTAAATCCTGTGTCGGCGTGCTCTTACACCCGTGAAGAGCTCCTAAACATCAGGACAACAACTCCTGCTGACCTACTGCCAGTTTTTTTAGTGTCGGCAGTAGATTTAGTTCACCTCGTGTGTTCTATGTGCACTTTATCACCGAAGTAAGTTCCTAGTCTGTGAGCTCTGCTCACGGACAATGGCAATAAAACTTCTTCTGATTCTGATGAGATGAGAAGCTGCAACTTTCAAATATTTGCAAAAAGACTGAATGTGATACACACACGGAAACATGGATCAAGAAAAGGCAAAAATAAGATATTCATCAACTCCGAGGATCATGTCTCCATGGGAACTGCAGCCCAAGTTGTGAGTGGGTGTGGCAGAGGTTTAAGCGTGCTGGTACAGGGTTACAAATTCACATAATTTTACACACATCATTTTTGTTTTTTAAACTTTCTTCTCTAGGACAATACATTCTGAATCACAAGCTGCTGACTACAAGGCATTTTAAGAAAAAACCTTTATCAAAGTATACCAAACTAAACATAATTTCTTTCAAATGAAATATGTAGATTGGGACCTTCAGAACATGGCAGGATGTGTTAATGCATGCTGACCACTGTGCTTTGAGATGCTATTTACTGTGATATAACAGCTAACATTTTTTGCGTACCAAGTTTATTTTTAATTGAACCCATAAATAAATCTGTGGCATCCATTATAAGAAACTTTGAGAGAATGAGTGCTTAACATTCTTTAACCAAGGTCACTTTTGAAAAAAAAAGGTGATGGTTTTAGGAAATGTTAGCATTAGCAGGCCTCTGTTTTTGGTGAATGAGGAGCGCAGGTGCTTCTGGCTCTATGGCCACATTTAATCAATGTCTTATTAGACTGTGAGGCTTTAAGGCTTTTCTGATCAATGCTGAGCACACAGGCAAGACACAGCATAGCTCCACAGCCTGTTTACAAGACACTGTAATCTGCTTATCACTTCATTACCTTTGGTAATGACAATATTATAACATAATAATGGTTTTCCTGTTTGAAAATCCAGATCGATTGTTCTCAGCAGGTAGGTATCCTGTTGGTTTAAGGTTTTGCATTAGATTAAAATAGAAGACAAAATGTTCACTTATCCAGTGCTGCATATGATGATAATAGTGTTAAAGGAAGCTGCATAAATGTGATCTGGGAGCCCCTCCTGTAAGTGGCCTCATAAACGGATGAGGAGGGTCACCTCCAGGTGTCACATGTGACAGGTCTCCACTCTGAGGTGTGACAGGGGCCTCTGTCTTATCCTTTAAAGGAGGAATTAGCTCTGCTCATCTATCAACCTGCAGAAAAGGTCAGCCTGGTTTAATGGATTTGTTGAAATGCTTTTCCAATATGATACAAAAACAAAGAGACATCAACATGTATAGGCCAAATAACTTAAATAAATAAAGAACCGTCAAAATGTCAGAGTGTTACTGTGTCAGGTGTCAGCCTGCATAACCACATCACAGCAAATATATGGTCATTGACTAAATGTAGAAATGTTTTAGACTAAATGGTTTGTTTAGTATTTTGTTGAAATAAGCTTGACGGTTGATTTTAATGGCTGCCAGAAAGTAAACAGATGTAGGCCTAGTCCGTGTACAATGATTCATCAACTGTAGGCAATATGCCAATGTTTATCCAATTTGAATGTGTTAATGCATTTATTTTCATTCTAAAAAGTCTTTCAGTTTAAGAACTCTCTTTCAACACATCATTTTGTACAGCCAAGTGACTATTACAATTTGTCTGTTCTAATGAAAAAAGGATGCTATGAATAAATTAAGATAAATATGAAAATTACATTATTGAATATATTGTCTAGAAAAGTTATGCATAAAAGCCGATTATAATTGAATAAAAACAATGATATGGTGATATGCCTGCACTTTTGCGTTTAATTTTACAATCCATTCACTTTTTATTATATAAATCTCAGCTAAGCTATTTGCGGGTACGAAATAACACACTTCTGATAAATGGTCATAATATTGTCTGAGTATCGTCATCTGGAAAACGCTAATAATATTGAGAGATTACTTTTTGTTAAAGCACCCACCCCTTCAATGCACATATTAGTAGCTGGAGGAGAGAGAGTGAGTTGCTTTCCCATCAGCAGAGCCACCAGCCAATCAGAGAACAGGACAATCATGAGGGGCAGGGACACGCAGAAAGCAATCTGCTGGGTATGTTGTGTCAGTCCATTAAAAAGTTGGGAACAGAGGTAGGTAAGAGAGAGTTTTGCCCCATGTTGGATACAATCTGGTCTACATTTTGGCAGATATTACAATGCTAATGGAGAAATACAAACAAGAAATTGCCTAAAGGATGCAGAGCTCATGGATTTCTTCTTTTTACAAGTAAGTGTCAGTGTTTGGTTTCATTTTCAATAATTTATGGTATGCTTAATGTTTCAAAATATACCAAGCAATGAAAAGACATTAATTTGTCTAAAAAGGGAGTTTTTGTTAATTGTTTTGAATCCTGGTTAAATTCATCAAGAAAGGAATCTGCTATTGATAAAAGTCTATGCTTAACCGTACACATTGCTACAGGTAATGTCAAATAAAACATTGTGCCAAGTTTGGTAAAAAAAAAAAAAAAATAAAAAGATGCTGTTAGAAGTGACAAAAAAGAAAAAAAACATTGATGTGGTCTGAGGATAAGGTTTGTGAGAGAAGAAAGAAGTGAATTTGGTTACCAGGGGGGAGATGTTTTTTTTTAAAATGTGTTCTTTTTAGATTTTGAACAGCCGCCTTTTACTGCACAGTCACAGCCTATATTGCAACATGTATTTAAAAGGCAGACAATATACACACAATTTGTAAATCATTGGTGAATTGGTCATTTTCTTGATTTCATTGACTTCCTCTTTAAGTGCCTTAATCCCTACATAATGTTTTCTGTTGATCTGGTCATCTCAGTCACGTTGACCTGCTGACCTCACAACTGTCCCACTGCACAACACCTGGCTCTGCAGATTAATTCATGATTGGTCCGCTTCCTCTGTCACAGCTCATAGATATCATAATGTAATAATGAATTGGCCAATCACACATAAGCCCCCCTTGGACACCCAGTACTGAAAGTCCACTTATGTTCATATTTTAATATAAATGACATGGAACTCAGGTTAAGCAATACTGTGCATCTGTGAATTACAATTAAGGATAAATTAAACGGAAATAAGTTTACATGGCACATTGGCTTAACATCCTGACATGCTTCTACAGGTGGTAAACTCTGATTAGGACCCATAATTCAGTACAGTGGTAAACATCTCATGGTCAGTTGCTATGGTTTCGTAGCAGAGAGAGTTTAATGTGTGCGTTTTCTCTGTCTCAAAAGATGAGGCCTGTTATTTCAGAAATGACAGGTTCCTGATGGCCCCTTTTTGGTCACAAACACAAGACAGCAGCTGGAGCTCATTTCACAGGGACCAAATCAGGGGAGATTTTAAATTAATTATATACAATTCTGACGTTGAGGTGCATCTGAAAAGCCAGGCTCAGATAAATGAGAGGGTGTGTGCCAAATCAGATTCATCACTCAACTCAAGGAAAAGCAAAGAGGCAAGAGGTTGTAGTTTTTGAGTTGTCAATTAAACAAGTCATCTCAGTAAACAGCCTCACCAGATGCTGCTAATAAAAGGGGACATATTAGGTTAAATCCATGTTTATCAGCTTTTCATTCTAACCATGTTGCCTCTTCCTGAGTTTATTATCAGAGTTGTATTTCCATTGATTCATGACCACTTGAGTAATCTCGCATCGTGTTGCATTTGAGGCTTCTCAGACTCTCAAATGCCTGTTTTTACCTAACCCCAATCCCTGCCCACTGCTTTGTACTTTCTTGTGATTACCAGACTTGGGTCAGGCCTGAAGGGTTCAAAAATATCACATAGCTTAACCATTTTACACATTAAAAATATGACTATTTGCTGCCTGTTATGGGAAAAGGCCGTCTGAAGAGACTTCTTAGTTACTAGGCCATTTTTGATCAGTACTGCAGTATTACAATGAATAAAAAAATGTAAAATAATGATGATCTACGCTTACTACAGTTTAAAACTAAATATCTGAAAAAGCAATATTATGTCTCCTTTAGGTAAAATGTATTTTCATTATTATTAGAATAATGAGTTTTCCAAATGTATTTCTCAAACGAGAAAATTGAGAAATAGAGAAATAATAAGACAGTTTCACTCACAAAAAATATTGCAAGAAGGTCTTTTTATATCTCATTTAAACGAGTTATACACTTGGAACAATATTGGGCTGGCTGACAGATAGATGCGGAGGTAGCCTAATGGTTGGAGAGTTGGCAGGAACAAAACCATTAGCACATCAGCAAACCCGGCCCCAGCCACGTGTATGTGAAGGCCTGATGACACATGATCATCATCATTACTGGCTCCTGTTAGAATGTCACCCATACACAGTATTACAGAGCCCTGTTGTGGTCATCAAACGCCTGTCTACAGATGTATGGGCTTGTAGTGCTCAAGGCGATAGTGGCATTTCGTCTGCAAGCCACCATCAGAAAATGTGAAAATGACACAATTTCACGTGAGAATATCAAAGGTAAATAGCTCAAAACAAGAACAAAAGTTCTGCAAAAAAAAGTGAATGAGGCATAATTGAAACATTGGAAATGAATGTGATTCAAGAGTGAAAAAGTAAGACAGAAGTTAAAGGCACACTATATAACATTTCTGAAGGATGGTTTGCCTGCTTGTCTATATGAAGATGTTATTGCTTTTCCTGGATTGTTCCACAGTATGGCAGAAGGAGACACCCTCAGTACTGTATTTTCACTTTTAATGTCATACTGTGAAACATTCCAGGCAAAGCAAGAACATCTCTGTAGACAAGCAGGTGGCTCACCCTCCAACAGTCAAGTACAGTGCACCTTTAAGTGAATCAGACAATTTTCTGTTTTCATGCCATGCAGTTTCACATTTTGACATCCACTGCTCATTTACCCATTTGCCATCGAGGTGGAAGCCGTCTCTCATTTGACTCACGCGAGGATGGCAAAACAAGCTGTTCCACATTACACTACATTATCCTCAGAATATAAATACATGGCAGAGACATTGTTCTTAGCAATGCAATTATTGTCAGGAAAAAGTCACATTTCACAAGCTTCTTATTTTGAGTAATTGTGTGCAGTGGAGCAGTACCATTGTGGTGACAGCATAAGATGGGTTTTCCATAGAAGAAACTAAACCACATAGAGCTTGTGGTATAATTGTGTAGTGGTTCTGATAACCTCCTGTTAGAGAATCGGAGATAGTGCTGATTTGTGTATGGAACGTGCTTGTTACAAAGCCATTATAGACTGACAGCAGGAGAGGTAACAAAATACACACCTCCTCTACCAACAATCCCACAACAATCATCGCCAAAGCACTCTGCACGCTTGGATCTTAATAAAAACATGAAACTCCCCTACCACTTTACTGTTAACATGCACTCTGCACACTGACAGCCTTTGGTCCATAGCTTTTGTCACTGGTTCATTGACACTCAATGAGCCAGAGAGGTTATGCTGCAGAATGGTTATGGTAATTACTGTCATTTTGTTTCCTAACACTTTTGCGCTGTTTTTGGCGCTCATGATGTGGCAACATCACGGCTCTCGCCTGCCACTCTTTCTGTCAGAGCTGACCCTGAGACCGGTCCTGAAGTGCACTGAAGCTGACTGTTAGGACTTGTGTCGCGTGTATACAGTATTAGATAATTCTCCTCAGTGTCACTATGTTTCGAGTGTAACGTGCATTTACACATAGAAACATTATTCTTACATTGCTTGCTCTTTGTAAGAGACAAAGCCCACATCCTTTACAGCTATCTGAAAAATAGAAAAGATCAATATGGGATCATGCAAGCATTGGTGATACTCAGAAAAGGATTTTATTGATATGAAGATATTTAGTCTGGGTCAATATAATACAGAACAATTTGTCAAAATTGATCCAATATATTATTAATAAATTTAACTGATTAACATGACCCAAGACATGCTTGTTATGTAATCCTTACTTGTGTGAACCATGTGCCAAAATTAAATACATTTTTAAAAAATGTAGTTGTATTGAGTCTGTTTTTCATGTTAATGAAAATGGCTTAAAAAAAGGAACATCACAGTGCCTGAAAAAATAGGACCAGTTTGAGGTCTAGTTTGCTATGTAAATTTGTTTGAAATTCCGGCAAGGCTTTACAAACTATTTCAGATGCATTTATTTTTCAAAGTAAATATGCACAGGATAGAAAATCCAAACAGGATCTGTTTGTGTTTGCTCCTGCCATGGAAACGCTCCAAAGCAGTCTGAGCATCATAGGCTTTAGAGCACTGATCCAAAGAGACACTTGACCAAACAATACAACTAACATTTATCGCAACCTCTACATAAAGCAATAAACATAAGTACGTAACTAACTGGTAACAGCAATGTAAATCTCAAGCATAGTCCTACTGCATCTTATTTTTATTTGTGGATTAATAAGGGAAATTATCATCTGATTAAATACTTATATATTTTTCATAACTGTATTATCTTGTCATTGCAGGGGCATCCAGGAAACTCAAATCAGCAGAATCATTATGACCACCTGCACGCTAAAGACTGGAAAAGATCAGTCCTCTCTGTACGCCAACACTGTCTATTCACCAGAGACACACAAACGCAGAGACATATTATAACAGCAAAAGACGGATTTACAAGCTGCACTTCTCTGCGTTTGTGGCAATAACTATTGACAAAAGACTCAGGCTACAGATGCGGCTGTGTGCATGTCCTCCATCATGGACAATGTGACCCCGGAGAGCCTCCCAGGTGACATGGGCCTGGTGGACTACAACTATCTGGCCCTGATCTTGGGGGTGCCTCTTATATTGATCATAATCCTGGGAAACATCCTGGTGTGTCTGAGTGTGCTTACGGAGCGTTCCCTCAAAACTGCCACTAACTACTTCATATTCAGTCTAGCCATAGCCGACCTGCTGCTGGCTGTGCTGGTGCTGCCCCTCTACGTCTACTCCGAGGTCAGAGCCATCTGCACGAAAATATATGTCTATTTATGAGCATACATACAAGCACATCAGTAAAGAGTAGTGGGAGATTGCTATATCAAATGTTTCTCAATATGAATTCCAAAATATCAATTGGTGATGCTCCTAAATGCATCTAGCAGAAGGTTCCAGGTTCAATGCCTGGGCCTTCCTGTGGGCAGTTTGCATGTTTCTTTCCTCCGGGGACACCGTTTTCCCACATCAAACCAGAACGTACGAAGCAGGTTAAATTCTCCAGCTAAGGTCCTGACCAAACTTAGCTCAAGATCAAAAGAAGTCCTGCTCTGGCGAGTTGCCTCAGCTGCATTGAAGTATCGGTGAAATGCAAGGGACAAATTATAAGAAAGAGCTTGGGCCCTTTACAGTATGGTTGCAAGGTGACAGAGAATGTATACTCTATCATCTGTCAGATCTGCTCACTGTTTTATCAGAAGCTAAACAAAGCATAACACATATAATCATTAATGTTTCTGTAAAATGTAAAGTCCAATTTTACATATGTGCACTTTAAACCACTGTATAATCTCATAAAAAGGTCTCAAACATTGTCTCAAAATAAGGACAATTAATTAATTAAAAAAGCAATGCTGATATGAAGTACACGTAAACATCTTAACATCTACAGCTATATTATTTGTTTAATAGCTGAAAGAATGTATCTGTTACAATCAGTATTAACCCGCCTTGAGTGTTTTGTTAATCAAATCATCATCATTTAGTAATTAATTTCCCTAAGGACCCCACAGAAGATTTCTTACATCAATAGACAGCACAGGATGGGCACATTACTGAGAACTTGCAATAATTTATAAGAAGTGTTTTAATTGTTTTAAACTGATACTATGATTGTAAATCAGATGTAAATGTACTGATAGTCTTCAGTTTCTATGTTGTGTGCAGTTCATGGGAGGAATATGGACACTGAGCACTTCCATTTGTGACTTGCTGATGACGATGGACGTAATGCTGTGTACTGCCTCCATCCTCAACCTGTGCGCCATCAGTGTGGACAGGTGAGACAGGCACTGAATACAAGTACAAGGTTAAGAGCTTAAGTTAAAAGCAAAAATATTCATCTGGGAAAAATCATTGCAATAATGTCATTAAATTAGAATGACCTCTATCAGTTGGAGGATACGGGTTTAATTGGCATTGTCTAGAATTAAATACTTTTAAAAGACTTCAGAAATAGCTGCTTAAAATAAAAGTGAAAGAAAGCATTAGAGTAGGCTTGTACACTATCTCTGCGACATAGTGGTACATTCTTTGGAGTTAGAGTTAGGGTTGAGTTGAACTTGAACTTTGAAATTAAAGAGACATTTAAGCATGTTTCAAACTGTTGACAAAAATATCACCCAATCGTACTTATTAAAAGTGAGGCTGTGTTTATTGTTTCAGGTACATTGCAGTGGTGGTGCCTCTTAAGTACAACAGAAACCAGTTCAGCGTGCGGCAGCTGGCCCTCATAACTGCCACCTGGGTTTTGTCTCTGGGTGTGGCCAGTCCCGTAATCTTCGGTCTGAACCAGGTTCCTGGACGAGACCCCAGTGTGTGTAAACTGGAGGATGATCGTTTTGTGGTCTACTCCTCTATTTGCTCCTTCTTTGTGCCTTGTCCTGTCATGCTTTTTTTATATTACTGGATGTTTCGTGGGCTGAAGCGTTGGAGTGGGCGCTCACGGTCCCAAGCTGGACGGGATAATCGCCACACTCTCTCCTTACACTTAAACTCCGCCCTCCGTCGTGCAAAAGCCACAACGACAGGAAGTCAAGAAAAGGTTGTGTATGCAGTGGCACCTGGTCTGAGCCCAACTTCCCCCTCCACTATTTCCCAGATTACTCCCTCGGTTACCCCGGTGACTGATGAGCAGGATGTGGAGGCAGTGGTGATGGAGAGTGACCCCATGACAATGCAGAATGACAGTGTGTCGGATGCAGACCTGACAGAGAGGAGGGATGGCAGCCGGCGAGGAAAATGCTCCTCCAAAAGCAGTGCAGTGAAAAGAGGTAGAAGAAACAGCAAGAGCAGCAGAGTGAGCGGACGTGAGCGCAAAGCCATGAAGGTCCTGCCAGTCGTAGTAGGTGAGTCAAGTGTAAAGACGCTCAATGGTAAATCAAGAATCACAATCACAAGAGTTATATTGCTGTTGTTAAAATTCACAAACTGGTTCAACTATATAGCTGATATTTTGTCTGATGCTGTGCCCGATCACAGATATTTGCCAAATAACTTTGCCATCATGTTCAACATTAATCAACATTCAACATTAATTTGCTTTAAATACAAAATATATACACAGTATGGACAGAACAACAATGAGTGTTATTGACATGAGTTATAAAAAGTGACAGACAAATATGTGAATGTATTAAAGACTGTAGGATGACTGAGCTGCTTTTAGGATTATCAGTTTAAATGTTTTTCCTGTGGTAACACTTATAGATGGTAAATGAGACATTGTGCCTCTCAGTTGGAGTTTGCGTGTTTTTCACTAACAGAAAGAAGCTGCGAGCTACACAATCAAAATAGAAACAATCTCCCTGGAAACCATTTTACTGGAGCACCGGCAGCTTCACACTAGAGCTAAATTTAATCTCAATCATCACAGGCACAAACTTTGTGAAAAACTGATCACGGTCATATTAAAGAACACATTCATATTTGAGCATTTTACTTCCTGACACCGTAGCTTTTGAGACCATTTGCTCCACGTCAAGTCCAATTTAAAGGTGCATTTTCAGGGTGGATGGTCCACTATCTGTGTTTCTCCATTGAGAAGCCATTGCTTTGCCTGGAATGTTCCACAGTTCAGAATTAAATGTCTATCTCCATGGAGACAAGCAGGGGATGCCCTCAGGCTTAATCAAAAAATATAATTTAAAACTTGACTTGGATCTAACTTGAATTATTTTGGTCACTCACACATTACTGATTTAGGTTAGAGAGCATTAATTCTGTGAATAACTTTTTTTTCCTCCCAAATATTATCCTTAGGTGTGTTCCTGGCCTGCTGGACTCCATTCTTCGTAGTTCACGTCACTAATGTGTTGTGTCAGTCCTGCCACATCGGCCCCACCTTGATTTCAGTGGTAACATGGCTGGGTTATGTCAACAGCGCAGTGAACCCCATCATCTACACAGTGTTCAACCCGGAGTTCAGAAACGTCTTTCACAAACTGCTTTGCTGCCAGACATGAGACTTAGTGCATGTGCCTCATTGTCCTTAGCGTGTTCATGGTTTTTACAGATTTACGAAAATGAAAACATTTGTCATAGATTAAATTTTTTTTATTGAAACTGCTATGGTCTTCTATGGTGTCCTCTTGGCCCAGAAGCATAAAATGTGATCATGTGTGGACCATGGACTGAGGTTAATTCATTGTGTAAATTAATAATACAATGAAATATTTGTTGCAAACTTGGCACTGTATTATTAAAAGTATATGTTATTATTTGTAAAGTGAAGGTAACGTAATCAAACAAACTTCAACAAGTTGTTCAAAATAAATACATAATAACAATGTATGAAATATATCTGATGAAGCAGCTTTAAAACAATTCAGAATGTGTTGGAGTTAATGATTACTGTGGCAGGTTGGGTGGTGTGGTTCAGTGGGACTACCTTCTGCTAAAGACCCACATGTGTTGTTAGGTGGGCGGGCAGCTGTCCACCTACCTCCTCCTGTCTTTGAGTAGTTCCTCCACAGCTCCTTTCAACTAGAGCCTGTGAGACACTGGGAGCACCAGCACAGTGGTGTATAAAATGTGGTTTGATTGTATTACTGTGTTCATTGTAGGGGGTAGATATTTTCTGCATGGAGCTCTGTCCAATCAAAGACAAAGACTAACCACAGGGAGTAACCACGGTAACACAGAGAGCGTATGTCCAACATATAGCTCCAGAGCATGATGCTGTTTTAAAATTTGAGTTCAGCCACTGAGGGCAATGCTAGGAGACCACAGCAACGTCCACCACAAATCACTCATGCACAACCTTTTGTAATTATTATCAGTAAATGTTATTTAAATAGCAACTTGGATAATAGAAAAAACAAATCTGCTATAGTTATCGTAAATCTGACATAAGTTCTTTAGCAAAGATTTAAGTTTGACATCATAGGGAAAAGCATAATGACAAATCTTCACACTGCACGCTCCTGTAGCACTCTGCTATTCATGAACCAGACAGAGGTGCAAATGTTCACAGTAGCATCAGTGTGAACACGTGTTATACACAGTGTGAGGGGCTGTATATTGAGACATCTTATTTAAGGTTATGTTCACAAATTTCTCAGATAACCAGACAGATCCAAGACCAAAACTACAGTCGTCATAGTAACTTGTTAAATTGCAATCCATAGAGTTCATGTTTCAAAGGTGGTTGGGTGATTTGTCTGTCTGTTCTTTGATAAGGGACAAGAGAAAGTGGATCAATGGCAGCTCAGTGTCAGACACAAACACATGTGGGAGACAAAAGCACAGGCCAGATTGTGGTGAGGGGGAGAGGTAATCAAGAGCCATGATGACTCTAATGAATGCACTTTAATTATGTGTCTTGGAAACACCTGGTACTGCGCTGGCAGGTGCATAGAGCCATGTGAAATAACTGAGCTTCAGTGAGAGTGAGGCTGACTGGTCTGTGTAATCACTCTGAGATGAGCTCCATTAGACAGCATCATTGAGAAGTAAAGAAGTCAGAGCTGATAAACACCAACAAAGTGGAGGTAGTTACAACATCTATGTTCTAATGCACCTTTAAACAAGGACAGCAGCTCAACTAAATATTGTGAGGCTTCGTGTAAATACTTGTGAGAGTGGAATAATTACTGGTCAAAGACACCACAGTAAAACTAAGCCTGACCTGTGACCTTTGTGATTACAAAGCATTCACAGAAATAATTTCCATAATTGACAGGCAAGGTGATAAAAAAGTGGCACATGTAAGCTGACCTGCAGTCAAACAATACCAATAATGGGGCGCACCTCGCAGATATGACAGACCACTGTCAGTCTCGTCAGTGTGTTTCAGGCTGATGAATGAATAGAATTTGGTTCATTTAGGTCCACTGGTGGGTCTGAGACTATTATAATATCACATTGGGATTAAAGAATAAACAAAAGTTGTAACGGTTTGCTATTGTTAGAGTGCAAATATGCCGAAGGGGTAAAATCCTGCTGACCTACTTGTGAGCTCATTATTGCTAAGCCTTATGAGCTGCTAATACACACACATAAATGGACAGAGGCAGGCGGCGGTTTGGAGACACGTCTAAATATGTGAATATGTAAATATAAAAACATGACAACGCAGTACCAATGCAAATCAATACAGGACACTACTCCATGGACCAGCTCCACAGACACACAGGTGAGTGAGCGTTTACTAACAGCATGTTAGCACTCTGGGTAACACTTGATTAGCTAAACTAATAACGACAGAAGATTGTGCTTATCTGAACTGTAAATGTAGCTTTATTTGTAGACTTCTATGAGTTAGGAAAAGGGTAAAGGTGTTTTCAGACTGAGTTGTGAGCACAGTTTCAATTTAATGTGAGTGCTTGGGTCTCCTGAACAGAGACTAAAACAAGAGAATGCTGAATAGGTGCAGACTGCTGCTGCTGCTGCTGCTGCAGGTGACACTGCGACTGATGTCCCATGTTGTTGTTGGTAAGTAACAAAGTTACACAAAGGGGGTCAGACTTTAAACAGAATGAGTGTGCTCTTTGTCTCATCAGGGACTCCCTGTCAGGGCGGCTCTGACATCTTTGCAGCCATCACAGAAAACAGTCCCATGGGACAGTTCATAGCCAACACCAACCTCACTGCAGAGCCTGGGTCTAATGGCCTCCGCCTGTGTCTAGAGGGGCCGAATGTACACTGGATGTTTCTGGATGGACCTATCATCCGCCTCAACACCTCCCACTCCAGAGTCCTGGATAGAGAGGTACTTCTGACCCCTGGACATCAGCACAAATATTCTGCCTCACACTGTTCCAAACATCTCACTCTGTCCTTAATGTCTCACACTGTCTCTTACCCTGTCCCAAATGTATCGAACTGTCCCAAATGTCTCACCCTGTCCCAAATGTCTTAAACTGTCCCAAAGGTCTTAAACTGTCCCAAATGTCTCACCCTGTCTCTCAACCTGTCCCAAAGGTCTCACACTGTTCGTCACCCTGTCCCAAATGTTTCACAGTGTCTCATCCCACAGGTCCAAGGGTCACTGCTGATTGCACGGCTCATCTGCCATGACAATGTTGTACAAGTGAGTTTTCAAAATGGATCATATTATATTCTCAAATAATGCTGCAGTGATATGTGACAGGACTCATGAATGATTGGTAACAGAGACACTACAGGATCCAGATCCAGATTCTGAATGAAAATGACAACAAACCAGAATTTTCACAGGAATCCACAAGAGCCATCACCATCAGCGAGGTATACACATGAACCACCAGACTTTGGGGTTGGGTTGTAAACTAAAAATAGTACACATGAAATATAAATATCCTACTTTATTGTGTTTTCTGTTCTGTAAAAAGAAATATGATTGCTTTCTCTTGAACTTTTCCCCCTAACCGTGGCACGTTTTTGGAATTGTGATTAAAAGCTTTGACTAGCACTACTGAAAGGCATTTTGTAGTAATAGAGTTGGACTCCAGGTCACTCCAAGTTGATAAAATTATGGTATTTAAACTGGCAAAACTGAGCATTTACTTCCACTTTACAACCATAGAAGAGAGTATCAAAACACAACACCCCATGGATTATACCAAATGGAAATCATAGGAAAATAAACAATTCAAGCAAAAAAAAAAAAAAAAAAAACTGCTTGTTTTTTTTACATTAAGTCTAACTAAACTGTAAATCAACTTTTTTTTTCTGCTGCTAAACTGTATACATGGTGTTTTAATAGCATTACCGATTGCTCCCATTTTAGTACAATTTGCAGCTTTCTGGTCAAAAAATAGTACATTTAAATGTGTGCTGCCTTCAGTGGCAGCTGCAATTTCCTAGTAGTTGGTGACAACATGCATGACTTCTCTGATTACAGCCGAGTGTTTTTGATTACAAACATCCGGCCTCAATGTGGAGTTTCAAATATGGATACCTGTTAGACCAATCACCCTGTTCCTTATACCTACAGACCCTGCCTCTCCTCCCTCCTCTCGCTTTTCTTTAGTCCTCCAAGCTCCTCCAGCTTGAAAATGTAATTGTAGAGCGGAGTTTAAGTGTTTTGTCCCACTTTAAACTAACACCTTTTTGGACTTAATATTAAATGCAATGTTTTTACAGTTTGCAACAGTAAACACTGTTGTTTTCACTGTGAAGGCAAGGGATGCAGATGGAGACATGCTTAGATACACCATTGACCCAGCAACGGTGAGAATTTGTTTTTTCTCATACTGTACTAGAACAGTTCCAGGTCAGTGATTATTATGTGTAGTCTAAAGGCTAATATGATGGTTGAATAGTCACCTGCATATTGTCTCACAATGTGACCCATGCATTTTAAGGATTCTATTTTGTGACCTAACACCTGTCTTATGACCTCATTACCCACAGTTAGACTCCTCCTACTTCAGGATTGATCAACCAAACAGCGGCAATGTAGTTCTGGACAAGCCCTTGGACTACGAGACCAAAACAAATCTGAAGATGTTGATCTGGGCCATGGTAATCCCCATCATTTATGAATCAATATGAAAGGAAATTATGAGAGCATAAATGAAACCAGATATTCAGCTAGATGTTGATATGCAAGTTAATTTTGTTTCAATTTAAGGATGATTAAGGCATTTAATTTCATGTAATAAAGAAACATTTACAGTTTCATAGCAAAGTAAACTCCAGCTTATTGTTATTTTGGATTTCCTTAGGAAACAAATACAGCAGAAATGTTTAATACCTCCACTGAAGTGATCGTCAGTGTCCAGGATGGAGACGACCAGTATCCTCACTTTCTGCCCTGTGTGCCTCTATCGCTTGAACTTCCAGTCTGCACTAACCCCTCCTACAGCACCAATGTCACTGAGAAACAAAAGGCAAGCAAAATAAGAATTGTGAAATTAACAATGTGTTCCATATAACTCATAATAATGTGGATACAGAATCTGTTTAAAATGTTTCCCTGCAAAATGGGGTGTTGATTCTAAATCATCCAAAGAGAATTACTGTACATTGCACATTGTATTGTGCCTATAAAGTCTCTTTACAATTTAAAAGTTTCCAAAGTTTTTTGCCTCACTTAATACACCTATATATGGGCACCATTACTCACACGAAGCACATCAAGACGGTACTTGATTTCCTGCCATGTTTGCTGTAGCATAGCCTCATCAGTGGTTGCAGTTGCATCTGTTATCTTTTGCTTTAGTTCAATAATGTCTCGTATCTTTGTTCAATATATGATATATATAACATAACCCCATAGAACCCATGATACACATTGTCCTTTCTCTTGAGGAGTATCCATTTCTTAGGGGTTCATTCAAAAGGATGCCTCTTTAATCAACAGAATACCTGAAATACAGAAATGCAATGTGATTAAAAACCTTTATAAACACTCAGTACAACAGAACAAATCTAATTAATATATCTTATCAATTGCCTTTATAATTAAATGTTTTAATTGTAAAGAGACTTTATGGACAACCTGTACATTGTTAGCACAGAAAAGATTCCAAAGGCCTCTAGCTGTGCCACTTAGGACTACTGAATTACACTGAAATTATACAAATAAATGTGTCAAAGCAAATATTGTCTAGTAGAAACTACTACATATTTTTTTCCCACTCAGAACCTTGTGTTGAAGTTTTCTCCTGGCCCAATAAAGGCTGAAGATGGAGACAGGGGTCTAGACACTCCTCTGAAGTACAGCATCCTCTCAGGTGAGACACAGCTGCATTGTCCATGTCATTAAGTCTTCCTCCAGTGACAGCTGGGCATTTAAACACAGGCAACGACTGGGACAGATTTGTGATAAACACCAGCACAGGCCACATCACATTAACTAAAGCTGCAGAGGATCGGCGTCAGACTTCTTTCTTCAGACTCAACATCATGGTATTCTCACTAACTATGATTGTTTCACCTGCCCTTGTAATCATTAACCAATGCACTTGTTCTCACTGCCAGGCCTCTCAGCTTGATGACCCAATCAAGTACAGCATTGCATCAGTCCTAGTCCGAGTTGTGGCAGAGAACATGCATCCCCCTGTTTTCAACCAATCCACATACAAAGGTTTTGTTGTTCAAAGCTCAAGTCCTGCCGCCATTGTATCCACTTATGGAAATCAGGTGCTGCTCATCCAGGTTTCAGACCTGGACTTTCCAGATGTAAGCAAGTTTTGTAATGTGTATAATGATCCTCATGGACAGTGTTTTACACAGCATTGTCTTGTCCCACCAGGGGCGGAACCCAAATGTGCAGTACTCTCTCTACAGTCCATCAGTCACAGAAGGGCTGTACCACATCACACAAGGGGGAGTGCTTATAGCCAAAACAGACCGCCTCTATGCCTTTGACAGACACATCATACAGGTGGGCTTCTTTAACTACAGGAGGCCTCAGTTTCTCAAGTTTCTTAGAATGAGGTCGTTAAGATAAGATAAGATAAGATAAGCCTTTATTAGTCCCACAGTGGGGAAATTCCAGCATTGCACCGCACACATAGAGAACAGGCACACATAGAGAACAGAAGAAACAAGGAAATAGATAAATAGTAAGAAATAATTTAAGAAATAGATTCAAAAATAAAACTCTAATATACACATATATATACATATAGATATACAAAGTGAAAGTGATAAAGTCACTTGAGTATTGCACATGGGTTTGATTAAATATGGTTGAATGACACATGTTCAGTGTTAACAGTGTTCATTGTATAGTCTGACAGTTGGACTCCTATAAACCCGTACACCAAATCAATCAATATTAAATGATTATGTGAGATATTAAGCCAATTACATTAATTCTGGTTGTGTGACTCTGCAGGTAATTGCCAGAGATGAAGAATCAGGAGAGGAAGTATCCGCTTCAGTAGATATTGAGGTCTTGCAGAGAGGACAAGCTAGTAAGCACAAATGAATTGTAAACTAATGTTTTTAAAAAGCTACAAAGTTGATGGATAGTTGTGTAAAGTCCAATTAATTTGCTAAGTATATTCAGAAATAGACAGAAATCTTGCCAACACATATACGATACCTTAGACCTTGATGTTACTATTTTTGTCACATTCAATGATGCTCTGTGCTTTATATTGCAGCTCCTCGAGGAACACTCACTGAGGAGCAGTTTGTACGATATATTGAAACTGGAGTAATTTCGGCTGCCATCTTGTTGCTCTTACTCACAGCTGCCCTGTTTCTGCTGCTAAGAATGCTCAGGAGAAAGCACAACAGACAGAAACTTGATAGAGAAGCTAAAGCTGAGAGACAGCACACAGAGGTATTCAACTAAAAAAAAGACAAACTAGACCAATTGCTGGATTTTAGATGTAAACATTCAGTAGGTCTACAGTATTTAATAGAACTGGAGGCAAGTAAAGATTGTTAATCTCAATGAGTTTTTAACCTGGTTAAATAAAGGTTAAAATAAATAAATAAATAAAAAATAAAAACAGTAATGCTGAGAGTATTGCCCTACAGCTTGGTGTGTAGCAGCATTTGCATTAGCATTAACATTTGAAAACCAACAGTAAAACACAAATTTTATTGTTAAATAAATTTTATAGTGTTTTGAGCTGGTAGTCTTGCTGTGATTTGATAGCTTGTCCATCTGTACTTCCTGCATGTATTTATTCCAAAGGTTCGTGAAGCACGAAATGTCTGAATCCTTGTGTGAAATGTAGGGAACAAATTTAATCTAAAATCACAAAAATACATAGTGACACCTACTGCTCCTGACAGGATGTTCCATGGAGACAAGTTCCCTAAGGGGACTATAGTGTACCTTAACCTTAATTTCATATGGGATTATCTTCTGCTGGACAGGTCACCAGTCGGCCAGCATTGAGTGGTGAACCATCTTGCTCAGGTAGTCTCCACGGACATCACGGCCTCTACACCAGAAAACAGTCTATACCTCCTTTACCATCAACATCCACTGAAGCAACAAATAAAGGAAGCAGTGCCACAAATGTGCTTTCTACACGAGAAAGGTCAGAGGGCTCAATTGATCCAGTGACATTATCCCAGAGAGCCAAAGGAGCAGACAGGAGCTTTGTACTACAGGAGCACTCTGCTCTAGGATGTATTAATATGGTCAGCCACAGTAGCACAAGTCAGACTGATGGCCCATACAACACAAAGATCACTGCAATCTGTGTAGAAGATAGAAAATGAATGTGTATGAAGGGTTTAATCTGACCTGGACATGTGTCACAAGTTAGTACATAAATGTAAAAGCTTAAGTTTCAACATCAGGATTCTACTCTCTTGTCCGCTGTTAAAGCTTACCATAATGTGTGTGTGTGTATATATATATATATATATATATATATATATATATATATATATATATATATATATATATATATATATATATATATATATATATATATATATATATATATATATAAAGTAATTGAGCTTGTAATGAGCAGACAAAATGAAGATACCATCCGAGGATGCGATGATCAGACCTGACTAGAGCCCTCTGCTGGTGCATCGGAGCTCAAAATAGTGGCAGCTGTACATTTTAGAGAGAGCGCTGACATCATCTGACGCAAAACTTACTTCAACGTGCTTTTAACTGTTACAACGTGTCCCCTCATAATTAGTTTAGAGTTGTCTTTCAGCTGGTTCATGCATGTTTGAGTAATCTTGTAGCCCTATTGTCCTTAAGGCTTGAGTACTCAGAAAATGCCCGTTTTCACTTAACCCCCCGTATTTTCCCGCTGCTTTGTATTTACAATAAAAAAAAAAAAAAAATGTGACTCAAAGGCCCAAACCCAACGCTTCAGTGAAGTGTGCCTCGACTAAAAGTGCGCCAAGTGTGTGAGTGCACAAAGGCGCAGAAAAAAGCGAATTGGGGCAGTCCGCACTTCAGACTGACGCAGGGAACGTTCTAAACGTCCAAGCGGCGTAAAACAGCAGTTAGCGATGTTGTAAACTGCAGTTCAATGAATTAGAAAGAGTTTTAATCTCTTGCTGATTTGGCCATAAAAAGTAAGGTCTGTGTTAACGTGTTTACAGTGGTGTTACCTGGACAGCCCGCGTATTTGTTTAAATCTGATGCGCTGTTCTTCCCGTTGTCTCCAGTTAGCTCTCGCGGTTAAGTTGTTATGTTGCTAGGATACGGGACCTCGAGCGCCGCGCTGTTTGAAAACAGTCCAGTGAAATGCATTGTGGGGGACACATTTGCCTGAAATCTGCATCGCTCACACTTGCTGGAAGTGCGCAGAACGGTGTGGTGAAGTGCGGATCAAAACATTCAAAAGAAGTGGGACAACCTGCGCACTTCACATGAACGCGCATGTGCTGGGACAGGGCCAGAGCGGGAATCAAACAGAACATTCACATAAATCTCAAAAGTTGTTTTAGGATGATTGAAAGGATAATCACTATAATGTGTTTAATTTAGCATATTATTGGTTTCCTTTTCTGAATGCTCAGTATCCACAACCTAAAAACAACTGAAATGTACAAACTAAAAAAACTCAGGACCACTGGCTGCTCTAGCCTATGTGTCTACAACGCCCTCTTATGGTTAACATGATAACTACACAACAACATGCAGGTACTGTAAGCCTATGAAACATAATATAGGATGAACAGATGAAAAGCAACCGAATGTGGGGCAGAACCTTTGTTTAAGTGGGACAAAAAGTAATAATAAGAGATATCTTACTAGTGCAAATAAATCAATATATATATTTATTGCATATAGTATAGTATTTGTGTGCTAACATTCTACTAACTACTCAGCAGTCCATTTAGGCCAACACCTAACATATGCAATAACTTTGAACACTGAAACATTTTACAGGCTAGCAGTTATTTTTATTTGCACCAACTGAATCACTGAAACTGTACTAAATGACCATGAAAAAAACCTCTGTATTCTGTTAGAACAGTACATTTTGAACGGGTCATGAGGGAGGTCAAATCCAGCTGAAAAAAAAGTCTTAGTTCTTAAACTGCAGCTGGCTGTTTCAGGATTCCACAAACTCTCAAATATCCTACAAGACAAAGGAACACAGTAGCAATTTGTTAGAAACTTTTCATTGATTAAAAAGGTTCAATGTTATTTAAGGTTCAGTATTATTCAACTAATCTATACTTACATTTCAAGTATGGTCTTGTATTTCCAGCTGAACTGCTCACATTCTAACAATGATTTCTCTTTCAGTAACAGTCGTATGGAAATCTTTACTTGCAGTGTTTTACCTAATTTGTACTCTGTCATATAGGCTGGTGTATGAGATGGATACTGAAATGCAGATCTCTTGGTTGTTAACTCTTAGTCTGAGCATCTTGACAGCATATTAGATGCCATATTAGACGAAATGTTTATCCTATGTTACAAGAAGTGTTTTGGCCTTGTTCTCCTTTAACAGGTCTAAACTGGTTTTCTGATTCGTGTAATTCTTATGTGTGATATAAACATGCTGTAGGTACTGACATTAACACATTTTAGGGCGAGACAACACTTCTGTCAATGGTGCACAATTGCTTTAATAAATCAGAGTCTTTGATT
>JAIEZT010000054.1:35899065-35998154 GCA_019594935.1 Periophthalmus modestus | reverse complement strand
AACACGGTATAAATAAATATCCAATTTCAGGCTTTGGGTAAAAACGCTTATCATTAAACATGCATCGATCACATTAAAAACACTGAAAAAATCCTTCGTAACTCCCTCCACAAATGGAGTGGTGTGTAAAAATCCTCCATCTAGAATTTTCACCTACAGAACACCCACTAGTTTAGTGCTCTAGTTTTTATGTTACTAAAATTCTACAAATTACACTGAAACACACACTAGTTACCTACAGGATTTACTTACAAAGATTTAAAGGAATTTTGATCATATGTTACCTGAAGCACAATGTCCCTCATGTGGGAGAACTCCTCTGGGTGGAGGAAAGCAGTGAATTCTTCTTTATTGACATACATATCCCCATTTTTGTCAGCCATACGAAAGCGACGCTCATCCCTCTGCATCATTTGGGCATAGTTAAAGTCAGTTTCTTCCTGAGGACTATCTGGAGTGCAAAATATGCAATACTGGTTAAGTTTTACTTCATAAGACAACAAGAGGCCAATCAATGTCATGATGATAATATCAGATATTACCCAGATAGCTTCCATAGGTCACATTTTTATACTCTTCCCAGCCGATGTATCCATCATTGTTGGTGTCAAAGTCATTCCATTGAGTTTGAACATTATCAAAAATGTATTTTTGTTGAGCTTTTTTAATCCAAATTTTGAGCTCTTCCTCTGTGACATATCCATCTTTGTTATCGTCTATTTTTCCAACAATTATGCTGCAGATAGGGTAGATTATTGTTAGTAAAGATTAATGGAAAAATATTTAACTAGGATAGAGAATCTAAATATGGCTATTATACCAACCCCAGTCTCCGTTTGCTTTCTTCAAGAGGGAGGTGATCAAAGGTTTTGGCCTCATCGTGGCCAAGAAAAGCCTCATGGTCATAGTCAAAGTTTTTGGCGTCATCGTGTTTAAGGTTGCTCAGCGGTTCATCATGATGAACACGCTCTTTTTTTTCTGTGGGTTTACTATGGCAGTAGACAACACAAAGGGAGATGAGGATGATCAGAAAACGCATCATTCTGTAAAAAAAACAAAAAACAAACCAAAAAAAAAAAACACACAAACAAACCATGTGAACATGTTTTTGTTTTTTGTTTTTGCTTATATATCCTATGTTTGTTTGGGTTATACAGCACTAAAAGTAGTTACCTGGAGTTTGCCTTGTGTTAAATACCCTATTTTGGGTGGGAAAGATTAGATCCAGTAGAAAGCTATTTTCACTCTTTTGAGAGTTGCCTCAGAGTAGTTTTTAGGGAGTGTTGGAAGTTCCAGTGTTGCTTATCCTAGGGAAAAAGACTAGCTACATTGACCTGCAGACATTCCACGACCAGTTTAGAAAGATCTGTCTTTAGGTTGCAAAAATGCAATGAAACAAGCCGGCATGTCAGTCTTTCTATATATGACAACGAGTCTCTTTAAATGGATAACGGGATAGCTTACCTTATAGATTCTTTGACTTGATTGCTTTCTATGACTCCTACGGAGTTTTACTTAGCTTTAAAACACACAACCTCGGGACAGCAGCTGTACTTAACCTCAGCCAATCAGCGACCAGCTCAGACGCGTCGTGGCTTCTGATTGGTCCAGGTCTCTGCCTGCAGTGAGCTCTGATTGGCTCATTCTCACACAGGGCCAATAGCAGCCTCAAAGCAGCGTCTCCTCTGTACGTGGGTTGATACATGCCACTGAGCATGCCACGTTGTCGAGGAGCTGCGAGAATGATGAAACACAGACTAGAGTAAAGTACTGGAGAGAAAGTATAGCCTATTAAGGTATTTTTCATCATTGAGAGCAAGGCTCAAACGGACGTAGAAAACAGTGTGATTCATGTGTTAAGTTAGGCAAAGGTCTCAATGTGCAAGTAGAGACATTTACCCACTGACAGGACTCATTTGTAGGCTATATTTCTTGATTAACAGGACATACATTTTATGAATATCAGTGAACAAGCCATGAATCCTAACTTCAAACTAAAGGGACTCTCTCTGATCTGAATCCTCACAATCCACCTTTTTTAAAACAGTAAGTGCACAGGCTACATACAGTTCCTAGAAACATGACTCAAAGTTAAGCAGAAGTTTTAATGAGGCTTAAGTTAAATGTAATGTTGCCCAATAATATCCATTTATTAAAAGTTACAAATGCATTTGCAGCTAGTGCTCTGTGAATTATGGTAACACTTAACAATCTGAAATATTTTACACACTGTAAATGGATAAGAAACAAAACAATTTAGAGCCTTCCCAACAATAAAAAATCCAACAAACAAAAACAAACAAGCATTGAAAGTGGCCACATCTCTGATGCTGATGTACTGTCACTTTCCAGGACTCCAAGGACTTTTAGTATCACTTCCGGCAACTTCATCTCCTCCTTTACTTAGGTTGTCAGCCAGTTCCACAGATGCACATAGACTATAGCGACAAGTAAAAGTGGGACCGCTATGGATATCAAAAGTGGTGACATTAAAAAAAAAAAATTCATTTTAAACAAACTTCGATACGTTTACCTTTGTTTCAATGAATAATTCCTGAAAGAGACAAGAGATAAAAACATAACATCAGTCATAACAACATTCATGCAACATAACAAATCAAAGTCTTCCGAGTATGTTCTGTTATTTTGCCTGACCAGTGTGAGCCTACACACATCTGCGTGTTTCCTAAGAAACCTACTCAAAGTTGAGAGTCAAATATTGACCTATTATTTTAGTGTGGTCAGCATAGTTATACTGTGAGTAATGATTAACACACAGTTTCTGCCTCATGCTAAACTGATGCTACAAAAGAGATACAACAAAACAATCAGATGGTCAGTGGTAATACTGATCATTTGGAATCGCTGCAAAATCTATAAGAACATCCTGTTAAAGAAAAAAATAGAACAAACACAGCTCTAAGTTAAAGCTACCACACTTAACTTTTCAGGTGTGCTTGTGTTTATGGAGATATTGCTTTGATTGGAATCTTCCAGTTAATATGTCATTAAACGTATTCATCATGCATTTACCCAATTACGCATGATTTATGTTTATATCACCAGTTTGTCTCCTTGGACATAAGCAATTTTAATGCTATAATATGGAACATTCCAGGTAAATAAAAAAAAATCTCTATGGAGACAACCAGGCAGTGGGCCCTCAAGTAGAAAAGTTACATAGTGCACCTTTAAGAACATTGTTCAGTATCATAACATAGAGCTAATCCTGAGGTGTTATTTCTTTCCGATTCCTAAGGGATCAGTTGTGGATTTGCCGGCCTTCTCATCTCCACTTTGAAGAGAGGAGACAAGGTTGACAGTCAGACATGTGGGGAGGGGGCAACCAGTCAGCAGAAATGGACTGAAGAAAAGACAGCCGCCGAGGAGAGATATAGAAATACAGAATAAGAAAAACAGATAGTGTATGAAAGGATTTTCACATTTTATTTAAAAAACACAGTGTACTATAGCGTGTAAAATAGGTTACACTTACCTTTGAACCCTAAAAATAAATACACAAAAGATAAATAAATAAAAATATTCATGTGAAGTGGCATGTGAAAAAAAGAGTGTAATAAGAGGGGAAAAAACTGCTTCTTACTCTTTAAGTTGTGGGAGATCTCCATTTGTGCCATTCCCCTCGTTCTGCAATGGGGAGTCTCCTCTAAAAACACGATGAAGATAGTCTATATGTAGGTTGAAGCTAACATGGTTTTCACAAGTATTTTCTGTGAACTCACCCCACTGGAAAGACCTCTGTTTTGTTCTTGCTGGCTTGTGACATGTTCCTTTGAAAAGAAATACATGCAGTACAGGTAGGAGTACATCAAAGATGGGATATTCAATAAAAAATGTGTTACTCACATATGCAAAACATCGGTGTAGTTTGCAGTATTTAAAGATGCATTCCTTAAAATAATTTACAAAAAATAAACACATTTTTTATTGGTTTATTTAATTAATTCTCATAAATAAATAATGCATTGGATGTTAATAACAGACCATGAGGATTTGTTAAGATAGATGCTGCCTTCAAAGAGAAATCTGTATAAAAAAGTAATACAAAGCAAAATGTGTCATATTTGACATCTCGTGGGGCTGTAATGCTATGGTAACTAAAACAGTAATATGTAATATTGCATAATTTAATGCTTGACTCATCTGATATTAAACTTACCTGTTGTGTTTCAACAGATGAAGAGGATGTCCAAAGCCACAAGCCACGGTTGCTGTCAGCACCATGATCATTGTTGGGGACATCTTGCCGGTGGATGGTAATCTGAGGTAAGACAGTTCTTTCAGAGTATTTATACCCCAAAACTGAAATCACGCCTCCAGTTGGTCTGAGTTTACCCAAAACTGTCCTCCATCCAAGGTCAGATGAAGGTCATGCATGCAACAGTTTGAGTGATGCTGACCCTGAGAGTTGATTCACTGTTCAAGCTACTTTATCAGGCAACTGCATGAGAACTGGACCCATTCCAAACACATTTGTAGGTTCAGTTATAAACACAAAGTTAAAAAAAAAAAAAAAAATTAAAGCTGCAAGTGGAGATGATGACCCTGACAGCCACCCAGGCCACAGCTCTTCACCCTGTTTCCATGGTGAAGTGTCAATCAACTTATACTGGTGTGGTCTAGAGCCTGAACCAGTAACCTTGTACATAGTACATGAGGTTCCTATGGTGTAATTGACTTTTTGACTGGAGTGACCTAAATAATGTCTGTGTCAATAAAGTGATTTCTGTCTCTGTATTAGGAAAGACCAACATGAAATAGTGGATGCTGTACATTTCAAATGATAAAGAATATGATGTCGGTCCAATTAACTTTTTGCATGCTATGGTGAATACAATGAATGTTCCAGATTTTTTTAACTGAAAAATTATTATTATAATAACTATTATTATTCATAATAATAATCATATTATCATTATTATTATTAACAGAAATTCAATTCACTTTTCTCATAGACTAAAATTTTAAGTTTGCCCGGGGATAATCCGCTACGTGGTAACTAATGACCTCAGGACCTATTATTTTGTTTAAAATCTGTTGCTGAAACTTTAGAAAAACGTTAAGTTATTAAAACATTTAGCAGAATTGTGCATTTTAAACAGTCGGGACTTAAAACAGCCGTATTATGGATATTAGTTCCCTTGTAGCTCCGCCTCCACGATTCCTTTGAACTTTATTTGAATTTTTACAAAGGTTCATGGAAAAAATGAATGGAAAATTTACTTTTTACTATTTTACCACATTTTTTTGCAGGGCAGTTGATCGGAGACTTTTCATCAATGTTCAGGGTGTCAAAAATGCTATTATTAGACTACCACTACTACTACCAATAATGATAATATTAATAATACGATCAGGAGTGATGATAGCTGCCAGTTACATTGTTACTGACTTGGGCCAAAAAGGGCACTGCCTACCTGTCCAACAAAAAGAAAAACAGCAAGGATGCATACATTTTCATTATCACACATTATAATTTATTTCCTGTATCAACAGTTGAATGGTTTAAGTTAATAATTAAATCCACAGAACAATATTTTAACACTATCTCACATAGGCCAACTTCATTAAGACATCACAAAAGAGTGAAGGAACTTAAATCACAATACTAACTCTTCATGGAACATCCACTTAATATTTACATAAAAGACACATTAACTACAGGGCTGTGTTCATCGGAAGTCCTCGGCAGAAAACATGCCCTTGGCCCTGCGCAGGATGGAGTCCTTGGACGCATCATAAGGATGCTCTTTTGATGGGATTTCCAGGACAGCTGGGATGGACTGCATGTGAGCATCAATGGCATGACGAATCATCTCCGCAATAAACTGGTTGATTAGGATAATTCCTATGTCATTCCGAGCTAAGAAACTCCTGTTGGGACAAATATAATATAGAAAGATGAAATGAACATTAATGAATCCATTTATCAACAACCATAAACAAAGACACAGCGTGACGAGAGGAAAATCTGATTCACAACAATTCCAAATGTTTTTACCCAATAAAAGCGGTCAAGATACAAATTGCATACTTATAGTAGTTGGCATAATACATGGCTATCTGCACTATCTAGTGATTGGACAGAGCACTGTGCACTTTTGCACGCTGTGCAGGCCTGTATCACTGACCCCCGGTCACAAAAGCCTCTCTACTATAATAGCCTAAACCGCATATTTTCTTTTGTTACATTTTGGAAAATGGCGATTAGGCTAAGGGTCGTTACCACAAATACACACAAGCCCACTCACTTGAACGTCTCCTCAATCTCCGTGATGCTAGTGTCCTTCTCCACTACCAGAAAATTAGGTTTGCGGTTCTTGTTGAGTTCACCGATGCCTCCGAGGAGGAACCCGGTGCAAGTGTCTTCATCACCGATAACGGCAATGAGCTTTCCACGGCCGGCCATTGGTAATTTATCAGATTAAAAGGAAAATGTAAAACGGACAAGATGAGGTTCAGTGATGAATCCTCTAGATCATGTGAGCGGATCAGCTGACACACCTTCACTTCCGGTTTAGCACAAGGACGACAAGAAAGAGAGCGGTTTTCATATTTTTGCAGCAGCGCACAGACAAAAGGACAAAAAACAACAAAACATTAATTGTCCAGTTATAAGTTTATTTTAATCAAAACAACGTAATCAAAATAACCGCAAAATAAAAAAGTGCAGTGGCCTGAGATCTTTCTTGACCAGCGGGACATGAAAGCATCATTAGTCACGTGAGTGTCACATACCGGAAACGAAGCCGAGGACCAACAACAGCCAAATCTTTCTGAGAACATGGTATATAGGGGCAATTTTACTTCTTAACGACGTTAATTGGGCTAAATAACGTGTTTAATGTATTATGTCTGTGTATCAAAGTTTTGGCTTGTTGTGTGAGGACTATTAAAAGTTTGCATCACCTAACTCTCGTTTTCAGACCACGGCCGCTCTGACAGCTGGGCTGGAGCGCATCCCCGACCAGCTCGGGTATCTTGTTGATCAGTGAGGATGGAGTTCTGGCTGTAAGACACTTTTCCGCGCATTTTAACAAGCTTGGAGCAGAACTGTGCACCACACAATGGCATTTGAGCAAACTGCTTTTATGAACACGAATATATAGTTTGTAATTTACAAGAATAAACGTGGAATGTAACTTTTTCTCGTCCCTTCTCAGTCTGCAGGAGAGCTGGAGAACGACGAGCACACGGCTGGTGTAATGATGCAAATGGTGCGAACAGCAAGCCACTTCAGGTTATCAGGATCAGTCGATGTACCCTTTAAGCGCATGTCAGGTAAACACTACACAGAATTTCTACGTTTGAATTGGCAAAAAGACCAATGACATGTTAGGCTGTGAATACATTCGTGTGTCCCTAAATATTTAGCTTTGTGGAATCAAAATCTAAAGGCCTAAATACATTCAGGGACAACTTGCCACTATCATCTTGTCCATAGCATATGAAGGCGGCATAACTATTAACTAGATGGTCCAAGGTTTTTAACCATTAACTTAATCTAGAAATTTCACCTGAAAACACCTTCCAGACTCCATAATATCTGACAGTACAGTCAAATTGTTTGTCTTTTCTCCCACAGTGATCCTGGATGACTTTGTTTACACAGTGACCGTTTCTGCACAGAAAGTATTTGTGGTAAAACGGCAACAAAACCAACGAGAGCCTGTCAACGTATGAACAAGAACTGGGAGCAGTGGGCTTCATCAAGCTCCAGTTGTTATAGTTGAGCTACAGTTAAATGTTTTTGTCTTTGGTGTTTCATAGTGTATTCAAATAACTTTAAAGTGAAAATCAGCATTTTACAAAAGTATTTCATTGTTTATTACATTAACATTTAGAGTTTGATTTACAAAGACTGGAAGACTGGATTTCCCACATTTTGAGTTAGAATTCTCCTCTGAAAACAATACTCAATTATTAACTCAACAAAAACTCTTAAAAGAAAATGTTAATTGCTGTGTCAGTACTTCACATTAAAAAGGAAAACGGTATTGTGGAATGGGTCATTGCACATTCTGATATAAAGTCTGCTCTTCATTCTGATTTAAATAATGATGGGAAAATCGCTAACCAGGAAGTGAAAGGCATCACTTTTTAAAATCAACAAATGGCTTAAAATAAAATTAATTTAAAAATGCTGGAAGAAATGGCATTTAATTCCCAGTCTCAATCACTTTGTAAACCCTTACACCTTTTGCATCGCTCCAGTAGTCCTTTGGCATTGCTCCTCATGTCCTTTATAGTAGTCTTACCGCTTTTCTAACTCACTGGAGAGCCAGTCCAGACCTTCATAAAGACCAGTTCCTTCTGTTGCACATGTTGCTTGGACATACCACTAAGAATAGACAGAGAGAGAGAGCAGTTACAAAGCCTGAACATAAACATTAGTGCTCAGTTAATTATGGGGCAACTTACAGTTTTGTCTCGCTTGCTATGCAGATGCAGTTTATCTGTCAATTCACTCACTCCCATTGCATTGGGTAGATCTTGTTTATTAGCAAAAACCAGAATAGCTGCATCTTTCAACTCATCTTCTTGAATCTAATAACATTCAATGTGGATACTACTATTACTATATTTAACATTAGTGAAAAATATGATCGTAAGAAAGATGACAATTCAGGGAAAGAAGACTAAATATCTTTGATATTTAGCACTTAACATACCATTTTTGCAAGTTCTTCTTCTGCTTCTGCAATTCTCTCCCTATCATTGCTGTCCACTACAAAGATGAGGCCCTAAAACAGAACATTTTTATGAATGGCACCCTTCTCTCTGTGAGACACCTTAATGTCTATGACGTCACCTGTGTGTTCTGAAAGTAGTGTCTCCAAAGGGGTCTGATCTTGTCTTGACCTCCAACATCCCAAACCGTAAAGCAGATATTTTTATATTCAACAGTTTCCACATTAAAACCTAAAAACAGAGAACAAAATAATTACATCTGAATCAAGTGCTTCATCACTACCTAAGGCAGTACCCAAAAGCATAAAATAAAAATCATTGTAAAGGGAAATGTGAGGATGGTTGCGGTTTTTATATATGTAAGATGTTTATAAATTAAGTGGTAGAAACGAGAGAAACTTAACCAATAGTAGGGATGGTGGTGACAATCTCTCCAAGCTTCAGTTTGTACAGGATGGTTGTTTTTCCAGCAGCATCCAAACCAACTGAAAATGTAAAGATAACCCACGTTGAACTGGCCTATGTTTTCAGTATGTAAATATCTAAATATGTAAACATCCCACTGTCATTTGCCAGTTAGCCTAGCTTAGATAGCTTACTTACCCATTAGTATTCTCATTTGTTTTTTGCCAAAAAGTCTGGAAAACAAGGATGAGACGGTGAGACCCATTTTAATTTAAAGGTCCCAGTTTTGTTACAGAGAATTAAAAAGCTGTCAATGGCAACTTGAGCGGAGTTGCTCCAGTAGAAGCTGTCCAACCGGTCCAGGATGAGGATCCCAGAGCAGAGACGAGCCGCAGCAGTAGGCGGGGCTGTTTGCGTTGCCACGTCCAGGCCAACGCGGAACAAACCACGTCACACTATTTACAACCCACCCAATTAAACCAAATGATATAATAAATGGCTAGATACATTCGGGAAAGTGTTAACATATTTTCCCTCAAATTGTTTATATTATTTTAAACAATTTTCGCTTATAAAATTCCTGCAATCTTCCATGCTTAATAGATCCATGTCTTAAACGCATCAGCCGCTTTCTCTTCTCGACTTCCGGTTTAAAGTGTCATGGCAGCTGTTTGCATACAATCACCTTTTTATCGGTAATTTTATATTGTTTATTCTAGGTTGTCTCATATAGCAGCGACATTTCAAGTTTGGATTTATAACACTCGAGTTCCTGTGTGATACAGACACCAACAACGACCATTGGTAAGAGTACAGAAACGTTGTAGTAGCCTACTCCAACAAATGTTTGACAGTGTGCCTTATGATTTATGCCCTTCTGTACCAACAGTTTGTTATATCACCTATGCCCTATGCGTATGTTACAGATTATGCATATTTATCCTTCGTTTTAGGTGGTGAGACCAGTGGATCTAGGAGGATGTTTCTTCTGTTTTAAAACGATACACGTAACCACTTTGGAAGAGCCATGGAAAAGTTTGGGATGAGTTTTGGGGGTGGGCCCAACAGAAAGGAGCTTCTTGAGACTGTAGAGTCCCAGAAAAAGCAGCTTGTACAATATCAGACCCGTTTTAGAGATGTGGTGCGTGCATATAAGAGCTTGCTGAAAGAAAAAGAGGCACTGGAGGCCAGCCTTAAAGTCCTGTCAGTTTCTCAGGATGTGGACCGAATTCAGCAAAATCTGGATATGAGGGCTGACCTTCCTGATGATCGCTGTTCTTTGCACAGTGAAGACAGTGTTGATACTGCAGCATCTATGGATGTACCTGTAAATATCACAAGTGACTCTACCAGAGAGGACCAAAGTGAAGAAGAGCAGGCAGAGTCCCCTGCTGAGGCTAGTGGTGCTGAGAGTGGAGTCACCTCACTTACAAGCAGCAGTGGAATCAGTGAGCAGCAGAGAGCCACTCCTCCACCAGGCACAGAGGCTGATCGTCGTGTTGCACAATTGAAGGCTCAACTGAACACTCTGACCAGTTCTTTGTCAACAGTGACACAAGAGAAGTCCCGGATGGAGGCTAGTTTCTTGGCTGACAAACGACTGCTAAAGCAGGAGGTGGAAGACCTGCAAGAGCAGCTTCAGAGTTTGAAGAAACAACATGAAACGGAGCTTCAAACTCTGCAGGAGCAGCTGGCAGAGAGCCGTGCTCGGATCATCACACAGCAGCATGAGAGGGGTCTGGAGCAGGGAGACCACGCTCAACAGTTGCGAGAACTGCAGAGGCTCCTACAGCAGGAGAGAGCCCTGAGACAGGATGCAGAACTGAGGCGCCAAGACACTGAGCTGCGGCTCCAGGAGGCCACAGCTGCTCTAGTGCTGACATCTCAGGCTATAGACAGAGGGGCAGAGTCAGAGGCTCACCTAAACCTGTTAAAGGAGGAGAGAGTCGAGCTGGAGAGAAGACTTCAGGTAGCTGAGGAGGTCCAAAAGAAACCTGATCCCAGAGTGGAGGAGCTTCAGCAGGAGCTGGCAGAGCTCAAGAAGCACTTTCAGCAGCAGTTGCAGAATGAGAACAGAAAGGTATGTTGTTTCTACTTTATATTTTATTTGAATTAAATGCTTTTACTTAGTGGTAAAACCATCATTAAAATACTGTGACATCTCCCTCTTTATATTACCCTTAGGTGCGTGAGGTGGAGGAACGTGAACGTGAGCGTGCACAGGCTGAGGAGCAGAGAGTAGCAGCACTAGAGCAGCAGGTGTCTGAGCTGTCTGAGCTCCTCGGCTCTGGTGAGAAAGCAAAGCAGAGGGATCAGCAGACTATTCAAAGACTTAGAGACCGAATACTTCAGCTGGACACAGAGAACAAGACACTGGTCATTGCTGCTTCGAGCAGGGTGACCTCAGATATCTTTGTAGACGAGACCCAGCTGGATGTGACAGCGCTTAAGGAGAAGCTGGAAAAGGTAAAAAAGCTGCTTGTGCTAGCGGCTCAGAGGAACCCAGAGCAAACTACAAACATTGAAGCCCTAATGGATACAGATCTAGAGCTGTACAAAGAAAAAGCCTCTACACAGTACTACCAGCAGGAGCTCAACAAGGTGAAGGAGGAGTTTGAACGGTACAAGGTGAGGGCACAGGTGGTGCTAAAGAACAAGAACGCTAAAGATGGCTCCCAGACCAAAGAGCTGGAGGAGGTGAGAGATCAGCTGGCTGAACTCAAGGAGAAATACATTAGTCTGCGCATTCAGACTGACGAGGCTGAGGCCAAACACCGCAAGGAGCTGGAGGAAAGGCAGCAACAATCCATCTCACTACAACACAGTCATAAACAAGAAGTAGAGCGATTAGAAGCCCTGCATCGTGAAAACCTCCTTAAACTAGAGGCAGAGCTGCACAAACAGAGAGAGCGGACCATGGCCCTGCTGGATGAGAAGGACAAAGAGCTGGAAAACCTCAGAGCGGTGGCTTTGAGCTACAGCCTGTCTCCACGAGGTCACAGCAGTGATGGCATCCGCCCAGTGGACAGCCAGGACCTGACAGAAGTATATAGTGAGGAGGACATTTTCAGCCAGGCCTTGCTGCGAGCCACACCCAATGAACCCACAATACTGTTATATGCAGAGCAACTGGCCAGAAAGGAGGTGGAGGCAGGAGCTCTACGTCGTCAGAAGCACCAGCTGGAGGAGGATGTCCACCAGCTCCAGGCCAGACTTATTGCTAATGGAGAACGTCACGATGAGGAGGTTGCTGATCTGAGAGATCAACTTGACAAACTGCTTAGAGACCAGAGTCGGGAGGGTGCAAATCTGGAGTATCTGAAAAATGTTATCTTTAAATTTCTAACTCTGCAGGATGCAAGTGGTCGTCAACAGACTCTTAGTGCCATCCTCACCATCCTACACTTCAGTCCTCAAGAAAAACAGACTGTGTTGAGACAGCAGACGGGACCATGGTGGAGCACTGTAAAGAAATAGCAGTCTATCTTTTAATCTATCAGAGAAGTTATAGAAAACATTGTTTTATTAGCACAACATAATTAATACAGCTTGGCATCCAGTTGGTCATCTAATAAAATAAAATAAATTTCTTCTGACATGCAAACCTAACGTCAACATTTCAGAAGACTCCCTTTTCCTTCATTAGCACAAAACAATAGTGGCATTTCCTGTATTGATTATTTTCTGACCTTAATAATCAAATAGATTTCACTCTTACTAAATCCAGGCCTCGAAATAAAACGTGATTAAACAAAACTTTTTGCTGGAAAAATGGGTAAACCCACTGATTTTAACAGCTTTAGTCCCCTGATAAGACCACATATTGCTGTTTGTGTCTATGGAACTTGTTTGGGGCCAACAAAGCTTTGAAATCACACTTAATGTGATAATACGTTTGAGAAAATCCTCAGCAAGGAATAAAATTTTAACTACAGTCATCTGGTGCTTTTTTGGGGGGGAAAAATACACTGTTGTACAATACAATTTTGGTATCATGTTTTTCTGGTCTTTCAGACTTGAGGCTCCAGTGCTCCCATTTACTGGTGGTAGCTTCCATTAACACGGCCTCAAATTTAAGCTCTTATTGTAGGAATAATACAGAAGTCAAAAAAAAAAAAAAAATTAACCCCAGGCCAGGCCAAATTGTGTTTCAAAAACACCCCAACTCGGTTAACAACCAAATGCTGGGTTTAGCCCTCTTTCACTTTTCACTCCCTCAAACTCTTCATTCCCCAAACAAGCATGAACAAAGGAAATTCCACAGTCTCTGCCAAGTCTGCTTGAATAAGAGTTACTTTGCCCGCTTATTCTGTGTTGAGTAACGTCTGAAGATCCTCTGGCAGTGAGCTGATGATGGATTCAATAAATGTCTCCAATTTGTCCATAACGCCATCTCTGACCTGCAGCTGCTGCTGTCGTGCTTTAGTCTATGAAAGATATAAGCATATCATTGTACATATCACTTACTGTATTTGTTACAACAAGAGTTAGAAAGATGTGTTTTGTAAATTGTCATACCATTTTCTCTCTGAGTTTTAAAACAACATCTACAATTTCCACTTCAGACTTGTCTTTAGTCCATCCCATCAAATCCTGCAACAGAGCACATAGTACACATCATCACTGTATGTAGGATTCATGTCATCTTGTATATCCGGATATTGAAGACTGAAAGCTCACTTACAGCATCACAGATGATCTCCAAGTGCAGACACTCCAGTTTCTGGGACATCTCCTTGTGCCTTTGACGGTACCAGCCGTCAAAATTTGGCGATCTGATGAATTTCCTGTGTACAAGTAGCGTTTATAGTATCATTTTGTGGTGTGTTGTTTATCGTCTAATATGGATTCCCATAAGAACAGACAAGCTGTTTCTATTCTTTTGGGGTCCTCAAAAGATAAATTCTTTAAAATATAGAAATGTGCCTTTCATATAACAAAACTCAGTTCATATCATGTAGCCATATATTCTTCATATCATCAACTATACATGAAACAGAATTTGTCCGCAAACATTTAAAAATAAATATATGATGTCATTAATATATTTATTTATATATATACTTTTTGAGCAATAAGCACACTTGATGAATTGTCAGAGCCCACCTGTACAAGCCCATCCAATCCCCTTTGAGCATAGAGGTAAGTTGTGGTCCACTGTGATCGAGTGTGGCCATGAACTCATCCTGGTTAAAGGGACGAATCTGTGGAGGAGTCTGACCAAACACATTATGTGCAACCAGAATTTCTCTCCCAAGAGGGACTAATTATTCATGTACTTGTTTACCTTCCATGGTGTCACTGATCTCTGAAGGGGCATTAAGCTTGCCATGTATCGCTCCTAACAACCAATAGGCAAATATGATGTCATAATCATAATTGTAAATACTTTACAGTGATTTTGAATGTAATTCACTACCAGGGGGATGATGAAGCTCTGCGTTAGCTCTAACAAGTGTCTTCTTAATATGGCACTTTGCACCTCAGATGGCCTCTTCCTCTGAATACCCTGAATTATAATAATTTTAAAAGATTAAGTTAATATACTGACATGAATAGTTGTACATTATTAATATTACCTTGAGTAGCCTCTTAATAAGAATTTTATCTTTGTGTAAAAATGTCTTATAAGCTGTGTAAATTCCTAAGAAAAAGCATACAAAATTGTAATGTGAGCCATTATTTTAATTAACAACATAAATATGTTTTTGAGCCAAAAGGAAGAAGGACCCACCTGGTTTGGTATCAAGTGTTTTTAGTTTGACTAGTTTCTTCACCTTAACTTGTTTGGGTAAATCGCCTAATAAGAGTTCAATAATGTTATAGGAAGAAAATACATACCTAGGGCAATATGAAAAAACAAAGAAACAAATACCTGCCATCTTGAGTTCACCAAGTCTTATGATATGGGGCCAGCTCTGGAAGGTCTTTATAAAAAATGGATTTGTGACACCGAGAACCACATTAGGGCTAAATTACAGGAGGCATGGTTTGTTTAGGGTGACAAGTGATAAATATATGAATTCAAACACAAATAGTGGTATGTAGTTATCACTCACGGGGCCTGGGTGCGAGTAGTGTATTCTCTGAACTCACTGTCATGAATGGTGAAGTATGGACGAAAGTCACAGCAGAATTTTAAGGGACAGATAGAGCTGAAGAAAGTTGGCTTTTTAATATTGCAATCAAGACCTTATTTTGAATTACACTCTAGATGCTAGGTTTCTTGTTACCTCACAAGAGCCAATACTGTTTCAGAAGACACTGTAGGAGAGGGGGCAATAATAATCAGTGGTTCCCCCAGCAGAACAAGTTCCCAGAGCATCTGCAGATGAATCAGCATTGACTGGAAACATCTAGAAAATCAAAAGTCAAATCTGCTAAGAAAGTACTTATCAAATTTGACAGAAGCCAAAAAAACTCACTTGAAGAGGTCAAGTTCGTGGACCGTCGGCAACACCGTTGGAGCTGGTAATAGGTTCTAGGGAGTAAAAACTATTTGTCAAGTGTAAGTCCTCAGTCATTCAGTCATTCAGGGTCCATAGCAAAAGCAGGTTGATGTTATAATTTGTCATGTCACATTTGTGAATGAGTTGTAAACTAAAAAAAAAATGTCCTCACCTCTTTGGCTGTGTTTCGGATAGGACTCCCTCCTGGTTTATCAGATTTTGAAGGAATTCTGATCTAAAAAAAAACAAACCAAAAACACAAGGCAACAAATGTGACATGTAAATCTTAGATTTTGGTTAAACAAAAAATATTACCTGTAATATTACACCCATCACAGGCAAGTTAAGAGTCATTCCTGGTACCGGTTTGGGCCACTGGTCAATCTCATTACAAACTACAATGACAAGTTAAACATATTTTCATAAGCTTACACAGAAAGACAGATGTGATTCATTACTGTAACATTAAATATCACCATTACCAGTTTCAAGACAAGGTTCTAACTTCTCAAAGTATTCTGGGGCAATAATCTGCAGCAGTGAGTGAAACAGGGCTGTGTAGGGAAGCCTGCTGAGGAGCACCAAAGACTAAAATAGACAACACACAGTTACAAAGTCTTCTGTCCAGTCTTCTACCTGAAAAATCATGTGACACTAACCTTCTGAAAATAGCCTCGTTTCACAGAGACATCCTTCACCTGTCTGAAATAAACGTAGCCAAAAAAGTGGGAAACTTCTTTCTATGAAAGAGTGTGGAATTACCATTATTCAATATTCATTTCCTTTTCTGGTTCATATTGTGTATATTACAAACATGGACAAAATCATCATTGTGACAAACAACCTGCAAAGTTACAGGAGCATCTCGGTTGTAGATGTCTCCATCCCTTGAACCACGTCGCCCAACAGACTGACGCATCCTGAAACTGAACTGAGTATCCCCAAGGCATCCTGAGACACAAAATACAAGCTGAAATATTATTAAAAATTAATGTGGTAGTTAATTAAATATTTTCTTTTTACCTGAATATGAGTCCGGAAAGGATAGGTAACAAATGCTGGTTTTCTAAAGCACAAACAACCATTACCATTTACAAATGACCAATTCAGAAAAAGCCCAAGTAAATGTAAATAAATAATAACACATGTACTTACTTCTTTTTCTGTAAGTTTTACATCTTGAGGATAGACCAGCTAAAAGTGATAAGCGTAATAAAGTGATAAACGATAAGGTTACAGGAAATTGTACACAATCCAAACAAAAGGGAGCCTAAACACACTGAAATATACTCTTGTAGTTAAAATAGATAATAACAATAATAATAATAATAATAATAATAATACCCCAAAATAAAACACAAAAAGTAACAATACTAATACTAATACTAATGATAATAATAATGATAATAATTGTGGTAGTAGCAGTAGTAGTAGTAGTCTGCTACTATGCGTAAAAATATACATGATGCTTTTAGTAAGGTCACGCCTTGGGAGGTAGGATGCTGGTGATTGTAGGCTAGCTTTCTTCCTTACCTCCAAAGCTTGTCCGAGCTCCAGGTCGAAGGTAACCACACAGACACACTCCAGCCAAGAGGAGAAGCGGACCCACCGGCCTCGACTGTCCGCCTCCTCTGTCTCCTCGAGCCGCGAGGAAACAGATCCTTCAAATGAGTTCATGGCATCGCCTCAGACGATCACAGCAGCGTCCATCTCTGCTCGGTCGCTGTGTTTTGAGCTGAGTGACTCTTTTGTGGCATTAATCTCGTCGCCCCCTGCTGGATAAAAAACATATTGTGCAAGTGCGTTTTGTGCTGCCCGGGGCCATAAAAATTATCATATTGGATTAAATAAACCAGAATAAATCTCAAATGAAGGAATCCGAATATCTCTATCGAGCAACAATGTTTTATTTTGTATGTTAACTACGTCGTGTGCTTTTATTTTGAAAGAAAAGCCGGCGGCGGAACGTCATTACGCAGTTTCCGGTTTGAGAGGGGCGTCAAAACAGCACCGCCGCGGCTGGTTGAGGCTTGTAGCGTCTGCGGTGTTCAGTCAGTTCTCTGCACGCTGTCCTAACTCCCTCGCCATCATGTCTGCGGACCCGTGCTCATTTTCGTCCATCAACAGCTGTCTCACCAAACACCTGAACCTCTGTCTAAACGTGGATTTCACCAAACGCGTGCTCAAAGGCCGGGCGACGCTCACCCTGGAGGCTCTGGAGGACCGCTTCTCCGTGCTGGTACCAACATCGTTCAGTTACTCTCTCCACATAAGACTTTAAATGTATTGGATTAATCGTTTTAATTAAAGTCGGGTTTATACATCTATTATATTAGTCATACGTTGCGTTTTTATTAAAGCCACTGGAAACAAACTTGTAAATTAAAGCTGTCCGTGTAATAACAAATTTGTAAGGTTTGTCTTTTGAAGAACCTGTTCATTGGTGTTTTAATTCTTACTTTAGCCTTTTCCCTTGATGGTGTTTTTGGTGAAGAGAGAATGACTTTAGGTGGGAACTTGGACTTTGATTTAAAGGTGTGTGGGTATGTGAGTTAAACAGGTGATCTCTCCAACACACACAGAGCTTCAGTTTACTCTGTATCAATATGGGATATGTAATGAGTGTTCAGTCAACCAGTGTATTGCATTTTAATGTATTATGTATAATGTATTTTGTGATTGAGTTGTTTCATTTGTAGTTTTCTTCTTATTCTGACTTAAAATTGAAAGCCCTGTGCATTTTATCAGATGAACAGCTTCTATCCACACTGCTGCCTCAGCATTGCATTGGTCATAATTTTAGATAAATGTTTTTATCTGTTTCAGACTTTGGATACCAGAGACTTAAAGATCATCTCAGTGAGTGCAAATGGTCAGGAAGCCAGCTTTACTCTGGGGTCCAAACACAGCTTCAAGGGTGCACCACTGGAAATCAGGCTGCCATTTGATATCTCCAGGTTTAATATGGTTTAATGAACTTTGGTTATGGAATTTGAAATGTCTTTTGGATCTTTTGAATAACTGCAATATTTTTCTTACTAAACTAGGGGGCAGCATGTGATAGTAGAAGTAACATATGAGACGTCGCCTTCTGCTACTGCTTTACAGTGGCTTACACCTGAGCAGACTGCTGGGAAGAAGTACCCTTACCTTTTTAGCCAGTGTCAGGTGAGTGATTTCACATTTGAGCCTCATTTTATATCACTTACAATCAGTTAAGAAAGTGATGTACTCTTGCTACACTATTTTGACATCAACCACAGTCTTACAAATAAAGCCATTACTTCCCTTTCTTAATGTTGCTTTTTTTGATTTTCTGAGGAAATGTGTGTGAGTGCAATTTTTTTAAGCAATCCTAAAATGACAAAATCAAGTTTTTTTTTTTTTTTTTTTTAATTTAACTATAACCAGGTCTTATTAAATCAATTCATTTTTACCTTGTTCATGTTAACCATTGTAAAACTGCAGTAATATAATGAAAATTGTCTGCCCTTGTTGAGTTTGAAGCTAAATTTACTGATGTTTTTTAGGCACAACATTGCAGAAGCATGGTGCCTTGTCAAGACAGTCCCTCTGTCAAACACACTTACTATGCTCAGGTAAAATACTAATTTACTGTTGCTCATTAGTCTCCAGCCTGACTAATGAATGACTCTGGTGTTCTTTCCACCCAGGTGTCTGTCCCAAAGGATCTGGTAGCAGTGATGAGTGCTGTCCGTGATGGCCATGAGATGGATCCTCAGGACAGCGAGCGCATTGTCTACCGCTTCAGACAGCCAGTCTGTGTTTAGTATCCTGCAACTTAATTATACAATTTCTACAAAAATCCAATTAAAATGTTGACATTCTGTACAGGTGCCCATGCCTTCATACCTTATAGCCATAGTGGTCGGAGCGCTTGAAAGCAGGTAATACATCTTAATTAATAAAACATAATGTGCCTATAGTTAGAAATCTAAGTTTATCTAATTATTTGACAGGGAAATTGGACCAAGATCTAGAGTCTGGTCTGAGAAAGAATTTGTGCACCAAGCTGCATCTGAGTTTTCTGAGGTGACACAAATCAGCACCCCTAAAACACAGAAAACATGTTTCTTTGTCTGTGGCTCTTTAACACACTTTTTATTAATCACAGACTGAAATGATGCTGCAAACCGCTGAAAAACTGGCTGGCCCATATGTTTGGGGTCAGTATGACATCCTGGTTCTGCCACCTTCTTTCCCATATGGAGGCATGGAGAACCCCTGTCTGACTTTTGCTACACCAACTCTTCTGGTAAGACACTAAAAGGGGTGCACTTATTATTTATTGTGATAATTACCTCCCTCGGCTTTTGGCCAGTAGCAGGAAATGCTTATAGGCTTTTAGCCATAAAAATTATGATATGTTTTCCTTTTATAGGCAGGAGACAAATCTTTGTCCAATGTAAGCATATATATTTTTATTTTACTTCCAATATGTTTTGTATTTTCAGTGTTTGAATTTGTACTCTTGTTTGCATCAGGTAATTGCACATGAAATCTCTCACAGCTGGACTGGAAATTTGGTGACCAATAAGACTTGGGAACATTTCTGGTGAATATTACTTTAATATTCACATACATTGCAATCAACCTCATGATCATGTAAGCTTTTCTTCATGAAGGCTAAACGAGGGCCACACGGTGTACCTGGAGAGGATGATTGGGCGGTGTATGGAAAGTGAGCAGTTCAGACAATTTAAGGCCATGGGAGGCTGGAAAGATCTGCAGGACTCTGTGAGGATCTAAAGAAACGCATACATTAAAGTAGCAGCAAACTTTCACTTTCAGCAATCGGTGAACTAAAATGTGCATTTTAATTATTTAGGTCAATACATTTGGTGCCAACAGCCCTCTGACTAACTTGGTACCTAGTCTTCAGGACGTTGATCCCGATGATGCCTTCTCCTCTGTCCCTTATGAGAAGGGCTTTGCTCTGCTGTATCATCTGGAGGAGCTGATGGGAGGCCCAGGTATTGGACAATTTCATTCTTCTTCAGTGTAAATTACTGTGCGTATTAGTATTCTGTGGGTTGTTTCTCTGCAGAGGTGTTCATGGAGTTTGTGAAGTCGTATATCCAGATGTTTGCTTACAGCAGTGTCACTACTGATCAGTGGAAGAATTACCTGTTCACTTACTTTAAAGATAAGGTTGTATTTCTCACATACTGTATAACTGTGTTGCATAATCTACATTACCACTAAATCCTATAATATAGATATATAATACAAGTCCCTTGTCCTCAGGTGGACATTCTGAACAAAGTAGACTGGAACGCCTGGATGTATACACCAGGAATGCCTCCTGTGAAGCCTCAGTGCGTCATTATGTCCTACTTCTGTACATTGCATTAAAGACATTTGCATGTAATAAATGAATTAACTGAACATGCACTTAAACAGTGTTTTTTTTTTTTTTTTTTTAGGTACGATACCACTCTGGCTGATGCCTGCATTGCTTTAAGTCAGAAATGGATTAAGGTAAGGTCTGTAGAGTAAAGTAAAGCTAAAGAAGCTCAGGAAAACTTTCATTGCTTTAAAATGCTTGGTATTTTTCAGGCCACAGAACAGGACCTGAAGGGATTCAAAGAGTCAGACATAAAAACTTTGTCATCTCACCAGCTTATTGAGTTCTTGTCCCTTTTGCTCCAAGAGGTAAACATTCATTTTCTAGCCTTATCTATTCAATGACAGATCATATTTTTTTCTTGCCCTGAATTTAGGATCCTTTACCTCTGACTCACGTAAAGAAAATGCAGGATCTTTACAACTTCGACAGTTACATGAACTCTGAAATACGCTTCCGGTGAGTGGGAAGAGATTCAAAGTTCGAGTAATAGGAAATTTTAAAAACTCAAACCATTTCTTTATAGATGGCTGCGCTTATGTGTGCGCTCAAAATGGGAGGAAATGGTCCCGGTGGCTCTGAAAATGGCAACAGAACAAGGCAGGCTTAAGTTTACACGCCCACTTTTCAGGCAAGTTCTGTGTACTGCTTTTTTGGCTTAAAAAAAAAAAATCAAGTATTGGGAGTTTAAAGGCACAACTTGAGACTTTGCTAAGATGCAATAACAACCACAGTCAATAAAAAACATATGACCATATAAAATGTATACTGTACACATTTTAAATTGTATCAAAAATGTAAACGGTTAATATTGATTTTGAGAATTTTCACAAGTGTCTACATTCTGTCAAGGCTCAATAGGTGAGTGGTAGTGTGGTTACATAGTAGCTCACCACAATGAGAAGTAAAGTTGCCAGGGTGGTGGCATGAGTCATTGCCAACATGTGTTTTGCAACAACCTTGTCATTCCTGTTGTAATATTGTTTGTTGTTTCAGCAAGGTTCTGTCTCAAACAAATCATCTATTTGTTTGTAGGGAGGTGTACACCTTTGAGAAGTACCGTGAAGAGGCAGTGAGGGTGTTCCTAGCCCATCGTGCAGCCATGCACCCAGTCACAGCTGGATTGGTGGCCAAGGCCCTGAAAGTAGAGCAGACCCAGAGCACTGGTGTGTGAACACCACATTTCATCACAAAGAAAGACGCCTTATTGTCTCATGTCAAGTCGTACATATTTTATAGACGTAAACATTCTTTCTGTAATGTTCGATCCTCAACCATGTTTTCATCTCAGGGTTGGCATTTTTAATAAATCAGGAACCTACTTTCAAACAATTCTACCAGCTTTTCTTAAGTTAATTTTACATTGAGTCAAGTTTGATGACATAAGGCATAGATTAGAGATGACAATCTACACCTAAATTGTTGGCACAGTTATTAGACAAATGTTTTTGAATATATTGAACAGTCAACACCCTTAACTAAAAATCAAAAGTTTGGAAGCATTGAAAAGGCCACAGTGCTCCTGCAGTTTATGACCCAAAAATAATTTATAGACAACACAACCAACAGATTTGTTGACTGAAAAAATAATAAATGCATGTAAACAATGAAGGCAAGTTCATAAAGTATAGCACACTGAATGTTGCGTCACTGTAATGCAGCTAGTCCCAGTTTAGTCCCAGGCCTTTGGAGAGCATCAGCGCCTCTAGGTCTTGCTCCTCCAGACTCTCCTGCAGCCGCTGCTCCTCCAGCAGAGACACTAGTGTGTCTCTCTGCTCCACCACTTCCAACATCTCCTCCAAGATCAACCTCTCCTCTTCAAGTTCTGGCGCCCCCTTCAGGTGGTCTGCAGACACAGAAAATTAGGTTCCATTTTATATATTCAAATTTTCAAATTATGAGTTTTAAAACATTTATTTTCCAATCACATTCCTAAAGTGCTTTGACTTACCATCTACTGCCATCCTTTCTCTTAATTCTTGTTGTAGCCGACTCTGACGGTCCTCCAGCTCCAACTCCCGGGCACTAACGGTGCAAAAAAACACAAAAGATAAATTCTCATAGAATAAATCAATCAAGATATAAAGTTGATTAATTTACTCACAATATCATCAGCTCAGACTCATAGCGAACTAAGGCATTTTTCTGTTGAACCAACTGGAACCACTGCTGCATGAGCGCTGGGTTTTCCAGTTTACCTAAACCTTACATACATGATATGTGCAGACATGGCATGAACATGAGATATTAGATATGAACATAAAGAACCTTCACAAAAAAAGGATTTTATGATGATGAAGTAAACCCACCACCAAGGTAAAGATCAAAATCTTGGCTGTCCCCAGATTCTCCCCAGTAATCTGAAAAACATTAAATATAACTATTCTTATTTCTAAATTCTTATGATTTGTCTACTTGTGTGTGTATTTATACCGGCTTCCCCTCTTAAAGCTTTCTCTACTGCCACTCCTCTAGCCTCCAGCAGTCTCTGCTTCTCTTCCACCTGCTGCAGCTGCCGCTGAATTACCTACGCATTATGACAGAGTAAGACCACTGCCATGAAACACTATTGTAACATTTAGAGGAAGGGTAGAGGATTTACTTGAGCTTTGTGAAGTCTCTTGAGTTGCTCCTGTTTTGCCAGTTTTCGAGCAGCTCGTTGCACCCGTCGAGTAATCTTGGCATCCAGCTCTTCCTCTTCGTCATCACTTTTCTTTTGAAAGAGTACTTCCTTCACACTTAGGCTAGATGGCTCTTGGGGCTCAACAATAACTCCCACCACTTCTGTTGGGCAAGAGGATCCTCCATCCGAGCCTTGGATAGAAGTTTGGTCTTTTCGACGGGTTTTCTGAAAAAAAGGGCCATGAATGTGTTTTGTCAAAACAGAAACAGCTGAAAACAATTAAAAAAAAAGTGAGTGGAATGGCCTTTACCTTAATGCCATATGAACGCTTAAAAGCCAAAGCATGAGGAACATAAGCAGGCTGAAAAGAAACAAATATTCATGACATAAAACCAATAAGTGGCATATTCTTAAACTGAGTTTAAATGTTGACACATACATCCATGTTTCCCTTCTCCTCTTTTAATGAGACTCTTTGTATTTCTGACGTGAGATCAAATAGCTCCAGCTGCAGCTGAAAAGTAAAGTTTGTTTATTTCAAAAACAGATGTGCATTAAAGTGAAGTTGAATTAATGTTATATTTACATTCTTTCTTGGCGTTAATGAACACCTCTTAAGCAGAGCGGACGTTTCCAGCTCCGATTCCTCTGTCAATGTGGCACGTTTATAATCTAAACCAGAAGGAATCCTGGTATTAAGTGTGACATAATTCAACACAAAAATGTCAAATATACCTCACCTGTAAGTCTTTTCTGATTGACAGGATTCTTTGACTGTCTTTCTCCTCTGTGAAATGAAGGTCTGACCTTGAAGCTTTTCTTCTTCACATTTCCAGATATAGTTGCTCTGAGAAAGACCCAGGCTTCACTCCCATCAGACTGTCCCAGGATAGGAGTGTCCCTCAAACCTTTTAAATGGAGCAGCAATGACTTGTCCACAGCCTGCATGGGGGGCAGGTGCTGGGCTTCGAATTGGGACTTCTGCCGCTGTTCATTTGATTCTGTCTTTTTTTGCTCAGATTCAAACTTCCGTTCAAGCAATAGTATTTTTTGAGGAATTTCTGGGCTGATCTCTTCAAAAGTACCATGACTCTGTAGCTCTCCCGACGATGAAAGACTAGACACAGTCTCTATAGAAAGTCCAGGACCAGAGCTCATTGGAGACGTTGCGTTTGACTTTATAACGTGCTTTATGCTTGCATCTCTTTCTTTGGACTCAAGAAAGGAATCCGGGGAGGAGCCAGCAGTGGCAACAAAGCAGGCAGTGGATGGGGTGTTACTGCGCAGGGCTGCCTCACTCTGGGAGTCTGGAGTACCAAGTGAAATAGGCATGTGTTTGTCTTCTTCCATCGAAGGGTCGCTCTGAGAGTCTTGACAAAGGGTCATAGATGGGTTAGTAGCCATACAACTCATTCACAGTATTAAATATTGCACTAGAGGGAGACAAAGCACATTTCTGCCAGAAAGCTTGACATCAGCTGGGTATACATTTAAATTTGTGAACGTGCTCAGTCATTCAGGCATAAAATGAAAATGGGAAGATAAGCAGATTTTTTTAAATCACATTTAGCTCCACCAAGTACTTACCATCAGAAGATTCCACTTCAATGCTGTCATCATTTTCATCTTCATCCACCTCTCCCTCTTCCTCCTCGTCTCCCTCATCACAGTCGAACTCTGTCTCTTTTGATTTGTCTCTCAAATAAGCCTGAAGCTGAAGGGCATCTTTCCGTGAGGATTTAAAAGTATGACTCTGGCTCTTCACTCCAGCCTCCTCTTCTGAATCAGAACTATAACACATACAAGACACGATACCATACCATAATCTGTAACATATATACTCCACATATAAAAGATGTTTTGTTTTCCATTACAGTGTACTTATACTGACCTAGACCGTGACTTAACTCTGCTCTTTCTTGCGTGAGACTCCTCAACTTTCAGGTTAAACTCATTAAGCGTCTCCTCAGACACCTCCTGTGGCTCCTCCGCTTCTTCCAACAGCTTGGTCTCAACATTTGTAGAGCAGCGGCGGCAGTTCTCCAGCTCGATGCGCTCAGGCGTAGCAGTCTGCTTTTTGTTGAGAGCTGCCTCCATCAGAGAAGCCACTGTAGACACACACACGCACACACACAGAGACACACACAGAAACACAGACACACTAAAGCCACATTGATCCAGTTTAAGGCAGCGAACAGTGTGCATGTGGACAGCTAAAAAGAACGCCCAGAACTAAGCTCACCTGACGACCGACGGCGCTCTGCTGCCATAGAGATTAAAGACTCAGTTGAGGAGCCAGTGAAAGGTGGGACCAGGGAAACCTGGGAAAATTAACAGTACCCTTAAAGATGCGACATGTAACTTTTCTGGTGGAGGGTCCACAACCTGCTAGTGTCCATGGAGATGTTATTACTTTGCCTTGACTATTTCACATTCTCCATGGAGACAAGCAGGTGATACCACCAGATCAAGATACAGGTCTGATCTGTGATGAGGTGACCCCACTCATGATAAGAATACATTAGAAACAAGCCATAACAACATTGGAATTAAATAAATGAAAGACTTATAAGTTCAATACCATATTGTGGAACATTACAGGCAAGAAGTTCCCAGTACCCAAAAGGCTAAATCTAGATGTCTAATCTATGGCTACAAACTTACTATAGATGCGCGGTGAGGAATGTCTCTGTCTGAAGGTAGTTGTCTCTTTCTTGCTGCTGTGGCTTGTGAGCCTATGTCAAAATGTTCTGGACAGAAAAATCTCCCTACAAGGACAGAGGAGTTCAAAAGGAGCTCAAAAGCAGGGCTCAATACCAGAAGCTAAGATAGCAGTAATTTAGTCTGATCATTTTATACCACTTTTTTTTTTTTTTTTTTTTTTTTTTTTTTTTTTTTTTTTTGCCGCCTCAGTCGAGAACACTAATCACATGATCTTTTATGAACCTCTGATTGGTTGAGTGATTTCACAATTAATAAAAAAAAACAAAAAAAAAAAACTGGGAAATGACTTGGAGCTAAAGAATACAATCAACACTTTGTCAAAGACTGAGGAGGTCAGCAGTAACAACCTTTGAACAAAGAATATTTATAACCAACTTCAACAGAAATGCACAGATCAGATGACAGTTTAGATAGCATTTGTGGTTGTGGGCAGGGGTTATATATCAGTGTGACAGGTTTATGTCATTCAGAAAAACATTGTCTATCATAAAAAGGACAATCACACTGACTCGTCTATGCACTGACCACTGGGCCTGTCATAGGTGTAGGTGGTGATCCTCAGACTGCATCCACAGTAATCACACAGTAAACAACTGCGGTGAAAGAACAGGCCCTCTGCGCTCATACGCTCCATTACATAGACATGCTGTTTACAGAAAAAACATGTATCACTGCTGCCTGCCGAGCCTGCAGTCTGAAAAACAGACAAGACAACAAAAATACATTCAAAATCCTTGTTTTCATTTTGTGTATATGCACAATGAACACACGGTATGCATGGATACTCTAATCTCCTTGTTTGACATTTTGGTGAATTTTAAAATTGTACTATTTGGCAGGACATGTGCAGTAGTTGTGACTATTGCATCAGCACTGTACTGTGTGGTACAACACTGACATATAACACAGGTATTATCCAGCCAAACAAAGTAATAATTAGAAAACTATGAAAATCTGCCATGTGCACTTTGAATCATTATCACATTGCTGCATCATGATTCCATTTTGAAGACATGTCTTGAAGCGTGAAGGTCTTGTACACAAGACAATTGACAAAAAAGTAAAGGTTTTTGCCCAGGGATAAAAAGTGTAGTTGATCAACTGGAACTTCAATAAAGTTTTTAAAATATTTGAAGTCATTTGCATTAAGATGTAAGCAATACACCATGTCACATTTTTCCATTTTTATAGTATACATATAGAACAGTACACATTTGTTTTCCATTGTTAAATTGATTATTACTGTCAACAGCAAAGGGCACACAGGGCAAAACTGAAAGCTGAAGGCTGTTTATTTCCAGCATATACACTTCATGTGACTAAGGCTGAAAGCTGTTATTGAGCTGTAGCTTTATCACATGCACAGACCCTTCAGGAGACAAGACAACTGATCAGCCTCTGGATCCAAAGCACAAGAGCCAGCATAGTCAAGAGAAATCAAACAAGTATGACAGCTGCCTAGAGGAAAACATCCCTCCTACAAGTAAGTGTAAATTATCAGATGATCTGATACTTTACTGACACTAACTACAGCAAGCATGAAGTAGAACAGGAGGGAATGCAGGTTTCCTACATCACAACGGGCATTGCGCAGCATAAATAAACTAATACTGAACTTTTACAACAAACCTGCTGAGACCGGAGTCTCTCTTTGAAACGAAAACTCATCATTTCTTGTTGCTGCGTTCGCTTTTTCTACCAGAGTAGAAGAATAGTTAAAATATTGTAAGAATGTCTTTTAAGAAGGCTGTGTTGGTGTTAGTACTGAACATTCATGCCATACCAGTCTCCATGCAGGCAGCGGAGCAGTGGCTTCAGAAGGGGGCCGACTGTCTGAAACAGAAGGGGACAATACCTCCCCCTGTTGGACAACAACAGGATCCTGGACATGGTTAAGATCATGGATTATAATACTAAATATTTTAAGTGCATGTACTGTTAGGTTAAAACTAAACAAATCTTACTTGTTGCTGTACGCCCACAGTAGTTGATTTCTTGGCAGGGGTGGAGTCATGCTTTGCTTGAAGTTTGCTGGCCATAAATCGCACCTTGGTCTTATACTGGTCACACTGCTGATCACTGGTATTTGAGTCAGAAAAACATTTTTCTTCCCTAATGCCTTCCTCAATAACAGATCCTTCTTTTTTTGGATGACTTTCCTTTCTTCTTTTAGTAAGATCATCATTTTTCTCCTTGTTAAAAAAAAAAGTAAAAGTTTAAACAGGGTTAACAGAAACACCCACTAAAAGGTTGAGTTCACATTTTACAGTTTGGTAATGTCATAACTACAGAAACATGGGCGAGGCCTATAAAGCTCTACAGGAGATATGTTTTTGAAATATCTAAACTTATTATCCACCAAAGGAGAACCTAATCGATATTTGTTACAGATTGGCTTTACAAACCTGCTATATTAATGTTATAGACAAGTTTTTAACCATGTTGTAATATTTTTTCATCATTAGGCTCCTCAGAGTTGTACTTTGATTGATTTACACATGTTTGAATAATCCTGCATCATCCTGCATTTGTGGTGTGAGTGCTTAAAGAAAATCTGTTGTGGAATTTTCCATTCTGTGCATAGTTTTAAGAAGGACACCTGCCAGTTCTATCACTGTTTTACACTTCTATGTGTTTAGTTTTGTCTATGACAGAATACATCCTTCTTTAACATTATCAGTTTCTTTGGTCAACTTGTCTCACAGAAGCGCTATGCTATGATACTATCGTTAGGCACTTATGTTTCTCTAACTGTTTCTGTTTTTTACCTACACTTACCCTCTCTCCCACACACATCCTTATGATATTTTGTAAGATAAGACTCGGAGTCATACCCATAAAGTTAAATAATGTTGCATAGCCATTTTTCAAAATAAAAACACACAAATTAAACTCTGCTGCTTCAGACCTATAAGAATACTAGAATGTTGTGATGTTACATGAATGCAACCTCTAGAGCTCAAGACTGAATGTCAAAAACACAATCTCGAGCTCTATTGGTGATGTAAAGGTAAAGCAAGACAACAAATGAATGTACTTCCAAGGTCCTTACAGCTGGGGTTCTTTTTCTGGATGAACTGTATCCAAGTCTACTCAAGAGGGAGACTGGGGTAATGAGAGCTCCTCGCAATTCTGTAAACTGAGACAGAGAACCTGGCAAACAACGATAGGAAGTATAAACAGACACAGAAATTATCATATTGTCACAAAGTTAGTTCTAAATGACTAGTCTCACCTGCAGGAGGCGTGTTACTTAGCAGCTGATAGAACTGACTCAAATACATCACCATGGACAGAGAGTCTGGCTCTCCAACAGACAACATCTCATCTACAGTCATCAGAGGTGAGATGCCCAACGCTCGCTCAGCCACATCAAAAGCAAGTTGTATATTTTCTTCCTCTTCAGATATATCTAACGACTGATAATTTCTAAAACACACACACAAATTAACACAGAACAGTGTTGTAAATCATAGTATTCATACATATTTATTATATAGATAAAGATATTTATATGACAGTGAGTGGACGCAGAAAGGATGTACATTTTAATGCAGTTTTATAGTGTTATCAGCAAACACATTTCTTGCACAAAACTGCACTTTATGTCCTAATGCTGTTTCCCCCATCTAACATACCCATAAAGCTGGAATGAGGCAAAAAAAATCATCAATAATTCATGAATTTGCAATAATACTTACATTAGTTCAGGACAGTAGCTGTGAATAAGGGCACACAATGCAAGGCCATTCTTCCAGGATGTGGTGAGGTCATGAATTGTAACACCACAGTAACCCTGAGTCCGCTCCTGGCACCAAGTGAGCAGCTTATTGGAGTGAGAGACAGACCCTAGAAAGAGAAAAAAGACAGATGCGATCAATCCACTTCAAATATATGGTTTATTCTGAGACATGTGAAAATTTGGTTTATCAGAAAAATGTAAAATAACATGTAAGACAGTTAACATTAAAGGAAAACCAATGATTTATCCAAAGTGACAGTGATGCTCAGTGAACTGTATGCAGCCAACTCACCCTGTCTGCCAGATTGCAGAGACGTGAGTCGGACAATGTCACTGGCATGTGCACTGTCCTCTTTCTTGTGTCCAGTGTTAATCAAATGTCTCACCTGAAAATACAAACACCCATAATCTGAACAGTACTATTCCCTGCAGTGGACAGTATTTAAACACTGAGTAGTGTGTACCTGTGCAGGAGTGATGAGAAGTGTGTTGACGTTCGTGTATCGTGTGGCCGGATCCACCGTGTAGAGACTGAAGTTTTTCTGCATGTTTTCTGGAGTCGTTTGAGGCAGGATACGGTATAAACTTTCTCTATAAAACAAATACACAGTTGAGATGGTACATGATGTGCAGGAAGAGGAACCATGAAAATCTAGTACAAAGAAGTAAAATATGTATTGTATTCAAATGTTATGCAGTAGATAAAAATATAAAAGGTCAGAGGAAAAATGTGTTTCTGTTACTATAAATACCACCTCCCTCACTGTACAACTACTCCTATGGAATTGCTATATATCTATATAGTTACTTTTCTTAGGTTGAGGTGGGGTTATGTTTACCTTATGGCAAGGACATCCAAAGGAGCACTCCCTTTTGCCCAACTGCAGATCATCCATGCTGAGTCCAGGGCTGCAAGAAAACCACGAGCTATACCTGTACCCATGGGCCAAAAAGGCTAAGGGCAACAAGGGAAATATTTATCTAACTATTTAAAGTATATCTCAGTGGACTATATTTTTATTATCTCACCTCTAGTAAGCTGTCCCCCACCAGAGTGACCAATAGTTGGTGATTGTGGTGCTGGTAAAACATGGCGGCGTGTTCGGAGGCGTACATACAGGTAAAGTCAAACATGGCAACATCCGGCTGGCCATAGTGGTTTATGGCAAAGTCAAGAGACGGTAGCTGATGATGGGTGGAGAAATCAGCAGCTTGACGGGCGTACGCCTGCAAAGCATTCTGGTCCACGTTGTCAGGGGAGAGAAGGAGCTCTGTGTCCATGAAGTCCTAACAAACAGGAAGAGACAAAAATACAAATCTTTTGTTGTTGAGCACTAAATTGTAAAGGAATATATATTAAAAAAAAAAAAAAACATTGATATTCAGAGGTGGAAAGTAACTAATTACAAATATTCATGATTGTATTGCATGAATGTCTTTTGGGTAATTGTACTTTTTTAGTCCATTTTTAAACATGTACTAAAAATCTATATATCTAAAAAATATCTAAAAAGTAAATTCACAAATGCTGAACCTGATCACTTCTATTAGTGACTAGAGTTTATATCTTTCTATTTTACAACAGAAATCTGCATTTTAACAATAATAATCTGCTCCCGATCTGTATTAAATATTATTGGCCTATATAATGTTGTGATGTCATCTGAAACACAACAATTACAATTTAAAATCATAGGAGTTACAGTCCCAATTGTACCTACTGCACTAATACTTTTAATGGGCTTTTACCTGCAGAATGACATGTTTCTCCATGAGACTCTGTTTTTTAGCTGTCATTACAAAGTAGTGTGTGTCGTCTTTGTAATAAACAATATTCTCCAGGTCAATGCCTATAACAAAGGAACATCGTGTACAGCGGTTAGGAAACAGCACAATAGCAATCAAATGTCTGTGAATACTATAACAGACCAACCAGTTTCTTCCCGCAATTCCTGAAAGAAACGTTGGTTGAAAATAAAGGCCACACCACTAATCTCCTCCACCTTAGCTTCAGCAGTAGTGTGTCTATTTTTAAAGTTGGCAGTGATGGCAATAGCAAGTTTTCCTCTGAACTCTTTACGTTTAAAACCTGATTGAACATAAAATAAGTTTGAATCGTTACAATTAAATTAATTGTAATGAATAAAACAGGGAAAAAATATACTATAGACCTGGCAAAGTGTTTCTTCGCCCATCTGCTCCGACAACAACATCAAACTCAAGTTGACTGACAGGATGAGATTTTGGATGGATCTCTAGCCTCCAGCCTACCTCTGTACACAAGAGAATTGGACCAATAGATTAATTATATTTCAGTCCAGGTTAAAAACTAAACGTCTTTTGTTTTACTTTGTTTTTGTGGATTTGTGGGGGGTTCAATCAAGTTTTTAAACTCCACATTGACATGGACCTCCACTCCCAGTAGCAGAGCCACCTTCAGGAGGATGAGCTGTAGTTGACGAATACCTGTAAAGACAGGAGGAGTCAAAGAAAGCATGTTTGAGGGATGCGTTATGCTATTTCAGACTCACTGATGTGATCAATGGAGCCAGCACAAAACTTTCCATAAAACTTCTTTGCCCCAAGTCCTCGGAGATCATGAATAGTAAATGGCCACAGGTGAAGCACATTGTTCCTAGAAAATGAGTCCCTTTTCTCCAACACCACGACTCGAGCTCCCATAAAGCTCAGCTCCACAGCAGTCCTCAGACCACAAGGACCTGCCCCGATGACCACGCACTGCACAAAGGACACAGACTTTCACTATTAGACACTGTATTAGGTATTGTCCTCCTGTTAGTGTAAGTAGACATGTAGTATAAGCGTACAGTGAGATTGCTGCAGACTCGGCCCCTCTGGTATTCACTAAGAGCAGCCCTGCGGTCCAGTTTAGACCAGAGGCCATTGGCTCTCCAGTAGCTGAGTCGCTGTTTGATTGTGGGGTACAGCGGTCGTGGGGCCGCCTGCAGGTCCAGCTGTAGATGCTCACAGAGTCTGCTGAAGGAGCACAGAGTGGCTCTGCAGGTGGGTGCTGATACAAAGTGATCAAATAACTCCTGAGCATGGCTTTCAGGGTCCAATTCCTCTCCCATGACAGTCCCACGCAAAGGGGGTGTGCCTTCCACTGAGGGTCCCGAGAGGATCCAGGATGTACTGTGACATTAGAGACACTGGAAAGATGAAGCAAATGGCTTTAAACAAAGTGGAACTGACACAGAAAGAACAGTTTAAAATTAACAAAGTCAACAAACAATCTTTCAAAACAAAGATGACTGTGATGCTACAATACCTTAGTCAGATTAATAAACATGTTTACAGATTTACATGAAAAAGACCAGCCTCAGACCCATGAGCCAATAAAGATTAAGTTGTTTATATGGAGAGAAACCTACAGGATTAGGTACAAATGCCCCGCTGTGAAAAGCTACATCACCCTAGGACAGTCTACAACACACAGTTTTGATTTGAACATACCTGTAAGCAGTCTGATTTCATGAAGAGGAGCATAACAGTTGCAGTATCTACTATATAGTATCTTTGTGGCACACACATCCTCATCTGTAAAGAGACGAATTTACATCAAGACAAATATAAAAGTGGAGCTGCCTTTGTGCAAAACAACAGGGCTCAGTCAATACAGACCCATCTGTACCAAGCACAGTCTGACACTCAAGGCTTTAATTATGATGCACACATGTAGGGTTTCTGTACTATGTGAGGATATTACATTGACTTGCATTTATTTCCTGGAGCATAATCGTAACTTAAATCACAATTACTACTTGCTTATTATTAACCAATTTATTAACCATGTTATTTATTTAAGTGCTCTGTCAATTTAATCTGACTTTAGTAATAAGATCTGCAAAGAGAATTTAGGGTAATATCACATTTATTACACTACTTTCACCATATGTTTATAAAATATAGGTTACAAGATTGTGTCAGGTGAGGAAATTCTGCTAATTGCAACTTCAAACTAGTCCAAACAGACAGATTATATAGACGCTAGAAATGTATGTCTACTTTAATAAAAACATGCATATTTAGTTTTTTAAAAAGAAAGACTTACATTTTCTCTGAGAGGTGTGTTGTCTGTCTCTTTTAGCTGTTAAATCCACTGTAATCACTTTGAGGGCAGGGGGCGGGGTCAAAAACAACAGTCTCCGCCCACAAAAGACTGTAATCTAATCTAAGGGTGTCTCATCTAACGAGCTTTAAATAAGTTACCGCTGCAAGGTGTGCATGTGCTCATACGCCTTCATTTTGTAAGTTTGAAATAAAAAGATAGGTCATTAGAGGGACCAGTGAATTACTTTAGAAATGCTTTCGGGAATGCTTTTGAAGGATTTTGAATGATAAATTAAAGCCCCAGTATGTAACTTTGGAGCCAAAAAGACTCAAATAAAATGAAAGGATGTTTTTTGTTTTGATTATGTTTTTTGCACTGGAAAAATCATGCCTCTGTTACATGTGGGTGTGGTTACCGTTAAAATGCCCGGGTTCAGATTTCGTCTTCCCAGGGGCGTAGACGCTTTTTACAACAACAATGTACGTTTTATAAAAAGCACAATAATCTGCAGATTTCCCCATGTGTGCTGAAAACAGTGACTATTCGAGCGCTTGCCAGAGTTAAACCAGTGGAAAGTCTTTTTAGCCGCCTGCGCTGCTTCTGATCAGACGCCACGTGAACGTCCAAAATAAGGTCTATCTGCAGGTGGGACTTTTTACTCTATTACTATACTCTAGTGCAGGACTGTCCAAACTACGGCCTAGGGGCCAAATGCGGCTCTCAAACCATTTTTGTTGTTGCCCTCTTGCCTACTCCTAAACTGGTCCAATTGATCAGGAAGCATTTTTTTTTTACTACAAATTGAACACATTCTACTTCTCTAACCTGAATAACATCACATGGCACTGTGACTTAGACCTAAAAATGATCTTCCAAGTCTTATTATAGGTACAATGTCTCTGTCAAACATGTGTTAAATGCACCAATTGACACCCTGTATTGACACTGGTTTGTGGCCCTGCGCTTCAAGTATGTTTCAGTATGTGGCCCTCGCTGAAAAAAGTTTGGACACCTCAGCTTTAGTGCGCCCATGTGCAGGCATCTGAAACACAGTGGCTGGATTTTGAGCTTAAAGCACAACTTGACCCTTTCCAGAGCATATTAATTTGACCAATAGGTAAAGCGCTAATTTTTGGTGAGTCCCAGTGCTGTGTTGCATGTTAATAATTTTACATTGCATGTTATTTTGCGTTTTTGTTTGCTTTGCATGATTTTTGGTTCGCTTATTTGTGCATGGCTTGCAGTGTTTGTTTTGCATATTATTTTCTTTTGTGATTGATTGCTTAAATTCTGTTAATTTGGTAAATTGGTGTTGCGCTTAAGTGCACAGTAGCAGGACATTAACTTCTATTCTTTCAAGACTGTTTTAAAATATTGTGATAACTAAATAAAATATTGTTTTTTGAAATCCACCTGTTTATTGCCCAGGCTTACCGCGGCCCTTGTTGATTATTAGTAACTTCAAATCATTGTGGTCCCAGGGCCTCATTCCCGAGGTGCTGTGGTTGTTGCCATATATTAAATTTTGGCCCCCTACCTCCCGCTCATGCCACAGTCCTTACTCTGAGCAGACTTGTATTTCTGCAAAACTGACTCATTTAACCTTTTCAAACTTTCCACATCAAGTAAATCTACTGAAGAAAATGTTCGAGTACCTTCAAGTACCACCAGGTCAAAAACAGGACTGTATGTTCTAGGGCTAGACTTGGTCTACAAAAGTCTTTTTCTGAATTTGAGGTAGTCCTTGTTTAGAACTTGTAAATGTTTAAACTGCAGAGGACCACCAGAAAGAAACTATAAAGAGGACTCTGGATAAAATGAAACACACTCTGTATTCTAAAACATATTTAATATTTATAAAAGTTTTGTCTTTAGGCATCAATGGTTTTGCTGTAAAAAAAAAAAAAAAAAAAAAAAAAAATTAATAATGAATAACAGTTTGTGTTAATACACGTAAATATCAAATGATATACCAGCAGAGCTCGTCCTTTAGTTTCAATTGGCAACAGAAAGTTTCCTAAACCGCAGATGAAACAGGCAACAGCAAATGGACTGAGGGCCATTATCACGGACTGGGACATCAACACCTACAGAGATAAACTTGTGAAATTACAGGTAATCTGGCCCACGTTGTAGAGATATTGTTGGACAGTAAGGAGAGGTACATACCTGTGCTATGAATGGCGCAATCATGCCTCCAGTGCGACTGAATGATGTACAAAAACCCATGCCTATAGAGCGAGCCACTGTGGGATACACCTACAACAACCAGAAAAGTCTGAGGCTCAGAAAATAAAAACTGATAAATGGCAACAAGACAGATGAATACCTCTGCAGTATAAATATAAACCACGTTGAAGTTCATTGCCACTAGGGAACGGAGAAGGAAGAACAGCACTGTGAATCCAAACCTAAACAAACACAATGAGTCATTAAAGCAAAACACATTTACTGATGAGTTAAGAATAAAGAGACTTACATGGTGGAGCAAATGTTGATCAACATAAAAAACACAGCTGCCAGCAGCTGCAAAACTGTCAAAGTCATCTTTCTTCCAAATATGTTGAGAAGGCCAATGTTAAGTGGGACAACTAACAAGAAAAAAGAATGAATTTATTCAGTCAATTAAGGACAACAAAAAAGCGCCAGAAATGTTTTTGGGTATATATGTACGGGCAACTTCTCCGAAAGAGCTGATGAGCAACGTTTGGTAGTCACTGTACCCAAATGGGATGCAGTAACACACTCCGTCCTCTTGGCGGTGTTTGACCTGGTGCTCATGGTCAGCATTTGTTATACACAACAGGTTCTTTTCTAATAGCTCTGAACTACTCAACACTGAGCCATAATATGCAAAGGACGCCACAAACCTGTTGGATAAATGGTAAATGTTAGACTTGCTGTGTTTATATGTAATTAATAGGTGAATAATAAGCCAGTGTTAATGCTTTAGTTGGATGACTGCTCTTACCAAGAGTACCAGAGCAGTAAAGTTGTCCTCCTGAAAGTTGGACTGAGCAGAACCCTCCAGTTTCCTCTCTCTGGCTAAAATAATAAATGTTATTTTATTGCACATTCTTTGTTTTGAATTCATAGTAGTTCACTTCATGAGACTGGCACATACTGAAGGAGGTTCCGCTAATTGTCCAGGTGGAAGCGATGCTCTGTTCATCTTTGCGATTCTTTGCAATGTACTGAGAGCAGCTGGAATGTTACCTGCAGATACATGGTAACGTGCAGACTCTGGAATAAACTAGAAAATCCGAGTTAAGCATAAAGACAAACAAAAGCAGTAGCTGAAAGTCGCACTTGATTTTTCCTACTTTAAACAAGAAAATGAGGATGACACTTGGTGTAACAGAGATGCGAATCATCCATCTCCAGCCCAGTGTGGGGACCACGAGCATCCCCAGGATGATGATCAGAATGGCGCCTAGCATCCAGAAGATCTGTCAACACAAGGCATGCTGGGAGTTTGTTTGAGTCACCACAGAATGATGCAGGCTTCAGTCAAGCTACACATATCCTGCTGATGTATGGAGCTGCAATAACAAAGACTGAACACAGGTGCAATATGTGCAGGTGAAATACATTTTTTCTTACAGTGGCCAGAGGAAGCAGAAACGCTCGATACTTGGCAGGAATGAACTCTGTCTTCAACACAAACCTAAAAACATACATACAGTATATATATATAGTTTTAGTAGAATTTATTTTGTAACACTATTCCACATTAGTCGGTAATACGAAAGATGACCCTTGAGATACTCCAGCAACTCCGCAGCCCACCATACTGCGAAGGAAGATAAACCAGCCGTAAGTCGGTGCAAAGGACGTCAGGAGGGAGAAATATGAGCTCCACAAAAAACCTCCAAACACTACCTGAAAAAAACAGTTTGATTTTTTAAAACCGAATTAGAAATGTGAAGCACTGATGGTCAGAAGAGTGTCTTACTGTCCAGCGTCCATATCTGTCAGCAAAATACCCTCCAAGGACACCACACAGCATAAATCCTAGAAAAACCATCTGACAAAAAATGTCAATATGCATTAATACATCATGTAAATATGTATCTAATATATTAAAGTGTAATATTTCACTGTTCATGTACCGTTGAAACAAGTGCCACCTGCCAGTCCTCAAGGTGCCACTCACATCTTATCTCTGGGGACACTATAGCCAGCAACATAATCTCCATTGCTTCTACAATCTTAATGTAAATAAATATGATAGTAAGTAAATGAAAGAAAAAAAATGAATCTAAAAAATATGAAATAAATGTGTTTACATTTGAGGAGCCCATGATGACAAAGAGGAGGATATGAAAACGTCCAAATCCAATTGTCTCTACAGCGTCCTCCACACTATAGGTTTGGATTGTACTGGAGGCTGATGCACAACAGACCAGTTCAGTTTATCTGTCATTTGCAGTATGAAAACACATTGGAAAAAGGGTAGGAAAGGAAGCCCAGAGTGCACAGCATTCATTCACCCATTCAAACAGGCAAAATTAAAACATTTTAAAACACAAACCACATAATATAAACAAGAATCAAATACATACACTATTAACACATACTTTAGCCAAAATAAAGCTGCACTTTTAAAGTGCACAGGTTAAAGTTATCACCTGTGAGAAAAAAACTTCTGCTGTGGCAGGATGTAGTGCATTTAATGGGGCAGTAGCACTTCCCTGAGGGAAGTTAAAGAATGTCACTGGCAGGATGATCAGATGGGTCATTAATAATTGATAATGCTTGAGAAAGAAGTCTGTCTGTAAATGTCCTCTAGGACTGACAGCTCCACACCTAGTGTCCTGCAGGCTGAGCAGACCATTCTGTGGAGAGCTCTCTTCACTTTGGCTGTGGCATTTCCAAACCACACTGTGACTACAGCTATGAGGACGCTTTTAATAGCACAGCAAATCTGTTTACGTTTTCAGTTTACGTCAGAAAAAAAGCCTCTGACACGATTTTTTCACAATTGCACTATGTGCGTGCAATCTCAGGTCATTAGAAAGAGTCACACCCAAAGATTTACAGTTTTCAACTATTTGCACCTCTGCATTGATAGAAATAGGCTGATGAGAGTTATTTTTTCCAAAATCAATGACCAGCTCTCAAGTTTTGAAGGTGTTCAGTGTAAAATTGTTCTGCTCACACTAATAAGCAATTTTTTCCACCTCTGATCTATTGATCTATTATGTGAGTCATCATTTGCCTTAATAAGACCAATGACATGCATACAAACGTGATATTCAGTAATTGTGAACATACTCATTGCAAAAGCTATTGAGATTAAGGACTGTTTGACTACTGCCTCACCCATGCTTTTGTTACTTTTGTCTTGCTCATTACTGGCTGATGGTTTCTCATGCAGTTCCACATCCTGGAGATGGATGGCGCTCACGAGCTGAGTTTTCATACCTTCAGCCATCCTTAAATAAAAGAGATTAAAGTGTGAATAGTATTCATTCATAGTAGGAATTTTCTACTGTCAGACAACCCCCCTCCCCACAGTTTGTCATTACAGTATTATTCCAATGATAACTTTGTTTTTATAGCTGCCCTTTTTACATTTCACAGAACAGTAGGCTAAGTAAGAATGTTTCATAGCCCAATGGTGGGTAAAAAGCCAACTGTTCAATGTAATCACAGGCAAAGCTGGTCTATGATGACACGCAGAAGTGGAGATACAAGTTTAATCTCGTCCAACAGGTTTTATCTCAAGGTCTTGTGGTCATTCGGATTACTGAAAACTAAACTATTGTAACAATGTCAGAACTACTTAATAGCAGCGACGAGGCTGCTGCTACACCCTGCTAATGATCCACGTAAATTCATTGTGTCAGGACATTTTAGAATGGCAGAGAAACAAGCAACTTTGTCTCAAAATCACCGCATGTTTGTTAGGTTACTTACGTGTTTGATCACAGGAGACACAATCAAGACCTGTCTTTCCTCATACTGCCGCGAATTCTTTATTCCTGGAAGATGTTGTTGTTGACCTGTGCAGGTGTATCAGGAAGTGTCATCGTCACCGAGGACGCAGCCAAACAGCAGCAGGGCGGGGCCAGGAGGAGAGCGTCACAGGCGCTCGTGCTCACTGCGCCCTGTGCGCGTTTAAAGAAGCGCACCTCACCTGAGGTTTAAAGAAGCACACCTCACCTGGGGTTTAAAGAAGCTCACCTCACCTGAAGTTTAAAGAAGCTCACCTCACCTGAAGTTTAAAGAAGTGCACCTCACCTGAAGTTTAAAGAAGCTCACCTCACCTGAGGTTTAAAGAAGCTCACTTCACCTGAAGTTTAAAGAAGCTCACTTCACCTGAAGTTTAAAGAAGCGCACCTCACCTGAAGTTTAAAGTAGCGCACCTCACCTGAAGTTTAGAGAAGCTCACCTCACCTGAAGTTTAAAGAAGCTCACCTCACCTGAAGTTTAGAGAAGCTCACCTCACCTGAAGTTTAAAGAAGCTCACCTCACCTGAAGTTTAAAGAAGCGCACCTCACCTGAAGTTTAGAGAAGCTCACCTCACCTGAAGTTTAAAGAAGCTCACCTCACCTGAAGTTTAAAGAAGCTCACCTCACCTGAAGTTTAAAGAAGCTCACCTCACCTGAAGTTTAAAGAAGCTCACCTCACCTGAAAAGAAGCTTTGAAGTTTAAAGAAGCTCACCTCACCTGAAGTTTAAAGAAGCTCACCAAGTTTAAAAGAAGCTCACCTGAAGTTTAGAAGCTCACCCTCACCTGAAGAAGAAGCACCTCACCTGAAGTTTAAAGAAGCTCACCTCACCTGAAGTTTAAAGAAGCTCACCTCACCTGAAGTTTAAAGAAGCTCACCTCACCTGAAGTTTAAAGAAGCTCACCTCACCTGAAGTTTAAAGAAGCTCACCTCACCTGAAGTTTAAAGAAGCTCACCTCACCTGAAGTTTAAGAAGCTCACCTCACCTGAAGTTTAAAGAAGCTCACCTCACTGAAGTTTAAAGAAGCTCACCTCACCTGAAGTTTAAAGAAGCTCACCTCACCTGAAGTTTAAAGAAGCTCACCTCACCTGAAGTTTAAAGAAGCGCACCTGAAGTTTAAAGAAGCTCACCTCACTGATAAAGAAGCTCACCTCACCTGAAGTTAAAGAAGCTCACCTCACCTGAAGTTTAAAGAAGCTCACCTCACCTGAAGTTTAAAGAAGCTCACCTCACCTGAAGTTTAAAGAAGAAGTTTAGAGAAGCTCACCTCACCTGAAGTTTAAAGAAGCGCACCTCACCTGAAGTTTAAAGAAGCTCACCTCACCTGAAGTTTAAAGAAGCTCACCTCACCTTAAGGACAGACAAACTACACACTACAGACTGTTCTCAATCAATAGTTCACGATTGAGAAATAGGATTAAATGGATTGTAAATAAAGTGTGATTATTGTAGTTTAAATTATTCCCTTGTTTGTTTAAAAAGAAAGCAGGACTAGGTTTCTGTGTAGTCTACAACCAGATTATAGCAATATGAAGAAGAAGAACAACAGGTAAACTTTTGTATTGAAAACATTTTCATATAAACCTATTTTGGTTGATGCAATACACTTCCATTTAGTTTTGCTGATAGAATTTCAACATCCCCCTCCCAAAAAAGGGTGAGGAGACTAGAATTTGAACTCATTTTATGAACATGACCTATCTGTGTCCTCAGATAGCTACGTAGTTACTAGGTTCAAATAAAATATGAATTGATTAACCTACTTGTGCATGATAGCCAAGTTTGATGTTGTCATTTGGCAACTTTTCAAACAATTGTTCAATTAGAAAGCCTCATACAAGTTTCTCATGTAATTAGCCAGTTCTTCCAGTTACTTGAAAATAAACAAACTGTTTGATTTGAAGACTCACTAAACCCCCAGCACTTGCAGCTAATAATGAATTAGTGCTAGTGTAGCCTCTGTAGCTCAGTGAGTGAATTCTGGAGGTTCTGAGTTTGGAGCTGTGGTCTGTCCATATAGTGAGAATGAGCAAAACGTGCCACTGTCCTCAATATGCAGGTTAGAGCACTGGGCAGGGTCAGCTGTGATTGAAGTTCCCTTTTTAAACCAGTGAGAGTGCAGACTACATACCTTCCTTAAAATGTTGCTATTGTACCCACTGAACTAACCCTCACCCAAACACAAGTACACCAGTGGAGGAGAACTTAATCACATTTCTTTAATCTTGTTTAGCACAATCTCTTGACTTAGACAATACAGAATGCAGCTCACACAGTTTGATTAGAACAGGTCCAGTCAAATGACACCCTCAGCTCTGAATGGGTCCTCCTGGTGTTTAGCCAGGGCGTAGATGTTTTCCTTTTAAAATATATCAGAATACAACTTTTACAACAGAAGAAGCAAAGGTATAAAGTGCAAAACAAGATGAACAGGTTAAACTCAAACTCTGCCGCTAAATGTTCTTCCAAAGTCAAAATTTACTGACCACATGAATTAGAGATTCAGAGAGCAATCTTTTGGATACATTTTATGGTTAATTCCATGATTATCAAATAACAAAGTAATATCAAAGATTTGTTAAATCTCGTGTGTTGAACCTACGTGATTATTCTGTGCTCACTGTTCATACTTTGTTAATCTCTGTAACAGAGTACACACTGACAAGCAAATGAAATGCATCCAGTACATTTAAATACTGAGTAAGAAGCTGTACAAACCAGAGACTAAAGATCTTGTCTTCAACATTAGTGTGATCAGACGGCAGATAAAAAACATTACTGTAGGCTACAGAATATTTTTGAAAAAAACAAACAAACATTCAAACGGTTTGGTTAGCTAGGTAAACTGAATTCAGAGCTAAACAGGAGGATACGTTTTAGCAGGACAGTGATATTTATTGTGAGATTAGCCAAGCTCCAACACACCTCGAGTTGTTGAATAGCACCGTGTGAGTGTGTGGGTATCGGCAGGTCCTTTGGGTTAACTGATGGGGGCCAGGTCCCACTTGAAAATCTCCAGCAGCTGGTGAATGATAAAGGATGTGTTGCCACTGCTGCTCTGCAGATCACTTAATCCATTCTGAGTCACAAAAGGTCTATATAATAGTCTCTATTCAACACAATATTTAGACACCTTTTATTGTATTCATTTGTAATAATTTAGAAAAAAGCAAAAATGTCAGTTTAATAGAGAATGAAAATTGCACTGTATTTTCTCCATGTGATGTGAAACACCTTCTAATTTTCAAAAATGTCTTGTTCTTTTAGCAGCATGCTAGACATTAACAGGTACATCACAAATAGCAAATGTTCAAACTAGTTGAACATGATAAAAAGCAGATAAAAACATGATTAAAAACCCTCCCGTTGCGCTCTAACACCTTCCAAAGGGAACACAGGCCTTTACCAAACAGTATCAAGACATTTTTTGAACTTTCTATTTATAGTAAAGAAGTAATAATGAGCTGTAATTAGTAATTTGGTCACATTTAAGGGCCACACCCTTCCCTTCCTTTTGCATAAGGCTTAATATGGTAATTGGACATAAATAATAGCTAATATTATTTCATTTTATTTATTTTTTTTACATTTCCTGACCAAACACCTTACCTATAGTTACAATCTTAACTTGACAGACTCACTGTATAAGGTTGAGTACAAAATAATGAATAATTATTTGGATTCTTTATGTAATGCATAAATCAATATAGCAGTATTTTTTTGTTACTGGCACCAACAAATGAGCACACAAGCAAGCAGCTATCAAGCAATAACTTCAGCTCAAATACCACAGACAACTTAATTACTAGAGGAGTACAGCCATATAACAGTAGCTTGGTCTTTTTTGATCAAAATAAACAATGAAATAATAACATAGACTTTCATAGACTCTACCAGCAATAAAAATAGGTTACATCTCAATACTTTGATAATTACATTAATATTGTGCTCATAGGGTTTCTATCAATTTACATTAATTACTATATAGATATTTTTTATAAATATTTTTTTAATAGATTTTTAGTCACCATGCCACGAGAACTGTATGCCACCTCCAGCTATCGACAGTGCAAATACCTCATGTATTAATGGGCAGAGAAATTATCTCCTTGGCTGAGGTGAGTGTGGAAGGCAATGCATGGTAATGATAGGGCTGCAAGAGGCTGACGGTAGCACCACAAAAAGTAAAGGGGATCAACTGTAGAGCACAAGGAAACCCGAAAAGTAGTGCACACTTCAGCCCCAAACAACAGAAAACGGTGTGACATTCTGGTCTTTTGAGGATGTCTTGGATGTGATTCTCAAAGCTTTCACAACAAACATCTACTGTACCACCACATAAAGCTTGCATACACCCAGTGGTACCAAAACCCCTGTATGAGAAACTGCATTAGACAATTGTGACTACGATGATGGATCATCTACTCCATTGGAAAAAGAACATATCCAGTTTAGCCAAAAACAGAGGTATGATCCACTTTAGGAATTTAGGAGTGGTACTGCCTATTTTATAGAATGGACAGCCCACTCCAGGAAGCACTTGGTGGAATCAGGAAACAGTGTTCAATGAGACATTGATATGAATAATGGGTGGCTCAATGAGACCCTGTAAATCACGGAGGTTTCTTTAGTCTTATTGGCACAGTCTTCAGAGTAAATTGAGATGTTCCAGCATTTAAAATCCATCCTTTTCGAAAGGTGAAAAATCAAAAACAGACTGAATATTTATTCCAAATGAGTTTTTTAGGGGTAGCTGGTTACTGCTGTCTGTTTCTGTGCCAAGCGACGCAGCTCCTCCCTGATCGCCTTTATAAGAGAGGCTGAGGTGTGTGCCGAGGGAGATGCATCATCTGGGGGGTATTCAGGAGTTGGTGAGGTCAAAAGAAGAGGTGGAGCTTGAGAGTCTCGCAATGATGAACTGGGCATCTGGAAAACGGATGAAGATGAAAACTCAGGAAACGATAGCACCTGTAAAAAGAAATAGCATGTCAAGGATATGGAAGTTATACTTATACAGCATACTGTAATCATACTGTATATGTGTTTATCACATATTTGCCACTAATACATCCTTTTTAACACATGTTTACTTCAAAACACTCACACTTTCTCGACTTGCTCCCGGTCTGGACAGGTCCTGGTCTGAGTGCTGTTGGTTCCAACTAGAGCCAGTGGGGCCTGACATACTGCGTCCAACCCCGGGATAAGCACCAATCTGACTGGAAATGCCCACTTGTGTCAGGTGGTGGAGCTGTGCACCTAAGGGAAAAAAAGGTTCTGGATAATCTGGATAATTATAGTTACTGATTCCTTTATTTATTAGCCATTTTTACCACAATAATTGCTTTAAAATGTGATCAACATTTTATAATGTAGCTTGATTACCTGTACTGCCCCCTACAGGTCGTGGTCTGGAGGAGGAGGGAAGGTCATCATATTGGCCCCTACTTAAATAGACTTCAGGTAGTTGGTCTCCACTTGAAACATACCCTGAGCTCAGACCTTGCCTGTATTGCATGCACAGTAAATATTATGAGTATAATCTGCTAGCACAACTAAACTTTTGACTTGCTGCACTGACCTCTGCAGCAGACCCTGGACTGAAGTTGGTGACATCCCCAGCTCTGCATATCTCTGTAGGAGAGATGGACAAAATCAACTTTCATAATGTGAAACCACAGGATAGTTGTCCTGCTGCAGGACTCACTGCTGAGAAAGGGCTGTGAGTGGGGGCAGCTGGGTAAGAGCCCCATTGCCTGCCTGGCCGGCGGGCCTGGGGAGAGGGGCTAGGTAGAGCCGGGCTTATCCCGCTTACCCCGGCGCTACCCTGCGACGATGGAGACACCAGGGCAAAAGCGTCATCAAGAAGAGAGTGCATCTGCTGACGGGCCTCTTCAATAGAAGGCTGAGGGGGCATGTAGGGGGGCGGCGGAGGGGCAGAATCAAACACCTCATCAGTGGGAGAGGGACTGCCATGGTCCGGGGGTATATCTGGGTCTGACTGCAAAAATGAGGACACAATTTTAAGTACAAAACACAAAGAGCTAACAACAATTCTCTACAATAATAATTACAAATTATTATTAAAATAACATTTTTACCATGTATGCCACATTGTTCAATCCTGGGTATTTTCTGTAAGTGGCACTTCCATGATCCAAGAGCAGTCTGTCTCTGTCTGTGTCAGGAAGACTTCCAGGACCTTGTTGAGGGTGACGACCCCGAGGAGAACGTCTCCCTCTGTATACAACAACAAAAAAAAAAGTATTTTATTTTGTTCATTTACTATTATTTGCTGAAAAAAGTGTAGAAAAAGTTTAACCTTTTCTTAGAGTCAGTGGGTGTTGGGGGTGATGGAGTGTCAGTCTGTAGGATGCAGTCCATGTGATCATGAGCTGAGCTGTACAGACGTTGAGCTGCCTCACTCTGTACAGGACCATCCCCAAACGCATCCATGATGTCATCCATGGAGGGGAATTCACACTGACCCCTTCTCTTAGCTCGCTGCCTCAGCTTGTTCCTATGATGCTCTATCTCTGACTTGTGCCTGAGGGCCACCTGGATAAGACCAAGCAGACAATTAACTTCGATACACACCCCGTGTTTATAATGCCAGATGAAAGGCGGCATCTTGGTGCTGACCTTTTCTGCATGAGTGGGACTTTGCTGTGGAGGTGTGTGCTGAGATGATGGGCTTGGCCGTGGCTGCATGGCAATTAACTGCACCTTGTTGGCCGGGCGACGTGCGCAGTCAGAAGAACCTTTTGACACACGGTCAACATGGTCAAAGATGGATGAGGAGGAGAGCAGCTCGTCTTGACCACTGCCTGATGTAGCAGCTGGAAAATGGATTGCAAAATGTGCTGCGTTTACACAAAGGCAATAGCAATTCATTTTTCAAAATGATGTATCTGTGATCAATGTGACGCATACATTGTGGACAATAAAAGAAAACATACCCATTTTATTTCTTCCTTTAGTGATTACATTAAAAAAGGAAATCTTGTTTAGCTCACAATGTTAGCTTTCAATAAAAAAAAACATATAGCACAATCATGTTTTTCTGACCATTTTTGGGCTTCCTTTGCAGTTTGCCCTCAACAGGAGTTGCTACAGGGCGAGTACTCTCCTCTGCTGACTCTCTCCCACTAGACTGATCACTGCCAAGTGAGTCACCATCTGATGGGCTCATTCTAACACAAATTAGAACATATTTGCATAATTTATATAATTGTTATTTCTTGTAATGTAATTTCACACAGCGTTGAAGCACTGACCTGCCCCTGCGTCGGCTGGACCTTACAGCTTTAGTGGATGATCCTTTTGATTTTGGAGTATTGAGATCTCCTCCATCTGAAGCGGCGGCCTCCTTGACAGGAGCAGGCAGAGGTCCGGGCTCTTGAATCACCATGATGTCATCTTTACTGTGCTGGCCGAGGTGTAGTTTGGCAAAGTCGAAACCTTTCACACTGGGAGCCTGAAGCTTAAAGAACACAGGATGTAGGATGTTACTGAGGTGCAGGTAGAGGAATACTGCTGTGATTGACATCTGACCTTTTGCCTCTGCTGAATAGTGTTGATGGCATCTGGTTGAAACTCCAGCTTGTCTGAACCACATAGTTTCCAGTACAAAATAATGATGATAAAGATTGCCAACAGGACAGGGACCACCACACCAACAATGAGCCAGATGCTACTGGCCTGAGTCTCTGCAGGAGGTAGTGTCAGTGTCTCCACAGCTGAACACACAGAGGCAGAAGAAAGTGATTGATACCAAAATACAAACAATACAACAGAGATATTGTCCTAGGTGCCTCACATTGAGCCAAAGGCCTCTGAACTCGATGTCCAAGTACGATAGCTGCTCTCTGCAGATCCAGACGGTTAAGAGTGGCAGCAGTGACCTCGGCAGGTATACGTTCACCACCAGGGCCTTCCACAAAATACAAGACCTCCAGAGGGCGCTCTGCCCCGGACAGCTTTGCCACCCTCACCACCTGAGACAGAGCACCATTTTTTTTTGTTTTTTATTGTAAAAACACATAATTTTACTCCCCACAGCAGTTAAGTAGTAATGCATTTTCATTTCAAATACAATGTAGTCAAATTCTGAACAAAACAGCGTAAAGTTTCCCCACATTTGCAGTCCAAAAGCATTTTGTTAAAAGATGTATAATCTAGGCAGATTTAAACAGCATTTTGGTAGTCTAGGTCTGCATTCTTGTTACTGATGAGTTAAAGTCTTACTTGAAGACTGTTGTTGCCAACAGCTGTGGCTCTCTTCCAGCGTCTTCTGCTGACTCCAATCAGACCTTCCTCCAACAGAAGAGCCAGACGTCTTTCCAATCGAGCTTTAAAACTTCTCTCAGCAACTTGCTGATCCTGAACGCCCAATAAGACTAAAACCACCACAAAACAGAACACAACTTTCAGAATAAATAGTTTCTTCCCCTGGTTTTAAAATTTGTGATGAAATAGATATAACTGTACCTGTGCGAACCCATGTGGAGCGCAGATGATGAGATATGTTAAGCTCTGGGTAATGAAAGGCTGCAGAGGACAACAAAGTATAATGTATCGATTTACCTCTACAGCTACACATGTTCAGACTTCATTTTCTTACGCTCTGCAATCTGTAGAGCAGGATATCCAACGTAGAAGCTGAATTCAACCTGGCTGAGTTTCCTCAGGTGTTCGCTGACCTCTGACCCGGTCAGGTAGCCCCGCCCATCTTTTACTGCAAAAGTAATGTCGACAGGAGCCTTCTGTTGTTTCTCAGTTCTTGTCAAGCCATATGTGATGTTTAACAACTGACAAATAAACCAAAACAACAACTTTATTACATTTCTTAAATGGTCAATGGTAGTAATTAAATAATAATGACAAAGACAGAGTATGCCACTGACCTGAACACTAATGTTGCTGTTCTCATGAGCACGTCGGCGACTCTCAGCATAGGCCATAAGTAAACCCTTTTCAACTCGCTCACTGAAATTACATACTCTCACATCTATGTGTGAGGGCACAAACTGCAGAATGGTGTGGATCTGATATACAAGGTCTGGTACAGTGTAGAGAGGTGACACTATGGGGATTGGACCAAAAGTGCGTCCTGTTTGTCGAAGAGCATTGATCACAGACATAGCGGTATAAATCAAAGGTCCAGAGACAACACGGAAAGCAAAACTTGATGGAGTTCTCAAAAACTGTTAGGAGAGAAGATCATTTAAATGTATACAAGCCAAGCTAAAATAAATATTAGTGTGTTATAATAAAGTTCTAATTACCTGTAGCTCGACTGAGCAGTTGAACTCCCTCTTTAGTAGCTCTCTAACAGGACTGAAACTTGCTGAAGAACCTTTAGAGCTTACTGGACACAAACATAAAAATAACGTCACATGATTTACACCTACAGGACTTGTATGGCTTGATGTATAAAAACAGATTTGCTTACCTATTCTGACAAGGTACATCTCTGGCTTGGTGACATTACACAGGTACTGTCTTGCTGGGGCGCTGATGCGGGGAGTGGTGACTGGTGGGGCCCTGGTTAAGTTAATCACTGTAATTTGAGTGGTCTTTGCAATCACTTTAGTTGTCATGGCAAGAGTAGTCTTGGTGGTAGAGGCACGGGTTGTAGTTGTAGGTTTTTCTGTGATTACTGGAGGCCTTTCTTGCTTGGGATGGGATGGTGGGCTTTCAGGAGGAGAGGGAGCCATTCGGCCTGTAGTGTTTGATGGAGGTGGAGGGAGTGAGGGTTTTCCCAATATGGGAGTAAAATCTTTCAGCTTAGGTGGGGGAGTAGGTTCAACAGGAGGCTTGAATTTGCTTGTTACTGTTGGTGAGAGGGTCAGAGGGGGTGTGGGTCTGCTGATCTCAGGACTCAAAGATGAGCTGGGTGATGGAGTGGGGAGAAGGTGTGATAGAGATTGTGTAGCTGTGGGAGATATAGATGGTTTTGTTGCTGTGCGTTCTCTCTCCCATTCCCTCTCTCGCTCCCGCTCTCGGGCGAGCAGGTTGGTGTAATACTCCAAACTGTTCATATCAGGGAGCAACAGCTCAGTGGGCTCCAGAGGCATCATGTCTTCTGGATCATAGTCCTCATCCCAGGTGGGGAACAGGTCTGGCTGGACAGGCTTTGCATGTAGTCCTATGGTGGGAGTAGAAAGGGATGGAGATAGGCGAGAGACAAGAGGCAATGTGGGCCTACTGGGGAATGCTGTGTTGTAGGAGATCCAGTGATCACCATCGTCATCATCATCATCATAAGGCTGACTGGGCAGGGGAGTTGCCAGGGCCAGCTCATCCCCATCAGGCACCATAAAGGACAGAGTTTCCACGTAATCTCCTGAGCCCCAGGTCTCCTCCAGTGAGGGACCCTGCTCAAGTGATGGGTGGGGAGGGGTTATGGTGGGCTGGCTATGTGGTGGCAGCGGTGGGGGTAGACTGGGAGATAGCAGGTCTGGTGGTCTGAGCAGGAGATGAATGCCTTGTGCGCCAGTCTCTGAGTCTTCAGCTGAGCTTGTGCTGCCCATGCTGCCGTAGTACCCATGGTCAGTGACAGGACTAGCAGACTGTTGTCTCAGAGACCGAGAGGAAGATGGCAATGAAGACTCTGCTGTCCTGTTTGTGTTGAGTCTATCTAAAAATCACACATAAAAGTCTGCGTTTGTAGAGTCTGTGTTATTATTTTCTATACCCTAAACAACATAATAAGATAAAAAGCGGGAGTATTAAAGCACGTGGGTTAGACTACTACTTTAACAAAATATTTTTTTTAAATATTGAATTGTTAATATACATATAAAATCTTACCTATTTTCCCCTAAAATTTTTGCTTTCTCATTTTATTTCCTGGTTGGACATGGGTAGCAGATGCATTATAAATGGAGTAAACCCTGCTGTAGGGTCAAAGCTTGTCTGATTTACACAATAGTTCTTATTTTTTATCAGTGGTCGCATCGTCATTGGTGTAAAACTATTATTTATATTTACCACAAGTATTTTTCTACCAGAAATATTAAGAAAGACTTGGAAACCTGCTATGCTCTTTCTTATTCTGTAAAGCACTTTGAATTACCTTGTGTACGAATTGTGCTATACAAGTAAACTTGCCTTGCCTATGTGCACTTTGAACTATATGTGGGATAAATTGCAATTTTACAGATAAAATCCTTTTAATTTTAAATTAAAACATTTGTTGGTTTACTTGCTAAGAGCCTCTACACAGTCTTGACTGAGCCTCTTTCATCCTGTACCAACTCTGTTGCCATAGTGACGCAGTGCTGTGCGACAGCATCACGTGCTACGTGACGCTTCATTGGTATTCTGGAGACGACGCCCTCAGATCATACAGATACAGGAGGGGAACGATAGATCAAGAAAATGATAATTCAACTGCCACACTTAAAATGGTTATTATGCTAATTCATAAAATCAGTGTAGATTCAACTGCTTTTGTAGGTGCACAAAAAATGTTGTTTTCAACCTTCTATGACTGTGACATTAGCAGTCAGGTGAAGGCTCCGGCTGTAAATGTGGTGTATGTTGAAAGGAGGTGGTGACTCAGTGTCAGTGGGAGGACTGAAAAGTGAAGGCTTCATCTTACTGCTATTCTACAACACATAGTAACCTCTGTGTGATTTACCTTGAAAGGTTATGTCTGCTGTCAGCATGTGGACCACCAGGCCCATGAGCAGCAGTCGTGTGGGGAGTGTATGCCTGAAGACCATGGCTCAAAGGTCCGTCAGGGTACCACTCAGGTGTTGGGGTCCATGTCCTCGAAGGGCCAAGACCACTACACTGTGCCATTAGGGCAGTTCAAGGGGCCCTATGAGTGGGACACAAATGTAAGTTATTGCTCTTGGATGGTTCATCTTAATAGCATTCAGCACAATGTGTATTAAAGTCATATGTTGTTGTAGGCTAAACACAACATGGAGCCATTTGCAGCAGAAAACATTTTTAAAAGGCTGTATTATAATATGCCTATCACGACCCACTACATCTTACAACACCAGTACATTTCTTCGCTGTCTTCATTCCTGGAGCTCTATTAAGTCCAGCTGACATGCATCGATCATGCTCCAGTGAAATGAGCTCCCCCCACAGGCCCGAATCAACCTGTCTGCCCCGGTTCTCTTACCTTTTTCAATGACCCCATTACCGAACCAAGCGAGCAATTAAGATGCTCTGGGGCTCGCCCATAACCAGGACACATGCATTTACTATTTTGCATTGCCATGTCGTCGAGTCCGGACAGTCCGCTGTGGTAAATCAGCACTAACAGAAAAAGCTGAACGGAGAGGCTCGAGCCGCCTCCCTCTGTGGCTCTGCTCGAGCCTGCTCAAGGCTGCATGCCGCTACAACCACCCCAGCATCAGCTCTGTAAGCCACAGCTCACACCTAAAGCATCCACTCAAACATCATGTCACACATACAGCCACCGCCTCGTCTTCTTACTGTGGTCACATATATGAGCTCAAAGGAGACCATACCTGCCAGTGTCATCCTGAAGATGCGGTGAAGGCGCGTCACGCCTCTCGCTGGGCGCGCTGCGCGCTCCCTGCGCGCTCCTTCCATTTGTGAAAGCTCGTGTCTTCCTGGCGATTACGATGCTAGCCCGCAACCTCATGTGGTAGATAGCCTTTTAGATCAATTAAATGTTTCAGCTATAAGCTATGCTCATCATAGTCTTCTATGAGTTCCAAGCAGAATACATTCTGTACAGTTAAAGGGCCACTGAAACAACCAGCGACTGCCCCCATTCATTTCATCAAATCTCGAAGACATGTCAGGTATTAATTAAAGAGCCAACAAAAATCATACTCAAGCTGCAATAGGCATATCTCTAAATATCAGACATTCTCACGCTCCACACAAAATAAGCGGATTTAGATTTAAGACTGTGCAAACCTTAGGCTAACTTCACCCTGATTATGTTTCTTGCGACACAATTTTACCGTCCATATTATGTAGTTTTCATGTTTTGTTACATTTAAACAGGAAGTAGGTTGCTAAATAAGGTAATGAAGGGCGGAAGTTTATAGGAATCCGCAGGTGTTTGTGATGACAGACACAGGGATGAAGCTCCTCCTCTTGGTTTTACTTTTCCCGTTTGAAGCATCAAGTAAGTAAAATGATGATGTTTAGATCATTTTGGAAAAAAAATAACTGTCTTATATTTGTAGTTGAACTAGGCCCATCTTTAAATCAAACTGAAGAGAATATGTCGGGGGTGTTTTCCGTCAGTGGTGAGTTCAGATGAATGAACAGGCTGCAGAGTGTGTGCTCACTGTAAACACAAGTGTTTGTGGTGTGATGGCTTTCAGATCTGGCTGGGCTGCGCTCCTTCTTACCCGAGACAGAGGTGGAGACCAGAATAATTGGAGGAGAGGAGGCATCATTTCACTCTTGGCCATGGCAGGTTTCTCTGACTTTTATCACAATGCCAGCATGTGGAGGAGCTGTACTGTCACCACTCTGGGTTATTTCTGCTGCTCACTGCTTCAGAAGGTGTGATTCAATACAGGTGTTAGTTGTAGTTATCTTTATATGGAATAGTTCATCCATTTACCATGTGTTACAGGTACATGAAAGCTTCTTTGTGGACAGTTCTGGCTGGAAAACATGATCTGGACAATTTAAATGAAAAAGGTCAACAGGTCAGTTAAACTGTTTTGGATCACTGAAATTATATATGTCAATGATAAAATTTTATAATTTATTTTTGAAAAGCCACTTTGAGCCAGTATAAGTTGTTGGCTGGGAATGTGCCCCATTACTCTTCTCTCAAATTTCACTTCAAATGAAGGTGGTTGCAGTGAGTAGAATCTTCGTCCATAAAGATTACAGCACTCAGACTAAAGAGAATGACATTGCCTTATTGAAGCTGAAGGAGCCGCTCATCTTCAATGACTTTGTGAGACCCATTAACATCTGGATGAGGGCGCTGCCCCTGTTCAGTGAATGCACTACCACAGGCTGGGGCTCCACTAGAGAGAGTATGTACATATGTCATAATAGCTTTGCACTCTCCCTTCTGACTGCTTGTGCCTTGTTCCTCAGATGGACCTCGTGTGAGCAAATTGCAGGAAGTTAATGTAACACTTCTCCCCTCTGACGTTTGCAACAAATATTATGTTGGTAGAATCCTCAATACAATGCTTTGTGCAGGAAAGGAGGAAGGCGGTGCAGATGCCTGTCAGGTAACACAGAAAATCACAAAGGATAAATACTTCTGCCTCCTGCATAGCAGAGGGCCTTTCTTGCCTGGGTTTGAGAATACACACTTCTCCAATATTTTACGAAGACGTGAGTCTGGTCACTGGTTTTCAAATGGATGTGATTAACAGGTAGATTAGCCAATCAGAGACATGCATGGGTCTGTCTGTATTATTAAAAAAAAAAAAAAAAAAAGGCTGCTTACTAGGAACAAAGAAAGGGAAAAAAATATCACAAGGGACTGAAAAACATGGCAGATTTCTGCAGAGAAAAGCATTAATCTCTGATTGCACAATCACGTTTTGTCAGGCTCGAGATGTAACTGAGGTCGCAACGACAAGACTGATATCAGTCTGTAAAAATACAGAGATATCATTCTGGATTTGCCAGGCAAGACCCTTTCCGTGCGGCTGTGAGCCTGGAGAAAAACCCACTCAAACCCAGGGAGATGCACCCAAAGCATCCACAATATGCACTTAAATACTCAGAATCAGAATCAGAATCACTTTTATTGATCCCCGAGGGGAAATTCTCTTTGTTCACAGATCCCACGACCACAGAATAGAAATTTTAAATAGAAATTTAAAAGAATAAGAATAAATATGAAATGTCATACACAGTGCAAAAACAGTAAAAATATAAAAATTAAATAAATTAGAGTCTATAAATAAATAAATAGATCTCAGCGTCACAACATCACACACTATGTACATCTATGTACAAAATGGAATATTGGAGTATTGTAAGTGGTTGGTTACAACACGGAGTTTAACAGTTTGATGGCGACAGGCAAGAAAGATTTCCTGTGTCTCTCAGTGGAGCAGCGTGGCAGTAACAGTAACAGTAACAGAGGGGAGAGTCCAGAATAGTCATTATTTTGGTCAACATGCTCCTGTCCGACACAACAGTCAGAGAGTCCAGCTCCTCTCCCACAACATGACCAGCCTTCCTGATGATCTTATTGAGTCTATTAGTGTCCCTCATGCGCAGACCGCTGCCCCAGCAGACCACAGTGTACATGATGGCACTGGCCACCATAGACTCATAGAACATCCTGAGCATTGTCCTGCAGATGTCAAAGGATCTTATTCTTTAAAGCACTTTGAATTACCTTGTGTACGAATTGTGCTATACAAATAAACTTGCCTTGCCTTGCTTTGCCTCAGCCTCCTCAGGAAATAGAGGCGGCTCTGGCCCTTCTTGTAGACTGTGTTCACGTTTCTGCTCCAGTCCAGTTTTTTGTCCTACACTCCCAAGTACTTGTACTCCTCCACCACGTCCACACTGACCCCATGGATGGAGATGGGAGTCACAGCAGCTTTGGTCCTCCTCAGGTCCACCACCAGTTCTTTTGTCTTGGTCATGTTGATTTGAAGGTGGTTCTTCTCACTCCACATGACAAAGTTGTCCACAACAGTCCTATACTCCCTCTCGTCACCACCGCTGATGCATCCCACCACTGCAGAGTCATCAGAAAACTTCTGAAGGTGGTAAGTCTCACTGCAGTAGCTGAGGTCCGTGATGTAGAGAGTGAAGAGGAAGGGAGAGAGGACTGTCCCTTGTGGAGCCCCAGTGTTGCTGACCACTCTGTCCAACACACAGCCCTGTAAGCGTACATACTGTGGTCTTCCAGTGAGATGGTCCACAATCCAGGACACCAGGGAGTCCTCCACCTGCATCACCGCCAGCTTCTCAGCCAGCAGAGCCAGCCTGATGGTGTTAAAGGCACTGGAGAGGTAAAAAAACATGACCCTCACAGTGGCAGCCGGCGTGTCCAGGTGGGGGTAGACTCTGTGGAGTAGGGTCAGGATGGCGTCGTCTACTCCGAGATGGGGCTGGTAGGTGAACTGGAGGGGGTCCTGCAGATGTTGGACCCTGGACCGCAGCTGCTCCAAGACGAGTTGTTCCAGAGTCTTCATGATGTGGGAGGTCAGTGCCACAGGCCTATAGTCCTTGGGGACGCTGGGGTGTGGCGTCTTCGGGACGGGGACGAGGCACGATGTCTTCCACAGCAGGGGGACTCTCTGAAGACTCAGACTTCGGTTGAAGATCAGGTGCAGGACATCACTTAGCTGAGAGGCACAGTTCTTTAAGACCCTGGGACTCACTCCATCAGGCCCTGGAGCTTTGCCAGCCCTGAGTCTCAGCAGCTGTCTCTTCACCTGCTCTTCAGTGACAGTCAGTGTGGAGGTGTCAGGAGGGGGAGAGGTGGAGGTGGCAGATGTGTGAGCAGAGTCTTCCCCTGGAGACGGGCGGGGGAGGGGGGTGGGGGAGGCTACTGGCTGGAGATGGTTGTTGCCTGCCAGTTCAAAGCGATTAAAGAAGATGTTGAACTCATTGGCTAAGTTCACATACCCCTCAACGCCTCTCCCTCTGGTCGGCTTGTGTCCTGTGATGGCTCTCATGCCGCTCCAGACTTCCCTGATGTTATTCTGCCGAAGTCTCCCCTCCAGCTTCCTCCCGTGTCTCTGTTTGGCCTTTCTCAGCTTCACCTTCAGTTCCTTCTGAGCAGACCGGGCCTCCTCCTTGTTGCCAGCTCTGTAGGCCCTCCTCTTCCTGATTAATGTGGCTTTAATGTCCTTGGTTATCCACGGCTTGTTGTTTGGATAACATTTAACAGCTCTTGCTGGGACTATTGAGTCCTCGCCGAAGTTGATGTAGCTGGTGATGCAGTCGTTCAGCCAGTCATCCAGGTCTTCTCCATGTGGCTCTGTTAGTACAGCCCAGTCTGTCTCCTCAAAACGGCACTGCAGCATCTCCATGCTCTCATCCGTCCATCTCCTCACAGTCCATGTTGTTGGGAGGAGGCGCTTCACCAGAGGGAGGTAAGCTGCTTTGAGGTGAACCAGAATGTGATCAAACCCCCCCAATGGGGGCAGCGGTGTGGCCAGGTATGCATTCCTGACATTAGCATAACAAAGGTCTAAGGTCCTTTCCTCCCTGGTGGGACAGTTCACAAACTGGTGAAAATGGGAGAGAGTCTTGTCTAAACTAACATGGTTGAAGTCCCCAGAAATCACAATGAGAGCGGTAGGGTGAGCCGTCTGTATCCGGGCTAGAGCTGCGTGAATGGCGTCACAGGCGCTGTGAGGGTTGGCTGAGGGGGGCGTGTAGACTCCAACAAAAACATGTGAGAACTCCAGTGTATTTTTATCCAATTCTGACTTGAAATCTGGATATGGCTATGATAAAGTGTACCCTAACCTCTGTTAGATAATCATCTGTTTTTGCATTGTGTGTATAACTTTGTCTGTAGTTGTTAGTCTGTACTAGACACTTCTTCTGCATTATGTTATTTCTGTCTTAGGGAGACTCGGGAGGGCCCATATCCTGCTTCAATGGCAGCAGGTATGAGCTTGCAGGGGTAGTAAGTTGGGGTGTTGGATGTGGACGGGCCAAAAAGCCAGGAGTCTACACAAGAATACAGAATGTCATTTCATGGATCACTGATGTCATAAGTAAACAACATTTAGCTACTATAACAATTAAATTGCATACACCTGACCTTACATGCTGTGTCTTTATATCTGTTTTTACAGATGAAGAAAATGTTATGTCAGTTGGCACTCCGGTGGCAGGTTGGTTTCAGAAGAATTTTGAAACATGAACAGATTTCAGAATATGTCTATTTTTCCAGCAGAAGGCAACTGTGGAAAGCAACGAGGCCGAGGTTGTGTGACAGTGCCACTCACTGCATCGTTACATCAGTCCCAGGATGGTGTCACGTCTGTGCAGAACATCAGTGAATCCTGTCCATTTTACTGGCCCTGGCAGGTCAGTATACAACAGGATGGGCGCCATTACTGCAGTGGGACCCTGATCAGCGAACAGTTTGTCATCACAGCACAACACTGCCATGTACGGTAGGAAGATACATTCAAGTGCTAGCCTTTGTCAAATAACAATTATATTTTGAAAATGCAGCCCTGTATTTTTTTATTTTTTATTTTTTATATATAAGACTTGTTAAAGGACATTTGGTCTGAAAGTGCAGATCAAGTGTCTGAGAGTGCATTTTGCTTAGTTGTTGCCTTTTCCACCTCTTTAGTGTCGAGGACACAGTAGTTTTGGGAATACATGACATCAGGTACTCTTCGTTACAAAGAATTCTTGTAGTGAGAGTTATCAACCTACCACAAGATGGCAGCTTTCCTCCAGACTCTGACCTGTCCCTAATCCAGCTCAGCATTCCTGCTAGACTTGGTACTGACCCTATTTTAAAAAAAAGAGCAACAGGGGAGTTAGTTAAACACATTTTTATTTTTTTTCTTCAGGAAAAAACGTAGCTCCAATATGTGTCCCTGACCAAGATGAAGATGGTGATTTGGATCATAGCTGGATTTGTACAGTGACTGGATGGGGAACAACTAAGGCTACAGGTTTAAATATATTTCAAATAAATTTATGTTTGGATTCAATATTTATCATGTCAACGTGTACAGGGGGTGTGAATCCCAGCCGGTTGCACCATGCTGTAGTGACGCTGTTTAACCAGACCACCTGTAGAGAGAAGTGGGGTGAAGACATGATCAAAGACTCTCACATATGTGCTCATCCTGCAGCTTCTACATCCTGCCTGGTAAACTCGTATAACAAACCTATTTGTACATGAAACATAGTACTGTAAAGGACTTGTAGCACTTTTGTTGCATATTTCATATACCCAGTGTTTATGTACTTCAGGGTGACTTGGGAGCCCCTCTTTTCTGTCGGAAGCATGGTGCCTACTTCCTCTTTGGAGTGGTCACATGGGGTACCAGTCGATGTGAGGAGCATTTTCCAGCAGTTTTCACCAGAGTGCCACGTTTCTATTCATGGATCTCTGATCAAATTAGAGACAAGGAAGGTGTCCAGTAGAAGATCTCTCAAATATGTTTTTCAATAACCTTTCTTCGTAACATGGTTAACAAGTTTTAATAAAAAATAAATAAATAAAAAAAATAAAGTATAAATCTGGTTAATCTTTGGTCTGATAGCAGGCCACACATTGACTGCATTTTCCCCATAAATACAGATAATCATAAATATACAGAAAATACAACACAAGAAAGAACTTGTCCATCCATTTATTTTATGTACATTAAAATGTTCTAGTACATTAAGATAAACCACTCACAAAACATAAGGCAGATTCAAAAAGTAAAACTGAATAGTCTTAAATGGAGTCACTTCAATTGACTTGTTAGTTCAGTTGCAATTCTGAATCAGCTGAGGTAACAGATGTGAGAGAAACTTGTCTAACTAACAGCAATGTCTCAACTGTCCTGAAGAAGGTCAGATGAGATGCCATTGGTTTCCCCATTTTGATCAACAACCTGTAAATACATTAATCATACAAAAAAAAAATGTGAATATGTTAAATTAGGCATGTCTTGAAAGATTTACTTACTTTGTGGTCTAATGTGTTTGGTGGTCTTGACTCCAGTGGTGGATCAGATTCGTAAACGGGGTTAGCGATGCTGCGACAGCTAATGTCTGCTGAAGTATCCTCCTCAGCATCTTCCTCCTATCATCATAAACATGTCATTCCACGTTAATGTTTTTGGTTGAATAGATAAATTATATTAACAAAAAAACAATATAAACAATACCAATACCTTAAAATAGTGAAATCTGAAGGGTTTGGCATTTTGTTTGTAGAAGTGTGTACCAACAAAAGCGACTCCTGCCACAAGACTGACCAGCAGCACCACACCAACCCCCAGTCCCGCCTTGTGAGCTACATGCATCTGTTAAGCCAAAAAAGGGGTAAGCTTCATGGTAAGTTTCATATACTTAATGATAGGCTTATGTCATCATCTTATTAATCTACCAAGTATTAAATGCTACCTCTGGTTGAGGAGGTGGAGCCTTCAGGGGCCCCTGAAGGACATGAATGATCCCATTTGAAGCTAAAATGTCAGCACTGATGACAAAACGGTCATTGATGTACCGTGATGACTAAGGAGGAGGAAAAACACCAATTAACTACTTTGAAAATGTGGAAATATTATTCTCATTAGAACAGTACTGAATCTTGTTATTGACTGACCAGAGAGGATGGGTTCTGCAGATCTCTGATCCCTAGAACAGTAAGGCTCCCAAATCGGTTTCTGATCCGAGTGCCATTTGACAACTGGTCCAAAGACACAACACTGCCCTCCAAAAGGTGGAACTCGATATCTTGTTGGGTTAGAGTCTGCATGAACATGTATCGATTAAAGATGGCAAAGACTCTCACAACAGTACAAAGGACTTGGACTGACCTGATTATTGGCCAGCCCACTGTTATCTGGTACAAACAGAGTGGACTGCATTGTAAAGTTATTGAGACGCATGACAAACTGTTTGCCCAAAGAGGAGACCTGTGAGTAATTGAGGATTTGCTGTAAAGATTAAACAATAACAGTTACATTATGTTGTAAGATGGATGAAATATACATGTTATACATTGCACAACATCAAGGAGGTGACTCACTGAGAGAAAATTGGAGAATTGTGGAGTAGATTTGAGAACCTGGAGCAGTGTTCCTATGCAGCTGAACCCGTCTCCAACGTAACCCACTTCACACTCACATTTCACCTCTAAAACAGTCATTTAGAAATATTTGTAACACAAAGAAAGTAAACTATCATCCAGTCTAGGCTTGTTTTTCACCTTTAATTCTGTAGCAGAATGTGTCCCATATTTCACCCAGATCTTTGCGTACTCCGTAGTCGATAATGCCCACATGTCCAAAGCCACAGTTGGGGTTAGAGTAAGTGGTAGGATAGGCCACTCTGGCCTGATCTAGCCAGCCCGCAGCACACATGTTCAGCCCACCCTTTATAACATAACATATTATTGATCTCACATGTATTTTCATACAGATATAAATACAGTCTATAGTCCCACCTGCTGAGCATATGACAACTGATTGTAGGTTGCCAGGCGCGCCCCTTCTTTAGCACAGGCCTGTTGGGCTTGTGTGTAGTTCAGTTTGTACTGACCTTTAGCTGAGCGGAGGTGAAAGACACCAAGCATTGCATCTAAAACAACATTTATATTATGTAAAGCAAAAAAAAAACACACTGAGGAAAGATGATGGATGTGAACCATACCTTCAAAGTGGAGATCAGTGCATTTGGCATTCTGGTGACACTGTCCATTGTTTTGTATACATCGACTGATGGGCAGCTGCTTAACCTCACATGTTTTTCCATCTCCAATATAGTTGTTTTTACAACTGCATCTCATCTTTCCCTGATGTTTGGTTGACAGATAAAATAAATAGTTCAGTTGTATCTTTGAGGTAATGTTGGGATTGTACTGGTGTATGTCTCACCGGTGCAGTCATGGTGCAGGTGGCATGTTCATGGCATTTACCATTGTCCTCTGCAGCACAGGGGTCAATGGGCTGGCAGACGTAACCATCACCTGAATATCCCTTTGGACAGGTGCAGCTCACCATGCCTCCTTTCTGAGAGCACTTTGCTTTTTGATCACAACCTCCATTCCAGATCTGACACCTGTCCACAACTGTTGGAGATAATAGTTTTTTCTGTGTGAATGCATATTTTTCCTGTTGTAGACAATAGGGTCTAAAACATTTTTAATGTGTTTATTTGTACTCACTTGTACATGTAAATCCATCTCCTTCATGAAACAGCCGGCAAACGCATGAGTTGTTCTGTTGACAGACGGCTTTGGGAGAACATGGTGGAGAACATGTATATACCTCAGCTGGAGAAAGGTAAAAAAAACAACAGAGTTTATAATTAAGTTGAATAACTACATACTATAAAGTATAATTTTATTTTCTAATGCCAGAGGTCCCTGTCATACCAAGTTGTGTCTCACAGCGTTCTCCAGTCCAGCCCTCTTCACAGAAACATAAGCCCGTTCCCTTAAGGCCATCATCACAGGTTCCATGTTCAGTACAGTTACACACTAAATGTTTCAATAAAAAGTAGACCCCCTAGTGAGCAACAACTTATTCAGATCTGCTGCAAAAGCACTGACTGAAAATAAGAGCTTACCTTTGCAGGTGGGTCCATAGAAACCTTTGCGGCATAGCTCACATGCAACACCATCAAAACCTGGACCACATGTGCAGGTGCCATTACCCAGGTGCCCATCATCACATTTACCACGATTACTGCAAATGGAACCTATACCACCTGGACAAGCTGGACAAGGAAACAAGTATATAATACATACTAACAACTGTGTCCCTATTTTAGTCAAATGTGTACCTAGACAGTCTCGTCCGAAGTAATCAATGCAACACTTTGGCTTCCAGAAAATAATGGTGCAGACACTGCGACAGCCAGAATTCTTTGTGACAAAATGTGTTGGAAGGTCACACTTTTGTGTCTCCTGAAAGAATAAATACATTCAAATAAACAGTTTAAAAATATCATATTATGTAAAGAACACTCCATATGTGGATACCAACCTTAACTTTTGAACCTTTTGGACAACGAGTAGACTGTGATGAGCATAGCCCACAGTTTGTCTGGCACAGAGAGAAAAAAAAAAATAAATAAGATCACTGTGCTTTTCAGTCACGACTTTCACAAATACACATAACTCACTGTGTGGTCAAATGTCTCCTGCTTGTCACAGCGCCCCCCAAGGCTCGGTGGAGTCAGTAGACAATCAATCCCATAGGCCACACCCGTATTAAACATGAGATGTCTTTGAAGGATCCGACACTTTTGATTCACAAAGACCTCTCCCTGGTTAGACACATGTTATTAAAATCACATTCGTCACACTGGTTTAGCTGTTGGAACCATATAGGTTGGATAGGTTGGTAGGCAGGGTTGGATGGGAGACTTGGATGGGAGACTTGGATGGGAGACTTGGATGGGAGACTTGGATGGGAGACTTGGATGGAAGAGTGCTGAGAATTACAGGTGCTCTATTGGGGCAGCAGTGGTTTTAGTGTATATAACGGTGTGTCTTTAGGCAAGATGCTGTGTGAGTGTCGTTTGTGGTCGGAGGAGCCAGTGGCACAGATTGACAACCTTGCTTATGTCAGTCTACCCCAGGGCAGCTGTGGCTATAATAGTAGCTCACCACCAAAGTGTGGAGTAAATGAATAATGTAAAGCATTTTGGGTGTCTTGAAAGGTGCTGTATGATTCCAAATCATTATTATTAATAATGATCTGACCAGAACTGAAGTAGCAGCTTGAATGAGCAGCAAAACGTCTTCACTCCTACAATTTTTTGTCCAGTTAACAGATTTGATTGTTTCTTTTACTATGGATCACACCTGCATGACATTATTGTTTAATACACTCACAATAGCATCTGAACCTCCACAGCTAAAAGAGAGTGATGAACCTTGGACCGTTCGAGCAGTATCCAGATGAACCAAGCCTTCAGCATAAATCTGTACAGATAAATAATGGTATAAGATATGTAATTAATATCTAAAAAATAAACACTATGAAGACCTATAAAAACATGCAAACCTTTTGGGTGTGTATAATGTGGTACTTGAGATATTCTTGCAGCTGAGCACGGTTCTGTGGGTGGTACAGGAAGTCCTTTTGCTCCTGGGGCAGAGAGGCCATTGCAGCATCAGACGGCATGAAGATGGTAAGAGGCTGGTTTAACTCTTCATGCAGCAATGCTATGACCCCTGTGTCCTAAAACATATGGGCACAAAGTCAAAGGTGAGAGAAACTAATTCAAATCCAACAAATGCCTTACCACTAGTAGTTTGACAAAGGTTTGGTAACCATTTCGCTCTGCAACATCAGTGAGATTTAGCTGTGAGAGGAAAAATAAATATGTTTATCTAACTAAAATAAATAAAGTTGACATTTGCTTGAAAAATAAACAAATTACATTATCATCCAGCTCTTTCAACTGGTCATCATTTGGTGAAAACAAAATATGGTCAACCTCATGGAAGATACCATTCACACTGATGCCATCACTATAGGTCAGGTTAGCTTCATTTATGAAGATATTTCCCTGAAAAAGATAAATGCAGATAATATGTCACTTGAAAATTGATGAAAGTCCTTCAATCATAAAAGCACTTCTAATTGACAATTAGTAATTACTTGTGATGATCGTGTCTTTAGGACGTAGCCAGACAATGTTGTGAGGTTTCGTGGTTGGTGGAAGTAAGAAGGCAGAAGTGTGTGACACATGACAATGTGGCTGCGCAAAAATGTCCCAATCTTTTCTTTATTGTTGACTGACATTATAGCCTTAATCTGTAAAACAAAGCCGTTGTAACTGTAAGAGGACTTCATGATAAAGTTATGCGTGATGAGTGGTACTCTCATTACCTTCTTGGCTTTGCGAATAGCTTCTGTGTTCGGTATAAAAATAGTGAAGGGGCCACGACCTTGAAGAGAGATCTCAACTATCTAAAAGAAAATCACATTAAGTGTGTAATGTTACAGCACATTCATGTGATTTCTATAATTTACTAACCCTCAGGCCAAAGTAAAAGTCTGTATGCTTATGAGCCAGGATTTCCTGTAAGAAGAGAAGTGGTTAATTCAAATTAAGGTATAAAAAAATAAAATTAAAAAAAACTTGCTCTAAACTATTTACTTTTCCAACTGTTCCTCGGCAGATCAGACCATCTCCAACATAGTTAATAAGACACGTGCATGTGCGGACATTAGGCCCAGTTGTATTGCACCTAGCAAACCTGTGACAACCTCCATTTCTCTTTTGAATGTTGATAAGGACAAAAAATACATATTTAATAAGTGACTTTGTTATTCAAAATATGAAACATAATATCGCACAACACACCTTTAGACATAAGTCAGTCATCTCACAGTTTTGTCCATCACCTTTATACCCCTCGCGACAAACACATGACGTCTGTAAGAGAGCACACAGTTACACATCTAAATCGACCCTGTGCCCACTTTGTGTATAACAAACTGCTGGTGCTCACTTTGTTTGGTCCAACATGAATACAATCTGCATTAACATTACAGCCCCCATTGGCTTCCAGACAGGGATTTATCTCTAGGAATAAAGAAAAGATTGCTTGCAGTTTTCTAAAATATCAGGCTTAATTTTAATATAAAATTGAAATTCATACCGACACACACAAATCCATCTCCGGAGTAGCCAGTTTGACAGACACACTGCCTTTGTCCAGGGCGAGTCCTCTTGCACACTGCATAAGGACTGCAGTCTCCATTATCAACAGCACAGGGGTCTTTAGCTGCACAAAGCCATATTATATAGTCACCAGTAACATATTTAAAAGTTTTTTTATTACCTGTTTACTACACTGTATTTTGGTGTTACCTTGACATGATGTCCCATTTCCCTCAAAGCCTGCAGCACACAGACACTGAGGTCCAGATGGTCTGATCACACAACTTCATAACGGAGAAAAGAAATGTGACATGGAAATTTACAGTGAAATTTTAAAAATGATGTTCGTAATGTTGTTTTTTCAGATGGATAGGGAGGACGGTGAAACCTACTTTGCACTACTGTGACACTTAGCAGAGCCACATAACTCCTCACTTTTGAATTCAATTTCTGTAAATAATGAAAGCATGAAGAGTAAGCATTTTTGTTTGATGCAAATGTTCTATTTTCTTATGTTTTCATTTTGTAATTTTTCATACTTTCATCACAAAAGATCCCCCTCCAACCAACGTCACACGCACACGTCCCGTCTCCCTTTATGCCCTCATTACATTGTCCATTTTTACATAGACACTCTGCATAAATACATTGCTGGAGTTAGCATTGTAACATAATGATAGTGAAAGACAAATAAACGTACCCTGGTCACAGTGGATGCCATATTTTCCGCTCTCACAGATTTCACAGGCTGTGCCATTGAAACGCTTAGCACAAACACACACTCCTGTCCCATTTATTCCATCAGTGCATTGCCCGTTTCCAAAACAGGGCTGACCCTTCAGACCAGGACAGGGCTCACAGTTCTGCCCAAAGAACCCAGGGCAGCACTGCGGTTCCTGAGAGGAGACATGGAATTAGCCCAAGGCTCTGGTACAATAATGCATCAAATCGCTACATATATGTATCTATATCTATATCATATCTATACTATATCTATCTATACACACACACACACACACACACACACATATATATATAGTTTGGAGTATGTTAAAGTACATAAAAACCCTAGGATAAGTTCATTAAAGTATGAGGTCTAGATTTTGGACATCTGTATATTTAGATTCAAAATGTCCACCTTCATGTTGGAGATAGGGTGTGGTCCCCACAGAATTTTTTTTTCAGAATCTCATTAAGACAGCATTTTGTCCTTTCTCACAGGAACTATTTACTTAATCATTTTTTTACGCTCAAATGATAAAATGTAAAATAACCTTGCCACATTGGTCCCTGTTATGAAGAGCGGTAAATTCTTTTACAAGTCCACAACAAATAGATTGCCTTTTTTGATGAAGGTGGTGCTATAGAGCTACCTTAAAAGATAGAGTCCTAATTTGCATGTTATTGGGTCCATTCAAATCTGAAAATGTTTGGGAAAGACAGATTTCTTAAATTTTATTCAAAAATTTACATTTTGTTGAAAAATCACCATAACCACACCCAACATTTTATGTATTTTGGCCAACTTTGAGGTGTTTTTGATGGAAACTGTTGGAGATGTCAAAAGATTACTATGAATGATTTTTTCAGTCCCGGGTTTGATCCGACTTCCTGTAGGGTTTAGGGCGGAGCCATAATATAATTTTCTATTATGTCCTAACGTTACCTATTTTTGATGCTAAGTTTCATTTGTGCAAGGAGTATATTATAAACAACCTGGAAACATACCGTTCTAGGTTTGAGGCACGGCGCTTTGCAGCCAATCATCCGCAGAAGTTTATCTTCATGTAGCCGACTTAATAAACAGTTCTTCTTTTTTTGAGATTTCTAAAGTAGATGAGAGGTAAAAGGTAATTTTTTAATTTTAAAGTAAAATAATGAATTGAAATAAAGATTTCTAAATTGTAAATGACTGACACAGCAAAATGTAAAATATTTGCAATGTATTTTACACAAAAGTATCTTACATCTGGGAAGAAGCCATCTGGACAGATTTGTCGAGGAAAAAAACAGTCATCACAATTTCCCTGGGGATAAAAAAACAAACATGTTTTTATCAGAAATATTTAGCACAGGATGTTTTTTTTTATTGGTGCAACAGTTACCATTATTCGGAGAAAGTCCGTCTTGTCACAGCGATTTCTGTTGATTTGCAGAACAGACATCAATGTGTGAATTACTCCTCTTCCACTTAAGATATTTGAAGAATTTACAGAAGCGTCATTAATGAACAGCTGAAGAGGAAAATAAGTTAAATAATGCATTTCTGACACAACTTTGGTTCTGATAATGACCAGACCTTTCCGTCACGTGGGAAAATGCCGAGTTGGAAGGGGTGGCCCAGCATTGTTGGTTTATAGCCACCCATTTGTAGATCCGTCTTCAAAAGATATTGAGTTGGCACCACATGGTAGAGAGTTGTGTTTATATCCTGGATTTAAAAACAACTTAAGCATAAATCTGGACAGCTAAAATTACACAGATTACTAACTGAGTGACGCACCAGGGAAGTTGCAGCCATGCTCTTAAGATAAGCATTGATAGCTGTGTCTGTTGGAGCAAATATAGTGAAGTCATTGCCTTGTTCAATTTGTTCTGTGAGGTTATACTCCTGTAAAAGATACCAATGAAAGTTAGAATTCCAATGATAATTAACAAATAACTTGATGACAAGCCAATTCATTTGTACATACAATAAGGTATGATCTGAATAATGACAAGTCTGGCCTTAGAGCAAGTGTTGCCAACAGGCCTTCACTCAACTTTCTGTCAGGAAATAAAACCTACCGAAAGAAACACCGACTTAAACATAAGCACCACAATTTTTGTGATATTTTATACAGTGTATTCTCATTTTTACCTTATCAATAATATGAATCAAACCATTGGTGGCAGCTAAGTTAGGCACAGTTATTGCAGCGCCTCCCACAGTTGTCACCTGAAACGATGGTTTAAATGGTAAAGGAAGAAAAAATAGTAGGAGAAAGAAGAAAAGGAAAAAAATGGGACTCTCATACCTCATTGGATGTTGAAACACTTAGAGTAGTCTTTAGTTTTGAAGTGACAGATGAGATATTGTTGAAAATATGTAATGGAAAATTCCCCGGTATCATATGATTTCTATTGAGTCAAAAACAGATCAGATGCACATAAAATATAATATGTACATTGTCATAATGATACAAATTATAAACGTCATGTTGTAACCTGATAAGGCTTGGCAGATTTCCCTTTGTCATCCAAAAGTTTCTGTCCTCTAATGACAAATTATCAACAGCATTTGCAGATGGGACGAGAAGTGTGATATTATTGTCAGACTCAGACACAGACACGCCAGATACCTGAAGCCCGGGATCACATCTGCCAGGTCAGATTCGCCATTACAATGAAAACTTAACAACACAACAAATAAACTCACAGTGATCCATGTATAGAATTCCGATGCCCCTGGGAGGATGGAAAGTTCCTGACATAAATGAATAAATTACTGTCAGATGTTTTTTTTTCCAGATTAAAATGTTGAAGTCTACTAGCCATTGCATGGACTAAAAATGTGCATTTAATATTGTATCTGTATTATAGACGTACATGCTCCAGTGATCCATAACAGATGCGTCCATCTCCAGTGAACTGTTCGTCACACAAACACTTCCACTCAGAGGATACAAGACGACAGCTGGCCTAGAAGAAGAAGAATGTGAGATTTAAATATAGGATAAAATAAACTATGATCACGCATAACGGTACTCACAAGGTAGTGACAGCCCCCAGTGGTCGTCACACACGGATTAACAGCCTCACAGTCAAGTCCATTTCCTTTGTATCCAGATTTACATGTACAGTCACTCTATGAACAAAATTAGAGCCGACATGAGCAACATACATTTTATTCACTTTTTAGATACATAGTAGTGATAGTTTGTGGTTGAAGTTTTACCTGTCCGGGGCCAATATAGATGCAGGAGGCGTTGGGATGGCAGCCTCCTCGCTCAGGAGAATCACAGTTGTTGATTGGCTGACAGTCATCTCCATCATCTCTCCACCCACTGAGACACTGACAGGTGCGAGTTCCCACACCTGTTTTTATGCATTTAGCCTCCATAGGAAGGGGCAGAAATCATGTCACATGAACTATCAAGCTTCATTGACACTACAGTATGCTTGTAGATATTTACATTGACACTGCAGCCTCCTCGCAAAGGTGGGGCACAGGGGTCTGACTCTACACAGGTGATGCCGTCACCATCAAATCCAGGTTTACACACACACCTAGAAAACAAAAACAACAGAAACACAGTGGATGAAGCTGCTCACTAATACAGATACAGCACACAAGGACCACTCACCTGACAGTCCCCTGGCTGAAGTCACAGGCAGCGTGGGCATGACAGAACTGTGCATTGATACCACAGGGGACAGTCTGCCTCTCACAGAACAGCCCCGTGAAGCCCTTTGCACAAGAGTTTGGCTTGCAGCGGCCATCAGACTCTGGGCGGTTGTCACACTGTCCATGAATACAAGGACAGGCTACAGACAGACAAGCAAGCAACTGAAAAAAGTCCCCGCTGTGACATTTTTCCAATGTAGCAAAGCTCTCTTACTTTTATCACAGTTTGGGCCATGTTTATCAAAGGAGAAGCAGTATTGACAGCGAGAACCTCTGTAGTTTAGGTCACATACACATGTACCATTTCCAGATAGACCATCAAAACACTGAACAAAAACAGTTCAGGACAAACCATGTTTCACACAAATATTAATGCAATATATTACTGTTTAACAGACCTGTCCATGTCCAGAGCATGGGGGGTTATATCCTCCAGGACAGGGGCTGCATTCACGGCCATAAAACCCAGAGCAGCAGGCTGCAGTCTATAGAAACACAACAACTCAATACAGTGTACAGTCTTTACAAACACAACAACTCAATACAGTGTACAGTCTTTACAAACACAACAACTCAATACAGTGTACAGTCTGTAGAAACACAACTCAATACAGTGTACAGTCTGTACAAACACAACAACTCAATACAACAACTGTACAAACACAACAACTCAATACAAAGTATGTACCGTGGTGGTGAGGTTGCACATTGGCATGCAACCAGTGACTGCAAAACTGACTGGAGGCAGGCCTATGTTCAAAGTGTAAGAACATCCAAATGTGGCTCCCTTTGCAACAAAACAGCAAAATAAACATGCCCAACATTACATCTCCATGTTTGAGATCCGTGAGTATTAATATAATCAACTTACAGCAAAATTTCCAGATGGACAAACAGTCATTTTGACTTTTGAGCAACTAGTGCAGTTAGTCTGAAAAATAAAACTGCACATGTTACTGCCACAACTCAACAGTCCCCTTCTATTAAGATATAATGTATAAAAATGTTGGTTAAAAGATTAAGCTCCAAACCTTGATAACTTTGGTCACAGTTGTGTCACACCTGTGTGGAAGTATTGGTTCTATAGAGGGAGGAGTTAAAACTTCATCCACGACATACAATCGCCCGTTCTTTGCTTCTACCGCAGCTTCCAAAACAGCAGCTCCCTTTATCAAAATCTGACCCTGGGAAAAGGGAATAAAATGTTTAAACTTTAATGCTGTCAAAGTATAAGGCCCCAACGTCATTTTTAGCATGTAGCATATTCGTATATACAGCAATACAAAAAATACCTACAATTTCAGTGACATTAATTGTTAGAATTTGATTGGCCATTGTAGTGAGCCTGGGACTGGACACAACATTGTAAATCTCCAGCTTCAAAAACAAAGACTAACCATTAGTTGAAAGTAGCACAATTTAATACAAGAGGAGATCAAATTAATGTACTTACAGAAGTGGACGGAACAATGTGGTTTCGCAGGAATTCAATCAATTTTGTGCGACCCTGAAACATTGCAATATTTTGAGAGGATGTTAGTTTAGTTTAGTTGTTTAGATGTTTTAAGTTCAGTATTACCTCTATGCTGGTCAAGTACTCAAACTGACCACTTCCCATTTGATCAAATGCAGAGCTGACAGGAGCAAAAACAGTGAGAGGACCAGCTGTGTCCATCAGAGACCACAGGTCAACAGACTATAAAGAGATCAGTATTAGATTAATACGATTAAGATGTAGTACCATATTGTAATTATTATTATAAATGATTGCATTATTACTTTTTGGATAGTAGTCAATAGCAGTGGGTAAAGACAATGAAATATCACTTTGAAACACGGTTATAATGATTAAATATTGCGTGGTTTACCACGTATACTGGTTATGAAATTATTCTCCATACTTCTAATAAGGCTTGGAATTTGGAAAACTTGTTGTAGTCTGAAATAATCTTCAACAGATTTTCCTGTAAAAATCAGACATTAAATTAAATTGGCGAAATACAAAGCACATATACACTATGCTTAGTTGTCGTTACCTGTGGATCACTCTCAACAGTAGGTGGGACACTGTCCATAACTTTGTTAATGAGATGAATCATGCCATTTGAAGCCACAATATCTGACTGTAGAATGGAAGCTCTTTTTCTGCTGCCATGAATACGAATTTTCGTCTAAGTATAAAAACAAGTCAATAAAAACATCCAACATTATTGGGTACAGTTCTAAAAAAAAACAACACATAACAGTTTTCAAATCTTACCCCATCAGAGGTGTCTGTTTCAGCAGACTTTCCTGTCAGAGTGTAGAAGATGTCAAGTCTCTTCAAAGTGTCCAGTGGCATCATACCAGCAACCAGGTGCATTTTGCATAAGTTTTTAGATTTGGTGATGTCTCGTGTGAGAGATTTTACCTATAGGAAAAGGTACAAGAACATTGTGACTTATAACAACAAACTTTAAAAATGAACTGTAACAATTGTCTTAATAAGATCCTCACCAAGTCTCCTTTGAAACCTTTATTGACTGGCAAAAAAATTGTGAAAGGTCCCAAGTTCTCCAAAGGCCACAATAGAGAGTCTACAGAAAAAAAAATGTATATGATGAATATGAAGTAAATACTCAAAATAGAGAGTTTCAATGTTATGGTACTACCAAAAAGAGTCAGTGCATTGCTCAGCTGACCAAGCCACTTTCCACCAGGTTCAGTGTTTAACTCTTTCAGGCGCTGGACAATATTTCCATAGCAAACTTTACCACTACCAATGTACCCCGGTAGGCAAGTGCATCTGAACGAACCAACAACATATCTCAATTCACACAATATTTAAGCTTCAATCAATAACAATTCTAAGAGCAACATACTCAACCCTTCCTGGTCCAGCAGTGGAGCACATGGCATTTTTGTCACATGAATCTGGTCGGCAGTGATTTTTGAGGCTACAGCGGCTCTCAACCAGATTTTCAAAGCCCGGAAGACACTCGCAGTGAAACTACAACATAAAGAGATTAATGATGTCCATATTAGAACATCTATAAGAAAGTAAGTCACTTTCCAGTTTCCTCTTACCTTACCGGGTCCATCGTAAACACACTGAGTGGAGTTTGTGACACAGCCTCCCTGGTTGCTTTGACATGGGTTAACTGCCATACAGACGCGTCCATCTCCACTGTAGCCCTGGATACAGGAGCATAGGTGCAGGTTTGGGCCAGTGTGGAGGCAGGTGGCATGGGAATGACAAGGCTTCAAGTCACAAGGGTTGATGGCTGAGGACACAGACAGAACAGTACCATGTAGGCTACATGAGTCTAAACAGTAGTAGGAGCAGTGATGAGGGAGTTATATTTGCTTTGTTACACCTGCTTGATTGAATCTGAGTTGTCATAATAACAGAACGAGATGTAATTTATTTAGTGTTCATTGTTTAAAACACTATACTAAGTACATTTCTCAAACCAAAATTCAATTGTCAATCGGAATGCTAATCAAGCCAATTTCATCAAATACATTACTTGTGTTGGTGATTTTTTTTTAGGTCGGTTATGCGTAAACATTATTTAAAACAAAAAACAAAACAACTCACAAATGCATTCCGAGTTAGCACTGTCCCGTCGGTATCCAGGTAGACACTGTCGGTATCCGTCCCAGCCTCTTCTACAGCAGCAGCTGCCCCGTCCCAGCAGTCTGCCCCGTCCCAGCCTCTTCTATGCAGCGAGCGCTCTGCCCACAATTCAGGGCCGAACATTCTGGCAGCTCTAAAAATGAACCAAACATTTGTTAACTTTTCCCAAATCTTACTAGTTTGAATTCAACGTGTTTGCAAGTTTGGTGACACATTATAATAAGTATACTTCAATTAGCCTTAATAAAGAACAAACAAACTTAATTCATAATGAACAAATATTTTTAAAGATTCAGGCATAGTAACTACTTAACTAATACCCTAACCCAGAGGTGCCCTTTTTTTTTTTTATCAAGGGTCAAAACATATTTGAAGTGGAGGGCCACAGACCGGTGATTAATGCAGTGCGGTGCGTTATACTCAGTTCTGACGGAGCCGCTGTGTATTAATAAGGCTTGAAACACATTCATTTTAGGTCTGTATCACACTGCAATGTGATGTTTGAGGATATAGTGGTAGAAATAGTTTAATTTGCTGTTAAAAGTACTGCTTATGATCAGTTGGGCCAGTTCAGCAGGAGGCCTGAGGGCCAATAAAAACTGGTCTGAATTTGGCCCACAGGCCCTTACTCTGTTTTATCCACCTTAATTAAGTTTTTATTAGGCTTCAATCATTCTTAATAAATTATTTATTCATCATGAATAAAATCCTATTTGTTCATGGTTTATCAGTAATTTAAGTATGCTTTATTACACAATTCATGTGTAGTAATTATAAAAAAAATATTTTTATAATTACTACACTATAATAAAAGTATTTTTTTTATTATAGTGATTTCTAAGGACATCCTCGGTTACCTTGGTTACAGTTTGGTCCTTTGTATCCAGAGAAACATAGACAGTTTCCAGATCCTTTCATACCAGTGTCACACAGACCATGGACACAAGAGCACACTGAAAAACAAATCAGTTTAAGTCAGAAAAAATAACTCACCACTGCAGTACTACACTTATAAAACATCATGTAATGGCTCATTGAGTGGCAGCATTCAGCCATAAATGCAAAGGTCAGTGCTTGTCTCTGAATGTGTATAGATTTGTTAGTATAAGTGAGAATGTGGGATAGAAAGGAATAATTGTACTGCCAAGCCAATTAAAATAATTCCTAATAACATTATTCTAATGTATAATATGTTTGTGTGGGAAAATACAATTGAAGAATTTGGAGTACCTGAATTGCAAGTAGGACCGTAACGACCAGCCGCACACTCCTCACATGCTGTCCCTGCATAACCCTCCTGAAACCAAAGTTCAGTACATTTACTGTCCATCCAGGTGAATGTGATTTTGTGGGGGGCATATTGGTACCTTGCAGATGCAGGTGCCATTTCCACCGAGTCCATCAGAGCAGATGCCATTGTTGCTGCAGGGTCGGCTGGCTTCTTCTGGGCACTCTGAAACACGCAGAGGAAGTGGTCAGCAAAAGTGACTGGTTTGGTTTAGTGCAAGGAAACACATGGACTCATTTCAAGTTTTTTACAGTCCTACATTTCGGTTTGAACTTGTATATTGCTGTGTGTTTTTCAGTTCATGAGGTGTCTTTATTACCTGGATCTGGCACTCTGAGTGACCCAAAGGGGCCTGCACCTTTATGACAATCAGATACATCAGCACATTCCTATTCTGCTGAGTGAGGGGTCTGCAGCCAGGAAGGAAGGTTTGCTTCCTGTAGGACACTGGGTTAAAACACCCCTAAAAGGGGTCTACATAAGGAGAGTGGAAGATTGTCTGTTCACCATTCCGGGTATTTTTGGTGAAATTGCCTACGTTCTGACCTCTCCAAATTAAAATGATTACTGTTATTGAACCATAAGTAGTATTTACACAAGTTTGGGGTCTTTGTAAAGGTAACATCCTCTAGTTTTACCCTCAGGTGTCAGAATCACTGTAAGTTTGTCTGGTAAGTATTTATACACTTTGGAACACACATAAAAAATGATTTTTCTCATCCTCGCCTAAATTTTTTTGTAAAAATTAAGGGGAAAGAAAGCTGCAGTAGGTAGCTGGGGACAAAAAACACACCATATTTCAATTGAAAATGTTGTTGACCTCTCACATTTCAGATTTGAGGTCAATCTCTATAAAAAAAATGAGATTTTTACACTTATTTTATTATGACTAAATCCAGGCGCTTTATGGAGGGACTTTTGATGTATCCAAGTTTATCCAAACCTCTCCAAATGGAGACATTTGGAGAACGTTTGGAAAAACTGCAATAACTTTTGAATGCTTCAACCCACAGACATCAATGAGGGCTCTACTGAAAGCTTACACTTAGAGGAATCTGTATCTGCCACACTGAGCTGCTCTATTACTTATGTAAATTTATATAGCATATCAAAACACAATATAAAATACATATTGTTTATGAAATATAGTCAAAACAAGGGGTATGGGTCAAAATAAATATATATTTACAAACTCCACACACTGCAAACAGTGAACAAACACACACTGTGAACACCAGTGAAAAGCTCACTGTACATGATTATGACTTGTCCAAAAAATGGTGAAAAAATGTCTTTGCCAAAATGCCATTTCTTTGTTTTGTGCAAAACCTGGTAACAGCCGATGAGAGAATCTGATAACGTCACCCACGTGCTAAAGAAAAACACAAAACACATTAGTAACAAGAAAGTACAAAATTGAGAGAGGGTGAAGTAATATTATATCATATACATATTATAATTTTACTGACAATACTGTAAACTGCAGAATAAAACACCTTTCAATCAATAGACAAATGAAGTCTAATTCATACAGATAAAAACAAATGTGCCAGAGCCCATGGTTCCAATGCCACTATGCACAGAAGTGATGCTAATGATTACACACGATATATTTTATCTACAATTATGTAAATAGCAGAATAAACCAGGCTTACCGACCCAGAACAGCATCCAGTCCATCAAAGAATATGCTCCTCCACTTCTGAGTCCACCGTGGAATCTGCCACGGACCGCTCCGGGTCCGAGATGCCTCTGGTATAACTTGTACAAACATCCACAGTGTCCTCGGTCGCGTACTGCCTTTGTTTTATTCCGTTTCGTCGTGTTTAGAACGCAAAAACAGTTGCAAAATCACAGTGCGTCATTTTACGCACACTTTACGCACGAAAAGCCGTGATGCATTTACTTTCGTTACGCACTGGGCCTGCTCCGTCTGTTTACAGAAAACCACGGCATGTCATACATCCTCGTGTTCAGCTGCTCATTGGCTGTAAGGAGAAACCGTCACTGAATGTGTGAGATGTGACTGGTTGATTCTACACGGGGGAGAGTGAGGCGTACACTTTCAGTCACCTGTAGCACTGATTCGCTGTCTGGGGCTCCAGTGACCCTCAACCCCCACCTTATTGGCCAAACTTGGTGTCAATCAAAAGCTAGCATGTTTGTCTATCACTGAGAAACAAAGTTGGCGCTGTCTGAAGTTTGTTAGGCCTGAAATTGACCAAAGAAATGCAAAAAAAATCACGGAGCAGATTTCACTTTCCTGCAGCAGATTGGACATGGAGGATCTAACTTATTTTGTGGACATAATTTCTTGACTGGATTATATTCTCTGGACGTCTACGGAAAGAATGAGACCGATATTGTGGAAATATGTTGATGTTTGACAGAACCAGAGCCCTCAAAGGTGAGTGAAGTCCAAATAGGCATTTTTGGCTTTTCTGTAAAAACGGCTTTCCTGACAGCACTGTGGTGACTTTAGGTGAAAATGGTTTACATATTCGGAAAGATGAGATCCGTAGCTTTCATTTGATGTGTAGACTGTTTGTGTGGGTGACGCAGAAGTGAATGTACATTGCTGTAAAGTTGTAAAGAAAAGGCGACGGCCCGCGGGCGGGCCGTCGGAACGGTAAGTGGTTAAGCACCTACATACACTTTTATGCAACAAACTTTTTCATGATTATGAAAACCATTAAAAAACAACAAGCAAACAACAAAGTTATTATATTTCAGTGCTCACCCATGCAGTCTGGACCCCAGAAGCCCGGACAGCACATCTTTGTCTCCACCTCTCTGTAACACTCAAAGGAACAGCCGCTGATGGCTAATTTCAAGGAGCTTGTTCTGATGTTATACCTGGACACATGTCAGAGATTAATTAATTAGTTAGTAGAATTAGTTAGTACAAGTTTTTGCTCCGTATGCTGTCAGAAATGACTCTTCGTACTTGCAGTCTTTTGAAATGGTTGCAGGTGTTATTTTGTATCCTTGAGGACAAGGAATTAGCATGCTGATGCTGCAGGAGTGACAGGCTGTCCGAGTGCGCAGGACTGTCGAGTTGGAGCAGAAGTTCTACAAAAAGTGATGAGTAAAAGTCAATTTGGACTTCACAGTAAATAGAAAACAAACAAATGACAAAAAACTTGAAATTAACTAGTAAAACTTCTAACATCAAGTTGAAACAATGAACACCATTAAACAAATAACTTGGCATGTTATTTTCCCAGTAGCAAAATCTGTATCAGGACATAAACAGGAAGTGCATAATAGTTTCATCTGATCCACCCCGGAAACACACATTTACCCACATTCCCACACACCCATTTACCAAGGAAAAAAACTGACATCGTATAAACATATATAATGTTTATTTTACTAAAAAGTGATCTTATAAAAATGTTCTAGGTTATAAATGTAAATGTTAATCATTTGTATTCATTTGCAAATCAGCCAGTATATACAGCATACACACATAAATGGGTGCATTGTGTGTCTCGTTTGCTGAGGTAAGTTAAATTTATTTATTTATTTTATTTATTTATTTAAGAAAAAGGAGGAACAGTGCATATTAATGAACATTTATACAAATGTAAATATGCCAGATTATAGCCTAGGGCTAATTTCCATCTGCAGACCCCCTGGCAGGTTGATGTTACAAAAATTGACAGTGCCTTCTATGTATTTCAGCATAATGTTGATAACATTAAAAAAAAACTATCCAGAAATATTATGCACAGCACAAATAACATGTGCATTAAGTTGTTTCCTCAAAATCAATAGAATTCTTTACCTGTGTATTTGCAGCTGAAGCTCCATGGTTCATAAACATGAGGCTGAGCAGCAGCAGTACACCCCTCAGAGCCGCCTCCATACTTGTGTCCCAGTGTGAGTCCAATGGACAGCTCTCTCTTTTAACATCACAGCCTCCACCTCCTTCTGCTGCTGTTCTTCCTTCTGTTTCCTGGAAAAGTCCAAATTCACAAAAACCTGATGAATCAGATGGTTTGCAAGATGTTTGACCTCTCTCATAAAATTTGATGTGATATATTGTATATAATAAACATGTTTTTTTTCTAAATAAATATGCAAATTAATAATACATCTAAATTCATAACATTTCTATGCCTTTTATATTACTTGTAATTGGTTTCCATTAAAAAGTGAGCCTGTGTCTTTGAGTGGCCAGGTGTTCCTCACATTGTCGGGACTGAAGTCTGTGTACACAGTAACTTAATTTTTTGTTATTCAACTAGATGGTTTAGTAGAAAATAAGTAAGTAAAAAAACAACAATTGGTTAAGGTTAGGGTTTGTGTAACGTTGGGCAAGTAGTAATTATGGGTAATGTTAGGTCACCAGGAAATGTAAATCAGTATGATGTCCCTACAAAGCAAACAAACCCAACATAGCGTATGTGAGTGCAAATCACATTGGATGGCTGTACAACTGACTATAACTGAGCATATTCCTTGTGCAACCATTGGCCATGGTAATGTAAGGACAGAAGCTGTCCAGTTAGTTCTAGGTCTAGTTAAACAGACGCAAGTGCCGAGAGAATAGCAGGAAATCCTGGACTGTTAGTACGATTCTGCTGTTCTTTTCACTTCCTGGTACTTTTGCCCTGTCATCACACTCTGTATGTTTGTCTTACTATCCTAAAGGACACATTTTGGTGAAACAATGTCACTGACAATGATCGAGGAAAATTGATCCAAACTGTTCAAAATGTCTGACCCCTTGTTCTAGTGTGTTATCATTAAATCAATTATGATTTAAAAGACACCTGGAAATGTGTTTTTAGTCACGTATATTTAGTTCAGTCAAAGTACTCTTACTCAAGAACTCAAAACATTCTGTGGCACCATTTGATGCAGTGTCCTCCTTCACCCAGACAGGCTCGTGAGAGTTCTTAAATGCATTCATCATCATTGGCCACATTGTGATATTGTCAGCACCCAAATAGTCCATGTCTCACTAAAAAACTAGCGGCTATTGTTTTTAACCTTACTGAGACAGCTTTACACCAATCAATGCATTCGCTACATCAACATATGTGTTACACAGAAAAAAAGACTGTTTTACTTAGATTGTATGTGTGTTTCACACATACGCATTATTTTAAGCAATAAAATGCGACATACAAAAGCAAAAGGGGCAAAAAATGAATAATACATAATATATGAGCTTATAATTAAACAGCTGTCTACATAAATAAAAAATACTGTAAAAAATGCAAATCTGTATTATTTCATCCAAAATGAAAGTTTATTGTACATATCCAATGATCTCTTTAAATTAGCATATTAAGTATTTTAAAGTAAAACAGCAAAAATATATTTGCGTAAGATAAATACAGTGTACACATACCATAAGGATACAGATAAATAAATTTTCTTTGATGCAAGATACATGGGCAGGGGGTGGTGCTCTATGAAGTACATCAGTTTTGTTCATGGTGTCTATTTGATATTTACAGGAGTCTGTATTTACAGTGGGATGACTCCCTCATTTACAGGTGTGCATGTCATTCATGCTTTCACAGCGCCTACAGCGGACGTAGCAGCACCACACAAACTTGCACTCACAGCGCTCCACATTGCGCACCACATGGGTGTTGTATCCTCTGCCACAGCACAACAGGTTACATCCATCAGGCCCATGGGAGCTGCGGTTACAGCGGCGCCCTCTGGTGCCAGCCACGCCCAAGTGCTGGTCTTCCAGACAGTAATTAGGGGACTTGTTCATGTAAATGAGTTTGTGTTTGTCCACGGTAACATCACGTTCCTTCCTCTTCCATTTTTTCTTAAATCGATCCAAAACATGAACACTCCGTTCATAGCGTTCTTTTAAGTACATTCCAACTCGGCCAAAAGGTGCCATAGTTCTCCAGCAGGTCTTTACAGCACAGGATCCAGATACTCCATGACAGCGGCAGTCAGTCGACATTGTTCTTTCAATGGCCTGATACATAGAAACACATGTCAAGGGTTTGTCTTTCATTTTAAATAGATAAAATAAACTATCCTTCTTTTACATCATCATAGTTGATAGGTATTAGTTTAAAGGAGACATCTGTGTCTGACCTGTCGTCCGGCCTCGCTGTTGTGTTGGTTCATGGTCAGCAGAGTGTATCCTTTGGGCAGCAGAGACATGTTCTTGGAGGTACTGTCCATGAACTTGCGACTGAACCAGGTGCCGTACTGGATGTGGTCAGAGCAGCCCCCCCAGTGCCAGCCCTGTGCTGCCGAGGCCGTGCCCTTCAGACGGGCGTCGCAGCCACACTCTGTCATGTTGCCCTGACTACAGGAGCGGGTCACGGCGTGCACCAGTCCCGCTGCCATCACTGCATAGATGAACGCAGTCTCTTTGGTTCCTTTCGCAAAATAACAAAACATATAGAAAAAAATTTATCATTTCCATTTTGTCCAAGTTCAAGCAATCCAAAAGCAGTTTGTCTCATGTGAACGAGACAAACTGCTTTTGAAAAAATGTCTCATTCACATGGCTCTAATATCCTGATTCAAATCATGTGATTAGGAAAAACAAGTGTTATTTGGTCCAGTTTATCATTACTATTATCATATTTACACAATTGCTTCAAGTTATTTTGCAAATACTACTAATGATTCTGGCTATTTTATGCACATTTATCCATGTTTTTATAACACTGGCCTCACCGCTGGTTAATTCATGTCCAAACAGAGATGGCTGATCATTGATGGAACAGTTCCATCGCTCATGTTTGAACTGACTTTGGCACTCGGAGAGGGCCAGGCGAGCCCCGTCCTGGATACTGGGCAACAGGAATGACTTTTTCCGACACAAGTCCTTCTGTTTGGGACTGAATGGTAAGTTAGCACAGCCAGTCTTCTCTGGTACTCCCGCCGTGCTCACGCCGAGCCACCTGTAGGGGACAGGCAGCAATTGGTGGCTTAATAATTTAAGCTTTCAACAGGCTGACAAAATATTTCAGTGACCTAAAAAAACAAAGACAAAAAGCAAGCAAAAACTGATTTTTTTTTCTTTCCACTTCAAAAATCTATCTATCCATTGTGATTACAGCTTCATTGTTAAAATTATACTTGATATTTTATACTTATCCAGCAATCTTGCTTTGAAATTTGTATTGTAGCTACAATTTTTTATACTATTTAAGATGTGATGTAGGTTTCATGTATTTGCATTATCATCATGTTTGAAATAATTAATTTATGAAAATTTTATCCCATTTTCTAATGAAATGTAGTTGAAATTTTAAATAATAATAATAATAATAATAATAATAATAATAATAATAATAAATAATAATAATGAATAAAGGGTCTATCATTTGTCTTATTACTTTAGTTTTTTTAATAGGTTGTGCTATGCCATATCCTGTTCTGGGTGAAATCGTTGTAGCTTAATAAACAAAAAAAAAAAAAAAACAAAAAAAAAAAAAAAAGAAAAAGAAAAAACATAAATTCACTTTTTCCTTTTTGACCAGTCAAAAATGTTATTGAAAATTGAGTGATGTTATAGCATCACTCTGTTATCACTGTTTCTATTCAAATTCATTAGCATTTTTTCTATCAAAAGACGTAGGCCTGTTTATAAAAGCTTAATCCCTTTGAACATGGACATATGCAGAGCAACTATTCCATATTTGTTCTTTGCTCTTTTCATGGCTGAAAGAGATGTTGGATGTTGAATTCAGAGGTTCCTTCAGAAGCCTTTGAGGTTTCCTACACTTAACAGAGAGTCACTTACATCCAGTTGGCTCTGGTGCCCAGCGGACAGAGTGATACCAGCAGCAGGGTCAGAGTGCACACGCGGCGGACTCCACAGCTCCGTCTCTCCATGTCCTCTTTCACCTTAACCGTCCCGCCTGTCCATGAGCAGCGCCGTAAGTCTCACGCTCAGTGCCCTTTCTCCTGCCCTTTGCTAATGCCTCAATGACGTCCAAACTTCAAGTATCTTCTGGACTTTTTCCACCGATGCGCGACTCGCCAAATCGCGAGCCATTGGTCACAATTAGTGCTGACGTCAGAGACGGACGCTAATTGGACGAGGCCATCTGAGGCTCATTAAAAGCCCCAATGATATTTAGACTAGATTAAAAGAATAATACTGTTGGAGATATTTTACATCGCAACGTTGCAACCTTTGGGACTTACATAAAGATACTTGACCCCACAAAAAAGTAACTCATTTATTTTATATATTTTTTTATTACAAAATATTTAAGCAAAGTTGAGGTTTGTGCATCTGGAATACTGAAGCTTTATTTTTATCACACCTTCATGTCATACATTCAATGCAAATATACAATTTGTGTAGCATTTAAATAAAAGCAAAGCCAAAATATATAGATATAAGACATTTTCTACAGTAACATATTACAATTGCATAGTAGCCTTATTATACAGTAATTATGAGGTAAATATAATTTGGCAGTAAATTTAATTTCAAGAGAAACAATGAGCAACATATGCTATAAAAAAAGAAGAAAAAAAACAAAACATTTTAACCTTGAGAGACTTTTTGGTCCATCATGAGGTGGCAAACAAACACTGAAAACACCATAGACTGCTGCAACAAAGAGGAATAGAAAGAGGAGGAAAGCACAGAACTGACAATTTCAGCCAATTTGTTTACCAATGCATCCATGCAGACTCGACTCATACTCACTCTTAGAAACATGTTTGCCACCAAAGTAAACTTAAGGCTAACCAGAGACACACCAAGTAACAAATGCACAAAATAACTAAGGAACAAAGCTCCAAATAAAGGACCACACTGAAACAGAGAAACACTAAAATGCAGCATGTGGATGAATGGAAAGAGACATTTTACAATGAGCATAAACATTAAGGGTCAATGTGCAGCTGATGTGCTATAGTCACACATATGTGCAAAGTTGCTAATATACTTAATTCTTTAATTCTAAAAAGTACATAGTACAAAATACAAGAATGTGAAGTGTAGTGCACCGTAACAAGTCTTACCCACCTACTATTGTGTTAACTGTGTTGGGCAAGGTAAAAGGAGGTTATTGAAGAATTTGGTCAATGAACAAGAAAAAATAATACATGCATTTTTAATGGGAAATATTTATGTTTCACAGTATCAGTTTGAGTGTTGGAAATTAGGACATTAGGCCATTTCAGTTCACATCTGAAACTCAGCAGCTCAGTTGGTGGAGTGTTAGATCCACTGATCCGAAGGTTGGCATTCAAATCGCGCTCTCGACAGTGTCTGTGTACACTGTTGTATGAATGTATGTGTGAATGGGTGAGTGGTTCCTTGATGCAAAGCGCTTTGCATTCCTTGAAGTTGGAAAAGCGCTATGTAAAAATGACCATTTACCATTTACAAAAATGAGTAGTTCTAATCATCTCTGCTGATGCCATTCATTTTGCTCTTGCTCACCTGTTTTCTCTCTCCTCAGTGCTCATGTTTGAGTTCTGTTGATCAGGTGTTTGTGTCAGGGCACAGGCGACTCAGCAGGATCTCAGAGTACACCTGGTTCACTGGTCCTTTCACTTTGTAGGACAATGCTTTTGAGCCATGGTCCCAAGCCACAGCTGTATTTGGGCCTGCTCTGGCAGATCTGGTCCCACTGGCATTTGTTTTTGAGTCAAATGAGGTCTTTGAGGGCACGCATTTCTCCACCTGTGCAGGAAAATGATGTGTAATAAAAGTAATATGTGAAGCATTTTTTATCTAAAAAGGTAAAACCTTGGAAGATTATACCTCATGAAAATGACAGGCACATCTTCCCTGTAGAAACTCTTTGTATCGTCCCATTGTGATGCTAAATGTATCAATTACTTCAAAACCATACTTCTTAGCTGTACTAATGAGGTTCTGGTTCTCTATGTAGAGGTCTTGGATCTCTCTCTATGCACAAAAATATCAAATATAAAATGTTTACAGTTTTCAAAAACAACAGCAGATATTTAGATCACAAACTCGCACCAGTTTCAGTGATCTGACACCATCAACAAGAAGGTGGAATCCCATCCCCAGAGACTTGACAACCACCAGGATGTTGTTTAGGCCCTTTCTGTGTGAACAATAATGCTGGCATCTTCGTCCTTCACAAACATTTACATATGTATTTGGTAAATCTAAACTCACCTGTTAAGCGCTTCTCTGATAGCTCTCAAATGATTGGTGTTCAACCACTGGACTCCGCCCACAACCAGAACTGTCTGTCTGGAGTTCAACAGTGGTCTGGACCTTCAGGAATGTTTACAATAGGAATTTAATAACCAATGACAAAATATGCAGCATCAAGTGTAGTGTTGTTTTGCACCTGTCCAACAGCTTCTCCAGCGAGTCTGTGAATGTGGGTCTTTGATTTACCGCCAACCAGAATTGAGGATAATATGAGTAGCTGATAAGAGTCTGACCTCCATTTAAGTTACTATAGATCAATGTGTCATGGGCTTTTTCCCAGTTCTCCAGACTGGTGTTCACACGCTCCATCAGGAAATACATCATCCCTCGATTTGTAGAATCCCCAATGAAGAGCAACTGAAAAGTATAATATACAATAAGTAAACATAAAGACTCAAACAAAGTGATGATTTCACTTACTGATCACATGAGCTCACCTTTCTGTCAGCCATACAATTTTGCAGCTGAAGACGGTTTATTAATGGGTAATAACAGTTATCAGGCTGCCAGACAATCTCCCTCCAATCACATGTCCTGTTGTCCAAGCAGCTGAGACAAGGCACAATCCATCGCCCTGAGAAACAGGTTTACATGTTGTTTGATGATCCATTTTATCATTTTCCAAATGGTTTTGCTGACTGAAAAGACAACAAAAGTGAGAGTAACCTGGTTTGTCCCCAGAGCTGCAGGGTTGGGGACGGCTCTGAGACTTGTTAAAAGGCTCCAAACCACAGGGCCGATCGGGCTGAACCAGCAGGCTGCACTCCTGAAACCAGTCAGTGAACCAGTTAACAGTTGAGGGGATTATGTATGATTTTAGGCTGTTTTTATTAGACAAATGAATCCCGTTTCATTGACCACGTTCATATTTCTGCGCTGATTTGCAATGAGACCTAGATTTCTTTCTCTTTCATCCCTTCCTTTATTCTTGTGCCTCTATTGGTCAAGAGGCAAAGGTCAAATAAACTCTTCTTGCACAGCAAAGAGGCCCCATGGGAGCCGCCACGTCTGGCTCAGAGTTCAGACGCATTTTCTTCCTCTGGTGCTGCTGCAGGGGTTTCTGCAGGACAGCACCACATTCTGCACAGCCCCGTCGCACATCGCAACAAAGTGCCACAAGAAAACTTAACAGGGATTTTCTTGTTCGTACCTGAGCTCAGTGTACCTGCTCAAACAACTGCCGCCGCGTCACCTGCACACATCAGCGGTGAGGCCTAAATGCTCCCACTGCCTTTCATCCTGATGCAATGAGTCTAAAGAGAGCTCAGCGCCACAAAGACGCGCTCCTGTGTAGACTGATGACATCCTCAAGTCAACAAGGGCCAGGATTTTGACAAAAATTTTAAACATTCCAAGATTGGGAACGCAGAAACACAATTGTTATCTTTGGAGCTGCCAGTAATGAAAAAAAAAAAAAAAAAAGAATACACACACACACACACACACATATATATATATATACATACACACACACACACACACACACACACACATACATACATATAATTATTATTAATATTTATGTATATATATTTTATATTTAAGAAAAAAAAAAAAAAAACACACGCACACACACATATATATATATATGTGTGTGTGTGTATATATATATATATGTTTTTTGTTTTCTTAAATATAAAATATATATACATAATATTAATAATAATTATATATATATATATATATATATATATATATATATATATATATATATATATATATATATATATATATATATATATATATATATAAAATATGACCAAGAGGTGCAAATAAATTATGATCAATTTAAAAGAGCAACTAGTCCGTCTTTAAGTTGCAGAGAAATTCTTCCCAGTTTGACAGTGTGCAAGTGTGTGACATTTCTGTCATAAACTGAAGTTAAATATGTAAATAGACTAAAAGAGACTAAACAAAAGAAAGTTTTCAAAATAATTTTTAGATGTATTTTGACAATTCAAAAAGTTTTGGCCTGCAGTGAAAATACAATGAAAACAACATTCCTTCAACTCGTTCTATATTCAGCACATAAGAAAGTTATTGATTCGAGTTTAGTTATTTTAAGTTTAACAGAACGTTTTGTAAATAAATACATTCTATGGAGGCAACTGGAGGTAAAATTGAAGCAGAACATAATGCAACATCAATGGAGAAACTGGGATTAACCACAAAATATCACAAAATATGAACAAACAATCAGGCAGATACTCAGACACATGTGATTGATATCACAGCCTGATGAAAAAACATTAGCAATTGCATTTTACACAGTTTGCTTATTTAATAGCAGATTATGATTAGCATTTTTGATGAAGACCAAAACCTGATTTTTAGGTTTTACTGGTTTTTAATTTTGTCTACAAATATATTGCATAACTTTACTATCAATTATGCTTTGAAATAAAATTTTGAGGAGGGAAAATGCTATTATAATAATATAATAATATTATAAATAATATTATTATAATATTAATTTATTTATATACTATTTTCCATTATTTGTAAAAGAAAATTAAGCTAATTGCCATTTCTACCCTTGAGAAATTGCCCTATAGTATGTCTATTAAAAACTAACTAATCAACTTTATCAGTCAATCAAAGTTTGTCTGAGATACCTGTGTGAAGCTGCACATCACATGATCTCCAAACATCGGCAGACTCGGGCGACTCTCTCTGAACACATGCAGGGTGTAGATTGCCATGACAACCTCAGATTCCCCTCCATCCGTCACCAGGATACTGATGCTACTTTGACCAAGGCCAATGGGCAGGTTTGCCATGCTTAAGGTTTAAAAGCACACACTTAATTTTATAACTATTGGTGAAATTACTTAACTCTAACTATTATTCTTACCTAGGTCCATGATGCTCATCGAGGTGAACACGGCAGTTTAAGCTAAGGGGCTCGGGACGAATCCGGACCATTACAGTGTCAAAGGGCACTTCAACGCGGTATTCTCTCACCCGGGGGTCAAACGGAGGGGTCATAGACAGAGGGGGGTAGGTGTAGAGCTGTCTGAGCTGCGGCTCTACACACATAGCTTAGGTAGAAAACAGGATTACAGTAAATTATAAAAGAATGTGGTGATTAATATAAATAAATTATACCATTACCATTTTCTTTGCTTAAAATGTTATGCGAGTGTCCAGTGCTGGCTAAAGATATTTCCTTGGCAGTTCTACAAAAAAGCAAACAACAAAAATGAAACTTTTCTTATTTTCATGGACTTAGTTTCATGCTTACCTGAGGCTGCGGTTATAGTAACAGGCAGTTTTGACAAACAGGTCATCAACAGTATGAGGATGGACAGAAGAGGAACAGAGAGTGGTGTTGGGATATAGCTAAACAGCAGGCATAGGAATATGGTTAATATAGTTTGGGACTTTTTAAATATTGTGTCTATTATATTATGAGAGTTTTATACCAGCTGAAAAGGTCCAGGTAATTTCATTTGCTGATAGAACTGCAGTAGAAGTAGCTGATTGTTCTCAGAGAGACTCACACCAAGGGATCTTGTATAACTATCACCCTGACAAAGAACAGGTCAATAAGTATTACAGAACGATAGTACAATAGTAAATAAATGAATGGCGGTCAAAATTTGCAGTTTGTGATTACCTCTTTACTCACAGCATTGGTCACAGAAGATAACGAAGTTGGTGATTTTAGCAGAAAGTGGAGCATGTCCTCTAGCATCAGGTCTTTGGTGATCTTCTGATCAAAGGTTTTGTCATTAAGCGCAGAAAATGTCCAGTCAGTGTCAACCTAGAGACAAAGAGGCTTGGACTCAGTGCCCTCTGGTGGTCATTGACTTAAATTAACCCTAAATACCACACCACAAGTGGGCTCTAACCTTTGACCTAAGGATGACTGTGACACAGGTGTGCTGCAGGTGTGTTTGTGAGTCTGTATGTGCTGATAAGCTTTAGTTACAGCCGCTTCACTGATCAAACAAGAGCCAACACTGGGCTCTTTATTCATTTTCATTATGTCGGGACATGCCACACAAATTACATAACGTGTTCTTCAATTTGCTTTTAGAAGATTGTCTTATGGTGCTTTATTAGTTAGAATATAATGGCATGGATCACAGAGAACATATGCTTCCCATACTAGCTGCATTTACTCTTATATTCCAAAAAGTTATGTTGTGGTTTCCTTAAACAGCAGCATAACAGACAAACCTTATGATGTCATGGGCTTTAGCTCAATATTGTGTTGTGTTGTGTTCTACCTGATAAAACATGTTCTTGGGTACATCTTACATTATTTTTAAGACTGAAAAATGGCCCATTACCTGGATGATAATGGGCGTAAGAGAAGTATTAAAAAGCAGAGTAAATGTGAGCAGTTGGTAACACAGGAGGCACCTACAAAAAAAAAAAAAGAAAAGAAAAGGAAATGAAGAAGAAACAGTGGTGGTTTATTTGAACAATCATTTGGAAGCCTGTAGTACCTTTTTATTGTTTGGTCTCTCTCGTAGCTAGATGCTGCTGCCTGCAACACATCTCCAATAATTCTCTTCATGTGCCCAATCATGTCTTGATAAGAAGCGGGATAGCTCAAAACCTCAGGCCTGAGGTTTTTCAACTGTGACAAGGGAGGAATGTAAATCAGCCAGCAGAGGGCAGTAAAGGCTGTTTAAAATGGTCAATAAGAAACATTTTTGAAAAGCAAAACAATACAAGAATTTATTTAGAAACAAAAGAGTACCCGATTTGGCTGACCCTTCTCTCCATTGGTTGACAATACAATGATGTCATGCATAAAGACAATCAATGGATCGAATGAGGTGACTAGGATGTAAACATTTACCACAGCCTGAGGTGATGCTATGGATTTGGTCAAACTGAAAACAGAAAAATGAATTGCCTTTGTAACATGTAATAAACATTACATCATTCTAGTAGTGGTATGTATTCATATGTAACAATGTAGTGTTGGAGCGGCTCACCTGGTGACTCCAGTAGACCCTTGGTCCTGGCTAAAAGCACAAGAGTAGAGGCTCATGGGAATTTTTGAACCTATTAAAATATACAAAGAAAGAAATAACTTTAAACTTTTATTATGTTGTAGAGGTATCAAAGTTAGTTAGTGTAGTTTAGTTTACAATATGATATGATTTTGACTCAATGTCTCAATCGCCCTGATGCATTTGTATGAATCATTGTATACTTTTAGACCTATATATTACTTATAATACATATGCATCAACATTATTCTATATAGTACTGATGTTTTAAAACTTTTAGTTGACCAGCACCAGAAGATCAACATCTAAAATAGATTCTAAAAACTTACCAGTAGGTGCTCGGTGAGTAAACATGTGACACAGCCCACCACCAGCATCAGAAAAAGCCTTAATCATCTGTGGAAGAAGATTCACCTGGAGGCGCCAACAGAGGAGCACTGTGAGGAACACAACATGACGTTGACTAAAATGTGTAGACAGGAGAGTCTTACCCTCTGATGACTCTGGAGCTGAGAGAAAGGGACTCTCCTCAGGCAGCTGGTCTCTGAGGAGCTGAGGCACAGCAGCAGGCTCACCCCACTCATACCTGCATCAAAACATAATGAATTACAAATGTCTCCTTATACACAAATAAACAAAAACACATCCATTTCACTTGATCATATGTTTTTTCTTCATACAAAAATGTGAAACTCTGATTTCATAACATAGTCTGAGTTATGAAAACAGCCCCATGGAGGCGCCATTGTTATGAAATGTGTGCACATGTGGTAGTGATTGTGGAAAAGCAGGAAATGTTCTGGTTGTGTCTTTTGGCCGAAGCACCCTAAAACTATATACAGCTGCAGTTCACGTTGCTTCAGAAACACATCTCACTCTATTTTCCCTTTGTAGCTGACCGGAAGTCTCCACCCTCCACACAACTTCCTGTCAGTGATTAGAAACCAAAATAAAGCTCCTGTGGCCTCAGAACTACTAATTTCCACAATATTTCTACAATCCTCTTTAAAGTAACACTGCGTAACTTTCTGGAGGTGGCACATCACATGGAAATAGACCTTTAAAACAATACTTAGGAATACTCTCCATGGAGATACACCGGTTTTATGCCATACTGCGGTATATTACAGCCAAAGGAACAACATCAGATAAGCAGATGAAGGTGTTTCAGCAGGCTAAATAAGAATATGCTGTTTTATTCATAATGATATATAACCATATATAATAGTACCTTGTTTTGGTCTGAGTAGGCTACTGGTCTCAGCATATCTGGAGAGCTGGACCTCATACCCCATCTGCTGAAGCACTCGCACATACAGCTGGACTTCTGTATCTGTGATGACATGTCGACCTGTCAGAACCAAAACCCTTCGGCGTTGGGCTCCCCGGTCTGATACTTGCTGGACCTGAAGAAGAGCGCACATGGTCAGGCTGCAGCTCATCACATAAGCGACTTCAAACATTTGTTGATAATGTCAGAGAGGAATGTATGCTGTCTGCAAACCCTCAAAGTACAAAGATAAAGCCGACTTTAACATGGCTGGAAGACTAACCACTGGGAGAGAGGAACATAGTGCAACCAGTTACCAGAGAGTTAAGTAGTAATAACAGTATGGACAGCCTTTCACAGAGCTGATGCATTCACTATACCATATAAATATCTACATAGTCACAGAACGTATTTTAATTATTAGATTATTTGGTGGAAACAGTGCACGTTGATGAACATGCATGACATATATGCTGTAAACACTGATTGTAGCTACGGTCTAATTTCCATTTGCTATCCCACATTTGCTCTCACAAACACACTCATTCATACACCAGCGTACTTACACACTGGATGCAAGATGGGTCAAAGTGCAAAGTGTCTTGCCCTTGGACACCAGGTATTCCCGACAGTTTCCAATCCAGAACTAACAAGGCTTCCTAGATCTGACAGGATGGGGCATTCTCAGATTAGTGGGGCAGTGGTGGTATTGCACTTTTATTTTTAAAATGACTTTTTAAACAGGATCTTGACAAATGAATCGAGTGCCATAATGACCACAACTCAACACAACTAACAAGTGACAATATGCTCAAACTGTTGCGTAGTGGTTTATTTTTATTGTTGACATTTTGTAAACACAGATATGTAAGTGGGCCTTGTGTTCTGCCAGCACACACTTAGAAACAGGCCCTGGAAACAGCGAGTCCGACCTGACTGAAGCACTGGTTTGACTGTCAAATAATACTGCCAAGTAAATATTTGTAAAAAGATAGCAACTGATATAAATAGAAACATATTCAGTGACAAGTAATGTACGTAGCAAATGTATAGCGAAATCTGATGCAATATCTATTTTGTAAGAATTATATAGAGTCTTGTTTGAGTCCTGTTTTAGTATTTTATTTTAATTACATGTTAAAATATTTCAACATTGTGTATATGACATTTTTGCTACCCTTGTCAGCCTTTTAACTACCAATTAATTTTGTATGCGATCTGCTTGTGTGGATCACAGAAATGTAGGCCCGCTGAGGCTCTCCCTTAGAAATAAAAAAAAAAAAAAGTTTACAAAACTTGTGTCCCATTTGGAACAGGCCAGTGAAAAAAGTCAGTGTGAGCTGAATACTAAGTACAGCAGCATTGTCTGGATTTTATGTGGCTGTGTAACTAGCCTGCCCCTGCCCATGATAATAGATACATTACAATTACATTATAAAATAAATTAGTGCCAGCACTTTGATTAACTGACAATTGTCCAGTTGCTTTGGGTCCAAATGCAGGTTTCAATGGCTGCAAAGGCTCCACTCAAAATAAAATGAATGATGAATAAAGTTGTTGAGTGTGTCCATAAATAAATTGATTGGATTATTCTTTGTCATTATGAAAATTGACTTACAAATACATAAGCACTTCAGTGGCCATGAACCCTCGACTTTAAAACATGATCTTAATTTAATGTCCACAAACACTCATTAAGTTAAGTCAGGTTTGCATACCACAGCTGCTCAGGCGAGTCTTCATCAGCACAGAAGACACACGAGACAAGTCACATGACCCAGATGTCTGTGAACTCAACTGTAAAGTCTGCAGACACGATGTAGTCACTGATAATATGTATATTTAAAGGACACTGGAGGACAATTATTGTCTGGAACGTGAGCATTAATAAATAAAGACTGTGCAGTTTGTGACTGACTATGTGGACCGGATGCTTTGGTCTCAGTGTGAACTGTCTGGATGTGCTTCCTGCTCACTACAGCTCCTCACTGAGCTATTAGAGAGTGAGACTTGTCAGCTGTAAAAACACAGGGAGACGCTACATGTCTGTCACCTTTAAAAGTCTGCACTTTCATGTTTCTCTGCACCATTTGGTCTGCTCTGAGGTTAAAGGCAATTCCTACCTTTGTCACAGACACAAAGTGCTGTCTGAACATATAAATAAGAGCCTTTTCACCAGCTCCAGCAATATCAACAATCACTCTTTTTACATAAACAGACATGTATTTTATTAAATTAAGCCTAAAAGTCAGTCTCTCTACAAAATCTCACTGCTGTGGACATAAACACCTGCTTCTGAGTGACTGATTTATAGTCTTTTGGAAACAAGAGAGCAGCACAGCTGTTTGAATTGTTAATTATTATTACAATTTCATTATTGAAACCCAAGGACTGACTATAAAATGAAAGGATTCTCAGGATACTCAAGATAGAAAAGGCTGAAAACCACTGAGCTTGGGCTACTCAACAGCTGTGTGCTACAGAAAAGACCTCCACAGGGAATGACAAAACTCAGGTTAAACCAACATCAATAAATGTGACACTAAGCAGTGTTAGTAGGACTGTATTGAATGTAACTCATCCATTAATACTGTGAGTTTGACAGATGTCTGCAGTGCTTACCCAGTTATCTGTCAAGAACAGATGCTCTCCTCCTGATTAATATCTGAAATGATATCTATATAGAACAAGCTACTCACAAGTTTGCTAGTAGAGGCATAGGCACAGGCCCTATATCCCTATAGGCCTGTTTGTAGGTGTCAGGGAGTGAAAACTAAACCTCCAGTCAGTGTCCTTTAAGCCCCCATAATCTAAAAATACTCAACAATGGCCAGAAGAGCAAACCTTGTTAAGCAGACTATTATTATTCAGACTATTATTATTAAACAGATCGTAGATGACAGAGGAGGACAGGACAAGTGGACAGGCCAAGAGGACAGGGCAAGAGGACAGGACAAGAGGACAGGACAAGAGGACAAGAGGACAGGGCAAGAGGACAGGCAAGAGGACAAGAGGACAGGGCAACAGGACAAGAGGACAAGGGCACAGGGCAAGAGGACAAGAGGACAGGACAAGAGGACAAGAGGACAAGAGGACAAGAGGACAGGACAAGAGGACAAGAGGACAAGAGGACAAGAGGACAGGGCAAGAGGACAAGAGGACAAGAGGACAGGACAAGAGGACAGGGCAAGAGGACAAGAGGACAAGAGGACAGGGCAAGAGGACAGGACAAGAGGACAAGGCAAGAGGACAAGAAGACAGGGCAAGAGGACAGGGCAAGAGGCCAAGAGGACAAGAGGACAGGGCAAGAGGACAGGAGTAGTAGAATAGTTCACTTAGGTCAATAATGTCATTGATTATGGAGGGTCATGTGGGGGAAGTTAGGCTTATTGTGATTTTTGAGTGACAGTGTGGGTCAGACAGGTCACCCCACAGAGAGACACGTGGAGGCTCTACCCCTTTGCTCCTCACCTGGGCCCGGACAGCTTCCAGAGCGGAGATGAAGCGCCGACTTTCCTCCAAACCCACCTCATCTGAGACCTGGGGCCCGTGGACACGTGGGCTGGGCTGTTGGTGGACCTGGAGTCGGTTCAGAGCTACATTGAGAGTCTGGTAGAAAAGACAGAGGGCCACTCCGAGCAGCAGCAGCAGCGGGCCGGGGTGTAAGCGGCGGCGCAGGAGCATCCCACAGTCCCTCCACAGCAGCCCGCAGACCAAAGCCAGGAGGCACCGCATAGGAGAGGTCCTAAGTTCACATTCTTCCGTTTCATCCCATTTTCACCGTGATCTGTCCACGGTCACAGCAAGTACAAGTGTAATTTTGCGCCCAAACAGGAGTAAAGTTCTCAGAGACGGACGATATGGGTTACATCCTAAAATTTGGTAGGGAAAACAACATCACTGTAAGTCCAGATGCTTATTCTCTACACTAGCTTTGATAATGTGAGTTTAAGGTGGCCATCTCACCTTTTTGCTACACGTTTACACCTCTGCAGCCCATTCCTGCGGAGCGTCCTTTTTTTCCTCCAATTTTCCCTCGATTAAAGTCTGTGCAGAAAGAATTTGATAGAAACCTCAGAGAAGGTCCGACAATCCAATATTTTCTAGGAGAAGTCAAGAAATATCCAATAAAACCGACGAAAAAGATTGAAAACTAACAGAACTGTCTCCACGCGCCTGAAAACAACCTAACCAGGGACAGGCAGACCATCTGGATTGAGTTAAAACTCCGCAAAAGAAAAAACACTTCAGTCAGATTTCTGGTCCGTCCCTCATCGTTAAAAAAGGAAGCAGACTTGAGTGAATATGAGGTTTTAAAAAGACCAAGATGCCCCAGTGAAGTCAGACTTTAGGTGTAGTTTGAGTTCTCCTGACAGAAGTTCTGCTGCTTCTCAGTAGGAGGTCAGTGGCCCCATACCTCACCCCTCCCCAGCTCCAAACACTAGTCTATTTATGGAGAATGGTGTGAGCATGTGAGTCTGTAAGAGGACAGGAAGTATTCAGGAATTTTTAATTTACACAAGTAATAAAAAAGACAGAAAAAAAGGCTGTTGCAGAAATGAGTATAATTAAACCATGTAGAAAAAAAAAACAAAAAACATACAACTGTTTTTCTCCTCTGGAAGGAATTTTCAGTGCAATAACTCACACTCACAAACATACAACATTCTCAAAAATGTGTTGTGCTGAAATTTCTATTTTAAACCAAATTTAAAACATCACAATTATCAATTTGACTCTGGAATGAGCACATAGTCTTTTGTACAATGTTTTCCTTTCACTTAATGTAATAAAATTCAGGCCAGACAAGAATGTTCTGACCAATGCGCTTGCCAATGACATTTAACCAACTTTTATACAATCTGTAAACAACATTTTAGATAAATACTTGCATGAACTTTAACAAAATGGATCTGTGTCTATTTTTGATTAGGAAACATAGGAAGCATATACAGACAAACACTAGTCCCAAGTTGGGGTGAACCTGAAAAACACATTTTTTTAGTTTTGTTTCTGGAACATTTAAACTTTATTTCACTAGTAAATATAATGTTTACTAAGGTCATGTATAGCTTTTAACTTTTAGTGTAGTGAAACCAGCAGCACAGATGTTTTCCCAAGTAACTGAGGTGTACAAGTAGTTTCTTCATGTGGCTGTGATCCAATGCGTGACAGCACAGAAAGTCATTTTAGCACAGTTTATATGTAGTCTTTTGACCTCTGACCACATTGGAAGTTATATTCAAACACAGGGCACGGACAAAGTGTGAAACTATTTATGACGGCTCCCTCTCCTCTTCATGGCTGCTGTACACTGTGGACAGTACCACTTCCCCTTCGGAGCCTCAGTCAGCCCCACACAGCCATAATGGAACCACTCTATTGGACACTAAGAAAGGAAAAAGATACACACAAATGAACACTTCAAGATATATTAAGATTAACATAATAAAGACTTGATCAAAACTGAACTGCTACATACATCTGTATTATCACAGCCAACCATTTCTCCGTAGGAAACCTGCAGGTGAAAACAGAATTATAACAATTTAGCAAACAATTTAATAAGTTCCCACTAGAGGCTCCAGTTCGTGTACATACCTGGTTACAGATACAATATCTAGGCTCATTGGGGTCGTAGGTCCAGTCCACCTGGCTGTTGGCCTCCGCCTCAGGCAGCACTGAGACCTGCTGAGAGAGCTCCTGGGCCAACGCTGATGAAGAGGAACAAGACGAAAGTGACGAAGATGATGACGACGAGGATGACTGGTGGTTTGAATTCTTGACGCTGCTTCTGGAAAACAAAACAAAAAAAGAGTTTGATATTTGTAGCTGTGAATTTTGAGCGTTTGTAGATGACAGAAAGATGGGACTAACTTAGATTTGCGTCCTCGTGAATCAGAAGCTGTGGCTGGGGTGAGGGTCTGTGTGAGTGTAGAGGCCAGAGCAGATGATGAGTATCCGCCGTTGTCCCGAGACAGAGAGAATTCTCTGCCAAGTTGGAAGTCGTTGTTCTTAATTGCTTCATAACTTGCTTTGAGACTAGACGTTCTCCTGCCCTCCTTCATCTAAAAATATGTAATATATATGATTAAGTCCTCAGAGTATAGATGCAGCAATCATTTATATAGTATTACATAGGACTATAAAGGAACAGGACAGATACAAATATTTTGTACCTGTGCAGTGGCTTGTACAGCCTGGGCAGCTGCCATAGTGATGGCTCCGGCCCCAGCTCCAGGGCCTGCTGGCAGGGAGCTCAGGTTGTAGGAAGTAAACGGCTGAGACGAATTCACGCTGTAGACGTTGTTGGTGGTAGAGGACGTGCTGTTGGCCCGACAACCTGCATAAATCACAGATCAAAATTAAAAGGGTAAGTAAAATATATAAAAAGAAATAGTAAATAAGTCAAAAGTTCGTACCACCCGGTGTATTCTCTTTAGACGCATCTGAAGTGAGAGTGGACAGTAGCACCTCAGACTTGAACTTCTTCTCAGGAACATGTTCTGTCGTGTGATGGGCTGGAGCACTGTATTTTCTCTCTGTTGTAAAACAGATCAGGTCATTATAAAGTCAGCACTGCATTGAGTCTTTTGGCAACACATGACTTACTCTCAGCTGTGGTGTGGGAATGAGCATGGTGGTTGTTCACAGGCTGTGATGGACTGTCCATCTCTAATGATCCTATGAAAGAAAGACCAATTCATTTGTCTATCTTTTTAAGTAAGTTGCTTTAACATGAACTAAGTTAACTGCTAACATACTTCTCTCAAGGATTTCTGTGATGCCAGCATTGTCAGCCTCAAGTTCCATCTTAAACTTAGCCAATTCTTGGTCCAGTTTCCGTAAGTGACGATCCACCTATAGCATAAAGACAATAACAGAAGCTCTCTTTACTAAGGTATTTTACTGCCATCTAGTGTTCAAATAGTCACATTTCATTAGAATTGTTTCTGCAATTTGGAGTTGCTGAACAAAAGTAACAAAAACTAAATATAATATAATAAATATATATGAATTTAGAATACATCTGTGTTCTTTACTGTAGCTGCAGGGCTATATTAACATTTCTATAAAATATTAAGTATACAGTATGACTGTAAATAAAACTAAACTTGTCGAAATTGCAGCAATGCACTGTATAGAAGAGAGCAGTTGTTGAAAGACTCACGAGATCATAAATCTGATTGGCCAGTTGGACCTTTTCATCAGCATCCTCCAGAGCTTTGTAATAATCCTGCCAGAGAGAGATGTATTAATAGAAACACAAGCAAAAATACATGACAGACAATATATTATGAATCTGAAGTGTGAATAGTTCTGATGCCTGCCCACCTTCTTAATAACTTCCATCTGCTCTTCTCTCCATTCTGGTTTGTTCTTTTTTGCATTGACAAAGTACTCAATGACTTTCTGCTCGAGCTGATCTGTGGCATCTGCAATATAAAAAGTAATTGAATGCAAATGTATGCAACTGTGGACCACTTCTTACAACAGCTCTGACTGCTGATCAAAGCCATGTAAGAATGCACGTCTAGCTTATTTGCTAAAAAGCAACAAACAGGACAGCTATCGTGATACCAAGAATAAACATTTCATATAATTTAAAGTGGTTTGCGTTGTGTGACACAAGCGCACAAGTCTTCACTCTTATGATAAAACTTGCTCGGGTTAATCAGTGTTGCCGCACATACTTTGAACCTGCAGGTCCATCTCCCTCATTTCCGTAAACCTGTCGCGGAGATCCATGGGAAGCTGCTCGATCACTGCCAAAGAAAAAAAAAAAAGCATTGCTAGCCTTGCTAAGCTAACAGCCACACCAAGTACAGCCCACAAAAAACCCTTATTAAGAAAACATTACGAGGTGCTACAGCCATCGGGGATCAATTACATGTTTATACTCACTTTCGAGATAGTCTTCGAGGTACAACATTGCCGCAAATGTGTCGTTTTTCAAATTTAATTTGATTATTTTTCTCTTTCAATATGGCGCCGCCAGCCGCTGTCTCGCTCAGAAAAAAATACACCCAAAAATGAGGTCAGAAAAAGTGACGCAGCGCGTG
>JAIEZT010000054.1:35681565-35894065 GCA_019594935.1 Periophthalmus modestus | reverse complement strand
TCGACATGCGCATTACCATGACCTAAGCGACCTGCATCAAGAGGTCAGACGCTCTTCTCATTATTTATGTTCATTTATTCCAGATGTTTGTGTCGGAGTTACTTCCATTTTAACTAGTGCTAGTCTCACTTATATTTTATGCATGTTATCATGTATATATTTTACAACACAGATAAAACAGACACACACTGTCACACTGTTATAGCAAAGTTTCATATATTGTAAAAGTACCAATAGACTAACATCTGTTTGCTTCATATTTTAGGGCTGCGGTCCAAAGATCTACAGTTTCATTCGGGGCACAAAGCAGCTGCAGGCATTGCGCTTCTTGGGTGTGTCCATCGGTGTGGCTCAGATCCTGGCCATGGCGTTGACTCTCATGCTGCTGTGGGCATTGTATTATGGACACAAATGTCCAGTGCCAAACACAGTGGTGGTAGCACCAAATGACCCTACCACAACTTCAGTCATAGGGAGCGCCTGATGAATCCCTAATGTTGTGAAGCATTGCCCACAGTTTGTCCCCTTGATTCTGCGTAACTGTTACATGAAGGAAATAGAGTGTTACAGATGCACACTTGGTTGTAAAAATCAACTGCAATTTTGAAATGGATTATGAAGAGTGTTTTTCACTGGATGAGAACCACTTTGGAAACCAGAATGTTTCAATTTGCAATGATTTAGATCTCCAGTTGTCAGACTGTAAAATTGGAATTTCTGTGAGTCTTGCATTGGAGTACGTTACATTGCAACTGTTTGAACTGGGAACTACCTTTTTGATTTTGGTGTACGCAATATCTCAGGTGCTGCTGCACATGGGAATATTTTTTATGAGTCTGGCCTGATTTGTATGGTACAATATTTGTGGATTTTGCATTAGCATGTCTTAAGGTAGTTAATATAGTTACTGTCACCTTCTTGACTACTACAATAGATACTATATTTGCATTTTGCACAATCATTTAGGACTGACGATAACAAATTATCTAACATGTTACGATGTTTGTGATAACATTTTTATTCTTGTTTATTTTTCAAACACTGCACTGGACAAATTCATGGAAGTCTCTTTTCAGTAACCTCATTGATTCACATTGTAATTATACAATATAAGAAATTCATTTGTAATTATCTCAGTCATCTCTCCACTTTGGTCTACACAGCCGACCTGACCAGCCATCTTGATCTACTTCCCATTTTATGCAATGATTAAAACTGGTCGCTGACAAATTCTTGAATTTAACATACAACCAATCCAAAACACAGGTCATTGTGAACACAGTACAAACATTCTTTGAATAGATTCAGTTTGAAACACACACCAAAGTGTCAAAAATGTCTGCCTTATTTTGGGAGTAAAATTTGTCATATAGGACTGGTTTCATTGCGAATATGCTTAAACATGTCCTCAACACACATTTCTCTGAATGTGAGGTTTGGTTGGGCAAGCTGATGCACGCTATTATTTCTGTCTGTACTATGCATGCACTGGGAAATTATCTTGAAGGAAAATATAGGAAATTATATATAAAACACAAATTTACTACACTCAATAACAAGAACATTTAACTAGCAAGATTGTATTCAACAGAACTTTCATTATCAACAATGCAACATTATACTACTCAAAAATATGTTTCTGTATTTATACACCGGACCTGATTCGGCTTTTCAATTTACAGTATAAAAGCAGAGATATCATTACAAAAAAAAGGAAAGGAATGAATTGCATATGTCACGTTAAGGTAAAGAGACAGAAGAATGATGTTGGCGTTGCTGCTTCTTAATATAAAACAAAATACCTGCTGCATTATGGGGCTCTGATGGGCATGTCACTAAGATGGTCGAGTATTTGACAACCAAAAATTATTTTAACAAATAGAATGAACATTTCATGCATTTTTAACACAAAATAAACCATGGTCATGTTTGTACAGATAACATTTTGGTCAGGTAGCCTGTATCTGAACACTGGTCCATTCTGGTTTACAAGACTGACAATAGGGAGAAATAGTTTAAGTAATTATTTTCTGAATGACCCACGTTATTGATGTAAATTCACTTAATGATGGCTCTAGTAAAACACAATAAGCAGGTAGTAAGATCAGAGGTAATATTTGTTTTGTTCTAAATGACATCAGTCTCATTTGCACTGCTGCTGTAATGAGTCAACAAAGCAGCAGCCCACTGTGGTAAACGTAAAACAAAAAAATGAGTATTTACAGTCACACATTCAGTCAGGTCTGCATGCAGAACATCAGCATGAACCACCTCATGCACTCAAGCACACACACTTAAAGCATGCTCTAAAGGTCCTGAGTCCTCCGAGACAAAACAGTAGCATAAGACCATATCATCCAAATGCATCTATGCAAGGAGTTTTTTTTTCCTTCATCAAAGTCTGTCAGTATTTGTCATGAGGTGATAATGCACCTCAGTAATAAAAATAATTCAGTTATGTGCATCTTGACACATTTGGGGAAATCCAAAAAACGTCAACCATAATCGCAAGTGTAAACGAAAGTTGTTAACCCACTGAAAGGCTCCTGACCAAACTTGTTGTAAATAAAGATAAATGCTACAGTTAATGTCTGTGTTTATTAACTCTGTAAGAAGTGTATTATTTAGTTTGATTCTAGGGTGGGCCACAAGCACATAATGTAATGACTTAGGCTGAGTGGTGATGCAGAAACAGAACCTCTTTAAACATTTACACATGTATTGCAATCAACTATTTCAGTCTCTTCATCAAAATGCTGTGAAGGCCAATTTTGTTCTTTTAAATGCAAACTCATAACATTTATATAGTTTTAATTTTTGCTACAGTTACCTTTCATTTGCATTGTTATAAATTCTTGTTCAAGAAAAGTCTGTAAAGGGGTTAACTGAGAATGAGTGCATACAAACTGATGCAATGCCCCAGTAGAGAGCTAAGCAAAAGCTAACCCATCACTTTTCATTGCAAACACTTGAAGCCACACCCACAAAGTCTGTAGCTTTGGGCTATCCGGTTGTGGTCCTTCGTCTGAGGGTATAAGGTGAAGTCCGTAGAGGACTAGAGGGCTGATACCCGGACTATATTTGCATGGGAGTAGTCAGTGGAGCTAGCAGACTCATCCCCCTCTGGCGTAGTGACCGGGGGTGTGAGAATGCTGATGACCGCGGTGGTGTAGGGCTGCTCACAGTTCAGTGGGACTGTCTCTTCAAACTTGGCATTCAAATTGGAGCGACTGGAGCGACTGGAGAGAAAAGGAAAATGAATATGACAGTGAAGACAAATAATAATTATTTTTACAATACTTAAATATATTTGGAGGGCAGGGGCCAGTATCACTCTTTGCCTCACTGATCACTAAATCTAACTGCTACACCCTCTGACTATTAATGACCTTCATGCACAGAATCCGTGGAGTACAACTTAAATGGCCTGAATGACAGTGATCTTTGTGTGTGTTTCAGTTCAGTGGGGAGTTTAACTGTTGTGGGACATTCTCTCTATGTTGAGGAGACAGTTTCAGAGTCTCAGACCTCCCACAGCTGGACACAGTGGATTCTTTCACTCTGACTCATCATGGGAATCCTGCATCACATGACCCAGGGTGCCATGTGTTTATGTATACTGTATACTGTCCTGTTGGAGTCTGCAGCTGTTTTGATCAACTTTCCACACTGAAAATGTGTTTTAAATTAACTAATGAGATTAAAAAACATAAAATGTATGTAACCAGTTTGTTAACATTTTTGTATTATTATTAGCTTGTAAATTAGAGTTGGCTACACTGCTGACTGGAAAAAAACATAACACAAGTTATACAAGTGATTTTGGAGCTGACTGTTAACTGTGCTAGATGGAAGTAGTGAACCTGAGCATTATATCTAGTACTTTCTCCAGCACTAAATGTACATTCATGGTTATTTATTGCATATGAATACTGTATTTGGCCAAACTCTCCAACAGATATAACAAACTGGACACACTGACCCTCTTCATTGGAATAAGGTCTGATTTGACAACATCTGACAGGAAATTAAATGTAAGTGAATGACGTTGAATGGACAGGTGCATGCCTGTTGGTCAGTGGTCTTTCTCTGATCTGTATGGTGCTGAGCTCCTGGCTGCCCTGTAGACCCACTGACATGTTGGAGTTTGGGACGTTGAAGCTCTTCCTCTTCCTCCGTGCACAACAGGAGCTCAGGCCGTGAGCCGAGGAGCTGGAGGAGATGGAGGAGGTGCGAGAAATCTGCTTCACCAGAGTCTCCTCTCTGAAGCTGGCCTCGAATGTCTTCTCATCCACAAAGTCATGGTTCTACAGAGAAACACTGTTATTGTAACTGTTTCTGAAACTGATCACTTTGTATGTTTCAGTGTTTCCTTACTGTGGTTTTCTCAAGACAGTTCAGCAGATGATGGTGATGTTCCTCAAAGTTGGGGTTCGTCTTGCACACAAGGGCTTTCCCAGCTTCCTTCGAGGCCTTTAGAGCAAAAATACAAATTAAACAATATTTGAATGTTTCAATGTAAGTCTTTCAATCAAGAGATGCCACCTGATCATATACCAAGCTCTCAATTGCTCATAGTTAAGTGTTTAATGACATAACACCCTATTGAGACTTGAGGCATTCTCTGTTTTTATATTTCTACTGTTGTTATTGTTGTTCTAAAGTCTTTAACAAGGGGTGTCATTCTCGTTCAATATTCAACACACCTTCAGACTGCACTGAGTAGGACTAAATGTTTAATTCCATAGTTACAAATAAATGGTGTTGAAATGTGTTTTGTAAAGACTACAGTTCCACATAGATTCACATCATTGTGCATGGCACATAACTATTGACAACATGCATTTTGACTGGTCTCATCGCTCCACAGGCTAATGGACTCATAACGGTGATATCAGGAATAACAGTTGAGCCACATGAGGGACAACGCAGTCCAAACAAAACAAAAAGAAAAGTGTGTTATGTTAGGTTCTGGTATTCATGTACAATGTCGGTGTATTGGAGAGAAAAGGTCCATATTTAAATAGAGACATTTTCAGTTTTGTCCCAGTCAGTGGTCCACATCAATATTTCAGTAAAAATACAAGCACAGGAGAAATTAAAGAGGCACTATGTAGCTTTTCTGGTGGAGGGTCTGCCACTTGCCTGTCTCCAGAAAGTTGTTATTGCTTTGCTTGTAAATTTCAACAGTGTGGAACTGAAAGCATCTATTTTGCATGTATATGTAACTGGGGTTGCCTCTCCACAGATCTGGCCTGGCCTCATCTGCTTGTCTTCGTCGAGATAGAATTTAATACCATACTGTGGAACATTCCAGGCAAAGTTTTTAAATCTCCCAGGAGACAAGGAGGTGGCAGATGCTCTACCATTAAAGTTTTTATAGTGCACCTTTAAGTAAAACTATAATCTACATGGAGCTAGACAGTGTAGTTTAGTTAATTTAGTTAAAATACAAAGTGTCTATTCATCTGAAGCCATCAAAATCTGTCACAGACATGGACCCATGTGTGAATATCTTTCTGCTGAGTCAGATACTGTAAATGTCCCATGATGGAGGAAGATAGAAGAAGGCCATTCCCTGGTGGTTAATACTGGACATCCAGCATGCAGCAGCCTGCAGCAGGTCAGTAAGTCACAGCTCAGCAAAGAGGAGAACTACATCAACCAAAGGAGGAGAAAAAACACCAGCACCACCCGTCGAAGACTGCATTTCCACGGTTACCTCTTCATTCGCTCCAAACTGCTGCAGAGTTTGTTTGTACTGCAAATAAGCGTTAGCCCCTCCGCTCTTCACAGCAAGAATTCTAGCAAGCCTGGTTTTCTGTTTGTGAACACATATACAGACGTCCATGTTCTGAGAAATCTGACTCAACAACTCACAAGACTCCTCTTGTAATAAATAATGTTTGCAATTATTATTAGAATAATTGCATAACGGCTTCAAAGGGCCTTAAGTGTTTTCTATGATAAATTAGACAATATAGTCAAAGAATGGTGAAAGAAAAGTGGAAAATTCTGTAAAAACGAAGGCACCTTCCAACATGTTATTGCTTTAATAAAAACACCCTTTTTAATATATATATGCCATTATCTTTTTAATTATTACCATTACGTTCTTTCTGTAAAAAGTCTGTGGCTTGGTTGTACTTTGGACTGAATTAACACATTCAGTTGTGTGTCTTTTCTCTCTTCTTTCACATTAAACAGAAACTACAGACACAACAACACCCTCGTCAGTAAATGTTTTACCTTCTGTGCTCTCCTCTTCTCGGCCCTCTGGCTCTGGTGGTAGATCCGGCTGAAGTTGGACACGATGACGGGCACAGGCAGAGCGATGACCAGCACTCCACTCAGAGAGCAGATTGAACCAAAAATCTTCCCCATGATGGTCTTTGGTACCATGTCACCATATCTGTTCAAATAAAACAGGTATTAGTATTAAATAGATTTGATTAATAATCTATTGGTTATTGATACTTTTCAGCGATGTAACACTGGATGCTCTGAAAAAAAAAAAAAAAAAAGGACTTAAATGTGATCAGTATGAGCGTTCATGATCACATTTGGGAGTATGATTTTCATCAAAGAGGGGACTGTGACTTACTGAAAATGGTTGGCTATCTGGCTTGTGCCATGGTCTAACTTGAGTAAGAGAGCTTCAGACAGAGCGTCACCCTCACAAGAAATGTTGATTACAATATATGGAAATTGCATGCAGAAAATGTTGCACGCTTATCACAATCTCTGTTATTAATGACTCGTGGAATCTAAACTCCAATCCAAATATTAAAAATATTGGCATATCAAAATGTAATTCTTCTGGTGATTGTTAAAAATGACTGCACAGGCTGCTGGTGTTGACACTTAATAAATGATTGTACTAATACGTAATCATATTTTTCAGAATCAGCAGAAAAAGTGTTGAGGCCAGCAGTTTTGTTTGTCACAGCGTCTATGAACGAGGATGTAGTTCAGTGAGAGACCACATGAGGGAACTATGGATCTGTAAAGTTTCTCGTGCATTACTGTAGTGAATTTCAATGCAAAATGAAAAATAACAGTCTAGGGCTTTATCCAAATAACTGTGACAAATTGACTAAAATGTTATATCTAAAAGTCTTTGGTCAGCACAGTTTTAGTTTTCTCTATTTAAAAAAATTAACTAATATTTTCTTTGTCTTGTATCACCTTGTGGCACTTTTATTGTAGATTTACTCCACACCTCTCTCGCAGGAGAAAAATAATTGATATAAAGCTGAACCAGACTGTGCTCCATCAGGCAAGTCTATGGAGCCCAATTTGAGAACCACTGTTAATGCAGACAATAATTGGTGCATGAGAAAACCTTGAATACAGTCACAAATATACTACCTGACGATGTTGTGGATCAAGGGTACAACACACACACATATACCATGCACACACCTGAACTGTTTCTATTTCTGTAGCAGCCCAACTCATGCACAAGGACAGTGCTCCTGATAGGCTGTCTAATGTCCACAGGGCTCCAGGCTCAGGGTGTGGAGGTGACCACCATGTGATCAGTCACTGTCACAAACCCCTTTTACTTGGGTGATCACTGATCAGAAACGCAACTCCTTCTGTTACAAATTACATACTGTTTGTCTTCAAAACAAAAATATAATGCAAGGCCCATCTGAGAGACTAATCGTGTATTATGATTCTTGAAGATGATCAAGAGATGACACAGAAGGTTATTAGAACTTTATAAAGCATATTGTTACTCCTTAAACATTTTCATTTACTAATCAGCATTTTGTTCTCCTTGTGAAACAAATGAATTTGAATGACTTTATGTGCTGAAATCTGAAAGCCTAAGTCTCCTTGTCAACCACAATGATTACAAGTAGTATCTGCCTTTGAACAATCGTGCACTCTGAGGACTTCAGGGACCGGCCTCCTGCTGGTGCCCAGAGTCAGGACTTAACAGGGGGAATCTGCATTTCAGTTTTATGTAGCTAAAACCTGGAACAATCTTCCTGAAGATGTGAGACAGGCCTCTACTTTGACAATGTTTAAATCGAGGCTCAGAACAGTCCTGTTAGGCGTGCATATGACTGTTTTTTATTCTGCACTTTTCTGTTTTAATGTTAATTTCATTTGTGATTATTTATGTTTTGATTTGTGAGATTTTAATGTCTTTCTTATTCTGTAAAGCCCTTTCAATTACTTTGTGTATGAATTGTGCTATACAAATAAACTTGCCTTGCCTTAGCCTCACAGTTGCTAAGCTCCAGTTTCAAAAGTCCTGCTAAATCTTTACCTGCACCAACACTTAGAAAAGATGAAGATGGGTTCATACTAATAGTTCACTACAAACATGAGCCAACAGGTTCAACTGTTTGCTGCCGTCAGCACTTCTCACAGTCTCCTGCAACACGAGCGCACTTGAATAATGTGTTATGAATAGATGATTATTGATTAGTGCAGATCGACTGGAGATTAAAAGTCGGCCCCTGAAGGCGTTTCAGAAGGTATGCTGCAGGTATGCTGTGGATTATTAATGACGTAAACTCATCCTGCTGCACACAGATTAGCTGCTCAAAACCAGTTACTTATTATCTACCATTTAAAAACAACCACTGAAGCATCTTTGTGTTATATTAAAAGATCTTTAAATACAAACGATTAAATACCACCAACAGCTTTTGGTTTAAAACACCTGCAAGAATAATGGGCTATATTTCAAAGAAAATGTCTCATACATTAAGAAAGGTTCACACATTTCAAACAAAATATAGCCTATGACTTTAAAAACAATAAAAGACCATTTTTATTCCCGAAAAAGTATTTTACCTTGGGGAATAACTGGAGAGTAACAGCTCAAAGGCACCAGAGAAATCAACTCCCACAGCCCCGTGCTTATTTGCATCCATGCTGACTGCACATTAGAATACAGCAGAATATGAAAATGTGTGAGTTAGCTTGCAGTTTTATTAAGAGAGCAAAACCACTCTCACTCATAAAACAAGACTTCATTTGCAGACCAAGGTGTACAATGTTATGCGTACATTAAAGTAGCCTATATTGGTCAGTATAACTAGCAATAAATAATCGGATTGCATAGGAGATGGGTGCAAGGTATTAGTTGGTAACTCAAGTGTTGTTTTAAACTATATATACTATAAACTTTAGTCACACGACCAGCTGTGAGAAAGAGAGGGTCTGTATAAAGAGCATCAACAGTGGGGCATTTGACAGCATGTTTAGCGTTTCATAAAGTGAAGTCATGCAGCGACCAGATCCTAAATCATTCATGTTTCGCTATGACTAAATGCTTTGCGCCATTAAAAGAGTGTCCCACAAATCAGCCAGTCTCACAATATGTCTATCCAGAAGTGTGAAAATGCTTCTTCCTAAGCAGAGAGCCCCATTCATTATAGATTACCATTTTCTTCAGCATTTTATAAGTGCATTTAATGAAACATTTTTAAACACATACAGTGATTTATAATTAACAACAACTGCTTTACTGCGGCAGAACATACTATATTATGCGGCAGACTACAATTCCCAAGATGCACTAGTGATGACTCTGAATTTATGAGCACTTGCAACAGTCTGTAAGTGCTTTGGTGATAAAAAGCCGGGGACACTTGTAAACACTGTAAAAGTGATTTAAGCTAACATGCTGTACCCTTTGTCCCTTGAGCTCAATGCTTTACAAGTGATGTGTTAGCAAGAACAAATCCTAGTATTTATAAGGCGAGTCTGCATTCTCCTCCCAAACTCAATTCTAAACTCCAGTGGTGTTTCGTTTAAGATAGTAAGCTACATAAATGGTTCAAAGCATGATTTTATCCTGTCAAGTTTCACCCAATACATCTTTGGAGTAGGGATGGGACGATACATGATATTATAGTTAATCGCGATAAAAAAAAGCCCTCGATTAATCGTTCGTGGCACTTTTTTTTAAGATGCTAGTTTTGGTGTTTGCCCACAAGGGGGGGGCCTCTGTCACAGCTATGACACTTGTCTGTGCCTGTTCTAGTGGCAGTCTGCCGAAAAAAAGTTGGAGTCCGAGGGCAAAACACGAGCATCTTGCACGCGCATTTACGAGACAAACATCCTGCATCATTTGACAAACTTGAGCTGAAAATATTCATCGTAAGTGACATAAACTATTGAATGTAGATTGTGTTGTGTGTAGTTAATCATGTCAATAGCAGAATAAAACCACGCTTACCGATCAAGAACAGCATTCAGTCCATCAAAAATAAACTCCTCTCCTCCTGAGTCCACAGTCATCTTGACACAAACTCTGACACGAACCGCTCGATCGCGGTCCGAGATGCCTCTAGTTAACTTGTACAAACATCCACAGAGTCCTCGATCGTGTGAGGAGACTTCCTTTGTTTTGTCCGTTTTGTTCCGTTTCATCAGTTTATTATGTCTGAAATCGACCAAAGAAATGCAAAAAGCTAAGTAGTGATGGGCAAATGAGACGGAGCTCGTCTCGTTCTTTCTGAAACAAATTGGAGCTCTGAAGCTCTGCCCCGGAGATTGTCTCGCAGCAGACCTCACGTGACCAAAGTGTCGAAGTGTCGGGCCCCTCCCACTTCGCTCTGCGTGTCAGTCGCTTCAGTGAATCGAAGCGTTTCATTGGCTCAGCGAATGTTCCGCTCTGTGATTGGTTCAAAGTGCTTCAGAGTGTTCAGCGCACTTCCGTGGTTTGACAAGCGCTAAACTGCTACAGTATAAAAATGCACCAATATTTCTGAAACTGTTGGGTAGTGCGGAGTATTGTATGACGTTGGGTAGTGCGGAGTATTGTATGACTTGTGGCATTTGTTTCATTTTCGATGACATCTACAAATGGAAAAAAGCGATCCATGGTTTGGGATCACACAAAACTTCTATTCCTTAATAAAAACATGTGATATATAAATTGTTGTATTTTTTTAATGTTCAAAATAGAATATATACTATTTATGACTTCTAATAAAACAGAAAATAGAGTTTTGGATTCCTAAATCATGGATTGTGTGCTGGATTGCAATGGTTAAATTTGTCAGTGTTTCTGCGAGGCCTCAGACACGTCGAACCATTTGAGACAATAATGCGACTTTGAGGTGTCAATGCTTCACGAGGCTCCATTCGCCCATCCCTATAAAAAAGTGACGGAGCAGATTTCGCGTGTGGAATACTTTCCTGCAGCAGTTTCGACATGTTTTGAGGATCAAACTTATTTTGTGGACATGATTTCTTCAGTGGGTTATATTCTCTGGACCTGTAGGAAACGAATGAGACCAACTTTGTGGAATATGTTGATGTTTGACAGAACCAGAGCCTCAAAGGTGAGTGAAGTCCAAGTCCACATTTTTGGCTTTTCTGTAAAAACGTCTTTCCTGTCAGCGCTGTGGTGATTCCAGGTGAAAATTGTTTGCATGTACGAAAAGACGAGCGCTGTAGCTTTCATTTGATGTGTAGATTGTTTGCGTGGGTGACACAGAAGTACATGTACATTCCTGTAGAGTTGTAAAGTAGGCCCGGGCCGTTTAAAAAATTTTTATAATTCTGGCGATAATATCGTTAAGCGTGGTTAGTTTTTGGTCGCAATAATCGCGATTCTAAATTTTAATATCGTCCCATTCCTACTTTGGAGAAATGTCTTTATTCTGAAAAATGCTGTTTGTTGTAAGATTCAGAACAAGGATAATATGATAATTGGAAAAGAAAATAAGAATTTACTTTTGCAAAGTTTAAGTCACAAATCCTCCTCAAATACAAATGTCAACTAGATTGTGCAACGGGAGACCAACAGTAAAGGGCCATGACATCAGTGACGTGCAGTGAGGTTCGTGGCTGGTGAGGCACTGGTGTCATCACAATCAGATTTACAAACATGTAAACCAGGTGTCAGTACATTTGGCTCCGGGACAGTTTCTCTCCCAGGAAGTGACTTGGGAGAATGAAAAAAAAATCAAAATCGAAATAAAAGTTCTGAGGTTTGTATAAAATAGCTCTAATAGTATGAAATAAAAAAGCAAGCTGGTTTTGTATTGTCAGCCTTTTCGTGTGTACCACTCTATTTGAAAAGTATTTCGTCCCGTAGTCTAGAACAAACCATTTAGCTCCTGTAGCGTTGGTCTTTAATTATAACCTCCTGCTTTGACCGAAAGTTTAGTTTAGAAAACTGCTTGAGCTTTAATATGTAATCTTCCTCCATTTAAAAAGTTGGGCCAGAGAAGAAGAAAAAAGTGAATGGATTGCTAAACTTGACTTGCTAACTCTAAATTGTAGCTTGCTGCAACAGGAGTTACAAGAATCCCTGGGCTCACGAGCGCCCCCTACCATGAGGCCAGGTAACTACGTGCCTCACCCGGCCCCTTTTCACAGCCTTAAAGCAGCAGTGTCACTGCTGAGCTACAGCACAGTCAGTCCATGTGAGGCATGAACGGCCGGTGCCTGTCTGCACGTCTCTTCTCAGTATTTATTAAATGTACAAATTCAGCGATTTGGAATTAAAAATACAGAAAATAACTTTATAGTACAAATCATTGGATAAATATAACAATTTCATTTATTTTTTCTTTGTGATGACAGGTGAGGCATGGCCTCACCTGCCTCCCCTGACTGCACGTCACTGCATGACATCTATTTTTATTCACTGTTCTAACATCACACAGTCTGACTTCAGACATTATGATCGCTTCATAGACCCAAAGAAGTCCACGAAAGCTGAAGACCTTGATCCAAAACTTCTATTACTAGTTGCCCCATATTTAATTCAACCTCTATTACATATTTATTTATCAATTCAAAAGCCAGTTATGGAAAATGCCACATGTTTTGCATTTACATAAAGGTGAGACATATAAATAGTCAGTTTTATATTACGATTTAAGCCCAACATGGGAGTACGCAGAGCGATTCTAAAAAATATAATATTACTTTGATGTGGGACAGTATGGTCTGTAATGATGTACTGTACAGCAAATATACATAAACCCTGAATGGCTCCTCCAAGCATGGTGGTTCAGGGTTCAGTTTTCATGCCATTTATTTACCTAGAGTCTCTGGAGTGTCTGCATATTGTAACACTGTGAATTTCCCGCAGCTACTTTCTGCTAGACAATTTACACAGATAATAGTGATTCTAATGGCCTCTTGTAAATTAATGTGAAAGCGATTAGTATTATTTCTTATCTTAGTTTGTACCTGTTTATGACAATTTTAGTCCTGATGTAGATTTGGTTATGCCTTGGTTTAGTTTGCTGGTCTAGTCCAGGTTTAGTTCTAGGTCTAGTTCCAGGTCTAGTTCCAGGTAAGTAACTATTTTTGTGTGGATTGTGTGCAAGTGTGAAGCGAAGCCTTTGCCTCAACTACTGTCCACTGCCTAAGGCCCAAAGCTGGTGAGACAAGGTGGAGTCCCTTCTGATCATAAGTGGAATAAGTGAAGGTGAAGAGTACAGCTGAGCACAATAGTCAGGCATATCTGCAGAGAACAGTGTCTTCTTACCTCCACTTGGCTTAAGACGCTGTGTGGAAGATATCACTATGAACATGACTAAATACTCTGTCCTGGACATTTTTAGAAAGCAAATTGCAGTGCACACAATTAACAGAGCCTTAGACTTTACATGAAACACAACTACTAACTAACCTAACTACTATTATTATGCCTGTATTTTTCATTTTCAAAGGATATACCTTAAATGATTTATGGGATGAAGAAATCATAACACTTTTAATCCAAACACAAAGTCAAAATTTGAAAAGAATATTCAAAAGTACATTTATTTGATTTTAAGAAAAATCAGCAAAACTACAGCTTAACATAGATTTCAGTCTCAGATGTTTTAACTTGACTGTAACATTTAAATAGTTTAACCAAATACTAATACAATACTTTGTCCAATGAGTTACCAAATGTTATGTTTTAGTTATGTACAATGATGGCAGCTCAACAAATGAAGTCATGAGTGAATAAGAAATAATCACCACTGTAAGTCAATCTAAACGAGTCCATATCTTCAGGGAATCCTTTTATGTCACATAAAGTCATTTCTTCTCAGTTTCCTTGAGCCTTTTTTACAATAACAGTTTTTTTTCCCTTTCTGTTTGCACACTGCCCCACCTGTTGTTGATGCAGGTGTTTGATATGCACCTCCACATGCAGGTCTAATGTGGCATAATGAGTGACTTATGGAGAGAGACGCACAACCGCCAACTAACGACAGATTCAGCTGCAGCCATTAGCCGCTAATAGGCGCAGCTTGGCTACTTTAACTAACACAAGCCATTGGTTTACAGCACAGAGGCAAAACTTTTCAATTAGCTACAACCTGGGGTTAGCAAACACAAAGATGAAGACAGGTTACTGCCAACCCAAAGAGAAAACAGCTTAGAGAAAAACACAGAAGAATAAATTACTTTCAAAACATGAGAAAATCTAAAACCATTTTCAGCGGCGGTGCCTACTAGGACCATTAAAAATGTGCAGTTTTTGGGTGTGCTCTTTGACCAAAGAAGACATGATCCTGAAGAGCTATTAGACAAAAAAGATCAAGTATTTATAATTTCTCAGAAAATGCAGTTTCTTCCAAATGTAAAAAGTATGCTCAACTGAAGAACTGTTTTATTTTATGGGATATATTCTGAATCTGTTTTTATTCTACTTGACTTCAGTCTTGAAGTGATTTGATGTGACTTTAAAGGTGCGCTGTGTAACTTCTCTGGGGGAGGGTACTCCATTTATTTGTCTCTGTGGAGATGTCATTTTTTTGGCTGTTAGTTTGCACAGTATAGCATTCAATTAAATTTTATTTATATAGCACATTTAAAATACAACTTAAGCTGCCCAAAGTGCTTCACACAAAGTCAAAGTCAATAAAAACAGGTATACACAAAATATGACACATGGGCAAAGACAGTAAAACCATCAAGATATCCTGCCTAGTATGAAACATTTCTATAGAAGTGTAGGTATATTAAATGTTTCTATCTATCTCGATATGTGGAGAGACTCCCCCTCACTGTAAAAATGCATGTGTTTTAGGCTTTTCAAATTTTTTTTATAAAACACAAGCAAGATAACTTACTGTGTGGAATATTTCAACTAAAGCACTAATATCTCCATGGAGACAAGCAGGTGGCAAAAACTACACCAGAAAAGTGTGACAAATATAATAGGAAAGATCAGCCTAATTGTCTCTGAACTGTTTATTAAATGACTTAATACAAGAATTGCATCTGACCAACAATAAGTGAGTTTGAGCTTATAACAAAAACACAACGGCGCATTTATGAACCTGTGAAAAATACATGAAGCTCCATTTGTCTGCTCTGACATTGCAGTAAGATTAAAGAACAGCTCGACTGATCTCTGAATCCAGAGACAGCATTTAGATCAGAGTCTTTCATGTATTTCTTGGTGTTTTAGTGGTGGGGGGTAAAGCCCTTTAACACCAGGAGAAGAGGCTCAGAGGAAGAGAAACCGTCTGTGAGGTTTTGGTGGCTCAGCATGTCGTTGATGGAGTTCATTATTCTCCTGCAGCAGCTCTGTGCCTCACCACTGATAAGGTTTAGAGCAGTTCACTGATAGCTGTATTTTAAATCAGGGGCTATGCTTCAAGATGGATACGCTTTTGGCTATGCACAGTATGGTATAAATAATAACCATAGCAAGACTGTTTCTTAAGGTAATCAGAACAGAAATAGTTTATGTTCTATTCTTAGAAGTTGTTTTTTTAACTGTCCCTTCATAAGCTCAGCATGAGAAGCCAAATCACAGCTTTCTGCTCTGGTGATTCTCAAAGTGGCATGGAGGTCCAGTTTGTGACACCACCTTTGGAGCAGGGGCCTGTTTTGATCTACACAGAATAAGCAAAGAAGCACATATGTCACCCATGTCATCTGTGTGACTCATGGTCTTTGTGCACTGCTCTTTTCACAGCACATATGTGGACATACTCACTTTGCTGTCGCTCTGTCACCTCTTCCCGTCTACTCAAATAAACATGAGGATATGACAAAGTCGCCTTTAATTACATCTGTTTTCACACTTGTCCTGTCTCGGTCCTCTGCTGGAGCTGACGAGTAAGAACTGACTGACACTTCACTGACAAAACCCAGCCGACAGTGATGGGATGACAGTGGACAGACGACCTTGATAGTATGTGTATGCAAACTGTACTTCCAGAGTTTGAGAGAAAGGCACAGGCTTGCTGTACATTTAAGGACAACTTAAATAAAACCATATTTACCTTATTTAAAATGTAATGACACGGTGAGGAGGAATTTCTCACAGCTGACGCAAGAGCCTTGTTATGCTAGTCATAGTTTACACTGTGACACCAGAGCACTACAGAACACTTGGCTTAACAACACTGCAAACTAGATGCAATTTTGCACTAGTTTAAATGTTTTGCATTTAAACAGTGCCATGGGCTTTTCAACAGCAGCCCTGGGACAAGTCCTGCCTTACTTCCTGCGTAGGTTCCCGGGAACCTACGCCAGGATCCTGTTTGTGGACTTCAGCTCTGCATTCAACACCATCCTCCCTGCTCTGCTCCAGGACAAGCTCGCTCAGCTCAACGTGCCTGACTCCACCTGCAGGTGGATCACTGACTTCCTGACAGACAGGAGGCAGCGCGTGCGGCTGGGAAAGAATGTCTCGGACACCCGGACAATCAGCACAGGATCTCCACAGGGCTGTGTACTTTCTCCTCTGCTCTTCTCCCTGTACACTAACTGCTGCACCTCCAGTCACGACTCCGTCAAACTGGTCAAGTTTGCGGATGACACCCACCCTCATCGGGCTCATCTCAGACGGGGATGAGTCTGTCTACAGGAGGGAGGTGGATCGGCTGGTGTCCTGGGTGCAGCAGCAACAACCTGGAGCTCAACGCTCAGAAGACAGTGGAGATGATTGTGGACTTCAGGAAAGTCACAGCCCCCCTGCTCCCCCTCGCCTTGACCGACTCCCCCATCACCACCGTGGACTCTTTCCGCTTCCTGGGCACCTGCATCACCCAGGACCTCAAGTGGGAGCCGACCATCAGCTCCCTCATCAAGAAAGCCCAGCAGAGGATGTACTTCCTGCGGCAGCTGAGAAAAGCCAAGCTGCCGGTCCAGATGATGGTGCAGTTCTACACGGCCATCATCGAGTCCATCCTCACCTCCTCCATCACTGTGTGGTTCGCTGGGGCCACTGCCAGGGACAAACAGAGACTGCAGCGCATTGTGCGCTCTGCTGAGAAGGTGATTGGCTGCAGCCTTCCATCTCTCCAGGACCTGTACGCCTCCAGGACTCGGGGGGAGAGCAGGTCGTATAGCAGCTGACACTTCTCACCCTGGACATGGACTATTTGAGCCACTTCCCTCTGGCAGGAGGCTACGGTCCATCAGGACCAGAACCTCTCGTCACAAGAACAGTTTTTCTTCCCCTCTGCTGTTTCCCTCATGAACACTTCTTAAACCTGCACTAAACTGGACATTTCATAACACTGGTCACTTTAATAACCCATGTTGCACTGTTGTTGTTGTTTTGATGCCACTATTGTATATATTTCTACTATTGTATATATTTCTACCTCCTGCATGCCCTTATTTGTATTTATTTAGTGTGGTTTTTTTGTGTGTGTGTTGTTGTATGTCGCACTTTATCACCGAAGTAAGTTCCTAGTCTGTGAGCTCTGCTCACGGAAAATGGCAATAAAACTTCTTCTGATTCTGATTCTGATTCTGACAATGTACGTCAAAGCACATATGTGTTTCCTGATGGGACACTGCCCAGCGCTGCCATCTTGCAGAGATCATGTCTCACTCTGGATGCTAGGATGCTCAATTCATTGAATTGTTCTAACTGTGTCTCTCATTTTGGAACAATGGGCAAATTAAAGGAACTCCTGAGAACACAACTCAGGAATGAGGCCGTTGCAAGCTTCTTTTTTGGATGCGAGGTGAGTGGAGGGGGTTAAAACAATTTTCCAATGATCATATGACCACAGAATTAAAATTAAGCATTTTAAGTATTATTAATAGTAATTCTACTTTTTGTATATTTAATAAAGAGAAAAAACTGTCCACTGTCAATCCAACCAACCGATGTTATTAATATTTTAGTCTGTTATTTGTGTTACACATAACATACGCTGAAATGTCCAACATAATGTTAAACTGAGCTAGTTAGTTTGGATAGCTTGTTAAGCCCAACTCTTTTGATCATGTTAGAACTGTTTCACTCTTCAGTGCACCAGCGAGTAGAGTTTTCTGTTTTTGTTTTCCATACATACACTTACAACATTAAATAACAATTAGAAGGTGTTCTGAATTCATAATACAAGGCCTTTTACATAACTTTCATTACAACATTTTCATTTTCAAAATATAGTTCTGTTTATTCATGGCCTGACTTGTTTGTAACTCTTGCTTAAAAGTTAAACTTTTACAAACCACATGTATAGATAACTAACAACCACCTTAACCCTTCTCAAAAGCTTCAGCTATACGAACATGTTTAACACAAACTTGCTCATCAGTTACAAAAACAATATACTTTGTCATAGCAGGCACTGTTTGTGGGTTTTTGCACTGAGTCGTTTGCAACATTTTGTGTGATCACAGCTAAAAGATGAAGTGATGAGAATAAGTGAAGGGAGCAGAGAAAACCATCCTGTATCAGACCATTTTTACTGTAGACAGTGAAAAACATCTGAACACCCCAAACCAGTCCACAAAGTCTGAAGCTATCCACCTTGTGTGTAGGGGATCACACAGGTAGAAACTTGGAACAGCTGCCTTTTTCATTTTAAAACAAATACGAAAATAAGAGTGTGTCCATCAGAGCCTAAATACTTAAACATGACTAAATGAGACGACAGATAATGTATCACCCTGTCTACAGCGGCGCCCTTTAACTTGAGGTGATGACCTCTGACTCTTGGGCCATAGAAAAGGCTTTAATGACCCGTTCACTCTCCCTGGACACACAACATTATATTGCACAAGATATGAGGCATGTAATAATATCCAAATCAAACAGTACTGAACTATGACACCACTTCACGCAACATTTGTTTTTTTTTTTTGTTTTTTTTTGTTAGGAAGCTCTTGTATTGACCATTAAGTACCATGACCAACAGATTCTAAACTAAGACTAAACTCAATACATATATACAGGCAGACTACATATTGATCCTAGACTTATCATTTGAGATTGATTATAACCTGACGATATGATGCCTACCCTGAAGAAATATATAACAGAATATCCAAGTCCATACCTATTTGTGTTGATTGCGTATAGTCCATAGTGTCACTGAACAGAATTATTGCAGCTCTGCAGGCAAAAGATGTAAGGTCAACAACATGTAAGGTCAATGTCTCATAGGATATACAGATGCACTATGCAACTTTTCCAGTGGGAGGTCTGCCACAAGCAGGTCTCCATGTTAAATCAGCTCTGCCTGCATGTTCCACGGTATGGCATCAAAGCTATCTGTTGCATTTATTCACTTACAGGTTTTTTATTGCACCAAAATATCTTCAGTTAATCTTAAATGTTATAAGGTAATTATGGTGTTTGTTTGTTTCTTTCAGTGACTTTCAATCTTTTTGTACCACGGGCTATTTACGATTTTGAAGTCATTATTATAGTGGTAATGGCCTGTGAGCAGAAGGGACATGCACAAGATTTAGTTTCCTTGTGATTTTTGGTTGGAGAAAATTTAATAAAGCCTGTGTAATATTGCCACTTTATATCATCCTCATTTAGGTATTAAAAAAAACGAGAATAAAATATTACAACATGCAAATTCACAAAAGCCACACATCCCCACAAGGCTTACTCTATTCTGGTCCAGAGAAAAGGGCACTGTTCTGCCTTTCTCTCGCACAGCTGTATATTACTGTTGTAAAGTAATTAGTATAACCCAACCATATGCTTTTGATTTATCATTTTATTGTTTTGTCAATAAACTTCCCTGAGAGCTCGTCAAACCATTTTCTCCCCTGTAATCATCACACAGAAAGATGTCTCCCTATTATGACAACTGCATGGTTGTAACCTAACCGAAATGTAAAAAAATTAAAAATTTCCATTAACTGCCACATATCCAATTAAATACTGCATATTTTTAAACTGTAAGACAGCATTATTCATATACATCTATTGAAGATGTTTTACAATAACCAATAGTAACAATAATGTTTATAGAATATGGCCTTCGTTCCTCCATCTCCAACAGGACATGTGAGTAATTTAGAGGTTCTGCTGGACTTCTGCAGCCACAGTCCTCCTAAAGGAGAGTGTGAGGGTGCATTAGCACTCAGTGATGTAGGAGAGGAGCAGCCAATCTGAGGAGATGAACTTGAATATTGAGATAAAGACTGTTTTATCCACTGACCCCTCCCCCTTCTCATTCACTTTCAAAGCCGTTAGAGGGGGGCAGATAAAAGAAGCCTTAGAAGAACCAAGGTCGAGAAAATCAGTAGACCTTCCTCCAGTGGCTCGGCAGCAATCACCAACAGAAAAGACGACAAAAATATGGTTCATAACAGAAAAAGCGGGTCAGCCTATTCCCCTGTGGACAGTTGCTTTCCGTTTTACTGCGCTCTTTTCTCTTCAATCAGCAGCCCTGCAGATTTATGTGCAGTGGGAGTAAAACTGCAGCCTTGACTGCTGAGACGACCATGTACGATGAGTGTGTGAATGAAACAAAAGAACAACGGCAGGTCTATGGATTCCTGATTTTTTTATATCAGTTTGGAATCGTCCAACTTGTACCAAAATTATGACAAATGTTAAAATTGGAGAATTGTTCTATCCCCAGTGTGTCAATTTCAGACATTCAGTGTTAAACTTAAAAGTTCTGTATAATGCATCTAGTGTTTATTTATTGTTTTAATGACAGATAGTACTATGTGCTATACGTAAACTAATAGATGTAGTAATTATGAAAAACACACCCTTGACAGTCATGGCAATGGCAGTCATAGATTAACAAGAACAAATGATGCAAAGGGTTAGTTTTTTACCACTTTAACACTAAAACTACATAACTAGTTATTGTGTTCTGCACTTGCCCACACAGCCCGTATTATTTACCCACTCAAAAGGAGCTATAGATTGAGTGTCAATGTAAGTCTAGTATATTAGGCTCTAGAAATGAAAGAAGAGTGCATTCCTTTTGTTACCGGTGGACATGTGACTTGGGTTTCACTGATTGCTTTAAGTGTCATTGCCACATTGTGTTATATAAATGTCACAGAATATCATTGTTAATGTAAAACTGCACTAAAAAGACATATTCTGCAGAACATGCAAAGGCCTGTCCTCTCTCATGTCCTCCACCTCTAATGTCCACACCACACGTTTCAATTTTCTTTGTTTGCATTTCTCCTCCTTGTCCATCATTTCACCTCATCAACTTTTAATGATCCGTTAAGCTCAGCTCCTGTTTCGGACCATCTCTTTAATCCCCTAAACAGTGCAAACCAGAGCAAAACCAAAGGCCACATAGGTGCACATGGAGCCCCACAGACCATGATGCAATGCTAATGCCTGGAATCGTCAATGTGATGACTGGTATAGTGTACTGAGAAAAGACAAAAGACAAAATCCTCAGGGGTGAAAGATTTAATTAAAAGCAAAGGACACACACATTGTTACAGTGCACACGCATGTCCCACATTCAATCTATATGTGCCTTCATTTGCATGTTCTCAGATTCACAAAGATGGTTTTAAAGTGAAGAAAAACAACCCCAACAAACTGCTATTTCCCACCACATTCTTTTATCTGCAGTCGTACTAATCGCTATCTCTACACCTTAAATCGAGTCATTAATCTTTTTCCCGAGGAGTTTTGGGTTAGTTTCCAAATCAGCACCGGGCTCCACCAATCAGCTGAAAAATGAAGTAATTGGAGGCAGTTTCACAGCTCAGACTGCAGCTGTAATTGTGTTTGCCGAATAAACTTGACAGAGATGTTATTGTGAACTTTTTTAAACATTAAAGAATAGGAGTTATGTTCCCAGAGATGCGTTCATTATAAGGTTTCCTCTCTGGTAACTGAATAACAGCATGCAGTTGATGCTGCCTGAGGGATATATTGTCAAAAGTAAAATGTAACTGTATTAAAGAAGGATTTAAAAATGTAAAATAAAAACACTTCAGGTGGGAGTCCAAAATGCAAACTTATAGCAATATTATTTTCTCTTTTAATAACTCTTTTCACGGAGGCTAACAATAGATTTGCAGTGCTGCACAATAATGCATTCAGGCGCTTGAAGTATAAGTATAAAGTGCTCTGTATTATGTTTTTTTTTTTTTTTTTTTTTTTGGGACAGAAACAAAGAAAATACTTCCCAAATAACTGTTCTGGAATGTATTTTATTTATCTTTATTTTTACAGGGGAACACAGTGAGGGCACCTGGGCTCTTTTTCATGGTTGCAAGCTGAAAAACAAGTATACAAGTCCACATACAACATCAAAAACAGGTGCAGGTGTGTGTATAAAAGTTTGTTACCAGATGATTAAATTGCGATTGTGTCACCAATGCATCCAGTTTTGCTTGCTCCTGGAGTTTATTCCATTTTTGTGAAGCAAAGCAGCTAAAAGCCTCTTTCCCGTCTCAGTTTTGGTGCGGCTGATCCTTAGCCTTATACAGTCATGTGATCGGGTATTAAATGTTCCGGTATCAATGATTAACAAGCAGGCGAGGTATTCTGGCAGGTTTTGAAGTAGTCCCTTATAGATAAATTTAAGACACTGCTGTTCTCGTCTAACAGTCATGTCCTAGCACTTTTTCATGGAGAACACAACTTGTGCCTTGTAAAACCTCTTCCATGTCACGACTAAAGAACAGTTTAGGTGGCTGCATGCTTTAAATTATGAATCTCAATTTTATTCCATAATTTTGCCTTTTAAATTTTGAAACTAGCTCTAAGCGTTTTTTTGAGATCCAATTTCACAAGAGATTCTTATAATATTTCTTTTTAAAACTGTGCACAGGCGCCAAGGCCATATTGCCTTGATATCTGGAAGCATAGTTAAACATAATTTACTCATTAAAAATATTAATCGAAAAGTTTAAATGTCATTCATTGAAGATATTCCTACTGTTATGTTAATGCCTTCCAACCTGAATGACAAGCACCAGCATAAAGCACACAGAGAGGAGCATATAAAGGATTGATGAGGAGGTGACAAAAAACTTCTCCAGACTGTAAGTTTAACTGTAACCCTGTGTGATGAGCCTCGCTGAATAATTGAATGTGCTCAGGGTTAAATTACGACCAAGCTGCAAAAAGAGGATCAGCTCCTCTCTGTCATCTGGTAATGGCTCATCTTTCTGGGAAATCTGCTTTCTTAGTCTGTCTGTAGTTTTGTCAAAGCTGACATCATGGGTGAAATTAACATTCAGAAACATAAGAGCTCCTGTCTTAACACCTGTATCATTGATTAAATAACATGGCCTATGTAAACTTTTTTTCTCAGCTCTGTCCCAATAAGCTCTTTTTAATTAGCCACCTGGAGGCCTGGGGCGACAGAAGGCTGGCAGGCTCGAGTCCCGCTCTCAACGTAACACATCAGTGGCTGAGCGGTGGCATCTACCGATCCACAGGTGGGTGATCCCCCCACCAGCCCCCACCCAGAACAACTGCTATATACAATTGATGTGCTGGCTAATCATGAGAATCAGGATGTTTAGAGAGATAGAAAGGAGTCCAGGTGTGCTCCATGAGTTCCTCACTGCCTCAGCGTGTCTTTCTTTCCCTGCTGTGTGATCGGCCGCTTGTGGAAAGTGAGCAGGAGGATAGAGCAAGTCTGCAGAGTTTACAACAGAGAGGAAAATGTGATCTGACCATGCATCTCACAGAAATCATGCACATAATTTATACAATATTGTGTGAGTTCTGCACAAAATACTGGGCACAAAAGGGCAAATAGACTGGCATAAAGAGGCATTTGATATGTGCAGCAAAATAAAGTAAGTTTCTAATCTAGTAGACGTGACAACAACGTGATAACAGCAGCAACAGCATCTAAACTTCTAAATGTTCACAATGAATTAAAAGCAAACTATTGTAAATAAAAAATGCTGTGTTTTGTGGTTGGCAGTTAAACGGTGGTGCAGTGGAGAGGTTTTATTCATCACAGCACTAAAGCTCATTTCTTCCTGAAGCAGGTCTACTAAAGGTAAGACTGGCTTTTACTGGAGTCCACAGTGAGTGAAAATGTAAGTGAGGGGGATAATGTGGTAAACACCAGGCCCAGATGCATCTTTTGCCTGCATTACTAATCATAGGCCATTTAACATTAACATTCTAGCTATGTGCATTAAGAGATTATTGTATTCATAGCCTCTAAGATACACAAGGAGGCAGCAAATAATATCCCCAGATCCCTGCTTTCTGAGGCCTTCTTATGCAGAGCTTTTGTTACATTTTCTTCTGATCCTTGCTAACACTACAGCCATATACTACAGCCTCTTAATGTCCCTTTGGAGGGTCATGTACAAGAATTTGAAGAAAAGTTAGTGAACTAAATAGGCCAATAAATATAAATTATTTGATTTAATTTTGTATTGTAATATTATTTGTTGGTAAATGTTGCATCAAAATTTCTTCAAACCTTCATCATACAGTCTGGACCCCCCCATTGCCCCCTCTATGAAAATTCTCTTGAGCCGCCACTGCCCGGAGGTATTAATGAACAGAAACTCAATTTTTTTAATCATACTGTTGAGATTATATCTTGAACATTTTTAAATAATGAAATGATTTTTTTAAGCAGAAAGCTGGAGGCTTTCTCCTTGCCTAGCAAATCCAGAATCATATCTGTATTTTTTATCCAGAGGAATATCAGTCTAGTCACCCTGCCCTCCATCGCATCTTGAGCAAGAACCAAACATGTTTTTTTCTATATTTCAGTGATGCATGTGAAACAAAGGAGCTCATCATTTTGAATAAAATTACATTTCTCACCTCAGATTAACAGAGTTTATTGCTTTGCTCATTGGCTCTGCAGAAATGCAGAATGTTTTTCAGTTCCCTGTGACATTTTTTAATTTATTTTTTTCCCCATCCCTGGCTAATCCACCTGTCAATCACAACCATCTGAACCTGGGGAGATTCACCAGACTCAACTCACTCAACCTTTTTTCCTTAAAATAGAAACAAATGCTGTATTCTAATAGCACTTTGATTCACTGAGTGAATATATACATACATACATACATACATACATACATACATACATACATACATACATACATACATACATACATACATACATACATACATACATAATGTATGTATGTATATATATATATGTGTGTATATATATTTATTTATTTATTTGGTTTATTTGACAGGGACAGTGCACATCAATAAATGTACCAGATTTATGTACCAGGCTATTTTTCATCTGCTGTCCCTGGACAGATGGTGAAGAAGTCACCCTAAAATATAACAATAAAAGTTATGCAATATATTTACAACAGTGCAAAACTATAATCAACAGTACAGGCAAACTAGTGAATACACTCAAACAATAAAAGCCATTAAACACACTATACATGACACACACACACACTATATATATGTATATGTATGTGTATATATGTGTGTGTGTGTGTGTGTGTGTGTAGATATATATATATATATGTATGTATATATATATACATACATACATATACATATATATATATATATATATGTATGTGTATGTATGTATGGTGTCTGATATATATACCTCTATATCTATTTTTATAGATTGTGTGTATATATATATATATATATATATAATATATATATATATATATATATATATATATATATATATATATATATATATATATATATATATATATATATATATATATATATATATATATATATATATATATATATATATATATATATATATATACATATACAACAGCTGATTATGCTGATGACATTTTACACATGTATTTTTTTCTAAGACTGAAATTGCGTGACCTGGGAGTGCGATTTGCCCTGTATGCCTCCTGGCAGTGAACTGTGTCTTAAAGAAGCCTACATCGATTGAAGCAGAAGAAAAATCAAGATGGAGAGACTCAGGGCTGCAGCTGTAGATTAATGTGTGTGCAGTGAACACTCTGCAGCACATCGCCTCTTTATCACAACTGAAGTCAGCCAATGACAGCCTCAGCCTCATCAGCCCGCTAATAAGAATGGAGGAGATTAGCATTTGGTCTCTTAACCTGTCAGCTCACTATCACATCATCTAGTCCCCATATCCTACAGCACACGCAGCCCATCAGCTGGAATCTGGGCTTAGAGATTGTGCTTTCATGGATCCCAGCACAATTTTCCATATTTCACATGTTATGCAATTTCTACCTCTACAAAGTTACCTAGTACCTTGAAGATTGTCATCTGTAAACATTTATACTGCATTTCTCAAGTGGGCAGACAATTTTTACTTACACTTTCACACAGTGTAAATGAGGAAAACATGCAGACTCAACAAAACTATGGCTATGGATTCCCTTTTCCACCCTACTTTCTGAGACACAATGCAACCCAGATGTACGGTATTTTGTTTCTGTGCACTGGTATTTTTTTAAATTTTATTTTACTTTTTTAACACCAATTCAATAAACCAATAATCCCTCATTCATCCGGGACTGGTCCATGGTATAAAAGGTTTCAGATGTAGTCATCTGGACAGTGTTTTAGAAATCAATACAATAAACCAAATCATTGTCTTCAATGTGATTTATTTACAAACTACGAAATAATTGTTTTGTATAAAGATAAATTATGTTATTGCAATTCCTGCAACTTGATAGTTCAGATGGAGCATTAATATTTAGTGCGATTTTAGTGTATTTTCTGCAGGCCAATAAAGAGAGTAGTGTGTTGTCTATGGCTTGGGACAAAGAAGCTTCATTTTGCTCCTGAGTCCTGTATTAGAGCCTCATGTGCTCTGGATCGCACTAATAAGCCGTCATCAGTGTCCGGGAGCCAAGCAACGACGAAAAACACTGCCCCCTCCCACTGCTGCCGTGACGACCACTGCTTGCACCATGCGCCGCAGCAAATTGAGTTTGATGATATCCGACTGAAGGAATGAGCGAGGAGATTGGTGTGACGGCAAAGGAGGTATGGATTTCCCCAGCGGATTGAAAGGGCCATAGTCACACATTAGGGTCTGAGGAAGTTGGTTTATATAATAATCCTTTGGCATTAAGATACATTACCAGGGCCATACATCGTCATTGCCACAAAATTACACAATCTGCCGTGTGCATGGTAAACTTTTCTAACTGACTGAGAACATTTTTCTTTGTGTTAGAGGAAGAATTTACTGGCCACTAACTCAGTTACTTTTTATGCTTATAAAACAAAACACATGTGTTTATGGCCAGTTTACCTGCTCACCCACATCCTTTCTGGTTTTCTCTACTTATTTTCAATCCTATTGTTTAAATAACAGCAGTTCTTATTTCAGGGTTAGGGCTGGCGATCATTTTCTACCAAACCTTGCTTCAGGAGGTAGAAACTAAAGGTACAGAGGAACTCATTTTAAACCCAAACTGAATGGAAATATGACTAAGCACATAGTCATATTAACATAGTAAATGTTATATAAGTTCTGTGGTGGAGCATATGTGTAATACGATGATTTGATAACACGATGAATTTTTCTCGCTCATTACTTCTCTGCAGCTGCAAGAGTTTTATCGACTGCGCTCAAACATTAAACACTCTGACAACAGCGAGCGCTGATTGATTTTAAACCTGCCACGGTTCACAAAACTTCTACCCAAAACTTTCCCCTTTTTAAGGCTTTGCAGCATTATTTATTCATAAGTAAAAGTCCTAAAGTACGAAGGGCCTGGCAGCTCAGAAAATAACCCATAGCACATACTGTATTTTGAAAGAAGAAGCTCTCCCTGGAAAAGGAAGCCCACATGCTTGGGGCCATGAGGCAAAGAAGAAGGTAAGAAAATTTGCTGGAAGGAAACTCAGAAGAATTGCCCCGCTACAAAGAGATGGACTGGTTTTATCTTGCAAATATAATCTCACTATGGTCATGCTTTAAATATTATCTTCCCAGACCTCACAGCAACTCATCTGCTTTAGTTGTGCATAATAATAACTTTCTGCATTTATCCTGGCTTGGGACCTGTGTCATAACGTATGGAAACAAATTCTATAGCAAATCCATATCAAAATTCACAACACATATTTAAAAGAAAACAATGCCAAAGGAGTTATTTCAACATCGTTTAGTATCTTTTGTTCAATTTACATGAAGCAATCCATCAAAAGCAGCCTCTGAACCTGGCGGCTTTAGTTCAGTGTTTTATTGCGCTGCAGTCTTGTTCTCCTCCCCTGCACAAGTCTTTAAATGTTGTGATTTCTCTACGGGTTTCTCTCTGTGAGGGGATGAGGCAATGTTGAGGAGCAGATTAGCGCGTCATACCCAGAGAAAGCGATCACTGTCATTGATCGGTGCCGATCGAACAGTCCCAAAGTGCTGATGCAGCTTCTAAAGTGTTTCTGTTCCCGCTTAAGGAGTCCTGAGTCATGTGACTGCTCCTTTAATCTATCATACACAAACAGACTGATGCAGTACAACAGCTAATCAATACAAATATCAGCGCATCAGCATCTACAGGAGGAAGTGACAACCATAAATCTAACATATTTCTGTGCCTTCATTAGAATTCACTTTGTATGCTATGGATCCATATGCCAGGCTAGGAAATTAAAATCCATTTACTTAATACGACCATTCACAGCCAAATTGTGTGACTCCTGACCGGCTCATTAACCCAGGCCTCGAGAACAAAGCAGATCATTACCATAAGAAGAATAGGAAGCAGATGTGTGTATGAATGCTAGCACATCATCTATGGCTGCTGTCACCTTTATCTATTTATAAAAATAACAGGTGACATTGTTGAAAAGGTAATGGTTCATTAATTTGCAGCATTGCTTGTTATTTTATGTACTGAACTCAATCTCTTTGCAAACTACATGGTCTTCTTGAAGTTACATGAAAGTGCAGAATGGCCTGTGGGATGCTTATCGCACTTTGTGGATTAAGTCAGTCCTCCACGTTAATCTGAGTTACTATACTGAAAGCTGTACTATGATTGAATGTGTTCTTTAGAGTTATATTTACCGGTGACACAAGTTGAGAAAATAAATTACCCACAGTGCATTTCTCCTGGGGTATATACAAAGCTTCTGAGTTTTCAGTGAGATTGTCTTTGCTGTTGTTGTGTCAGTACTCCACACTGATCATGAGTTTGGCTCACACTGAGAGTCGGCCCTGGAGTATGAGTGAGCAGTGACCTTTGACCCTCATTAGTGTTGTAACAAATTGGTTTGTGAAGAACGATGACAGTAGCTCAGCGGGACGACAGTAGCTCAGATGGCAGAGTGTTTGCCCACTGATCCGAAGGTTGTCGGTTCAAATCTCCCTCTCGACAAAAACATCATTAAGTGGTCCACTGACCCACAGGTTGGCAGTGTAATTCCTGCTCCCACAGAAGAATGCTGTTCTTGTGTCCTTGGGCAAGACACTTACCCCACCCTGCCCCTGTGTACAGTGGTGTGTGAATGAGTGAGTGGTTACGTGATGTAAAGTGCTTTGAGCGCCTTGAAGGTAGAAAAGCACTATACCATATAAAAATGTTACCAAGACTTGATGTGGTATGGCAGCTTGAGTATCCAGCAGCATTCAGAGTTGAGCATAAATTGGATTAAAAAAAAAAAAAAAAAAAAAAAACAAAAACTAAACTATAAAACAACTATACATATAATTATGCAGTGTTGTTAAATCTTTATGTATATGGCTTTGTTCCAGGTTTTGAGGGACACACACATCATTCTTTTAAACAAAAGCACTTGTATTTTTGGATTAGAAAATATTTGTCATTTAAAATTTGATTCACTCTTCATTAATAGTTTCGGCCTTCTGTAGTGGGTGTTTGTGCAGGGAAAAACACCACTGCAGCCCCTTGAAACCTCTAAAACAACATAAAAAATGCCAACATTTTGGTGTAGTGTGAATTGCGAAACAGCTGTAATATTTAGTTTCTAATGAGCCTTTTATGTGAGCAGAGGGGGAGAGGGACCTAGCAGCCATTAGCTCAAACAAGATTATAATGTTCACTGCCACTAGTGGGTGCTACTCCTCAGTCAGATATTTCAGACATTTTATTTTTAATATGCTATTCATAAGGCTTTTTACAGTCAAAAACGTTATTCATTACTTCATTTACATATCGATATTGTTATCTGAGACTTGCTGACAAAAGAAAAGAATACATAATTTGTCATAGTTTCTGAAGCTGCTGATGGTGAATTCACATCGTAAACGTGAGAAACCTAACTGGGGGTTTGTGGGTGAACACGCTCAGATCCATCAGCTCATTGGATTGTGCAGCAGAGGCAGGGGAAATAAAAAGGCAAATAAAAGGCAGGAGTTATTATTGCAGGTGCCTGGTTGAGAGAAGCTTATTTCCACAGTTTGAGAGTTTAGATCTCAGAGGGCTGCTGCACGATGCATTCAATTGGAAATGGTATTTTACAGCAAGTGCCAAATCTTTCTGACAAAGCTTTTAATTTGAAAAAGTAAACCCACCAATTTGCTGTTACTATAAACCTTACGTTTTACTACTCCTTGTCACTGAGCTTGTTTTCCATTTTGATCCTTGCTACCATTCTCTCCATCCCCCATGCCCCCCAAGTTAGGCGTGAAAACATAATGAGCTCGTGCAGCTGATAAATCAAACATCCAGATGCGATCACTGTGGAAACCAGGTTTATATATAGAGATATGTTTTACACATGTGGACAAGGTATGCAGATAAAATAGTTTGTGGTAGAATGCGGTACAAATGAAACAAAATGAATGAAGCACACAGTAAAACAATAAAAATAAATAAATTGCAACATATGCAAGCCTCCTGCTGGGGCAACTGGGACTTCATGTGTTTAGCCCTTGTAGGAAAGTGATGAAGGTGAAGGGCAAACAAAAAGCATAGTTTGTCTGTTTTTTTGCCGTTTTATTTGGTTCAAGATTTTGGAGTGAAGATCAAAATGCGTTCTGCCACGGTTAAAATTGAGAAATAAGGTCATTGCTAGCTTGTTAAGTGACTAACCATGATATATTGCATTCCCACAAGACCCCACACTTCATGCCATGGGCTCATAGCTGATGAGCTTCCTCCCAGTGACAAGGTGATTCAAGGTGCTTATGTATGTGTTTATAGTGATTAGTGATAAAATGGCTCATACCCTCATCATCAATTTTTTAGAATCATGCCACGTTGACCAGAACTGTTTTTTGAGTGCAGTGTAATGAGAACCTGTTTGTGAGCCATGGAGCGATTATGTCATAGCTTTATGGACGTCTTAATCACAGGTCACTGGCCCCAGCAGTGGGGGTCACCTTGACGATGGTCTCTCAGCAGCACCATCTGGTTGCTGCGGTGATACAGTAGTATGTTTCACAGCCCGTAGCTCCGCACTTACACGCCTCCCTACACTTAACTATGTGCCACACAACACACTGACCCTAAAGTTAACCCTTAATACCAAGCCTGTCAAAGGTCATACACAAAGAAATAAAGACAAAAATACCACAAGCAATCCCTGAAATCCATCCAGCACAACCCATAAAAAGATCAAGAGGACATGAGGTACACTTTCAGTTTGTTTTCTGGTACCTGACCATCATCAACACTGTTATTTTAAATGGCAGGGTGCATTTCAATGCTCCGGGCATGGTAGCTCCAGGTTCTATGTGATGTTTTCATAATCAATAAAGTCTACATTGCCCCTGAATTATCCTAATCATAAAACAAATCTCAGGAGTTCACAAAAATATGCTTAGTTATTCAGAGTTTGGTATTTTTTGCAAGTCTGTCTATGTTCTCTCTCATTTAATCATCTTGTGCAGTCTGTAGCTCCTAAACCCCTTTGGGAGGTAGTACTACATACGGACCACTTTGGACTCCTCAAACGGGCTGATACAGTTCACTTAAGACTTCTGGGATGTACAGTTTATTTTATTGGTTTATTTTAACAAGGACCATGTGCTAACACATTCGTCTCATAAAAGAAGAGTTGCTTTACACCAGATTTACAAAACAATTAAAATATATCTAAGTATCCATCCATTTACAATCAAACCATGCATTCTCCCATTCATAATGAGACAAAGGAAACAAAGCTATAAACTTGAAAAGAGATGATGACTGGTTAATAAGTGTCAGCAGCCTGAGAAGTAAATCCTCCACTTCTTTGATTTATGGGGGTCGCTTGACATTCTGTCATTGTGCATTGAGCGATAATATATGTATGAATTCAGAAATCAGACCACAAAAACTGCTTAAAAACAGCTTGAAAAACAAGCTGCATGCCAAACCAAATCAGTTGTGCTTGAAAACAACAGTGAATCACATACGTCCAGAGTGAGCACTTATGTCAACAGTGACTTGAGCAGCAAAAAAATAAAGTGGTGAAAAATTGATTAAGCGTCAGAGTGCGTAACAGGTCGTGAGTCAATATGACATTGTGTGGACATGGGTGGGCCGCTGATGTGTGGAGGGCGTGCTGCTGCATTCTCACTCCAGGTCATTAAACCAAACATTATCCTATGGGGTGACATCTGCATTATAAACGATTTAGCTCTAAACATAACACATTTAACAACTTCAGTGAAGTAATTTATTTGGCATTATTTATATCACATTGTATATATTTTTATTTAGTGAAATTAATTCTGTAAAAGATTAATTAAATGGTTGAACAATTATTATAGATATTTATTTATAACTTAAGATGTGTTGTAAATAGTTCACTCACCGCAGGTCATGTGTTTAGCAGTTTTGGTTAACCTGTTTACTGGTCAGTGCATTGAATAAAACAGCCACATGTTGTATTCTAGTCAACTTAACTTACACTAATCAACTTCATATTGAAACAACTGTGTCTTTTTGCCATTGTAATAGAAGTAAATCTTCACGTGCAATAAAGAACAGAGCAGCTACAAACATCATATCTCTCTCTGCATCTGTTTGTCCCGCCTTGAAATTACAATTCAAATGGCCATAATAATATTTTGTTTGAAAAATAAGTGTTGTCCTAACAAGTCCTAGAGTTGTAAAGAGAAAGAGAGACCGGAGACTCTGGATGTCTGAGGCAGGAGAAGTGTAGGTACCATCAGTCCAAGACTCTGTGACATGAATATACTCAACACTACAGGTTAGTACTGGCCATTCAAGTCTGACTATACTTCCACGCGAGGAAGTTTAAATTGGACCTAAGAAAGCCAACATGGAGGCAACCTGGACAAGATATAATGAGAAGTGTATAGCATACTGCTTCTGTGAGGTGAACTGACCAAGGACAAATTCTGTAGCCATTGGATGACGCCATGACCACAGAGAAATGTCAACCATGAACTGGAGGTGTCCTTGCTCAGACTACGCAGGGGACACAAAATTCCACAATATATTTCACAAAGAAAACCTTCTACTTTGGTCTTATTCACCTTCACTATATGTTCCACTCGTCGTGTCGTTCTGACCCCCCTCTGTTCCCCTGTCCCTTTTTCCCAGGAGCTGTCCTCATCGGAGTAGTTGGCGGTCACAGGAAGAGGACACGGCACGTCTCATTGTGTATTTATCTTCATGAAAATGTTTTCCCAAGGTGACTGTCAGTGCCAAGTGCCTGATAACATCCACTAATCTACTCTCACAAACTGTTCTTCTCACAACAAGAAACAAACAAGAAAGAGTTTGTATCAGACATGTGCTGAAAGGATGAATGGACCTGCGTAGCATTGATTAGCTGACCTAACTGACCCCGTTGGAATAAAAAATCATTAGAACATTGTCTCAACTACATTATGTCTATTTATACCACCAATGTGCAATAGTTGTGGAGTTAGTGTGACTTCTTTTGTTTGTCTCCCAAAATAAATACCGTACAAAGAAAGGACGATTATGTTCTGTCACATTATGTTATCGCATTTTGTTTTCACACCCCAAACCTGAAAACAACTAATTATGTATCTGATTTGCTAACCTTATGTTATCAATAATGAAATTCGGCCTACTACATGTTAGATGGAGTGACAAGGAAATAAGTGAGATCAAAGAAACAAACTAGAGATCAACTGACATGGGTTTTTTTATGCCCGAGTATGACGATATTTTTGGGCTGATATGTTGGATAATAGGATCATTTTTGCTATTATAGTTTTATGTCATTTCAATTTACTACAAAATCACCCATAGCCCCCCCTTTTTTTACCAGAAAACTTTAAGAGAACTGTGTAGTTACTTTTTGTGCAGCTATTTCTTCGCATTTAAGTGTTCAAATAAAGCTGTATGTGTATTCGTTGGGCAGCAGGTCGGCCAAAACTAAATATACTGGTCTGTGCTGGAGATTTAAGGCCGATAGCCGCTATGCTAAAAAAATGTATGTATTTGCAAGATTCAAAAATAAAAAGTCACACTGATATGGAATTACAAAAATATTAAAAGAAAATATCATGATACAGAATCCAATGAACAGTAGCATTTAACCATTTATGTGTCAAATGTTGATAATAAATTTAAAATATTTATACCTAAAATATTCCCTTTGCTTCCATGCGGTTAGATAGTGATAAATGCTTTACTGCGTGCGCGGCGGTTTGTTTTTCATTGTTTCTCCAGGTCCCACATCGATCCCTGAATCGTAATGTACTGAACTGATTCATGTGCTGCAGGAGGTACATTGATTGTTTCTACGGCAACAAAGAGCGCAGTGATGTGAGGAGCGCGGGTTTGAGTCCCACAACGACTCTACATGTTTGTGGTCATGTCATAATCAACCAGGACTCGGGTTTTGTATTTAGAGGGGTAAATGAGAATAATTATGATGCGCATGGGTTTAATGGGCCCCTGCTGGAAAATAAGTAATTTAGGGATGATATGCATGTGAATTCAGTGGCCATGTTCATATTCACACTAAAATATGATCATTATCTGATTTCTGGAGCTATCAGATCATTGAAAAGTCATGTTAATAGTTACATCTGATGAGGCTTGCACGTAATCAGATTTCTTTCTAATTGTTCACAACTGTGCAGGTTTTGATGATGAAAATTGGAAAAAAATAGGGCAAAAACAAAAATGAAATGGGAAATGTTAAAGACTGAAGTCGTTTTCTGAAGTAATTATGGTATTCTATTAAAATACACTAACATGCAATCGTGCAGCGTTTAAAGGTTTCTAATGGAAGTCTTTAACATGGCAACTGCGAAATCGGATATGAGTAATCAGAGGGAACATGATCAGAAACAAGTCAAATGATGTATGAGTTTACATGTCATTTTAATAGTCTTATAACTGCAAAAATCACATATTAATCCAGAGTCATTGTAACAACACAACGTGGCTTCTTAATATAGGTTATATAGGTTTAACATAGCAATGCACATTTGTAAAACTAACCAGGTCAACCAGAGATTTGTTGTTGGCCCTAACTACAAGGAAAACTACAAAGTAAATTAGCAGTTAGTGAGGAGAAGTCTGTCACTGGAGTGTGTCATTACATAGTTAAAGGACAGGCCGGACCTTGGCTCATTAGCCCCGAAACCTCTTAACCTCTTTGTGTAGTTAGAACAACTTTAACTTTAACTCCCTCTTCACATGCCACAATGCAGGAATTTGTACAAAGTGTTTGCTACAGAATGCTCACAGGTAAAATACTGGTATAAACATGCCTATCTGGGAGCAGTGTGTACATTATGTTCATCAAAAGCTTCACAAATGAAAAATAAAAATAAGAAATTACTTTCTTTGTGAACTGGGCAAGATTAAAAGACAACACATGTCTTTTATGCAGGTCTATTAAGAGTGAGGCACCATTATGTCCCAGCGTTCTATAGAAACAAGGTGATTTTCTCCTCTCTGCTGCTCACCTGCTGTAATTACCCCGAGGACAAACACATTATATAAAGCAACTGTGTGAAATAATGACCCACACACAGAGAGGAACTGTCCCGCCTTTCACTGCAACCAAGAGGAATGCATTAGGATGCTATTAGTCCACAAAAATTTAAATGACACTTTATGAAGCAGGCCTCATAGATTACATGATTAGCTACATTAAAGCTTAGCCTATCCTAAAACAATGTTGGTGTGTTAAACTGAGCCATAGAAAGTAGTTTCTGTTTGTTTGTGATGCTTGTTCAGCAGCATCTTAATCTGAATGAAGCTAAAAATACAAAATCAGCTGGTGCAGAAGCTCTCCTTTGTTTTAACTGTTGGACAGAAGGACAAAGCTGAACCAGAGACGTCTGAGTTTATCCTCCAGAATTCACTAACTTGAACTTAAATAATAAAAATACATTTAAAATAGTGCTTTAAAACAAACTTAAAGACGCTTAAATGCCATTCGCATCGCCATACAGAGTTTGTACAAAGCCTGGTGAAAGGGACAGATTAAACCCGCGCTGACCTGTGATCAGTGCGTCACTCTATGTGGCAGTACCAATGTGACGCAGTGCCAGCTGCACAGCAGGAGTCGGATGTTGGTTTAATGCTGCCCTGGATGTTGTTGAAACACCTGATCCAGGTGAGCACTGCTCCTGTTTCACGGCTGAACACACCAAAGAGAAACTGCCCCAGACACATAAAATAGCCTATCAAAGTGCAGCCAAACAACTTAAAGAGACACAAGGCACATCTCAGACCAGTCATCAGTAAATGTATAAAAAATGTACAATGTATAAAATTCAGCATGGTCTGATTTAGGTTAACATTTGGAATTATTTTTCACTTTTAATTTTTCACAAAACAAATGAACTCTCACACTAATGATTAGAGTTAAACCAGAATTTCTAGGTGCAGTACATGTACATTTAGGTATCTGATGAGCATCTACACACACGTTTCACACCACATGTATGCTGCTAGCTTACAATTTACAATAAAGTAATGAGGCCTGAATAACTGTAGTGCAACAACTCTCCGAAAATAGGTTCACAGCTTTTCCGCTAATTAGTGCAGGCGCTACTAGGAACTGTCCATGGTACTGAAACTTAATAAAACAGCAGCTATTTCTATGTGGGGATTTTTTTCAACACTGAAGAACAGACATTGTCAAATACTGTAGACCTGAAGCTATGAGGTAACCCAAATGTCCAGACAAGGTGTGCTTTACAATGTTATGTAAGTCGTACATGATCTATAGCAACAACCTGGCCTGGATTGTACTGACACACACACACACACACACACACACATACACACACATACACACGTACACATACACACACAAGCAGGTTCTTAATCTCATATCTAAAGAAACAAAAGCTATAAAAAGATATATTTATATATATATATATATATATATATATATATATATATATATATATATATATATATATATATATATATATATATATATATATATATATATATATATATATATATATATATATATATATAAACTCCTTTTGCACTTTATTGCAGAATGAAAGCCAAACAGTGGCACCATAGCAGGCTTGTTTAATATCAGACCTAACAAGTTTAGGGCCAATTGGCAGGCCGTCACCATAGCAACTAATTGACCCTTGGACTTGATTATTGTCTCGGAGCTGCTGAGGCTCAGCGGTGTGCAGTGAGCTTGTGCTTTGGACATAGCCACATCTGCTAGTACTTTGTAGTTTATCGTTATCATTCAAATTGACAGTAAAATTCTTGACAAAATATAGTAATAATTTTTTGCCACTTTCCTGCCAGTCAAACAGAAGTACAAACACAATGTACGGGGATATTTGGCAGGTGTAGTTTGGCTCCAGATTTATTGCTGTTCCGCCATCTGCATATTAGCACCAAATGTGATTCCTGAGCAGTTAATGAAAATACATTTGTGTAGGTTGGAAAGTTGTACTGGTATAATAAAGTAAACATTATGAAGGCTGCGCTGTTGTCACAAGATTATCATTACTCTCTAAATACAGGGTGTAGTAAAATGCTGTTGATTTTTGTTGGCATCACAAAGCGCAGAAATGAACTTGCAGGTAGAAACTCCAGATAACACTGTTACATACAAGACTAGTAATATCAGATTTTTCATATAGAGTGATCCTGTTCATGGTTTAGCTTCCTGTTTATAGGTGCCTTTTGAGTACTTTTGTCTGTGCTGTTTCGAATTGATACTTACTGTAGTAACTGTGCAAAATTTTCATCTCAAAACCCATGGATAAGAAACCCAAATAAGATAACACAGAATCACATCTTATCTAGCAGAAATTAAACTAATCTGTTTACATAAGAGTCATTTCTTGACACTTAAATGTAACAAGCAGAGTAAGCAAAGAACAAACAGGAGGAAGAAAGAAAGACCATTTATCTTTTTATATTAAACAGTTCCCTTAAGAACTAAGTCATCTTACTACAATTAGGGCCAGTCATAAAGGTGCAACAAGTAATTTTATTCTCATATTTTTTGTGACTAGGATATGCAAAAGTGGTCATTAAAAAGTCTCTGTTACATTACTAGATTATATAGATTACTAAAATAACTTTCAACTTCTTAAACAGACAACACAGTTTGTAAGAAATGTCCAAAAAGTTGCCCCAATGTAAAGCACAGTTCCATCATTATTAATTGGTGCTATGAATTAACAGTTTGAATGATTAGTTACAATATATTACATTCTTATAGTACCATGCACAAAATACTACTATAGAGAATAGGAGAAAGTTAATATGTCAGGTATTATGGGGGGTCCTGTCAGGTGAGCTAGGTAAGTTTGATTCAGACATCTCTAATTGTCAATGATCAGCTGGTTTTTGTTTAGTTTAAATGGTGAAACATGTTTTTGTTAAATAGTTAATGAAATCGAAACTGAAAGCCAGAGATTGATCACTATAAGAGAAAAAAAGCTTGTGATCTTTTTTGTCATATTAACCCTGTGTGTTTGAGAGTCACTGAGTCACATTGTGTAACACGTGTCTCTCATGTGTTGGAGGCGTGTTCTAGTCGACGCCCCTCGTGTGTTCCTTATGTTGCAGTCCAGGTGTGAAGCAGCACAGGCACACGGTTCAGGGTGTGGCAGGGCGGGGATCACGTGTGCGGCAGGTGCAGGCAGGTGCAGACAGACGATCCCCTCACGGTCCACTGAGCTAAGATCAGGTCACACGTCCTGCACCAGAAACCCGAGCTGCTCTGGCAGCAGCAAGAGGCCCAGGTTCTCAGGGGGACAGGGTCTTAAGGTGGGGGTCTAACATCTGTTGACAGCATGTTATGAGGACACAATGGGACGTTAAAAATGCATTATGTGTGGTCAGGAAAGAAAAGCACCAGCTGGGAGGACATAGACAGGAGCTGAACTTAGTCTGGCATGTTTTCTTATATGCATGAAGTAATTAAGAATAAATGTAGGATGAAATGATAACTGCGATATGGCGATATGCGATATAACTCACTGACTACTATAACTATCAGTTAAAATAAAATTCAATTATAACCTATACTGAAATTATGGATAAAACAATCCAACCAAAAAACAACTGATTAGATGTTGAAGTGAAGATGAGAGTGAAGAAGTAGATGTAAATATTAAAGGATTTCTTAAGTGGAAACCTGACACAAGTGGTTTGACATTGCGGTTCGTGCTGCCGTCCTTGCCATCACAAACCACGTTAATCTCTCAAGTGAGATTCTTTTGCAGATAAAAGAAAATTATTTAACAATATCCCAGATTACAAAATATAAAATCAACACCAGAATCTGCAAATGGACATTTCAGGGGTACATGCATTTTCATTGCGTAACACTTAGAGAGCTTTTGTTTATAGTCCTTTTAGCACTCACGTATTTGAATACACAATGTAAGCACTATATTTATTCCAAATGCTCAGTGTAAAACAGGGCTCCCACAAAGAACCTGACAACATAAAGCCATCCATATTTGTGTCACATCATCACACCCTGGAGCTCATAGTCTCACGTTGTGCTGATGCTGCTGATCTATGTCCCACAATGCTTTGCTTCCAGACTAATACAAAGAGCAGAGCAGAAACTCCCAACGCAGGCTCTGATCTCTAAGGAGAATTTATCTTTAAATAACAGGCAGTCTGTTTCCTGGAGCTGAATGTGTGCGTGTGTGTGCAGCTGTGTGTTTATCAGCTGTCATTGATATTCACAGCCTGCTCTGATCAATGCACGCACACTCCGGCACACTTCATTCATTTCTAAAGACGAGATCAACCAACCTACAGGAGGAAAAGGGAGGCATAAAAGGAAAGATAGATCCTCTAAAGACTGGATTACATAAAGGCGGTTGTATTTTCAATCTAAAGTAAAGTACAAACTTTTCTTTAAGATTTTTTTCTCTTCACGGCCGATGTTTTGGCCATATTTTTAACTGATTTCTTACAGCCTCTACAGTGGTAGAAAGAAACAACTCAACAACACAACTAATGCCTGCAGTCTGCTGTTCCAGATTAAAACAAGTTATAGTTCAAATATGTTATACAGTTGAAGCAAAACCTTAGGACAGCTGTGTCTGTAGCATCAAACTGATTTACCAGGACACCATTTCTACTTCATCCTTTCCATCTGCCAAAGTTTTGGTAATGCTTGTTAATCTTTTTTCTATTTTAACCACAACACTATTGCCATTTAAAGGCACACAGAGCCAAATTAGCTGCTCCTATAGCACTGCGAGATATAAATGTTTGTGGGAAGTACAAACATATGAGTGGAAATTAGTTTTTGAAGCAAGCTAATCAAAGGTTAATTTAGGTTAATTAGTAAACTGTGTTTAATGTGTGGCATTTCTCCAACTCTTGCAGCCTCAGAGTCAGTGTGAATGTTAGTCCCTCCTTCTTGCGCTCACTGTCACACTCTGTACAATCGCTCAAAAAGTGTGAATCTACTAATAACGAGTGCTTTTCCACTTTTCCTAAATGTCTTCCTGCAATCACAGCCCCATTAAAATGCCCATTTTCAAATTAAACACTAGTAACATTTGGGGGGATGTGATTTTGCCCGCAGATACCATCTTTTCCACTTGGTTGCCCCTGTAGGTGGCTTCATTACAAAAAGAAACACTAAGGCGAGCATATGAGCATGAGAGCTGTTAGACTGCTAATGAATTAACTAAATTAGAGCCGTCTAATAGAAATAACCAACCCGCTCAGGCATAGGGGTACTACGGTTGTCTCTAAATTTACATTAAATAAAATATGTCTGTGAACAGTTATTATTGCTTTTGACCTTCTCTTTGCATTGAATGTGTCTATCCACATAAACACAATATGGATTTATATACAGTGTGTGCTTCTGTGTGTGGTGCTTGGTGCGTCTGTATGCGTGTCTGATTTCAGTTGCAGCAGACAGCTCTGTCACACATGTATTATTAAGTCACATGACCTACTGCTGCCAATGGGCACAGGTCAGACACAGACTGATTACACTCCTGTAACTAGAACTTTTCCTCTAACAGACTGCCCATAATTACGCTTCTCTAATCAATTAGATAAAGATAAATGCTCTTGGCTCAGTCAGCCTTTTCTATGTTGACATAAAATTCAACAATTCAGTGCAAGTATGTAGCCATAAATAAAGTGTAAATAAGGAGAAAACCATTGACTTGAATTATGCAAATCAAACCTTGCAAAATTATTGATTAATTTTATACAGTACTTAATATTATGAAAACAGGTTCTGGTAGTTCCATTTGGACAAATTTGGGTAAAAAACAACTTATTTTTTCTGTAACTGTTCAGCACCATGAAACAAGAATTTAGAAGCATTACCAAAAGTAACAGAAGCCACAGAGCACATGCACATAACACACTACTTCATAATAACGGATCAGTTATAACACAAACAAAATAGAGTTAAGTATACTCAGTACTCCAATCTTTATAAATATTTAGCTTGATGTAGCAGTAAAACTTTCCTGATTCATTTCTGAGAAGAGACTTGGGTAAAAGTAAAACTTCAGCTTCAGCACCATGGACAGAGGCAAGTACAAAGAGCATTCAAACACATGACCAGCAGGTAGAGCTCCACAGCCCCTCACACAGAGACACGCACGCGCCAGGACTCACCCTAGGGTCGTCATGGTAACGATGGTGTACCAGAAAGCCGCGGGGATGCTGGTAAACTTGCTGGCGCTGGAGCCCTTCTCCGCATAAAACATGACAGTGGCGAAGATGATGATGGCCATAGTGAGAGAAAAGAGCAGGAAGCCCAATTCTGAGGCACAACTCTTAAGTGTATAGCCCAAGATGCGCAGACCCGCCGAGTGCCGCGAGAATTTAAAAATCCGGAACACCCTGAAGACGCGCAGAGTGACAAAGGCGCCGCTCACATCCTCATTGTCCGTCATGACGAGGCCGATGTAATAGGGCATGATGGCCACCACGTCAATAATGCTCATCACGCTTTTGACAAACTTGTAGCGGCTGGGTGCGGCCATCAGGCGCAGCAGGTACTCCACAGTAAAGATCATGACACACGCCGTGTCCAGGCAGAAGAAGGCCAGCTCATAGCGCTCACCGCAGGACACCACCTTTACGCGGTTGGGCATTGTCCCGCACGGGACAGTCTCCACTACGTTGGCCAGCACTGACACTGCGATGAAGAAGCCTGTAACATAATAGAAGACTAGAGCCATTGTGCTTGTGTGTGGGTTCTCAAAGGCGCGCCACATAGTCTCCCTAAAAGACATATCCGGGGAGATGAGATCGTTGCCTTGGTCCGTCTCCTCATCGTCCTGTATGCGCTCCTGGTTCTCTCGCCGCCGGTCCTTGTACTCCTCATAGCAGCAATCCCCAATAATCTCCGGGATGATGCCAAAAAAGGAAAGCTCCTCGTCGTACGCCGATATACACTCTTGGCGCGGGTAGTGCAGTTTTCCTGTGCGATAGAAGTTTAGAATGTGGCGAAAAATATCTGGATCGCGGTCAAAAAAGTACTCATTTGTCTCTTCGTGAAAAAAAAAGTCCCGCTCAGAGCTGCCCAGCAGCGTGTCTGGGTAGCGCTCTAGAGTATCGCTCCAAGTTTGAAACTTAGTGCCACTCACATTAAGAATGATAAGTCCGTCCTGTCCCCGCTGCCTTTCTTTCGGGGGTATGGGCATGGGCGCGTTGGCCACCGGCATCCAGCCGATGGCCGCTGCGCGCGCGAAGGGCAGCCACGCTGCTACTCCCGCTGCCATGGTCCTAGAGCTGAGGGTCACTCCAAGCACCCGAGAGACGAGCAGACATCCAGAGGAGAGCCGCGAGCCCTCTGCTCATTCACTTTAGAGAACTCTCAAAATGCATAACATACATTCCTTTATAACAACTTTATACTTTTGGTCCGCTTTCTTCTTTTCTTTGGGTCAGCAACAAGTCCAGTAAGTGTTAGGACGAGCCCAGGATCCAAAGCCGGACACAGTGGAAATGCCGGGCGGACATGCTGCTTTCTGCGGCTCTGTGTTCTCTCTTCTACGCGCTGTTCCTCGGTGTTCACAACAGGGACGTGTCCAAGAACCACAGAGCTGTTCGAGACCGCAGGAGGAGTGTGCCGTGCCGTAGTCACACAGGTGATGCTCCTTGCAGAGCGGAAGCCCGCGCTGCTGCCTCTATCACTCCTCTGTTACTCTCCCTCCTCATCGCTCTCTCTCTCTTTGGGGGCGTGTCGATGCTGCAGTCTTGTTGTTCTCTTCTTGACGCGCATTACTCCAAACCTGTTGTCAATAGTTTAATATTTGCCTGCGCTGCAGAAAATCAATGAAAAACAAACAACTAAAGCAAAGTCAACATCTTTTCCAAAAGCATAAATCGTTGGAAACAACAGTAGCAGCCACGCACCGGTCAAATCATCATCACGCTATCTCTAAACCCTGAGTCTAAATCAAGCAGCAACATTTCCATACGTGAGTAACCCCGTCACCCCTGATGCCCTCATAAATCCTGACACTGGGCTCCTTTAGGGATCGTCTAGATTTGCTGTAAGTCTTCTGCGTTTTAATCAGTCACCTTATTATAGGCCTTTTTAATATTTTAAAAAATCATATTTTAAGGCTGTGGAAGCAAAGCTTAAACATTACCCATTTACCTGTGTGATTAAGGCACTGGAAGCACAACATGTTAAACTGAATGTTTCATCACCAGTGTTCTGCACTTCACAGATAAGTCCGTATGAGCAGCATGTCACTAAACAGGCTTCCAAATATATATTCTGTATGAATGACGACAGCAGCACAGACCCTCAGGCATGTGTAGTTCTCCATCAAAAGCTGCATATCACTCACAATGAAGTGTAGAGTCCAGACAGGAGGTCTCACTCTGCTCTTAAATCATGACACAAAAGGAAACCTGAGGAGTTGAGATCAATGAAATCTGTGTTTGCGTCTGTGTTTTTCATACATAGCACCTGAATATAAATCTGCCCACACAGGCACTACACTGCAAACTAACTCAAGTCAATGCATGGGATCATTAATACTTACTGTGGGCTTTTTTAGCGCCACATCAGTCTCTCCAGGAAATTAACATGTGTCAGTCTAATGCATCTAAACATAAAGGTGTGTGCTGTGAGCAGCCAATACTGGAGATTGATGGCTCCCCTGTCGAAGTAGGAGGGACTGTGTAACCCTTAATGTACTCTGTTTAAGACATAATACTGTAACAATTCAGTGTCTACGTGTTTGATTCATTTTTCTGTGGATTTTTTTCTCCTCTACTGAGTCAGCTGGACAAAAATTTTAAAAGTTTGCTCTGAATGGATAAGGATAAGAGGGTACTTATTCTGCATATTCAATCATGTGTTACAGATAGACATAGTCCACAAACTTGACTCCAAAACCTTCAGCTCTCATAAAGGGTTAAAGTTAGGGTCACCAGGCTAATAATTCAAGGTCAAATTGTACTTTTTGTCCTAACAGCAACATATAAAATTAAATACAGGAAAATACAAGTGCTTCAGTAAACCTTCCAGACCTATTAACATAACTCTCCAGTAGTTGAATCATTATTTGAACCATCTCACACTCTTCAGGGACCGGCCTCCTGCTGGTGCTCAGAGTCAGGACTAAACATGGGGAATCAGCATTTCAGTTTTATGCAGCTAAAACCTGGAACAATCTTCTGAAGATGAGACAGGCCTCTACTTTGACCATGTTTAAATCAGGCTCAAAACTCTGTTTCACTGTGTAGACGACTGAAACTCTTCTTTTAATGTGAATTTTGCTGATGATTATTTATATTTTGATTCGTTGTGTTGTATTTTAATGTCTTCTAACGAACTAACTACTTTACTGACTATTTTTGTATCCGCTGTGGAAGGAGAGGATGGCAGTGAATGTTGTTTGCGAGAGGCAGGCAGGGGGCTGTGGCCAAACAATGCCGTTATATTGTTTTATGCATCTGCACTAGTCTTTGTTTTTTTAGATTTTCTTTTGAGCCTTCACAGTTTTTTTCCTGTTTTGTTTTGTTATGCTGTTTTGTTAAATTATGTAGCTATGACTTCTGATTCACCCCAGCACTTTGCACGATCCATATCTCAGTTCTGACTCAAAGTTTAGCAGTGTACATTTGGTTTTCTCCTCCCAGACCCCAGACCAGGTTGTGGCCTGCAGCTCTGACACCTCGTGCTGGTTTGTGTCTCTTATTTTCTCAGCCCATGTGTCTGTAGCTTAGTCATTCCTCCTCCGCTCCTCTCTTTCAGACAGCCTGTGTTTAGAACTCAGGCCAAAAGCGTGTTTTTAGACTGCTGTTGTCTGGCTGAGCTTACAGAGATAACACACAGATAGATGAGTGGGAAGTGTCGAAATGTAGTCATACAATTACAAGTGACAGTTGTGAATGTTTGTAGTTTGCATGTTTATCACTTCTTTTTTACATATACGTACATCTCCAAACAAGATACTGCCATTTTATATTTTTGATCCCAACCTCTAATATAATTATGTAAATCAACTATGCAACAAATGTGCATGGGTTAAAAGCAAATAATTATACAACTTTTGGAGATTTTCAGATTATCATTCACATTGCTACAGTTTATTTGTCTCCCTCTTAAAGTTAGTTATTACTGCATTAAAAGTGCAGATACACCTGGTTAAATATAACTCCAATAGAAGTAAAAGTAGCCCAGTCAAATTATTACTTACATTAAAGTACTTATGTATTTTCTGTAGAAATGACTTTAATTTGCTTTGTAAATTACAACTTTGCAGCTTAAAAAATATTACAATACAGTGTAGACTACTTCTATTGTATTTTCATGTCATCCTGATCTATTCTACTCCCACTAGTATCATAGTACCACATGCCAAAAATGTACATGACCTTTTGCCTGGGAACTTGTTGACTCTCTAAACTTACTTAATAAATTAGGTGAGAGGTCAATTTGAAAATGAAATAAATGTTTCAGAGATTTCAGATTTTTCTTTATTTTATGTTAAAATAAAAAAAATTAAAAAACACTTCAAAGTCACAGTAAAGTACGAAACAGTGCTGTCAGTGGGAGGATGCTCTTCATCTTAGCATTTTACAACACTAGATAAAGTAGGAGAAAATAGTCCAGGTTAAAGACACTAACGTCCATATAAGTGCTTAGTGTTTCAGCAGAAAATGTATTTGTTCATACATTTTCATGAGCATCTTTCTGTATAGTTAATCATCCATATAGATGTGAAAAAGTGACATTTAAAAGCACTTTACATCAGTGTGCAGCTTAAATAAAATACTGGGAGTAGCATTACCATTTGTGATGGAGGTGTTGCCATCGTAGTAAGTAATTATTTTTGTATGTTGAGTTTCTTTTAAGTGATAGATGTGAACGGAAATGTGAAAGAGGGTAATTATCCACGTGTGTGACTGTGAGTAGGTGTGTTTTCATGAGGATGAAATATTAAAAGTTCACTATGTATTTTTTCTGAAGGAGGGTCTGCCATCTTTTTCTCTTCATGATGTCAGTGCTTTGCTCCACAGAATGTCATGTAGCTTTTCTATCTTCACAGAGACGGCATCTGATGCCAAAAGGCCAGGTTAAAGATTAGATTTGTGGAGAGCAGACTCCGCTCACAGTAAGAATGCATGTTTTTCCATGTATTCTTTAGGCAATAGGCCTAGTGTAATGAATAAATGCATGATAGATAAGTTTAATGCGACATAGTGGATAATTTCAGGCAATAACATATCCATGGAGTGAATCACCATCAAAAAAGTGCACCTTTAAGTTGGTGGGAGTTTAAGTGACAAGAAACAAGGAGGACAGAAAAGACAAAAAAAAAAAACCAAAAAAACAGGAATGAACATGAACAAGGAGAGTATATACTGTACATAGAATTGTGTATCAGCACTGTCACTATAGGGCAGAAAAAGTGGTCTGTACAAATGAATCATATCATTAACATACTCATTAAAACAGGATGACCTTTTCCATAATGTCCTGCAAGCATTTGGAGCTGAGAACGAGCACCCTCTTAACTGAGTCTCTAACACCAGCTGCACTGTGGACATTGTTATCACAATTGTTAATTTCTCAAAATTTGTATTATTTTTCTGGTTATTCTAATTTGTGTCATGTGTTGAGTTATGTTAACCTTCATGTCCCATACCTAATTACTGCCTCATTCATAGTGATTTTATTACAATAATAATCCATCTTTTCCAGCTTATTTTTGGGCCAGTGCAAAATTTGAAAATATTAAAAACCAAGAAAAAAAGTACAGTGATTGGTGCAGAGGTAGAGAAGTTTTCAGTGCATTTGCTTATTTGAACAGCCAGTATCAGCGGGTGTCAGGAACAACTGTTGCTCAGCTGAAAACTCCTCACACTGTTGGTGGATGTGTCAGGTGAGAAACCCAGTGGTAAATAATAAATATGATTGAAAGTAAACTTGAGCACTGTGCAAAGTTCAGACTCACTGCTGCTGCACACCCTAGGGGCTGATGGGAGGAGATGCGGAAAGTCTCTTTTACTTCACTTTTGTCAAAATAAACCTATGGCCGTTTCCAGGCTCCTCACCCTGTTGTTGATGTTTTCTGCCATCTAGGGACATGGAGGGAACTGCTGCCTCTGTATTTGCCAATGTCCCATGGCCCTAGGGAGGAAACTTTCACTGAACACAACTACAAAAAGGCATTCCTGGAGCTACACTGAGTTGGTTGAGTATATGACTGTCCAAAAAAAAAAAAACTGTGGCGGCAGAAACAACAACTGTGGCTATAAGATATAATTCCTTATGACCATATACAATTATGAAAACACTTCATTCATGTAACTCTAGTTGTTAGTGTATTGTACTGTACATGTGTCACTTTAAAAGAAATAACATTACATTGTACACCACTTTTATACTGTATTTACAATTTTGCTTTATTTTGCTTTCTTAAGGGTGCTGTACCTGATTTGTACCTGATTCTGTCTTAAAAATGTGGAAAAAAAAAGAAGAAGTAGTTCATTTTAAACGGTTTACAATTGTCCGAAGTAATTTCTCACTTACCTCATACTAGTGTTGTAGTCAAGACCGCACTAATTGAGAACAAGACCCGTCCGAGACCACAGGGTTCAAGGGACAGAGACAGGGAGACAAGACTAAGACTTTTAAAGGCCGAGACAAGACCAAGACATTTGAGGGTCGAGATCGAGACAGAAGCGAGACCACAGCCATTGAGACCAAATTGAGGCCATCTTTGTAATTTTTCCATTTATTTGTCATTGTGACATATATATCATAGATATCATCTGATTAATGCTGATTTAGGCTTCAACACATGCAACAACACTTATTTCATCGATCATAACTGGAGTTACATTATCTTACTGGATATGCAGTGATATTTTCCAGCCTCTGCACATTCACCAAATACAATGGATTTGTGCACTATTATTAGGCGGGACAGGCGGTCACGGACATACCGTCGCACAGGCTGAGTGCAGTGGTGTGCTATGCAGTGTCCACTGGCTCCAAACAAAACCACAAGTTTACTGCTGACAGCAGTGGCCGTAATGAAATCGCACTCGTCAAGTGCCAGACCTCGAGCCCATGACAAGACCGAGTCCAAGCACCATCGAGACCAAGACCAAATCAAAGCACCATCGAAATCAAGACCGAGTCCAAGCATCATTGAGACCAAGACTGAATCCAAGCACCATCGAGACCAAGACCCAAATCAAAGCACCATCGAAATCAAGACCGAGACCAAATGCACTGAGTCCGAGACAAGACCAAGACTGAGTCCAAGCACCATCAAGACCAAGTCCAAATGCGCTTGAATCCGAGAGACCAGGGTAATAAAGAGACTAAGGCCAATCTTGTGAACTACGACTACCTCATACATTACAATCATCCTAGTGATTGTTATCACTGTGATGAGTTTATAAGTGCTTTTTTTACCAGTGCAGTTTTGACGTGATGATTAATCTAAGAACTAGCATGCTAATGTGCACTTCTGGATTATAGATAATGGAGTAAAAGTATAGTAGTATAGTAATATAGTAAAATGCTTTCAAATTATATACAAACAGTACATAGCTGACAAATTTTGACTTCAAGAGTTGCTTATACAATATGTATATCTTGAGCAAGGCCAATTTTGCTCAAATAAATGGGAAAAATTGGATGCAGGGCCTTTAATTTGTTAACCAAGAATGCCAAACTTTAGAAAAAGCTGGGCAGTATCCAGGCTTGTCTGTGTGATGAGAGTTTGTACTGCCTTAAGTCCTGCTATCTATGGACTTTTGTGTTTCAGCCAAGAAATAAAAATACCAACAAACTGTCTATAGCAGGCTACACTGTTCACACTGAGACCTCAATAAATGTTACAAACCATATATCTGAGACTAGAACATACGGGCTATTACATATACAGTGATATACTATATACATCCTGAAGTGTGTCATAGAAAAAGAAGTATGAATAAAATATGATATGAATAAAAAATACATGGGATGAGAATGGTAGAGGTATAGTAATTATACTGAAGAAACCTGCTGTCGTAATGCAGACTGGTAGACCAAATGATGCGGTACCCGGGGAAGGTTTAACAATGTTTATTTACAGTTTGTGAATAATAGACAACAAAGGGAGCTGAAGTGGTGGGGAGCTGGTGGTGCGGTGCGCTGCGTGGTGTGGGCAGGCCGGGACGGAGAGTTGAGTGTGAAGCCAAGGTCCGGGGACTAGGAGTGCAGGCGCAGGAGCAGGGCGAGGAACAGGGCGAGGAACAGGGCGAGGAACAGGGCGAGGAACAGGGCGAGGAGCAGGGCGAGGAACAGGGCGAGGAGCAGGACGAGGAGCAGGACGAGGAAAGCCAGGACGAAGAGCCGAGCGCAGGGTGAAGTCCGGAGACGAGGTGGCCAGAGTAACGAGATGCACTGTACCAGAGAGAGCAGGAGCTGAGTCGGAGCGGAGCCAGGAGCGCAGGTGCGGAGAATTCCAGGGAGCAGGGTCTGGCAACAGCAAAACTGGAGTTAGCAAAAAACGTAGTGAGCAAAAAGTACAACAAGTAAGGAGCTAGGTAGTCACGTTGGTACATGGACGGTCTCGCCTCGCGTGTCTGTCTCTGGGTCTTCATATACAGCCGCAGGTGGAGTTGATTTCCCTCATGGGCTGCAGGTGCGCACGGGAGGAGCCGGAAACTCCGCCCAGCTCCAGAGTCAGGCAGGTGAGGTAGGGGGAGAAGGAAAACATAGGAGACAAAACACAACCACAGGAGACAAAACAAGGCACAGGGACACGTGGACCATGACACCTGCTTGTCTTGAAAAAACATGAAAGGAGCAGATATATTCAAAGATTACATAACGGTTGTGGTTGTCTCCCACCACCTGTAGGCCTCTTTGGCGCAGTAATCATTACAGACATAAAACCGCTCAAACTGCCAAAAGTCTAAATGTACCTGTAACAGATCTGTGAGCATGGCCTTAAATTGTTAGCACATCGCATCCTTGCTCAACTCCAGTTTCAGTTGATTCTTTATCGTTTAAGTGTCCAGTTGAGTGGATAAGGCTGAAAGTGAAGATTTCCACAAGTCCAAAAGAGCAGCTCAAAGTGGCCGATGTTACACTAATACTAGAGAAAATGTCTTGTCAGTGTGAAGGTGTCCGCTGCTGCAGAGCTCAGTCAATATCGCCCTTGATGTTTGTACTGGAGGTGAGAACGCCTCAACCTCAGGAGAGCCACTGGGAGCAGACCCAGACGAAGAAGAGCTCTATTGATGAGGGCATTTTTATTGATGTGTGGGGAAAGGAGCACTGTGGCCTTCTGGGTAAATCTCTCAAGAAAAGAGAGGGCTTTCATATGTGTATGGATAAAAAGACCCCAAAGAGAACCTCCTATAGAAATGATAATACAAGGAATAAGTTCAGCACTTTGCAGCAAGGATTCTTCTTAGATTTGTGTGATAAATGTTTCTAGAAATATATAGTTGACAAAGTAATAAATACTAATAAATACTAAACTGATCACTGTTATGCCAAAATGTTTGTGGCTATAGGTCTGGTGTCTGATTCAATAACATCCAGTGAGTTAATAAAATGATTGTTGTTTTTAAATATAAATGTTCTAAATTTTGTGCACTACAGATATTCAAAATTTTGTATTATCACAACCACATAATGGGATCAAGAAGAACATACACAGTCAGGCTTTCATTTAGGTAAGTTAGAGATTAGCGGTCTATCTGCTGGGCTCCACTGGGGCATTAACAGGCACTTACTGTGTCCCCTGATGGTTCAGATCGGCCTGACATGTCCTCAGAAAGTCTGCCTCAGCTCAAAGACTGAACATAGACAAGGTTTATTATGTCACCACTGTTGACAGCTGTCAGCACCGTGTTCATCATCACCGTCATCACTATCATCATCATCATCATCATCATCATCGTGTTCATCACCACCAACAGCATCATCATCATTCTCACAATCATCATCATTATCATTCTCACAATCATCAACAACATCAACAACATCATTATCATCATCATCATTCTCACAATTATCATCATCATAGTTGCAATCATCAACAACACTATCATTATCATTCTCACAATAATCATCATCATTCTCACAATAATCATCATCATTCTCACAATAATAATCATCATCATTCTCACAATAATCAAAATCATCATTCTCACAATCATCATCACTATCATCATTCTCATAATCATCACTGTCATAGTTACAATCATCAACAACATTATCATCATCATCATCATCATTCTCCCTAACATCCAGATCATCATTCTTACAATCATCATCATCATTCTCACAATCATCATCATCACTATCATCATTCTCACAATAACCATCATCATTATCAAAATCATCATCATCACTATCATCATTCTCACAATCATCATCATCATACTTACAATCATCATCATCATCATCATCATTCTCACCATCATCATCATCATACTTACAATCATCAACATCATCATCATCATCACTATCATCATCATCACCACATTAAAAATGACCACCCCAGTCCAAACCCTAAACACCACCACTTACAGCAAAAAACTGCACCAATGACTCCATAGTTTTACATGTGTCAGGCTCATAATAACAACACAGTAGGCGAGTCTGCAAACAATGCACATGCTAACTGTTGCCTTTTTAAATAATTAAGAATCTGTCTTTACTTGCACTATGGTATGTAGCCTCACAGCCATGATTTAATCTTGTTTATTTAAAATGTTGTATACATATGTCAAATTATATTTGGGAAAAAAACTACATTTAACAAAATTGTTTCCGCATTTGCTTATTTGTGTCAAATAAGTGGCAACATGAAAATAAATGTATAGAAAATATTTATCATCATATAACATTCTCGATTGTCCTTTAGTGGCCCCTTCTTTAATGTTTGGCAGCAGTTTTATATTATGGCAGGCCTGATCACACTGTGCACGTTCTGATTGGTTGGTTCTGTGGCAGCTGCAGCCTCAGGCACTCACGTCCCATCAGCCACTGCTCCTTTTATCATCATGCACTTACTATGGGCAAAGAAAACTGGTAATGTGATTAAAAAAAAGAAAAAAATTAACATATTTAGTTCCAATGCTCACTCGACTTTCCCTCCTTCTTCCCTGGAGAGAAAATCAAACTGGATCATTTGTCACACACTGCTGCTTACAGATTTACCCTTATAAGATTGTAATTCACCCAGTGGTGATGCAGTCTACAGTTTGTGTCATCCACAGCGAGCTGTCGATGACAGGATGAACTGAAGTCATCTTTACTGTCAGGCATCATCTCCTTAAAGAAGAAATCACTGCTGAGCACACAACTGCAGGAACTGTCACTGATAAGAGCCAATGATGTGAGCACAAGTCCTGTAAACCACTGACAGTTAAACTGCACTATTGACCAGAGGGACGGACGCAGGAAGGAAGAGCTTTTATTTCGCTCTTTATCCCTTCAGTGTGAGCACACTGTGACCCAGGACACTCCAAATGAAGTGGTGACAACAACAGGCACAATAAAGCTCCTGCAGTTACACAGGAGCCAATGCACAACACGTACTGATGCTGTCAGTATCATGTCTCAAAGAGCTCTCCTACAAGAGAAAGAATCATGAAGCATCATATAATTAAAGTTAGCCATAGTAAATAAGAGCATATTTGGTCAGATTGTGTCCAAATAAACATACGGTAAAATGCAGAATAAACTATTAGATTCTATGATAATAATACTTTAGTTCTATATAGCGTTTTTCCAGAAGCTCAAAGTCGCTTTATAACTTTGTGCATTATTCATTCACTCCACACTAAGCTACTATTATAGTCACAGCTGCCCTGGGGTATATGGATGCATTCTAATGTAATATTAAATATTGTTGTTTTATGTTTACACTTCTGCGCTACACTGTCCAGAGAATCACACCTGGACCATGGCCACAAACAATGACTTAATGAGAATAAAGTCTGTTGGTGTATAGAGAACAGGAAGTGCCCTTGGTGCTGTGCTGTCAGTGATATGTGTTTTGAGCCGGGATTAGAAACACGATGCAGCACAGTGAAACCCGACCAGTGATATGTTTCATCAGAAAATTTCCATTTAAGAATCCAGAGACATGAACCCTCTAACCTCTTTTTACGTCCCACAGAAACTCATATACCTAATTTTAAAAGAGTGAAAAGTACAAATAAAAAGCAACATTACAATTACACATTGTTTTGACATAAATAACTTAAATGATGTATGTATATATTATGAACAATTCTATCCAAAAATATTCTCAGCTGTCTCCTATTACCTTCCTCGAGATGTGCCCTTTCCCTCCAAAGAGGTGCGAATATACCAAAGAAGTTTCCAGAGGGTGTCCTAAAGGCAGAGGGGCACACACAGCCCCTCAAAAGATTCCTCTAGAGATGGCCTTTATCATCAAATTCTGTTAAAATATATGAATTAATATATACAGTTCATATTACAGAAGCAGATTTATTACTTGCTTTAGATTAAACATAGACCTGCCCTTTATTACAATCAAATATAAAACACAACAATGAGTAGGGCACATTGTTAAGTAATGATGTGGGGGACCCTTAATAATTACTTAATTATTAAAACTGGTTTACATAATGAAGTCATTTTGACTTTTAATAAGGTTTTTTTTTTATTTATTTATTTTTTTTTTTACAAAGGCAGCGCAAGTTTCTGTAGGGAATAGGGTTCATACCAAAATACATTTTACCCACAGTCTCATAGAGTGAACACAAACTGTAAAATGCTCCAGTTTAAACCCCAGTGCTGAACACCGGTTTTGGGCGTCCATCACCAACATGTTGAAGGGTAATAAATGGGCCGTCTCTTCATCTCCCGGGGACAATACTGATTATCACCATCTGTCAGCTGCAACAAAGGATTGTGGGAATGCAGGCGGAGTCACACATGCGCTGTTGTTTGTGTATTTCCAGCTTTGATAAGACTATAAATATGTCTGTGATGACACAGTACTGCTTTTGTGGAGGCGTTAAGAACTGAAGCAGAGCTTACTGAGGTGCTGCTGCTCCTGCCGCACTATGTTAATTAAGATCCTCTTGTCTTCACACATTTCAGTGTTAACAAACAAGTGGCACCAAACCACGCAGCACCTTCCTTCTGTTGTCATGATAAAAATACTACTCTATCTACATGTGGTACTGAAATTAAAATGTTTGTGTAAACATCTGACATTTCATTAAACAGTATTAAATGTGTCAATAGACAAAAAAATGAACATTAAATATGATATAATATAATAATATATGTTATATTTAAGTACAAACACACACACAAAAAACAGATAAAAAATGTGTTACTCTTTCAAATAAATGTTATACTAAACCATTATGCTATTTTTTATTACATACAGTTTTTAAAACTATATGATAAAAATATTATTTTGATACTAACTTGCTAAAAACACAGGCTTTGACACAACAAGCAATGAAAGCTAATTTATGTGTTGTGTAGTAAATAAATGAAGCAGGAGTCAGCAGGGACAGTGGCCCCTCCATACATCACTCCTGATGCTGACAGCAGTTCGTCACAAGCCTCGTCAAACCATCACTGCCTTCTGACGCAGGACGTAAATCAGCACACAGTCACCTGAGCTCATAAAGTCCCCCCCAAGCCCCATGCGTGCCTTCGCCCCCCCTCTCTGTTCCATCACAAGCTCTGGACACAGCCGCGGTACTAACCTGATCCCTCAGGGCTGCACTGAATAAAGTTCACCTCAGCAGGACGAATCGGATCACTTCTCAGCACACAGGATATTAATATTTCTGCACAGTCAGCATTTTTCTCAAATTTATCTATATAAAAACTCCAATCTTTAGACAGATTTCAATTAAAATAATCAGTATGAACTAAAGCACAGCATTTAGTCGTACTCCTTAAGTTTAGTTTTTATTTACTAACACCAATCTTGTTGTTGCATTTAGACAGATGTTCTACGATCATTTGCTCTTGTGTTTCCATAGATATCTCTTATGTATGAGAATTAGATTTCACTAACCTTATCTCTTTGTAATATATTCTTTCTTCTTCTTTCTTTTAAAATGACGCAGAGATGATAAGCCATCTGTAGTCTTGAGCCAATTATTGAAACTCAACCATGGTTTTATTTTATCAGCATTCCTTTTTTGTTTTTTTTCTGTCTAGTTATGATTTTCTTTTAAGTAAACCAAGACTTTTAAACTATTTATAAATGTTTAAACATTTTTTTCAATGAGCCACCGACAAGTCCTGGGGAAGAAACCAAGGGAGTTCTTTCTGTGAATGCTGGAATGTTAGAACTATTGACAAGAATTTAATGCTACAAGTACAGGTATTTGCTTTACAATCTGGACAAAAGGAAATGGGCTTCACTGGACGCTACCAGTGACTTCCAGTGGTAATGCTACTTTCAACTCAAATCTGAGTGCTACTGTGTCTTTTACTAAACTTTGTAAAGATCAAAATGCTAAGCCAACACAGCAAGTGATAAAAGAAAATGCTATGTCATGATCCCTTTGTGTTTGTGAGTTTCCCACCTACGTGGGAGGAGTCAAGCAACCCATACCAGCTGCAGTCTGTACGATCACGCACCTGAAATCTATCTACAATGAAGTCCTACCTATAAGCCTTGCTCTTCCTCCATTCCTTGCCACTTTGTCGGTTATTCCTCATGTGATAACTAGTTCTTGGCTCCTCGCTGAAGATTGTGATTTGCAATTTTTTCCTAGACTTTTTGTAATTTGGGGATTTTGCTCTCAGCGCTCCCTTGCGATCTTAATTTGAACTCACACCTAGTTTCCATGTGGCTCCTGCTCCTCTGGACCTCCCTGCACAGTAACTACCTGTTCCACCAGACCCCACCAGTAAAATAAACCTGTTAACTTCTAACTATGTTGGGTCCAAAACTTGCAGTTTATAACATGCTAATATCGTTACATCACCCAAAATACAGCTTAAAACAGATTTTTACCACTGTCACAGACTGATGTTAACATACAAACAGAAAATGGATTGTCATCTCGAAACATGAGCAATGAAGTTGGCAAAAGAGTGCAGGCAGACGCAATCTGCGCCAAATGTCAAGGACAGACATACAGTGCTGCTAGAGAGGTGCCATTGGTGGTGTGAGTCGCAGAGGAATCCAAACAGGCTACTATCCCAGTTTCTGTTTCTGAGATTACAAAACTCCTGCCAAAAGTTATGTCAACACACCCAGGAGATAAACAGCTGATTGTGCATGTGGGTGCAATGGACATCAGAATGGAATGGACTGAAGTCTTGAAAAGGGATTTCACTAAATTATTCAAGGAGTTTTCTAAAGTAGAGGTTAAGACATTCATCGGTGAACCTCTTCCTAACATATATAGAAGAAAAATGTACAAATTTTACCCAAATGTTTCAGCTGAACACATGTCTGTTAAATGCGCCTGCGCCCAGAGAATTGCACTACATCAAGAATACTGATCTCTTTTGGAAATGAGAGGACCTGTTCGAGGGAAATGGCCCGTACTTGAGCAGAGGTAGAATGAGAGTGCTGACGGATAACCTCCACGCTCTGAGGTGCTGGTCTGGACAGGGTCCTGTGCAGCCAGTGAGAGAAAAGAGGAATGAGAGAAGGATTCCTGCTGCAATAGCCAGAGACTGGGCCAATGTATCAACAGTACCAGCAGCATCACAACTACCACACACACCTCTGCCAGGTGTCGGAGTCGGCAGCACCACTACCTTCCCAGTAAGGGATTCATCACCAGTGCCAGCAGAGGTTTCAGATACATCATCTCCCCTGCCCACAGTCCAGCTGTGGGTTCCCTTTGCTACATCTACTCCATCTAGGGACTCTTCACTCTCCTTTTCCTCCCCACCTTCACCCATGGCCCTTCCCAACAATCTAGAAAGCCTCATCAGATCAGGAATTAAGATAGCATGATCAAGAGTTCTGGCATCAACTATGCTGAACTCTTTCCCTGTATAAAACTCTGGCTGTTTCACCACCAAAGGCACTCTTAGCTTTCCCCTCTCATTTTTCTCCCAAACTCGCTCCCCCCTGCCTTTCCCTAGAGCTGTTATCACCAAGAGCTAGGACACAGAGCCTCTGCAGCCTCAGGACATACGCTCATGATAAACGTAATATCAGGCTGAGGCTCTGTGATGGAGCTACTGTATATCTGCAACTTCACCACCTAGACTGGTTAACAGAAGGGCAGCCTGACAGTCCAATCAGAAAAATTTAGGTCACATCCCCTGTAAGAAGAACATTCCAGAGGTGTGTGCGCAGTTTTAGAGATAATTTAGTTCTCACACAGGTTGTCATTTTGTGGTGTTTTCATCTTTTGTGTATGTTTCCTCTAAATGGAGCTAAAACAATCATACTCTATGGTCTACTTAGTCATATACAAACCTCCCCAGCACTGTCAAGTTTTATTGATGATTTTGCTGAGATGCTTTCAGTTGTATGCACAGACTTTGATGGTTTAGTCATTACAGGTGATTTTAATGTACATGTGGATAATGTCTTTGACAGAAACGCTAAAGAGCACAGTGCTGTGTTTGAAACCTTTGGTCTGACTCAACATGTCAGAGAGCCCGCCCACAACAGAGGACACACTGTGGACGTGCTCATTACAAAAAAAGTTAATATTTCAAATGTCAATATGGTGGATGTTGCTCTGTCTGATCATTTCTGTGTCTTCTGTGACCTGTCTGTTATTCCCAAACCGGCTGGTCCTACTGTTGTTTGAAGGAGACACATAAATGATAAAACAGGTGCACTGTTCATGGAAATGTTACATTTTGAAAATGCCTCATATCCTGATGTTGATGATTAGATGAACTCACAATGCAAATAACTGCAGCCTGCAGCGACCGAGACACTTAGAGCTGACTCACTTTGCATCTGTAACTGACAAAACTGTTTTAGAGATTGTCACCAGTCTCGCTCTCTCGCTAAAATCTTCAAATCAGTCTAGATATCTAGAGGCAATAATGGTCGCAGACTTGAACTTTAAACAGCCACATCAAATCAATAACATCTGCACCTTTTTACCATCCAAAAAACATTGCAAAAATCAAAGGTGTACTGTCAAAACTAGACTTGGGGAGACTTATCCATGCATGTCCCTAGTAGGTTAAACTCCAAACAAGCAGTAAGCTGCAGTACATCCAGAACGCTGCTACTTGGGTCCTGACCAATGTTCCCTCTAATTTTTTATGTATCTGAGCAAACACACAAACTCCCTGAGCGCTCTCTTGACCACTGTGAGCACCATCAGACGTGCATACTGTGAACATGCGAGCATTACATCCAAACAACTTACAAGATCTATTAAAAGAATCAAATTACAACAGTAATTACTGTCAAATTACTTTTAATACGAGATTTTGTATAATTACAATGAAATAGACAACGATCTTGTCCATAACTAGTATTACTACTAGTACTAGTACAGTATTAGAAGCATATTTAGTTTAACTGTGACAAAATATGAACTGCCAACTGAACCAAGTCAACAATAAACTCAAATGAAGCTATTTTGAAAACATGCTTAGATTTTTTTTTTTATATGAAGATCCTGCTATGCACTGGGTAAGAGAGTCTCACTATAGTCTAGGAGAGTCTAACTGTGGTCTGGGAGAATCCTACTGTTCTTCTGGGAGAGTCCTACTGTGGTCTAAATGAGAGAAATCCTGCTGCTGTGGTCTGAAAGAGTCCTGCTCCTGTAACTCTGTCTGCAAAATATACAATTTGACAGTTTTTATTAGCATTTGTACTGCTCAAACAAGAAACAATATTTAATGACCAGTATTTAATTGCTCTGGAGGAATTGAGACATGCACATCTTTAAAAGAAAGTTTTGTTCACATTATATAATCTTCACATTCTGCACAATGGCATGTGCTGTAGCACGTGATACACTGAAAATTACATCAACTTTGTAAAATATATGATTATAGTTTTAATTAGCATTTCTGCTACTCAAAGTAAAAGCATTTAATGGTTATTATCCTTAATAAATTAAAATTAATAATAGCTCAACACTAGAATAATCACAAACTGAGAATTTAAATGTCACCTTATTTTTCCCTTCTGTCCTTCTCACTTCTGCAATAGTTGTTCGCCTTATCCAAGTTGATGAACCGCATTTCTTTTTTATTCTGCCACTGCCCGTTCGCTTCGACATTATTCTGAAGGGAGCAGCGCCTTGCCTCATTCGTGCTGTGTATTCGTCCTGTCGTCGCCGATAGACTCGCGGTTGTGGACTTTCCATTATCGTAACTCCGCAACCAACTGCGCTTCGTGTAAATTCAAACGGCGTCTCAAAGCAGAGGCATGAGGCTCTTTAGATATTTTACTGTCATAACAATAATCTGCCCTCGAAGATGACGAATAAGAGCGAAGGAGCCGCGGGGATTTTCCTAGTCTCTTATTCAATGCGTCAAAGAAAAAACACGGATGGACATGTAAAATAGAGGTAGTTGTGAGAAAATATGCAGTATACTGCATATTTATCTGATACTTAAACATGATTTTTATGGATAAAAAATAATAAAAGTCTAGGTGAGTTGTACTTGTCTATAGTGAGCTCAGTCCTTCACTTGAGTCATTTTGCAACATAAACACAGGTGGCCAACAGTATCAATGACGTTAGTGAGCTACGTGAATCCGTACGTGAATCATCATTGTCTGACCACCAGTAACCCGTCACTCTCTGTCAATGCGGAAAATGGTACAAAATAAATGATTCGTTTATTTTATTAAGGATTGATTTTATTTTTTGTGCGCAGCGCAGATTTTCTGTGCGCGGAGACAGTGGAAGTAGTGCGCAATTGCGCACGCGCGCAGCTTAGAGGGAACAGTGGTCCTGACTAGAACCAGAAAGTACAAGCACACACAGTAAGTTCAGGTCTCTGCACTGGCTTCCTGTGGCTGAGGGAATAGACTTCAAATCTAACATTAGACTTTAATCTCTGACATGTTAGTGCCAACCATTTGGCATTCTGAGGACCTCAGGGACTGGCCTCCTGCTGGTGCCCAGAGTCAGGACTAAACATGGGGAATCAGTGTTTCAGTTTTATGCAGCTAAAATCTGTAACAGTCTTCCTGAGGATGTGAGACAGACCTCTACTTTAACTGTTTAAATCCAGGCTCAAAACTGTTTTGTTTAGCAGTGGATACGACTGAAAGGTTTTTATTCTTCACTCTTCTCCTTTAATGTTAATTTTATGGTGATTATTTATTTTTTGATTTGTTTGTAATGTGATTATAATGTCTTTCTTATTCTGTAAGCACTTTTGAAGTAGTTTGTGTACAAATTGTGTCATACAAATAAAGTTGCCTTGCCATGCCTTGCCTTCAGGCTGCTCATCATTTACAGTTAGACCAAAGACTAATTCAAATTAGGTTTAGTCCACTGGAGACATCACCATGGTAACAGGTGGTTTTCTGCACATATGTTAGTGCAGTCCCTAAACTCATATGTGTACGGGTCTATCTGATCCAACTCTGTGTGTCTTGTACGCATTGATAACGCCAGCTCAATCAATACTTTACACAGAGTCATGTGCAAGGCTGTCTAAATTTCTCTCAGGCGTTTTGGGTGCTTTTGAATCACTTTGCAATAGTAATTTACATTTTAAAATAGCATAAGTAATGTATTAAAACTTGTTCTGTCAATGTAGGCTTCTATATTATGTGTGACTATAAAGCTTGTTGAAAAGGCTAGCAGCATGGCGATTACTAATATGATTCCAACAGGTGCATCACAATGAAGGCAGTATACTGAAATAATCAGCCTGATGATGATGTAGAATGCTAGAGCTCACCTTGGTTTCATGCAGACATTTTCACATGGATGAGCATGTTAAAAAGTCTGCTCTTTTGTCTGAACACATGTGTAAACTAAAGAACTCCTGGGTGTTTTATTAGAGCAAACAACTTCGTAACAGTGCTTAAATGTATAAAAGATGGGAGGTTTGCTGTCTTTCTGTCTATGATACAGAGCCCAGCAATAGCTCCAGGTGAAGAAATAAATAAAGAGCATCTAGGAAAACTATCCCGTGACCCAGAGAAATTACCCCGTATCTTGTGATCCTGGGCAAGTATATTGCATTAAATGAATGAAGAGGTAGACAGGGAAGAAGAGCGCATCGTAACTGCGCCTCTGCTACATTCCATGCAGTAGAGGTGGTGGGTTCTGGGTGCACAATTCAATTGACTCAATGCACGCTTTCCTTGAGTTCACAAACTGTCTTTCTGTCCTGGTATGGGCTCTGGTGCTGAGTGCGGGTTGGTCAGCTATTTGTCCACAGGAGGACCATGCTGTGTGTAAAGCTCTGTGTGCTGCTCACAAGGCTGTGATAAGAACGCAATGGAGGTGCCAGGTTAACAAGTGCGTAACAGCCGTTCATCTTGAAGTGCCTGTACAAGGAGAAACGGCTCTGTGTGCAGCTGCCAATAGAGTGGCATCAGACACTGTGCGTAAAGCTTCTCACACTCCACCATGTGCTCTATCTTTGTGATCTCCTCGCGCATGCTCACAGGGCTGTGATGAGAGTGCAGTGGAGGTGCCAGGTTCAGGAGTGCATAAAAGCCGTCATCTTTAAGCGCATGCACAAATAACTTTCTGTGCGCTCTACAATGTTCTATGCCACACCTCAACCTGCGCTGCCATTCAGTGATGACACAATCTTTGCATTTTTATGTTAGTCACCAGTATTCATTGCTTATTTTAGTCTACACTACATTCCAAATTATTATGCAAATTATATTTTTTTCTGATTTTGCCAAATTGTCAATATAAACGACAGTCATCATAATCATCATCAACCTTTAGAGTAAAATTTGAATGTTACTGAACAAACCTCTCAATCATAACAGTATTTTTTCAAAAAATTAAAACTTAAAATGCACTGTTCAAAATTATTAGGCACAACAGAGTTTCAAACATGTTATTTTTGTAAAGAACTGAAAATGGTCATTTGTTTATTTTTCAATTAGAAGCATTAGTACATTTCTGAAATCAAAAGCTATTACAATCAAAACATCTTCACAGATCAAGTTAAATTTTAACATAGGACCCCATATTTGAAAGGAGCTTCACAATTCTTACATCCATTGAACTTGTGAATTTGTGAAGAATTTCTGCTTGAATTTCCTTACAGGATAGGCTCCAAGAGCTGCTGTTTGGATGTGAACTGCCTCCCACCCTCATAAATCTTTCACTTGAGGATGCTCCAAAGATTCTCAATAGGGTTGAGGTCAGATCAGCTGCCCATAGCAGCTAATGATGCAGAGGTACTCCATGAAAATGATTTTGCTACGGAAAGCACGGTTCTTGTTTTTGTACCATGGACGAATGTGGTCAGTCAGAAACTCCATATACTTTACAGAAGACATTTTCACACCTTCAGGGACTCTAAAGTGGCCAACCAGCTCTCTCCCCATGATTCTGACCCAAAATATGACTCTGCCACTTTCTTGCTGACGTCGGAGCCTTGTTGGACATGATGGCCGTCCACCATCCACCACTCCATCTATCTGGACCATCCAGGGTTGCATGGCACTCGTCAGTGAACAAGACTGCTTGAAAATTAGTCATCATGCATTTCTGGGCCCACTGGAGCCATTTCTGCTTGTGAGCAGAAAAGGGTGGCTGAATAGAAGGTTTATGCATAATTGCAAGCCTCTGGAGGATCCTACACCTTGATGTTCACTGGACTCCAGAAGCACCAGCAGCTTTCAAATACCTGTTTGCTTCTTTGTAATGGCATCTCTTAATCTGATGTACTTGTCTGGCAGAAACCTTCCTCATTGTGCCTTTATCTGCACGAATCCATGTGTGCTCTGAAGCTACAAATCTCTTAGTAGTACAATGATCACACTTAAGTTTTCATGAAATATCTAAGGTTTTCATACCTTGTCCAAGGTATTCAACTATTTCACGCTTTTTTTGGCACTAGAGAGCTCCTTTTTCTTTCCATATTGCGTGAAAATGCTTAAGAATGTCTATTCTTCTTAAGTAGTTTTTCCTTTAATTGGACTTACCTAACAAAATAATTGGCACATGTGTCTGAGATTGATTTCACTGACCCAAGAACCGTGAGGCACAATACCATCCAAACACACAAAAAATATACTTTTATGACACTTAAACACAACTGGCATAACAATTGGAACACGGTGTATTTAGGCTTCATGTCAAAAGCCACATCCATTTCATGCTTTGTCTCCTCACTGTAAAGAAGGGCAATATTTCTCCCTTAAGTTCCAATGTCCTATAAAGTGTCCAAAAGTTCACTCACGGTTCTATGTATGATACGATCTCTGTGCACAAAGTGCTCCAACGATGACATGATGCAAACTATCCTGTGGTTCAACACATGCATGGCTGTAAAATGTCTAGAGTCAGTATCCAGCCTAAATAGTGGAGTTTACTTTCCTCTTCGGCCTGAATGCAGCAGCAGCAATGTTCCAATCCTGCTCCACAGTTATACATAGACCTATTCTACGATCTATGACTAGCATGGATGGCATATGAAAACAAGATGTACAAGACGTGCAAGGCCAGAGTTGTTCACGGTTTAATATATATTTTTATAGGTCTACATACAACAGAAAATGCGAGTTCAGGGCGTCCTGACAGTTGATGCCTAAGTATAAACAGTTTATTAAATGCCCGACGAGAGAGCAAAAGACACTGGATCATTGTTACTCTACAGCGAGTGGAGCCTACAGAGCCGTGCCCCGCGCTGCTCTGGGATTCTCTGACCACGACATGGTTCACCTCATCCCTGCGTACAAACAACGGCTGAAGCTCTCCAAACCTGCTGTGAGGACTTCTAAGAAGTGGACTAGTGAGCCTGTGGAGGAATTTCGCACGTGTTTGGACTTTACAGACTGGGACGTGTTCAAGGCTGCCACAGACAGTTTGGATGAGTACACAGACACTGTGACGTCATACATACAGTTCTGTGAGGACAGTATTATCCCATCACGTACCAGGATGACTTTTAACAACGATAAACCCTGGTTCGCTCCCAGACTGAAGCATTTAAGGAGGGAAAAGGAGAGGGCGTACAAGGCAGAAGATTGTGAGGGCTACAGGCGTTGTAAGTATGCTTTTAGCAAAGAGGTGGAAAAGGCTAAAGCGAAGTACAATACACGTCTGAGGCAGCATTTCTCCACCAATGACTCTGCTTCTATCTGGAGGGGGCTTAGGCAAATCACCAACTACAAGCCCAAAGCCCCTCCTGCTGCGGACAATAAACAACTTGCAGAACAGCTAAACGGCTTTTATGCGAGGTTTGACGTCCCACACCCCTCCCCCTCCTCCCTCACCACCATGGACATCACAGCCGAACCCACCTCGGACCCCTCCTCCTCCCCACTGCCCTCACAGTTTCGGAGCGGGACGTGACAAAGCTTTTCAGGAAGCAAAATCCCCGCAAAGCCCCGGGCCCGGACGGTGTCTCTCCTTCCACCCTTAGACACTGTGCTGAGGAGCTGGCTCCTGTCTTCACGGACATCTTTAACACCTTCCTGGAGTCATGTCATGTCCCAACCTGCTTCAAGATGTCCACCATCGTCCCCGTCCCCAAGAAGCCCAGGATCACTGGACTTAATGACTATAGACCTGTGGCGCTGACGCCTGTAGTCATGAAGTCATTTGAGTGCCTGGGCCTGCACCACCTCAAGTCCCTCACCTCCCCCCTCCTGGACCCTCTGCAGTTGGCCTACAGAGCCAATCGGTCTGTGGACAACGCCATTAACCTGGCCCTTCACTTCATCCTCCAGCATCTGGACTCCCCGGGAACCTACGCCAGGATCCTGTTTGTGGACTTTAGCTCTGCGTTCAACACGATCCTCCTTGCTCTGCTCCAGGACAAGCTCGCTCAGTTCAGCGTGCCTGACTCCACCTGCAGGTGGATCACTGACTTCCTGACAGACCGGGCAGCGCGTGCGGCTGGGGAAGAATGTCTCAGACACTCGGACAATCAGCACAGGATCTCCACAGGGCTGTGTACTTTCCCCCCTGCTCTTCTCCCTGTACACCAACTGCTGCACCTCCAGCCACGACTCCGTCAAACTGGTCAAGTTTGCGGATGACACCACCCTTATTGGGCTCATCTCGGACGGGGATGAGTCTGTCTACAGGAGGGCGGTGGATCGGCTGGTGTCCTGGTGCAGCAGCAACAACCTGGAGCTCAACGCCCAGAAGACAGGGGAGATGATTGTGGACTTCAGGCAAGTCACAGCCCCCCTGCCCCCCCTCGCCTTGACCGACTCCCCCATCACCACCGTGGACTCTTTCCGCTTCCTGGGCACCTGCATCACCCAGGACCTCAAGTGGGAGCCAGGAGGATACGGTCCATCAGGACCAGAACCTCTCGTCACAAGAACAGTTTTTCTTCCCCTCTGCTGTTTCTCTCATGAACACTTCATAAACCTGCACTAAACTGAACACTTTATAACACTGGTCACCCATGTTGCACTGTTGTTGTTTTAATGCTGCTATTGCATAGATTTTTTTTCTACCTCCTGCATGCCCTTATTTGTATTTATTCAGTGTGATTTTTTGGTGTGTGTGTTCTACTTCTTCTTCTTGTCACACTTTTTATCACCAAAGTAAGTTCCTAGTCTGTGAGCTCTGCTCACGGACAATGGCAATAAAACTTCTTCTGATTCTGATTCTGATTGATGAGTAATGAGTAATATTGTATCTTAAATGTACCACATCACCATAATTTGTAGAAAACAGCCTGTTTTTTTTATATTTTCGGGGGAGACTGGGGGGGGGTAGGAAAGTAAAGTCGGTGCCATTAAGATGGCTACTATTAGGAATGATTTTTTGATATAACATGGTCAAAATCATATTCTGAACTTATGTTGTCTGTGTGTTCTACGTGGCATGTGTACTCTGAACTTAAGATTAGCTAATACCTGTTTGTTGCAGTGAACATGTGCAGTTGCAGCAGCTCCTAGCTAACTCAGCTACGTGTTTTCCATACGCTAAACGCAGATAAGAGGTCTATATAAGAGTCATTGTAGAGATGTAAGACCAGGAGACCAGGAGAAAGGAGACGGAAACTTGACTTCCATGATGCCTGAATAAACGACAATGATGATGAAACTGCCTGAGCCTTCCAGTTCTTGTTTTTGCCAGTCATTTTCTCGAAGCTCACAGTTTGATGCCGAAACCCGGGACTGTGGGAAACAACAAGAAACCCGGGAATCACTTCTTCTGTAAAGGGGAGAAATGAGAAGCCCGGGATCAACATGAGGCTTCTTGAGACACCTGAGAAACCGAACAGGGACAACTTGAGACTTCTTGAGAATCCTGACGGCAAAAGCAAACCATCGATGTGGTCTGGCCTCCATGACCAGGAAAGGCAAAAGGTCAACTCTCTCCTCCACAACGTCTGAAGACAACAGGGCAAGATGCTACGACAAGAGGGTACGACAGAAGCCTTTTTAATAGAAATTCTGCAATTGACCACACTAAATTGAAGAGTTCGACGACGTTGTGTAAGCTTGATTATGATGATTGGGGACAATCCAAGGTGTCGCGTTTGTCATGCAGAGAGACACTAGAGGACACTGTCCAATGGCATCTCAAGGACAAAGACAAGAGTTCAACTTTCTCCACACTACATGTGACCGACACAGAGACACAATCGACAACAGCCGACGGTGATGCCACAGCAGACATTTGTTCTGATGACCCCTGCCCCAGATGCAAACTTTTGAAGTGTTTATGTGAAGTGTTTATGAGACTCAGTGAGGAGTCATGATCTATGGAAAAGTAATGTGTTTTATGATGTTTTTTTGTTGTTTATTGTGATAAAATGTGGGTATTTTATCAAAGGGGCATATTAGGAATGATTTTTTGATATAACATGGTCAAAATCATATTCTGAACTTATGTTTGTCTGTGTGTTCTACGTGGCATGTGTACTCTGAACTTAAGATTAGCTAATACCTGTTTGTTGCAGTGAACATGTGCAGTTGCAGCAGCTCCTAGCTAACTCAGCAAGTGACCTTTGTACGTGTTTTCCATACGCTAAACGCAGATAAGAGGTCTATATAAGAGTCATTGTAGAGATGTAAGACCAGGAGACCAGGAGAAAGGAGACGGAAACTTGACTTCCATGATGCCTGAATAAACGACAATGATGATGAAACTGCCTGAGCCTTCCAGTTCTTGTTTTTGCCAGTCATTTTCTCGAAGCTCACACTACCCACTATGTCTAGGCTTTTGCGGCCAGGCATGTTTTGAACCATGGGATAGTTTGCATTTGTACAGCAGAATGATCACGTCATTATTGGAATGCTGTGTGAACTGAGCCTGGTCTGTTTCATATCAGAACTGTGACTGCACTTTTGGGCACTCAATGGGAAGTCAGGACTTGAGGGGGAAAATACTGCACTTTTCTTCAGTGAAGAGACAAAGCTTGAAAGGAAGAGACAAAGCTTGAAAGGAAGAGACAAAGCTTGAAAGGAATATGAGGTGAGTATTATATATAATAAAATGGGTTTGTTGTGCTGTTGTGGCACTGTAGAGCTTGTGTGGATTTATCAGTGAAGTTATTGTAGGTGTTTTGAACACAGATGTGTAATGTACTAAGCACTTGTGAGCAGATACCAGCTGTGTGCCATTACACTCATCGTCCCCTACCCACATAAGTATTTCAAATTACTCTTATTGTTGTCTGGTCAGTCCTGTGGTTAGTTATAAACGATAAAACCAGCGCTGTCCCTTGGAATTGGTAATAGGCAGTGTTGCAACTTCAGAAACACATTTTTGTTTAGTAGAAGGAAATCTCTCTTTATCACTTTTTATGGCATGTATGCAGCATAAATGAGTCCTTGAATGCATGAAAATGAATAATTTTTCACTGCTCATCGAAGCCACTTCTTCAGTTCTAAATGAATATCAAACACTAGGATAAAAAAGGCAATGTTTTTTAATCAAGCAAAGGAAATATCAGTTTATAAAAATATCTGGGTTCGTGCAGCGAACCCAGAGGATAAGTGTATCCAGGGAAGTCTCTGAAGGTGGGGCACTGAATGTCCCAGAGTACATATGGTCCAGGGAAAGCAGATTGCAGAAACAAAGATCTGCGAAAGCAGAGATTCACGGAAGCAGAGATCCAACTCCTCTCCTACAAGGAAAATGGCAGCACACACCTGCCCCACCCCTGCTCACTCGCCATTGATGTGCGCACATAGGACACTATTGGCTGTGCTGTTTGCAGAGTGGAAAGCAGGTTGAGATGTGGCATAGAAAGTTTTACAGAGCACAGAAAGTTATTCCTGTATGCACATAAAGACTTATACATGCTTCTTAACCTCATCACAGCTCTCAGCACAGGTCTATGAAAACTTGTGGGAAGATCACATAAATAAGCATGTGGTGGAGCATGGGGAGGTTACAGACAGTCTGAAGTTCATGGAGCCACTTCTCCTCATGCGTACACTTAAAGATGAACGGCTTTTACATACTGTTAACCTGGCACCTCCATTGCATTCTCATCACAACCACATGAGCACACCTGGGGAGGTCTGGTGGTGGAGCATATAGAGCTTTACACACAGAGCACTCCCCCTCTGGACAAACAGCCAACCGACCTGCATTTAGTACTGGAGCCCATACCGGGACATAAAGACAGACTGTGAACAGAACAAGGAAAGCGTGCATTGAGTCAATTGAATTGTGTGTCCAGTGGCCCACCACCTCTACTGCATGGAATGCAGCAGAGGTGCGGTTATGATGCTCTCTCTTTCTCTGTCTTCCTCTTCATTCATTCAATGCGTGAAAGTTCCACAAGATCACAAGATACTTTTTTGGGATCACATGAAAATTTATTGGAATCATGGGATTTTTTTTAGTATTACAGGATAGTTTCTTAGGATTCTCTTTATTAATTCTTCGCCCTTCTCTATAGACCCTTCTCTCTGCAGGCGCCTCCTACTTCCTGCCGTTTCTAAGATGTTTCCTGCAACTGGTGCGTGCAGAATAAAAACTCATTAACTGATGCCTGCTGATATTTTGTAATTAGCTTAAAGACAACCAAAGGCAGAACCAAAAAGCAGTTTGGGTCTTCAGAATCCCTGGGAAACCTCTCAATAATTATTCACATGCAGAGTTTATATTGCATTTCTACAGCACTTTGGGCAGCAGTGCTTGTTTTTAAATGTGCTTTATAAATAAATTTGACTTGGCTTGACTTTAGTATGAAAAAAAAACAACAACAGCCTTCTAAAAGATATTACATCCAACATTATAAACTCAAGTCCTTAATAGCCTATTTCACATTGCTGTTATTTAAAGTTTTTGCTAATTGTGGTTCTCAAAACTTACCTAACTTGGGTAGTCTAACATTCTAGAAGAACAGTTTTCATGAAAGAAAAAGGCCAAGTGAGGTCAACCAAAGAATGTACTATGGGTGAAGTGAGTTTTAATAATTCACACAAGATCAGGTTTTGACCAGTCACTAATGCATTATAAAGACTTGTAATTTTCTTTAATATATTTTGGTTCATGTTTTTATTCATGATATTTTTGAATTTGTTGAATATTTACATTCACGCAGCTGCCAAGAAATATTAAATCATTTTTGAAGTACAACCTTCACCCTCTACATCCCCTCCCCCTGCTTTCATGCCCGAGTCCTATATTTTTGAGCACCTTCACACAGTCGCTTTTCTTGGAGCGTGCTAAAAATAGCAGGAGGGGAATAAAGAGAGAATGAATGGGGGAGGAGCATGTTTGACATAGTGTGTACAGTGTTGTATCACCACAGGCTGATGATGCATGTCGACTAGTGAGAAAGAAGTTACATGAAAGAATCAGATCTTCAAAGTACTGCATTGTTGATATAGTTAACTGCAAAAAAAAGTCCCTGGGACACGAAAATACTGAAGTACATTATATCACAATGAAATCAAAATAGCAATTTGAGTGGCCACAATTGCTGCAATTATTTGGATAACACAATGTCCTTTGCAAAGAACAAAATATAGATTGTTGTATTAATTTATCAGTTTAGTACCATACATCTAACAGACACAACAGATCACCATTAGATTTTTTTCCCCAAAAACTCTGTAGCCTTACTCGTGTATACATTTACTTCCTTTTCTTCCCTTTAGAGATTAGAGTTTCTATTATTAGTAGTATGTATAGAATAATAACATTCTTTGCACACAGTACTAAAGAAAGAGAAGTACAGTAGGCTAAGTATATGAAATCTGTTAACAGCTGGAACCCAGCAAGAGCACGTTTATGAGATCCCAACCTTCATACTTAAAATAACTTCAAGCTGCTAAGGCGACATTTAGAAATGTAACTAAATGTACTGCAGTAATTGGCCGCCATGGACACAGTGGACCTACTTTGTCTCTGCATTATTCATTGGCTTATTAGTGTTGCATCACAATCACTGCTCTGAACCAGAACTGCTCTGTTACCTCCACAGGCAAAAACACTGGTGTTTACCTCAATTATTGAAGATCAATATGAGCAAAATGGCATACAAACACAAGGAGATGCTATAGAGATTTTCAGAGGACTTCTCTCTCAGGTACTTTGGATTTGGGCCAGGCTATTGAAAGAACCAATTATAACAAAATTATTATCTTTTTTTTTAATATAAAAATAATAATAATAATAATAATAATAATAATAATAATAATAATAATAATAATAAATAATAATAATAATAATAATAATAATAATACATTTTATTTATAGGGGGCGCCTTTCTGGGCACCCAAGGTCGCCTCACAGCAGGGACATACATCACACAACACATTAAGACAGTTAAAAGCAACAGTTAAAATATACACATTTAAAAACAAGCATATAGCATAAAAAATGACTGTGCAGTTGTGTGTTAGAGTGAATAGGCGAGTTTGAACAGGTGGATTTGAGTTTGGTTTTGAAGTGAGTGAGTGTGTTTGTGTTGCGGAGGTCAGGTGGGAGAGTGTTCCAGAGCTGGGGAGCAGAGCGGCTGAAGGCCCTGCTCCCCATGGTGACAAGACGGACTGAGGGGACAGAGAGCTGGAGAGAGGAGGAGGAGCGGAGAGAGCGAACGGGTGTGGCAATATGGAGGAGGTCAGAGAGATATGGAGGTACAAGGTTGTGGATGGCTTTGAATGTGTGGAGAAGGATTTTGTATTGAATGCGGTGTGTGATGGGGAGCCAGTGGAGCTGTTGTAGTACGGGTGTGATGTGGTTGATGGAGGGTGTGTGTGTGATGATGCGAGCTGCAGAGTTCTGAACCAGTTGACGTTTATGGAGAGTTTTTTGTGGAAGACCAAACAGAAGTGAGTTGCAAAGATGCACATAGTCAGCCAGATGTTGGAGCTGCTGGTTCCTGATGGTGAAATTTTAACAGCACACTTCACAATCAAATAATTCAAAGTTGATTCAAAGATTATTCAAAGCTCTTTTGGAAGCTTTACTGAATTCTGTTCTCTTAAACGAAAATTTAAATGCATTAATAATCTAGCACCAGCGCCACTAAGTACATTTGCTCAGAGAAAAACTGGCAACAGTCTCACTAGAAGCACCTCCAGTAATAACCGTACAATCCCACACTGAAGAAGTGTTGTACTCTAAACTGTGAAACTCACTCACAACAGAAGAGCATATCAGAGTTTAAGTTGTTCACCTAGATGCTTATTGGTTGAAGACAATGTAATGTACTAAATAATCTACATTAATAATATCTTTGATGTGCAAGATTTGGGTTTAATTTTGATGACTTAAATGCTTAACCAAAGAGCTAACTCATCGCTGGGAGAATCACCTATAATCCCTCATCCTGGCTGTGTTTTCCAAACAATCAGCATGGCAGATCTCCTGCTGTTAGCTGGATTTAGAGCAAAAACAAAGCATGTGTTTCAACTGCCATAAAGTCCCTTACCTACATAAATGTCAAATAAAGAATCTTAAAACACACAAAACTGTGTGTTTTATCCTCCTTAGTTTGACAAGAAAAATCTATTCAATAAAATTTGTCGTGAAAACCAAACAACTTTCATTTGTGAAATGTAGGTGCGCTGATTTTCTTAGTGAAATCTAACAAGCCCCCTAATAAATGATACAGAGCCTTGACTGAGTTAATCAGGCATCACAATCCATTTAAAGGGGCCGAAACTCGAACAGTAGTCTGCTGTAGCTGCTTCAGGGTCCAATCAGGAGTGAGCTGGAGCAGAGCGCAATCAATATGAGGTCCCCCTGCTTTAGTCCAGGTCTGTGTTAATATAAACGTGTTAGTGTGAATCAGGACTTACCCCATTCTGAGCAGCCACACTATCAGCTCTTTGGAACAGCATTGTACCATCCATCAGGTTTCCTCTGCCAGTCTGAAGCTGTTGAGGTTTTTAATTAATCTGTGGTTGTGGCTTAGGGGAGAGAGAGCCTTGTGAGACTGTGGGCAGTGGGTAGAAGAAGCAAAGATCAGATAATTACAAAACACTGCTCAGAGCTGAGAGGAATCAGTCACCTGAGCTGCTTCTGATCCCCAGGTAAGAGCTGTCAGACGACAAATGAGTCCAGATTTATGGTAGGCACTGGGGTAAGAAACTAGAATAGATTACAGAGAGCCTCATCTACAAATGGTAACTCTATAAAGCAAAGGAAAGACACATGACCTGAGGTTACAGCCAGAGAAGGTCTATGAGGTCCATCTATCTCAGAAGAACATTTGACAAGTCCATGGTTTTCAGAGAAGAGAAGCTCGATAAACCACTTTTTTATATGGAAAAGGTGGCAGAATGCAGACAACTCAATTAGGTGCTTGAATTACTAATCCACGGTTTTACCATGTTTGTACAAACCTTTAGCATGAGGTCTGTTAACAAATGTTTTCTCTTCTCTGTTGGTGCTATCATGGCTGTACACTGTGTCTCGCAACAGTCTTCTTGAAGTATTCTTTCTAAAGTAACTGACTGTTGTGGAGTCAACAATCATTTGTACTTGTGATGGTGAGTACAATGGAACACTTAAACTGTTAACTCAGGGAATTTGAGTTGACTGATTAGATATTTGCTTTTAATAAATCTAACGTTTTAACATCAGCTGTCAGCTTGCCACAACGTAATAGAAGAATAAAAGCATAAAGTTAAAAAGACACACAGACTTGGCTGGTTGTCCAAATCAAAAAGCATGCGAGAGTCCTGCAGAGCTGATGAAGGCCAGTGTTGACAGCAGGTGAGTACGAGCCAGAGCCTGTGATTGATGGCAATGAAACGTGGGCCAGTTGAGAAGCTGCAGAGATAGATCTATGAACATTTAGTCTAAATACTTTTAAGAAACCTGCAGGCAAGGAGTTATTTTCTGCACTCACTGAAGGTCTTTATTGACAGCTTTCTGCTAACTAGTAACTAGGCAAAAAGATAAATGTATATATTGCCAATGTTAATAAAACAACAGAACTTTGGTTGTTTTTTTGGTGTTGTTAATGTGCACGTTTAAACTCTAAACTTAAAATCTACTCGCAGGTTTCCAAAGGTGCCAAAGATAGTTTTTTGTAGACTAGATAGATTTTGTCTGAAAATGTAAACCTCAGAGTTTTAATCTAAACTACAGTAGGATGCACTGTTTGCCTAAGTCTTATGTGTTGTCTTGTGTTTATGTACAAACAAAAATGTGTTGTCCAGTGAGTTTCCCTCAAAGTTGTGTTTTCAGGCGCAGAGTTGTTTTACATGTGTGGAACAGCTCAACACAATCGATTGGCCTCTTACTGTTTTTCATTGGTCAGAATGAAAGTCAGTGACGTGTAGAATACTGATCCAGTCTCACTTCAACCCAAGGTAATTACTGAGCAGCAGCAGCAGCCTTTTGGATAGTAGTCCGTTTAAGTAATACACTCAATAGTTGGAACTCATCACATTTTTAATCTCTGTTTTTGCCATGTTTTATTCACCTCTGAGTTTGTGTGCAATCAAGCGTGAGTTTTCCTTCTCTAATCAGTTATCAATACATGCAAGTGTTCTAAGTATTCAGAGCTCCGATTGAACAATGCAAAAGAATGTGCTATAAAATACACTTCAAAGCAAGTATTAAGTATTCTGTAACAAAGCAAGTTTTCAAAAATATTTTTCCCATGACAGGAACAAAAGTTAATGTTTCAGAGCACTCTATACTACTAGTAACTAATAGTTCATGCGATTTTATATTACCATTGTTACGTTTTTTTTTATAGTACATGTCTTTGGGGCTTTGATTATTTTGGATTGCAATAGGATCCATGTGAGCACACATTTGGTCGTGGATAAACCAAATCCTGACAGCATGTTTTCAAATCTGGACTCTGGCACAATAGTGATGAGCACACGGCTTACTGACCCACTGTCTCTGCTGTTTGACAGGCAGCAGCTCCGTACGCACAATCTCCCCACACACGCACCCACATACTCTCTCTCCTCCAGTATTGATCCCCTCCTCTATCGCCGTGTGCAAACAGTTGACATTTGAATAAGTCCCCATGAGCCCCATTGACTGAGAGACATGTAGCTTCCCCCATGAGAATCTGTTTTTAGTGTCACCACGGCAACCATCCATCTCACGCATCCACTGTCCCAGCACCCATCATATGTTAATGACTCATGGAGTGGAGAAAATAAAAACACAGCTCCTATTCTGCACAAGGGCTAAGCAGGACTGTGGATTGGCACTTATTGAGGCGGCAGTAAAATACTGATTTGGTTGATGGATGGAGTGATAAAACCAGGGAGGAAAAAGACAGGCACGCAGACTAGAGCACTACTGCAGTACATCAGGTTTACACTAAAAACTACTACATATCAAGGTTGACCGCTCAGACAGATCGCTTAGATTTATACCAGTTTGATCGCTGGGCTTTGTACTGTTGTTTCAGTAAAGTACAATATATATAGAAAATATGAGCACAAAAATTCCCATTGATTATAAGGAAGTAGTAAGTAGTAGTAGTAATTCTTTTTAAAGAATTGCTACTTTCTGCAATGAAGCAATTTGCACGACAGCAAAATAGTTCCGCCATTAACAATAGTGAATTATCAAGTACTATGCCTGATCTATTGATAATCGTAACTGTTTTTTCCCTAGAATGTGAAGATGATTTCACCACACAAAATGAACACGAAATTGTCAGTTGTTCTACGCAAGACAAAGACAAGGATAGTCAATAACAGGGTCTGTACTACTACAAAATACTATTGTTCCATGGTCAGTGAGAATTCTAAGGATGACTGCCATGCATTATTTTTGTATAACCACACAGGTAGCAACAATAATCACTGCTCTATATTATGCTCTGAACAGGACCATAGCAACGAGTAAACAAATGAACTATTGTTGGGAGGGACTAGCTTCAACTAAAACAGAAATAATGAATGCTTTGAACATCCATGGACATCTAAAAAGGTTAGATTAGGTTAGATTTAAAAGGGAACTATTTTGTGGAACCATGGTGTAAGTGATTAAAGATCTCTGAGCACTCCGCTGTGCGTCATGTTCTGAACTCCGCGCAGCAGTGCAGTATAACGCACCGCTCCTCGTTGTTTAAGCCTTACCTGTAGTGTGGAATGCTGTAATGTATCAATGTGTATCACCATTTGAAATACAATGTTTCTTACACAGATAACAACTAACACGTGGAAATTTTTCGGACCCTTTTGCATATGATATTAGCGGAAAAGTCAGTTTCCCTTATCATGTTTCTGCTGAGCCTCTTATACAAGGTGGCAGATAAGAGCGAATCCAGAAGGTAAAGAGGTAAATCACAGCCAGGTGCCAAGCTAGCACAGAAAGCAAAGAATAATATGAGCTACGGGAAGAGGAGGGTGATGCTGCTTCATCACTGTCATGGCTCATATTCTGCTCTGCATGCCACAGTGAGGGGGCCTGAGGAGGAGCAGGCAGGAGTTCCACCTCACTAAACCTCTCTCATTTGTCCTACCCTCCTCCTGCTAATGTACCCCACTAAGGATTTCAAATACAGTTTGTGGCACAACCGAAAGAAGGTCCTCGCTTAGGTAAATGTGAATGAAGACCCTGTTAATAGGAACAACTAACTTAAAAGTTCAGAAATATTTATAGCAATCTATGGTCTTGATCTTTCTGTAAACACGAGGTGGAAGAGATGGGCGATATGCAAAAAAAAAAAAAGCATTTCACAATTTTATTCATGCACTTATATTGCTATTAATAAGTAACTAGATAACTGTTCCTCAACAAGAGCAAGATAGGCCAAGGACCAAGGATGGGCAAGTGTCTGTGTTTGAGCATAGAGCTGCATTAAACACAGGATCACTGAATCATGATATTACTATATCATCAACATGCCTTATCAGCACAGTAATATACCAAATTACAGTCATGTTGGATTTGGATTAGTGGTTTTCAAAGCTGTGTATTTTTATACAGACGTTGGTAGACATCTTTGGTTCTACACCACTGTGCCCAACAGCAGCAGGGCTGTCTGGATGTGTGCATCATCCTACCTCCTGGAGATGGAACAGTTGTGACTCTGTACAGCTGGAGTGAATCCAGTTACCTCACTATAAGTATACAGGTATCTATCACTGCAGACACCTTTTAATAGAATATGTGTTTTAGTGTTGCAGGTTAGGTCTCTCATTGATCATGATTTCAATTTGTCATACATGTAAAGATATTTCATAGTTAAAGTGAGAATGATGATGCAGAAGCCTGTTGGAGTGCTGCTTTTGCCCAGGTGGCTGTGACCAGAGGATTTCAGTTGGCCCCACTGCTCCCTGATGTCTGGCCGTAATGAATCAGCTCTGACTGATATTGCCATTATGAGGCCAGGGGTGCGCTGTCGCAGTGCTGCAGTGCTGCTCAACAGCAGCTCAGGGAGCCTCACTACACAACCAATTTCAGAGCCTGTTACTCATCCTAACAGAGCAAAGACACTAAACAAAGATGTGATGATGTGCGGGATCCATACAGACAGACACACAGGCTCAAACCCTGCGCCTGTCACAGCAGCAGATAAATGTGCTGACCTTTGCTGCGGCACCAGTGATTTCCAAACTATTTATGATCATTACAAGATGTCTCCTGCAGCAGTCTCCACCTTGAGAATAGACCAAACACAGGGCGACCACAACTGTCACTGTGGCAGAGTCAGCTCAGTGTTCAATGAAGGGACCTCTCGTCCCAAACATGCATTAATAACTTTACTCACATAGCAGACCTCGGGTCTCACATGCCGGAGGTGTGGGCTATAAAAGCGTATTATAAATCCAGAGTCAGAGACACTTTCCTTCCATTTTAAATGAGCCATCTGAATACACTTAAAATCCAGCACTGTGATTGATTGCCCTGATCTGTTAATCCTGGGTTAATCTGCCTGTTTCTATGGTTACATGCTATTGTCTCTGTCAGGTGACACTAACCAACAAAAGAAGAAAGTGTTCAATTATTTTTAAATTTACAGTGGAAATTCTACTAAAACTGTACAGGCTACAGTGTGATTTATGTGATTAAGGGCTCTTATTGGAGCTCATTCAAATTCCAGCTGCTTAGGGCACTTCCTCAGTAAAGGAATGTAAATGTTTCAAGTTGCTTTCTCACAGCCACTTCTTTTCAATTGTTTTGGTTGACAGTTCCAGTTCCATGAAAATAAACACATTAAAACTTTGCTCCTTTATGACGCCGGTTCCTAATAATTGCATCAATGAATAAATAATTGTGTAATAATTGTGTTGTTTTAATTCTGCTATCATTTTCGCTGCTCAACCCTTCTGATAACTAAATACTAAAGTGACACGTTGAGGTTTGCCAGCAGAGAAACCAGGACAACCAAAAGACCATTATAGAGTGAACTATAGTCAGTCTTACAGTTTAATTCAGTGGGACAGACATTAGACCAAGTCCCCACACTCTTTTTTAATTAGGTCAGTCTCATTTAATTACCGCTCTGCAGCAGGAGAAAATGAATGCTCCCTTCATCACGGTTCTCCTATCTTCCGTTTCTGTCAGGATTTCTATTGTCCAGCAAATCACGCAGTCAGCAAAAGCACTGAGCATTGATGTGGGTGACTTTTAATGTCTCCATTACATTTTCAGTGTCTCATTAAAGGCTGAGGGGTTAGGGCCGGATACTGGACCTCTATTTTACCTTGCGGCTCATCATGAAGAGGCACTCAGGAGTTCAGGGGGGCAAGATGGTGCCAACCCTGAGAACAGACAATGATGGATATCTTCAAGGTTTTGACTTCTACAAGCATTGCACTTTTACTTTCTTAAATGATCATATATTTAGCTGTTTAAGAGTAACATTAATTAATGGTTAATGGTTAATTCAATTTTAACTGATACCAAGATTCAGTCATTTCTAATTGTGTCTTGGGAGGCCAGTCTCCCACCAGAAAAGTTATGTAGTACATCATAAACTTTACATGATGTGTTTTGTATTCAATTCATTTCTATAGCTGGGATGAACTTTTCTGAAGGTCAACAAAAGGTTAAATCAACACTGCAGGTACTTTCCTCCTAACTTTGCACAGCAAGATGGATTCTTGCAATATTTGTGATATGACAAACTCACGATAATCCATTTTGGCATGTCCCAGCTGGTGCAATAGGGTGGTTGGCACACCAGGTCATTACAGAGATATAATTTTAACATAGTCTCCTTTTTTCTCCAAAATGTGTGTACTACCTACACTTGTTGATGTTTCAAGCTGCTTATGTGCAGTTGTAAAAGAGAAAAAATGTTTAGTGCACATGAAAGCCATCCATCTTTGTTTAACTGTGATACTATTGCAAAGACATTTGCAGCAGTTGATTCTTTTTTCCTAGAATATAACACAGAGTAATATAGCTCAATAATTGTTGTATACCTGAATGTTACTCTATTTCTTGGGTTTATTGAGGCCTATAGATTCATCAATGCAGGAAATAAACCCTGATTTCCCCAATGCCCTGGAGTAAACCGCCTTTGCAATGCAAATTCATTCTGTGATTCCGGCATTAAAAGATTTGCAAATGAGAATATATTTCTGACTGATGAGGATTTCTCCTTCAGGACCCAGTGACCCGGTTACCTGCATGTTTGTGGTTTTCATTTGTTTAATTTACTGCAGGTAAATTGAGCCCTGAAGAGAGTGAAGCTCTCTCTTATTGCTGTGGAGTTGAAGTGAGGCTACAGATGTAGGAGCCCATGAAGACAGTGAACACAACACTTCATATGCAAATTTCTGTCATTATTTAAACATTCTTCCTCAAGGACTAACAGTCTTCGTTTTTCTGTCGATCCATCACTATCTGACGTGACATCATCACAGTAAAACCTATCATCACTCTCCTGCTCTGTTTAGAAATATGGTCTAATTATGATCACAAGGGATTGAGGAGGTGAAGGTCTGGACCTGATCCTCTCACCTGATTGGCTCGTGTGACCAACATCGTCGATCAGGTTTTTATGTCCAGGTTCCAGGGACATCATCCCTCAGCTGTATTCATGAGCTACACATCACTGTTTGTGTATGGAGATTACATGTTTTCTGTGGGCCTTTGGGCTCCTCTTTCAACTTAAAATTCAGTTAAATTCAATTCATGCAATTCACAGACAATGGTCAATAACAGACAAGCACATTAACAAAAGAGAACAAGCAAATGGAGAACTTTCCCAGAACATCCCCTGTCCTTAGACCCTCCTTCTCGGCAAGAAAAAAACTCCAAAACATGATTCATCCTGCAGCTATATACTCCAGAACATAAACCTATAGCTCAAGACGTGGAGAAGGGTCCCTAGACGCTGCGGCCTTCCACTGCTGCTGACAGGTGGCCCCAGAAGCACTGAATAATTGGTCAAATGCAGAAGGCACTGATGCATTGTCACAATTTGCAAAATATCAACTATCAGTCAGTGTATGCTGAATTTGGAAAACCGCTGACTGAGGAACGCATGTATTTTTCCCTCTATCTATCTCACTTTGAGAAGAAAACAGTGGCCAGTGGTAATCTGTCTCTGCCACAAATTTGGGTGCCACCTCCGACTGGCAGGCAGACAAGACATTCTGAGTAGCAGCTTAAGTTAAACCAAGAAGTGAAAGGTCACCACTTTATTCTCCCTCATCTGTGAATGAACCCTATCAGACAGAGCCAGAAGAAACATAGTACAAAACAGTAAAGCTACAAGAGAAAGAGCAGGACGGAGCAGAAAGTCAATACCATGGCTGTAGGTTTCAATTCATTCCCGAACACCACGCATGAATTCCTCCCCATTTCCAGCTAATACTGCCTTTCTGCACGGATGACCCTATAGCACTACGGGTTGCCAGTGTAAATCCTACAATATCAGTCACAGGTTCCATCACTGTATTGCCTAAGACACAAAGAGGCAGCCATGTTTGTGAGATCGCATCAGTCAGTCCAGCCAGGGGACACAAAGCACGAGCTGTAAAGCTGCTGGTGCCAAGTTGAGTTTGACTGCGGTAAAACGCAAACTATGTGTGACTGAAAGCAGCTGGTCCAGGATCATCCACTGATCCACTCTCTGTGATTCACTGACAACTACCATCCATATTTTATCAACGGCAAAATGACAATAAAGCATGTTTACAAGGTGCTACAAACCAAACCAACAGGCTCTCGTAAAATGCTACGCATTGTAAACAAAGAAGTACTGCCTACACTGTATAATTTGTGTTTTTACTAGGCTACTGGTTGTTGATTTAGTCATACAGAATTAATAGTCTGATTTCAATGCTTAAATTGAAATTGAATTTTTGGGAGAAGAAAATTGTAAATTAAAAAGTGGTAATGCATTATAATGTTTTGAAAATGCTATATTCAACATAACATATTAAAAATGATGGATGGATGGACTAGTTTCAGTTTCATTTTTGAGGTACTCTCTCCCTTAAACATGCATGGATGACAGATAAAACCACTTTAGGCATGTTTTTGATGAAAGAATGCTATAACATGGCTCCAAAAAGTTGATTTTGCATAATACCTCCCCTTTAATGTGCCTACTACCTGTTATACCAGCTCCAACTGAATAAAAAAACAGACGTTACATAAAATATCTGGAAATAACCAGTTGACTCAAATTATCAAAGACCAGAAAATAAATGACCACTTACCACCTGGCATTTGTACCCCCTGAAAATAAGAGAAACATAATCACATGAGTGGATAAAGATAATTATAATTAAACAAAGCTTTAAAATAAGCGTATTTCAACTGATATACAAATAAATACTACAGACAAAGACAAACTGCAGTTTCAGTTGTCTAAATTTACTTCTACATCACAAGCTTCAAACTGCAATAAGCTCAACAGAGCAAACCCCAAAACAATGTTCACAAAAAGAATAGTTTATGGAACCTTTTCTTTGGCAGCACCTTTATTTAATTGTTAGGAAACTGTGAGTCCCTTGGAGTTTGAGCAAAATATTTTTTTTTTTTTTTGTAAATCACAGTTGAACAATTTAACTAACCAATTTAAACTGCTCTAGGGATTATAATTAATTATATACAAAAAGTTAAATTGTTGGTTTGTTTTTTGAAACAAAACGTTTTTAACAGCCTGTTTTCCTTTTTCATAAAGTGTCACTTTGACTTAACTCCTAAGTACGTCCTAATATAAACGTGCAAGTCAAAGACATTAAGAACTGACATTAAACAGGTTCTAATCAAAACCCTGTCAGTGTGATCGTGCTGCGTTCAAGTGTAAAGTGAGCAGATGGCATGTCATGTATAATAAATGTCACAGCGGATCTGGCCACTGGACAAAGGTATAGATTCAGTCAGTTTGGGCAGAAATTCAGGTGTCTAATAGCACATTCACGCCATATGCATAAAAACATACAAACATAAATAAAAGACATACAAATGGTTAAAGATTACTAGCAACAGCAAAAGGTGTGTGTATTAATTAGTAATTATCAAGGTTCTTATTATATAATATCACTTTAATTTTATTCATACAGGAAAGCATGTTTTAAACTCCAATAAGGGCAAATATAGTATGACAATAAACATAACAGTGGCACTAAACTGGTAAACAGCAATGTCTCAACCTGTATGTTTGAGTGAATAGCTGTTTTAGTACTGCCTTAGTATTGTTTACTGGCCTGGCTTGTCTATGGGCACATTGTATTCTGCACAGACAAAGTCTTTCTGATATAGATGCATAGAGGTTTCATGTTCTCTGGTGCATTCTTGCTAGACCAAGTCCAGCCAGTTTACAATATTCTTTTAGCACTTTAAAAAACATTAAATGATCATGGCCTTTTCTGTTGTTGCTATTAACTTAATTACAACCATTAAATTACTGTACTTCAGTTTCCTGTTACATGCAACGTTTTGAAGAATTTTTCCTCATTCAAAAGTAGACTATCATTCTGAAACCTGTACATTTGGATCCCATCTACCTGCAAGTTAGATTATTTATTTTTTCCCCCCCTTCCATCCATCCATTTTCCTCCGCTTAGCCTGGGCCGGGTTGCAGGGGCAGCAGTCTAAGCAGAGACTCCCAGACTGCCCTCACCCCAGGCACATCCTCCAGCTCCTCTGTTGGGACCCCAAGGCGTTCCCAGGCCAGCCGAGAGACAAAGTCCCTCCAGTGCATCCTGGGTCTTCCCCGGGGCCTCCTCCTTTTTTTCTTTTTTTTTTTTTTTTAATACATTGTAAGAAAAAAATATATTGAATATAAAAATCCAGTTGTTTTATGCACACAGGAATGGGTTGCATGTTTATTCTGTGTAGTAGTAGTAAAGGGTTTTGATGTGAGGAAGAAAGCACTGGTTGAATCTGGTGAGTCTCACCTGAGCAGCAGCAGCCGTGTGTGTCCTTTGTTCAAATCACATTGTCATTCAGGTGCCCTTTCTGTTTTCTCTACATGAACAACTTGCACACAGAACTCTCCCGCCTGAGACCATACCTTTGTATCAGAGTGAAATTAACACCACATTTCAGTGACCGCTTGCTGCCAAACACATGACTTTTCAATATACATCTGAAACTAATCCTAACACTATATTAAAGGGGCACAGCGTAACATTTTAGAAGGAGGATTCAAAACCTTCTATTCTCCATTGAGATGTTACTGTTAAACCTGTAAAGTCCCGACAAATGGCATAAAACTTAGAATGTCTCCATGGAGACAAGGAGGTGACAGCACTAAACTAAGTATATTTTAGGCCATAAAATCACCTGTAATTGACTATATGCAGTTTATGCTGTACCGTGGAACACTTCAGGCAAATAACACTTCAAGGAGACAAGCAGGTGGTGTACCACCAGAAAGCCAATTATATGAATAGATATATATCTAATATATAAAGTTTATTTAGTATACTTATTTATTTGTTTATTTTTGACAATATTTCCTTTTTCTAGTTTCCTTTGAAAGATTGTTTTGTGTGTGATATCGAACAGATGTAACCAAGGTGAATATGGGTTTACAAACTTTTTTAAATGTGAGAAAGTGTTATCAGTTATCATTATTATGATGATGATGGTGATGATTATTATTATTATTATAATAATTATTATACGTAAGAATTGTTTATTTTCTTCCGCTTTGGAAACTTAGCTCATTCTTGAAGTTGATCTTATTTTAATGAACAAATGTTTCAGTGAAAAGACTTATTATAAACTCACCATAGAACAACATCTGTATTAGACATTTGCCCTTGACTGACTGGCAGTGACGGAAGCAACTTTTAGATTTCGTTAAGACTGGATCTTTGAAGTGTTACAGAGGATTTGGACAGACACTACAGAGGCAGAGGCCGCACATACTTTCTGATGCTCATTATGAGAATAGAGCAGCTTCAGTTAAGCTGGAGGTGTAGGAGAGAAAGTCTATTCACTGCAGTGAAGCAAGGAAGATTGAACATACAGCTTTCTTTAACAGCTAATGGGCAGGTAATGCAGATTTAACTACTGGTATTTAAAAATGACCAGCAAATTCAGTAGCATTTCACAGAAAGTAACACATGTTTAGTAATGTGAATAAATGTGAATTTTGAGAGGCTTGATACATTTTCTAACAAATACTGAACACTTATAGCACCTTTAATTACTCTAACTCCCTTGATGTGAATTATCAATAGCTCCACACCTCCTCTGTGAGGTAGCACCCAACTGATCTGTAAAAGAAACTAATGGAAAGTATGATGTAAACAAAACATATCTATTTCATTTTAGGTCTATAGAAAAGTCTTTGCACATGATAGCCTGTTATTACAACTGGTCTGTCTTTTATTTGCTGCTTTTGAGAAACGTAAAGATGTGTGTTTAAGTCACATCTGCTCCTCCGGGCCTGTGTGCGTCCCAGCTGTTGTTTGTAGGACTCTGAGGAGGCTCCATTTCACACCAAACACAACATAAGCCCAATAATGAGTTCATTTACACTCACCATCAACTTCTCGTCATCTCGTTTACTGTGCACTGATCTCACCTTGTAATACTCTGTAAATATACCAACACAAGCACAAGTACCACAATTAAAGTCAAATCTTAATCTAAAGACAAACTATTAGCTGTATATATTTTTAATCACAATACATTTGAGTTTATTTGACCTTTGACCTGCGTCTCAAAAAGAGATTGCGTATTGACTTGAAAAGATTTTCATTAGTTACAGAAGTGGAGCAAAGTACAACGAATGAACAGGAAAGTATTGAACTACTGCATATTGAACAACATAATAGATCCTGTTGGCCTATTGAACAAACCTCTTTTTTCAAACAACTACAAAATAATACAATGAATCAGTTTATGGAGGCCTGTGAGAAGCTCAGCTGTGCCCCGGGCTGGTCTGACCATCCGGAGCACCAGTCACTGTCAGACCTGTGGCCGACACCACGTACAGTCCTGATGTAATGCTTAAGTGACCCGCTTTTATTCAGCATTCCCTCGCAATATACGATCTACCATGAGATCAGCAAATTTAGGGGCCACTTCGGACCACTGCTGTCCAGGGGCGTCCACAAGCGGACTCAGGTCCTACAGGAAGACCAGTCAAACTTATTTATTTAATATTGTAATTTATTTAATTTCTACGGATCATCAAAATTAAAAAACAACAACAACTACATTTAATTACAATTAATAACACTGCCTTATTAAAAGCAAAAGCATTAGGGTCTGTGGTCAATAAAAACAGGCCAGCAACAACACCATAATATTATTGAGACAATCTAAAAATCAATTTTGGATCAAATCATCCCAGTTATAATCAAGTTATACACAAGTATTACATTAGTAAGGAAAGCCTATAATATCAACTGGCATTAAAAATGTAAATTAGTTGTTTGTTTTTTTCTGAATTGCTGGGATCAGGAGGCCGGTCCAGACCAAAAGTTTCAGAGCCGCTTTCTTCTCCTAGTCCAGCTCTGGCATTACCCACACTGTCTTTTATTACTATGAAGCATGTCTGTGAAAAGTGCTCTACATTTTCTTACTAACTTACTTGCAGATGAAATAAAATCACTTATTTTGACTAAAGCTGAATTACATAGTTGAACATGAAGTCCCTGTAACTTTACTTTTGCCTCATCATTGTTAAAGTGTTTCTTTTAGCTGACTGGACGCTTTGATGAAATAGGTAACGCCTATGGGCACTTGTGACATCACAGTGAAGGGCGATTTAGAGGTAGAGTTTCATTCGTCATTAGCTCAGTGCAGCCTGCAGAGCGGGGCCCTATGGGTGGGACCAGAGCAGTATAAATAATGAGGCCAGAGGGGTCCTGCCTGAGTGTGTAGGTGTGTGTAATTATGGGACTGTTTATAGGTGCAGCGCTGTCCTCTGAGTCCTGCCTTTGAGCCATTATCTGCTGTCCATGGGACATAATGTATGGGGCTATAAGACTGCACTTGTGTGCGTGCGTGTGTATGTGTCCTTGGATTTAGCTCCTTCTCTTTGCTACATAATTTACATTCTCTTTCAGAAGGGCTGAAAAGTAAGATTAATTAGGTATTCATACACCTATTAGTGATTATTAAACACTGAAAAAGGGTTTAGGGTTGTGGGCTGATAAACCAGTACCCGTATTTGAAGTTTTTACAGTGTTGTTTACTACTGACAAAAATGATGTCCTATCACTGTCCCGCCACTTGTGCATTGAACTCAGGTGAGAGTTGGATCTTACCCCCGCTGCTCTGTCGCTGCTGCAGACTGACAGTGATGGAGAAGCTCTGTGCGTTGAGTCTGAAGGCCTCAGAGGAAGAGGAGAAGCAGTGAAGCCGAGCCCAGTGCGAGGATGATGAAGAGGTGCAGCCGCTAACAACCCCAGAAGCACAAGATGGAGAGAGCGGGGTCCCATTCATGCAGCCATTGTGTCCGAGGGCATGATGGGATCATTCCCTCAACAACAAGCCGCCACGCCCACGACAAATGGGAGCTTGTCATCCACTGCTCCCCTCTGAAGGTTTCAAACAACAGAACAAGGAACTGACTCAAAAGGAGGCCTATATTTAGCAATTTTTCACAGCACACATTACATCAGAATATCAAACAAAAGAAAAGAAAAGCTTCACAAAGTAATCCTGGTGTTTTGTAACCCAACATCCATGTATGTTTAAGTATAGCATAAAAGTCATAGTGACATACTTTACATTTAAATTGGCCTCTACCTTAAACCCCATAGACAACTTCAAGTGTGAGGATCTCTTAAAGGTCTATATTTTACGAAATTGACTCTTGTGAGCTTGTCTTGTGTCTTGTGTCTTGTTACCTCATCAAAAACATACCTAGTTTTGATCAATCCTGCATTATTAGTGTGTCTACATCTCCAAATCTCAAAATGCTCTTCCACCTTCTGATATGATGAGGTGGTACTTTTCAAGTTAAAAGCTACCTTTTATCCTTAGTTCAGTAGAGATTGACAATTCCAGGGCTGAATTATAGTGAAGATGTGTGGACTTTAAAAAACACCCTGAAGCACTTCCTGTATTACCACATGACATCACAAGGTGAAACAGAGCGTTTCTGTTTGAGAGAAAAACTCAGTCTAAATATGTAGGATTTGTGTGTTAAACATGTGTGAATGAAACAAAACATAACTCCAGGTCTGTTTGTGATGAGGAAATAACATTATAACAGAACAGAAAATAGTGTAATATGGGCCCTTTAAAGAAGACATACTGTGTCTGCTATATAGTTATAATCTATGACACCTGTGGATCCTTACGTTATATGTAAAATGTTTTGGACAATATTCATCTAAAATGACTTAATAAAAGAAACAAGTCTGCTGACAAGTCCGTGTTAGAAAACAGTGATGCCCAATGGGAGCCAACGTGGCTGTGAACGTCAACACAACAAAGAGTCGGCACCTCTGATGGATAGCTGCACATCACGATAGCAAGCAGCGGATTAAAAAAAGAACTTTGTACCAAAATGACTATGTGACGCTACCAAATCCTACGTGTATCACACTTTAGGAAAATAAAATTTGAGAACAAAGTAAGTGCAGAGAGAAAACTGGTGTTGATCAACAGTATGGTGTCTTGATAAAAGATTTCTCAAATATGCACCAATCACTCCAAAAACAACTCCAAGAGTGCAAATGGTGAGGGGAGCAACTATAACATGGTTAAAGTCGAGCATACAAGGTCTGCTTTAATAGCTAATTGACTGACCTTGTTTTCATGTAAAACCAATGAGCGTGTCTCACAAACACAATCTCTCATGCAGTTCACTGATCACCCCTGTAATATACTCTCTTCTGGAAAGAAGATAGTTAGTATCTCCTTAAGATCATTGACCATCCACTCTGCATTTCATTTGAAAATGTTACTTGTCTCTTGGTGTCATGCCTGCGCTGTTACGTGGGATCGATTTTGTTCTTAATCCTTAGACCTGAGTGTAAGTTCACTTCCATTTGAATGTCACAATAGGACACAGCAGAGCTGTGGTAGCTCTCAAGTTAAGCTTAACTTGTAACTATTTCTAAATTTTCATTGAAAACTAATTTGTTTGCTCTGGCAAACTTGACTTTTGTTTGTATTGTTCTATCATATTTGGGCGTGTTTTGTTTTATAAAATTGCACTTTATATTGCATTTGTATGGCACTTTGGGCAGCAGTGGTCAGTTTTAAATGTGCATATATAAATTTGACTTCACTTCACTTGTTTTTAAGCAAAGCACCAAAGTTCAAATGAGTAACTCGTCTGATCTAAGATCTCTTTCAACAAATAAACATAATGATTTTCTGGGTATGTTTTGGACTGTTTGAGGTACAATGAGGCATCTATGAACAATTCTTTTCTCTTCTTCTCACCTTGGTGTCACCTCAGGTAATTGGTTTCCATTAGAGCATGATGTTTCTTCCTTCCCATCATGCAGTGTAGAAGGGGCGTGCCCTCAATTCCACTCTTCCAGACAAAGGCAGGCCATCCTGTCCGTTAACCTGCCACAGGGAGTATCAGATAGATAATGAGGAACACTCACCATAACAAGGGCATGAGTCTCTCCACTACCTACCCTGGCCTGCATCATGGTCACAGTGTCCCACCAACGTTTGCCCCCTAGGTCACCCATGTCATGATCTGCTACCCTGAAAAAAACACATTAAGTGATAGAGACTTAACAAGTGGCTGTTAAAGTGAGAGTTAGTCTTTATTTATCACATTAGGAAAGGACAGACACCTCACTATGAAGGAGAACTGCAGTCCCAGCTGTAGACCAGCTCCAAATGCTCTGTCCATAAGTCAAAAGGCATGCAGTACTGATGAGTTTTTGCACTTGTGATAGTACATAATTTTCAAGTAAAAATTCGAAGAGAGTGCCTTGATTATTGATGGTATATTACTTTTCATGCCTGGAGGATGAAGAAGTCTTCCTCTTTACTCTTTATTTATATTTTTTTTAAGACAAAGAACTGCATAATGCAATATCTACATTAGACTTAATTGCCCCTAAAGTGGTCATTCTCATCAAATCTTTATCCATCAACTCCAACTCTGAGTAGCCAACTTCATTACCTTTATGTTCACATGCAGCGATAAAGTCATGACTGGGCAATGATTAGCATGTAATGGGTATGTGAGACCAGGCGAGTCATTTTATGAAGCTCTTATCTTAAATGGTCCTATTTAGAGAAATCAACCCCTGAACCAGAATAAGATACAAGTTTGGAAAATAATCATGGTGAAATTAAAAATGTTTTTCATTTAGACAAAAAAAAAATCTAACAAATTAACAAGAGCTGAATTATCCCTGAGCCCAACTGAAGCAGTACAAATATTTTCCTAGATATGAAGAAAATGGTTGTAATGTGCATCCGGAGATTTGAGACATATCGAAATAAAATCTTAAACTGTTGCACCACATATGAAAAAAACAGTTCTTATGCAGTAAAGCTTCTAATATTTGTTAACACCCAATACTATTCTGGAGGAAACATCTACTAGGTAACTCTGCAAGATTATATTTGTAAAAGTGGTAAACTGCATTTCTAACATGTATTCTATCTGTAGTTTTTTTGTACTTTTATGAACAACTACTTTAACATGCTTAAGTAAACATACATGAAGAAGAAGGTTGAGTAGCTACGCCCCAACTCCCTGCTAAACCAGCGGGAATCCCTAACAGCAATAGAGAGGTATGACCTAAGAAAATATTAGTTTAGTTCATTGTACTTTTAGAAATAACTATTTTAACATGCTTGAGTAAATATACATGATACCTGGAAGGCTGAGTAGTGAAATGGCACCATCATCGCCGTGTGAGCTCAGCTGTCAGACCCTCTCGCATCTGGACAGAGCAGCGGAGACTCATCTGGAGAGCAAACCCACAGCATCAGCTTTCTGTCAATCCACAAACTCCCTGTCAGTCACACAGAGGGCCGCAGCTGCAGACCCCCGCTCCGCATAGCCCCTATAGGCCAGTGTAATTTATTACTCAGAAGACTGCGTTTGAACTTTCATCTGCAACAGACATAAGCCAAAGTCAATGGATGAATATTAAAGCGTTACAATGATGTGTGTTCAAGGTCCCAGCAGGCTTGTAGTGTGACATGAAGCCAAGTGATAATAAATAGTGACATTATATATCATTACATCTGTGACCTACAAGCGTTTGATTTGTATGGGAAACAACTGGCATGCTAGCACAGCGCTTAACTCTCAACTATGCAGCATTGAAAACCATTTAAAGCGCAATACAGTGATGAGCCATTCCTGTAAGGCAAAGCTGGTGCATAATTCAATATTATGATTTCACGATTAAGCTGGCTTTCACTTTGACGCTCTTTATACATCTGCATACAGCTTTTATTTTACATATTTTCCTGCTGCGGAAATGATCAGTGAAGGTCACAACAGAGATGGACAAAATGTATAGTGCTCAGGATGTCAAACACTTAATCTTATGATGAAGATCCACAGAGACACATTAGTAAATTAACTTATCACACTAGTGTCAAAAAGTACTTTAACTGTATGTTTAGTACTTTGCACACACTCATACATAGACCACCTACATACACCTACTAACAACAGTATGTGCTGGTTTGTGGTGAACTCTGCAATCACTAACAGCAATAGAGCAGTATCATCTAGGAAAATATGTAACTTTCTGAGTACCACCAGATCCAAACCTTACAACAGGACTATTCTCTAGATTAGGGCTAAACCAGGTCTAAAACAGGACTCCCCACGTTTTATTGTTACAGTACTAGTTCTTAACAAGGACTAACACAAAGCCCAAAGGAAGACAAAATGCAAGTTAAATGGACTCTAAATGTTTGATATGCATACGAATTCATGTACCACGTGAAGGTACCAGTTTTGGAACCACAGCAATACAACATAAAAAGATAAACTGCAAAATAATAATTGTGGACTGGATTGAGGTTGAGATTGCGGTCTAAAAATACATTTTAAAAACATAATCTGAATTTAATGGCTGATACAGCAACACTTTTACTACATTATGTGCCCTTGTGTGTTCTGTATAAATGTTGTTGAGCATCTGAAGCAAGCTACTCAAATGGTCAGTGAAGGTCATGTTTATTTGGTAAATGTGTAAAAATTGCATAATAAAATGAAATATACATATATCTAGTAGTCACAATGCATTTATGAATTTTAACATCATTTCAGATTTAGCAGTACTGTTGTCATAAGTTATAACTGCTCCATCCCAGCTGTGGATCTGTGAAAATACTGAAACACTACTTAAAAGAAAACACACAGCCCAAAGGTGGAATCATCATATATACACAGACTGATACCTATTGTTCATAGTAACCTCTCTCCCCTGCTTTTCCCTAAACTTCTTTCATAAATAAAACTGGTTATATTTCATCTCGTGGCTTGTGGGCGAGTCTTTGGACAGTGGGCCGTGCAATGGAAGACTGTGACGGATGAATTTTGGAGCCTTTCTTCTATAATCAGCACTAAATCCATCAGAGCTGAAGGTTTGAGTAAGCCTTCAACATATAAAATATACAGTGAACAGTACGTGTGGGGGAGAGCTGGTGCTGACAAAACACAGGATTAATAAAATAAAGATGTTATTTTCTGAAAACAAGCCTTTTTTTCCTGCTCGTTCCTCCTTTGCAGCCGAAGTATGTGTTGATAAAAGGTGAAAATTAGATTTGGGTTTGTTTAAGGGTGCTTTGCTGAGAGCTAAAAACAGCTCCTAGTATTAAACTATGAGCTCAAACCATAAATCATGCATCCTTTATCTACACACAAACACACACTCATTCATGAGATAATAGAAAAACTGTAGAGTGAAACCAGCAAAATATCGCATCACAGAAAAAATATGAACAAGCAGTCAGTGTACTATCTTATTCCTTTTCTTCACGCATTGACCAATCAGCACCCCCTCAGCAAGTCAGATAATGAACAGCCTGGAGCACTGTGTGTAAAGAGACTCTTAGATCAGTTCCTTGCGGTCACTAGTCAGGGGCAGAGCTGCAGCCAATCAGAAACCTGTAAAAAAGCTAACAATTATGGTGCTACAAGTAGATGGTACAAGATGCTGAGAAATGCTTCATGTGCTTCTGACCTTATAATACTGCATCTAGGGCTTGTCTGTAAAAAAACAAAACATGTATCACGACTTGATTAAGTTAAGCTTTATTTGAAATAGCAGCTGAATTATAATCCATTTCAAGCACTATTGTAAAACATTTGATTAATTATTCATTCATTCTAGCCAAATCCTTGGATGCATTACTAAGGGTTTCTTTTGTGCCTTTTATGGCCATAAATGCAGCTTAATGCCAAGTCATGAACTAAAAAGGACATTTTTGTATACATTTCAAAGTCTTTAATTAGAGCTGTCTGATGGTACTGAGTTTTTCTCCAGATAAGATGAAGTGACATGTTATATAAGAGTATTTATATAGTCCTACACACACTGCAGTCCCAAGAGATATAACATGAATAAAAAGCCGCCAGTTCAAAGAGCATTAGTGACATCCACACAACAACAGCCCAGGCTGCGAAGCTGAACAGGGTCTATACATACAGCTCTCATACAAGTAGCCCCCAGCTCTTCATTCAGAAGCACATACAACACTGCAGCAGTCTGGCCTTTTGAAAGGCGCACAGGAAAAAGAGGTTTGTTCGCATTCTCAGACAATAATGAGAAAATGAAATGTGTATTTTTGCTCTGTGTCTGTCTGCACTGTCAGAGCCAATGTGAAGCAGCAAATGCATGAAATGTTCAGTCAATTCAGTGTTTTTTTGAAAAAACTGTGAAGTGCTTGGGACTGAACATCAAAAACTTATGTTGATGTTAGCATTACTGACATAGACTGTATATATATAAATAAATAAATAAATAAATAAATAAATATATATATATATATATATATATATATATATATATATATATATATATATATAAATAAATAAATAAATAAATAAATATATATATATATATAATATATATATATATATATATATATATATATATATATATATATATATATATTATATATATATATATATATATATATATATATATATATATATATATATATATATATATATATATATAATATATATATATATATATATATATATATATATATATATATATAGACAGCCGCCGTGTTCAAAATAGGAAGTGATCATGGGCTCACTTCCGGCTCCATTGAGTTTGGCTCCAATTCACTTTACAGTGAAAAATTGTCACCTCGATCTCTGTAACTGCTGCAGTGAGTCTTTATTTCACGTTTGTGTCTGTAAATCAAGATATGAACATTAGTAACAAACAAATCAGGTGCTTTCTTCTCAGAGGTTGCTCCTGCTAGTGTTTGATTGACAGCGTTGCTATGCACCCGCTCCCTGTGAAACCAGTGGTCTTGCAGGAAGGAGCATTACCTTCGCCAGCTTCGCTCTTTGGTTACTATGATACTCACGGTCAGAATTCCAAATCCTAACTATAAAACCCCTAAAACTGCCAGCCTCAGCTCTATTTGACTGGAGCCAAACATTATGAGTGACATCACACTCATGTCCACTTCTTATACAGTCTGTTGTTACTGATGAAGATCCATAGGGATGCATTAGCAAATACAATATAAAAAAAAGTTTCAAAAAGTGCAACAACCCAGTAAGCTGCTGGGTCACTACTAGTAAATAAATGTATCACACTAGTGTCAAAAAGTACTTTAACAGTATGTTTAGAACTATCATTTAGTACATGATCATACATAGACCACCTACATACAACCTACATATGGTGAACCATAAAATAGGACTGGCTAAACCAGGTCTAAAATAGGACTACCCATTTGCTTTGGGCTAACCAAAGCATGAAAAATGTGAGCTAAAATTACTCAAAATGAATCCCGATGAATCCATGTACCACAGTTTGAGAACCACAGCAATACAGCATAAAAAGATAAACTGCAAAAATAATAATTGTGGACTGGGCTGCTTATGTCATGTTTTACACATTCATCAGCAACATTATTAACCAAAAGATTAAGGTCTGAAAATAAATAATCCAAAAATACAGTGGCCGATACAGCAACATTTTTACTACATTATGTGCCCTTGTATGTACTGTATAGATGTTCTTGAGCATCTGAAGCGAACCGTTAGGGGAGGTATTATTAGTCCGGTCTGAACAGATAATTAATGCCTGAAGGAGGGAGGGGCTGTCACAGAGAGACACGAAGCCAAAAATATCTCCTACTAACCACCCAGCTTTCTAATCCAGCAGGCCACACACCCACAACCCTATGCTGCAGCACACTCCCCCGTCTGCTCCTCCCCTGCTGTATATCCACCTTTATCTCCTATGGTACAGTTTTTCCTTTGCCTTCACATACATAAAGCTTCAGTATCTATTAGTGCAGTAAGAGAAGCTTGGGGTGCGTTCATAAAGGCGCACAAACCACATCACCAAACTGGACAAAACTGGGACTATATTTTCAAAACTAATCATGGTCTAGACCAGGACTGGAAAAAGACCATACCAGGTCAGCCATAAGGGCTAAACTGGGCTCAAACCAGGACCAAACAAAGACAAGTTTGAAAACACCATTACTGATGTTCCTCGCAGATTACTTATTTGATCGACACTTAGTCCTAGTCTAATGTTGTTAACTAATGATTTTTTTTTTTCTTGATCCAGTACAAATTACACAATGGAAACAAATACGTTTTGAAAAGCTACTTAAAAGCATTTCTGGCCTTAAACCTGGGTGTATCCAGTGTAAGTTTTTCTGGTGAAGGGTCTGAGATGTTATTGCTATGCCTAGAATGTCTGTATTGCATTAAACTTGTCTTTATCTATGGAGACATCAGGTGACGCCAGACAGCCATCTTGGCCAGATCAGTGAAGTGCGGGCACTGCTCCATGTAAGAATGCATTTTTCCAAGGCATTTTTGAGCAATAAAAGCACCTGTAATTTAATAAATGCAACATAGGCAAGGTGGTATAGTGCGGAACATACAGGGACAAGCAGGTGGCGGATAGAAAAGATACAGAATGCACCTTTAGTATAAGCAACTACTATCATTTCCTTCATACCTGTTCTGTTGTGAAGGTCAGGTGCAGTATATTGACTTGTATGTGCTTGTACTTTTCACCTTTAGAAGCGTTTGACCCGTGTGTGTAGGTCAATGGTGGAGTCCTTGGAGTGGATCACACAAGCAGTCTCTGAGCCTGATGAGGAAGCTGCACAGTACACACATGGAGAGGATCAATATGAAACATTTGTAGATTTTCCTTTTGTATACTTCTTGAGCAATAGCCTAGCCTGCTATAATAAACAGGGACACCAGATCTGATTAATCTGAAATCCGTCCATTAACCTACAACATGCTTGTTAATGAAACTAACTTTTACTACTAGTTTGGTGCTTTATTTAGAGTAACTTGTTATCGAAGTACAGTCTAAAACACAAAAAGATCACAAGTCCTATTACATGACAAAGAAACTGTATACACCTACACAATACACTTAATTAAATAATAAGAAAAACTTACAGGTTTGTGTTGATCTTAAACGACCGCACGTTTTCCACTGACAATGGTCTGCTGCCCCCTGGTGGCCTCATGTCATAATAATACAATTGTAAATTCTAACATGTTAAATTATCACTGCTAATTGGCCAAACCCCAAAGTCAAGAGTTGCAGAAGCTGTTGAGCCATGTGTGAAAATTATTTACCACAAGCCTAAATAACAATTTTAATTTAAGATATGACTTGGGAAGTTCAGACAGCAGAAAATACTATAACCCTCCCATTGAGGGCCAAAGAATGCCTCAAATAGAAATGTGAGGTATTTGTACTCCATAATAAGCAACAGCTTTTCACAAATATCCAGAACGTTTTAGTAAGCAAATACCCTTTATTATGCCTGCACAATCTCACCAGACTGAAAGTTGTATATCAAACAATTCACAGATTTTGATACATAGAAAATTACTATAAAATGTCACTCTCTAATAATTCTGCTGCAACATCACATTTTCAGCTTTTCCAGAATAAGGTGATGCCCCTGCACACTTGTATTCTTATAGCTTAAAAAATGTATTTGTCATCAGTTTTCACCTCAGCAGAAAATTCAGCTTACATTCTCCATATAAGACCATTCTGTCAAAATAATGAAACAAACATTTTCTGAAAATAAATACAATATAAAATCAATAGATGATCAAAGTCACAGCTCAGGATCATTGGTTTACACACAGGTTTTACCACATTCAGTTGAAGAGGTTTGTAAAAATTAAGGAACATTTTCTTATTTATCTGCAATAGTTTGAAGCTATGCAATATTTTAGCCCAATGAAGTACAAATATCACTGCATATATAATGAGTAGTCATTGTCTCTACTCAATCATTCACCGTTGCTGGTTAAATGAAATCAATTCATCTTGACAGGAATGCTAATATGAATAGGCTTGTATTGTAGCTGTGGAAACAGGGTTTGTGTTGAAATGAGTGAATTGATGAATGCATTTTAATTCTATCAGACAGACACTACAAACCTGCAGTGTCTGACACTGAGGCAGTCCTACAGCAGTATTAACAATCGTCTCCATGGGAAGGACAATAAAGTTCATTGGGTCTCAGAAGAAGACCAAAACAGATTTTTAAGGGACAGTAACATGAAATGGGCTTCCTGGGATGTGCTCGTCGCCCCACTTGACTATGAGGATGTAGCTGCCCTGCTCTTTGACAGTGTAGGTGACATTGTACATCCTGTTGCCCATGTGCTTCACATACACCTCCTCACACGGCGTCTTTGGCCCATGCACACCAACCATCAACATGTTGGTACCTGGAACGAAAGAGCAAAGAGAACACAATATTACACTGTAGGTAGTTTATCTAGTTTATAAAGTATACTGAGATTTTTTTTATGTTCTAGGTAGAACTGGCATTATCTTGCTCTTTTTATTTATTTACCAAATGTATAGACAGCACTATGTAAGATAATTAGTAGGGCACTAGCAGGAACATATGTGTTGTTTTTAGCTTTGCTTTACACCTTTACCTGCTTTACTGCAGTCCACTGTAAACGCATTCTTCTGACCAACAAAAGCTTTTGAAAGGCCTGCACCTCTGGAAGTGACCTTGCTAGCATCTGAAGAGAATTTGGGCAAAGAGCTAAATGCCCCACCCACTGTTGAGGACTTGGAGACCGTTTCCACAAGAACTGAGGAGGTTTCATGAAGACTATGACCACCAGAAAGACGCGGCCCTACAAAGGTTGAATGAAAATACAATTACTTCACCAAACCTAGACAATCTGCTGAAGGCCTGTTTCATATCAAAATTTATTTAGTCTTCATACCTGTAACTTTAGCCTTGAATGGGCTACCCACAATGTGCTGAGGTCCTCCATATTTAATAGAAATCAGATAGCTTCCTGGAGCCATGGGCGTGTAGAAGACCTTGTAGCCTTCAGGACACTCCTGGCAGTCCATCTTCACTTTGGATGGCCCGTCAATGGTCACAGACAGAGCTCCTGCCCCCGCATTGCACGTGTTTATGACAAACTCAGCTGCCACACCTGCAGTAAGTGAATACTTTCATTTAAGAATCACATTTTCAATTGTTCTTCTGAGAATTGTATTTTCGTATTGTATTATGCATACCTGTGATCCCACCCTCCAGTCCAGCCCCAAAAGCAGACACCATCCCAGGATCACCAACCTGCCCTAAGTCTCCTACTCGGATCTTAAAGGGACTTCCAGGAATATGGCTGCCATTGAAGCGCACGTCAATGGAATGGACTCCATTTTCTCGAGGGATAAACCTGATAGCATACTGGTCTGAAAAGAATGAAAGAAAACATCACTTCACTGAGTCCAAATAAAACAGTTCAGCTGGCATTTGAATGACAATGTGTAAAGCATAAAACCATTCAATAGAACAACAGTAACAGATCATTACCTTTATCTAGTTCTGTTATATAACATTCTTCTATAGCTCCAGATGGTGTGTGGATTTTGGCATCAACTAACCCTCTGACTCCGTTCAGTTGCACAGCAAAAGAGGCTTCCTGACCCACCACTAATCCCATCTCCTACAGAGCACATTGACAGATAAAACATAGATTCATCAATAATAATGTAGACGCCCTTATTTTAGGTTTTAAAACAGTATATGTATCTGTTTTAAATCCCTTCGAATAGATGACAAATTGATTCAGGTTTTCTCACCTGCAAACTGGTTACTGTGAGGCGACGGGCATCATCTGACAGTGTGGCGACCGGGACAATAAAAGGAGAATCTGGGATGTGCTCATCATTAAATTTAATAGATACCTCATAATCTCCTAGAAAACACACAACAGAACACGATACAGGACGTTGCACTTTGCACATACCAACATGTTGAATATACCTCTAATGTCATTCTATAAATAATTATTTTATCTTAAATTCAATTCTCACCAGGTTCCTGAACTACATAGGACACACCACATGATCCATCCTTCCTATCTTCAAAAGTGATCTCGGCCTTGCTGGGCCCCTCCACAGCAATGGACAGACCGCCAGCTCCTGCCTCTCGGGTCCAAATACTGAACTCCGCTGTAGAACAACAAGAACATTAAACCCTGGATAGAGTGAAAGACAAAAACATGAGCAAACGATTTGAACAGTAAAGGAATACCTGGGATTCCTGCCACTCCTCTATCCAGACCAGTGCCCCCTGCTCGGACTTTATGTGCCCCTCCCTCACCCAGGGGCCCTACTGTAAATTGGAAGGGGCTTCCAGGGACATGCTGCCCCCTGTATTTGACACTGACTGTGTGAGGTCCCATTTCCTGAGGGATAAAACGGACACTGTATGTGCTGTCCTCTCCTCGGATGATCTCGGCCTCCTCAGTTTTGCCGCTGGGACTGGTCACCTGAGCTGTCATTTCCTGGTTCGCCGCCTCACCTGTACAAGAAATATGCAAACATCAGGTTTATGGGAAAAACAAAAAACACATAGTTTTAAAAACAGAAAAGAGGTGCAGAGATTATGCCATGAAGACATTTACTAGCAAATAATGGTAATGATAATGTTATTTTGGGGAAGGAAGAAGGCAGGTAACATTATCATGCAAATTAGAAGCACGCTCTTTGATTAGTTAAAACATGCCCATTCGTCGTTCCCTGCAAACTCTATAAAAAGCTGAATGCTATTTTTCTTTCCATTAATTTAACACAACACACTTGTCCACACACCATCCTGAAGTGGTGGTCTGCTACCAGCCGGCATCCCACTGAATCCACTGAGAGCATCACGGCCCAGGAAGTCTCCAAACACATCCCTGAATGGGTCTCCTCCCACCTGGGTGCTCTCCTCCACTCGGACCTCCCTCTTAGTCTCACCTCCGCGGGTTTTACTGATCTCTGTGCGCTCTGTGCGTGTGTATGTGTGACTGCTGCGAGTGAAAGTCCGAGTCACGCGCTCCTGAGCTGAAACCATCTGAAACCAGTTTCCTACAAATGAAGCAGGAAGTCAGCAGGAGACAGAGCAAGGGCTGAGGTGCATCATGGGAAAAAGAAAGAACTGAAAGGACAGGCAGAGTGGACAAGAAGCTGTGAATCCTGTTCACCTGGGATTTTAAGGTTGAGGTCACAGGTGCTGCCGACAGTGGCAATAGAAGGAGCTTGTCGCCTTCTGGTGATGCTTTCCTTCATCCGACCCTCTCCAAACACTTTGACTGTGAATGGACTTCCTGTTGGTCATAAATACTTTGTAAACAAACCCTAGCAAGCATGAATCAGGAAGCAAACATTTTTTGGACAAACTGTCTAAACCTGGAACATGCTGGTCAGCAAACTTAATATTGATGATATAGTTTCCAGGCTCGGTGGGGCAGTATGTGACTTTACATGTCCCGTCCTCCACATCTTCACAGTTAATGTCCACTTTACTGGGACCTTCAATAGACAGCCCCAAACCTCCATAGCCTGAAATTGCATTTTATAGTAAAAAAGATGAATATAGTGTATAATAAATCCTTTGTGATAAAGATCAAAGATCGTTATGTTACCTGCATTTCTGGTATCAACAATGAACTCTGCCATCTCCAGAGTGTGGCCCTCCACTAGGCCCTGGCCGTACACTTTGACCTTGCTTGCGTCACCAATCTCTGATTGTCCAACCATGATTTTAAAAGGGCTGTTGGTCACATGCTTCCCATTCTTCTTCACACTTACCACATGTTCTCCCACTTCTTTTGGTGTGAAGGAAATGCCTATGGATAAAATAGTTGTTCTTACATGTGATAACCAACAGCATTAGGGTAAAATTAGGCAAGGTAAGTTTTGTAAAATCACAATACAAACAATTCAAAATAGAAATAATCATCATAAAATGAACATTAAAAGAGAAAAGTGCATAATTAAAACCTTTCAGTCATATGCACAGCTAAACACAACCGTTTTGAGCCTGGATTTAAACATAATGAATTTATCATATAAATTATTAATTTAACATTATGAAATGTAAACTATATAGACAGTGAACAACTTACCAATGTGGCGGTTGGGCAGTCTTTTGAGCAGACAGGGCTCCTCATTTCCAGATGGAGCTCTAATGCTTGTGGTCAAACTGCTCAAGTCAGTCTCTGTGATCTTTAGAGACACATCTGTTGCCGTGCCAACGTTCAGCTGAGACATTCTCATTGAGTCATCTCCTGAATATGAAAAAACACTTCAGTGAATTCAGGTAAATCTAGAAAGGGTTAGTCAAAAGTACAGCTTGACTCCTAGTGAGTTTGTACCTGTGATCTTAGCAGTAAAGGGGCTGCCTGGGATATGTTTATCATCAAACTTGACAATAATGTTATAGTCCCCGGGTGCAGTGGGCAAGTAGGAGACAGTGCATGTTCCATCTTTGTTGTCTTTACAGCTGATTTCTGCTTTAGAGGGCCCTTCCACAGCCAGTGACAGACCACCTACAAGAGAAAGATATTAACATGGCTCATTTTAGTTTATTCTATTATTTTAGTAATTATTGTATTGTGTATTACCTTCCCCTGCGTCCTTGGTAACAATGGTGAAAGCAGCTGGTCTGTTTACCACACCATGACTTAAACCAGGACCATAAGCTGTGACATGACCACTGTTAATGGCATCCACATAAAACTGGAGTGGACTTCCTATAACCAACGGAATGTCAAATAACACACATTTAATTTAATTCTGATCATTAAATACAGACACTACATTTTATGTTACCTGGGATGTGGTTTCCATCATACTTGATGTCCATCTCGTGCAGGCCTCTTTCAGTAGGAGAGTATTTCACAGTCACAGTGCCATCTTTGTTGTCCGTGATGTAGGGACAGGCAGTTCGACCAGAGGGCATCCGCACAACACCTAAACAACATAAAAACAATGCTCAAACGCTGTTATGTGGAATAAGTTACACCAGAAAAGGTAATGGTGGAGTGGTTACTAAATTACCTGTGATCTCTCCCTTTTGCACAGTGAAAGGAATTACCAGGCTGAAGGGGCGGAGCACACCCTCCATCCCATCCACAACACTGACGGGATCATCAGTGGCCTATACCAAAGGCAAAAGGAGAGGGCATTAGTCACATACTGGGAGTTCTGGGACAGTGTCCAGAGAGAAGATGAGGAGGAAGCTTCACAGCAGAGAGTCACAGTGAGGCACAGACTGGCCAAAAAGAGAGTCATTACATCATTTTGAGTATAAACCAAAACACTTGCAGTAAAAAAGACAGTAAATGTGATGTGTGTTTACATGGGTCTTAGCAGAGGCAGCTATTATGCAGCAGACAAGATTGTCATGCAAGTCTCAAGCTGAGCATAACATTTAAAGCCATATGACTATGAGTGGTAAAGCTGCAGGTTGCTGTACTAAGACGATGAAGGACAGTTTGTAGAAGCCAGAGAGGCCAAAAAGAAAATGTTGATAGTATTGTACCCATGAAGGGGATAAGCCCAAATAAGGAGAGTAGGGCGGAGGTATTTGAAGCTTGTCACATGGTTCTTCAGTCATTGGGATAGTTTCACAGGCCTGTCAATGGGAAGCAAGGTAAAGTTTTTGAGCAAACCATCATGGGCATAGTATTAACCTATATGGAAACCACTGAGTAGTTCTATATTTTTTTCACATTTGAGTTTACAATTTTGCAATGCTAACTTTTCACCAACAGGTGTCATCCTTGTCCTCCTCACAGTAGACAGACTCACCACTACATGGAAGGGGCTGTTGGGGATGTGTTCCCCTCCAAATCGGATTGTGATCACATATTTCCCTGGCTCTGGTGCTGTGTAGTAAATGTCAAAGGTCCCATCTGCATTCTCCACTACATCCACATCCAGCTCAGCTCCATCAGGTGTGGACACTTTACAAGTCACTTTGCCTTTCCCAGCAGCCTTTGCATCCACAGTGATGACTGTCTCCTCACCAATCTGAATGGTCGGGCTTACTCCTGAACCTTTTGATAAACATTTTCAAAAAGTTTAGGTTGTGGCGTTCAAGTTAAATCAATAAACACGTGTCTTATATAAAAAGCACTGACCTGGTCCATGTCCTCCAATAGACACTAAAGGACAGAAAAGCCCACAATTAGAAATTAAATTTTGAATAAAAGATGTAATTGTGTTTAGCTCAACTAACCTGTGACCAGACATTTGCTGGCGTCTCCTGAGGGAATGGCGTGGATGCGGTATGGTGAATATGGAATCTCATCTCCTCCATACTTGATAGTGATGGTGTAGCGTCCAGTCATGTCAGGGACATAAAAAACTGTATAGGTCCCATCCCGGTTGTCTCGTATATTTGCCTTCTTGGGTTTCCCCTCAGGATCCTAAGGACATGAGGAGCAGTGTAATACAAACTTCTGGCAGTCAAATGGCCATCACTGGTCTCTCAGCAGGAGCCAAAACTCCTCATCTGTGGTGCCAAGAGAGATTAAAATTTGACAACACATAAAACTCATATTTAAACCATTGTAATTGATATAGAAATACATTTGATGTGGCGAAGTCACATTTTACCCACAAAAAACCCACAACTATTTATGATTAAAAAATACTTTTAAATGAGCACCATAGAGTTCTGTTTTCAAAAAGCCAGTTTCCTTTACTGAAACCTCTCCAAGGCAAAAAATAAAGTCCTGTAAATGAGACCAGTGATGTGAATGTCTTTTATCACACACAGGAACTAACTCTATTTAAAATGCAGCAAACATTTGGTCAACACACAGTTGGAGGCAGTCCCCAGTTAGACAAATCAGAAATTGCTTCTGTTAGCTTATCAGGCAAATCAATGAAGGTAAGTGCATATGAACGCCACAAAAGGGTATGATGGCTGTTTTAAAAATCATATTTAATCTAAAAACAATGAAGATATATACATAAATACTTGTGTAATTTGTTTTAAAGTAGGTATTACAATGGTTGGACACTTGGGAAGGAGGGGTGAGGAGAGAGACATGAAACATGATGAAGAGGTGAGTGGGAGAGGGTCGGAGCCTTACACTGCCTTTCTTAAGAATATGGAAGGGGATGGTGCCTTTTGCTATATGAGTCTCCCACACCCTCCTGCCCCAGTCCTCCACATAAACAGAGGCTTCACGAGTGCACCCATCAGGACCCTGCAGCAGGACACCCCCAACAAGATGCCAACAGGTGGGATAAGCACAGATCAAATCACACCAAGTGTGAGTAACACAGACAAAGACACTAGAGAGATACATGAAATTAAATGAATATTTTTTTATGTGACTTACCAGTATTTGAACAGTGAGCAGTCCCTCGCCTGCATCCCTAGCATCAATAGTGAACTCCACAGGTAAACTGGCTGGGACCCCTGAAGAATTCAGGCCTGGACCACTAGCACGAACTTTGCTGGCATCATGAGCAGGCAGTGTCTTTATTTTGAAAGGGCTAAAGAAACATGAAAAGCTGAATTATAACCTCGCATTTCATAAACATTTTATCTGTGACTCACTCACTGCTTACCTGCGAGGGACTTCCTGATCAGCATATTTGACACACACTGTGTATGGACCATCAAGGGCAGGTGTGTAGTTCACTGTGTAAGTACCATCCCCATTGTCTGTGATGCTCACTGGTTCTGTTAGACCTATGCAAGACAGAAACAGAAACAGGACAAAATCCATTTCACTCGAGTGATACTGAGAATAAAGGATTAACATTTTTTAAAAAGGTTTTTGTTCTTTACCTGTTGGCCCATACAAGAGAACCTCCAACGAGGCCATTCCAGCTTTGCTGGTGTCGACAGTGAAGGTCTGGGGAACCTGGGCCCGGACCCCATTTCCAAGTCCTGGACCTGAGCATCGGACTTTACTTGGATCCACCACCTCCCTCACAGGCACCCGGAATGGACTCCCTGCAACAAAGAATCTAGATATTTGTACTATGTAATACAATATACAGTGTGGGCCTGCAGGCTACTGACCTGGGATAGGCAGTCCTCCAAAGGTAATGTTGACATCATATTCTCCTGGGGTAAAGGGGATGTACTCCACACTGCAGCTGCCATCTTTGTTGTCCTTACATGACATCTTTGCTTCAGAGGGTCCCTCAATGGCTAAGCCCAAACCTCCAGTACCAGCCCCCCTAATGAGAGCAAAATTCCACGAAAAGGAGTACTAAGAAAAATTTTACATATAATTTAACATTTCATTAATGCATCATTACCTTGTCTCCACAGTGAAGCGGTTTGGTTTGTTCACAAGTCCCTCTTCCAGACCAGGGCCGTAAGCACGCACTCGACTGGGGTCACAACCTTCAGTGACTACAACTCTGAACAGACTGTTGGGCACTGGCACGTCATCATACAATACTTCAATAAGATGCAAACCTACAGAAAGAGATTCAAACATGTATTGCTGTAAAACATGATTCAAAATAATACCTGATACAGTTTAAAGGTGCACTTTTCAGGCGGGTACATCACCTGCTTGTCTCTATGATTTTATTGCTTTTTGTAAAATGTTCCAAAGTATTAACTTCAGTTATTTTCACAGAGACAAGAAGATGGCACCGCCAGGCCAAGTTACAGGTCAAAACTGTGGATAGCTGACTTGAGTAAAAATGCATGTTTTTCAAGTGAGATGGTTTAATCACTCATTAATCCAGGAGTGGTATAATGTAGCCAGAAGTCAGAATCCAGAAGGGATGTGAGCCAAAACATCTTGATCGCAAAAACAGTGTCCAGATGGCCATTTTTTAAACTGTACATGTTTTTCAAGGTATTTTTTTAGCAATAAAAACAGCCATAATTAAATAATTACTAGATTAAAAATGTTAAATATGCCAAAACTGTGGAGCATTCCAGGCAGAGCAATTATATCTCCATGGAAACAAGCAGGTAGTGTACACTACCCTCTACCAGAAAAGTTATGTAGAGCTTCTTTAACAAAAGAAATAGTGATTATGCATGCCAATGCATGTCAAATATACATGCATTTTTCTTAGGAAATTTAAGAGCTTAAAGCTGACACATGCAGTAGTCATTTTTGGGACACAAGAGATCTGTATTTCATTAAAAGCTTGAACGAGGTCCACAGTGAGTATTTCTGCCCCATACAAAGCTGAGGGCTCTGACATGTCACACATTACTATCAGTGGAAAACTATCTGGCTTCAGCTATTAATACCAGACAGTCTTTCCCTCCCTCTTTAACTGGCTTTAGTATATGCATGAAGTCATTTTTCTTTTAATGAAAACTAATTTAGTCAGTTGTAGCTGAGAAAATAAGGTTACATAGTAGTTACAGAAATATCATTTGAAAAGTCAGGAGTCTTTTTGTGTTGAAAACAGAACTTATTTTACAGAAGAAAAAATAAGTATTTTTTTAGACTCCTCCTCAGCTCAGGATTCAAATATCCTACAAACCCACACTGTGTGGTGTTGCCTTAAGTAAAAGAAAGATAAACAAAACTTGGGAATAGTCTCAACGGACATAGATATGTTTTATGCCATACTGTGGAATATTATAGCCAAAGGAACAACATTTCTGTGGAGACCCTCCTTCAGTAAGCCAATCCAGCCTTGTAAGTCACGTTTGTGGAGATGCAAGCTCGCTCACAGCTGATACATGTTTTTCAGAGCAAAAAACATCTCAAATGAAAAGAAATTGCATTTTTTTTGCCAAAAAGTTACATGGTGGGGCTATTAGATAAATAATCTCTGTGACTGTGATATTCCTTACCATCTTCATATGGTGTATACTCCACTCTGTAGGTGCCATCGCCTTTGTCTGTAATGAAGGCATCTGTGGTGATGCCCGAGGGATTCGAGATGCCCACCTTAATGTGGTTTCCCCCTGTTTTGCAATTAACTCTTGCATCTACAGTAAAATGTGTGGTCACCTCCTTCAGGAGGCCTGTAGAGAGAAAAAAAGAAAAAGAAAAAAAACACATAAGAATTATATGTATAGGACCCAATTTTCAGTTGTTGTAGGTGTGTGAATACAGAGAATGTAACAGAATGAATATCAAGTAACATGAATGCTGCATTGGACTTTCTATTTGTAAATGAATGTTATCACTTACCTCTAGGTTCGACTCCAGGCCCATACACCATGACACCGCTGGTGTCAACGGCTGGATCCACCTTCAGTCGTATGGGGAAGTCTGGCACAGACTGTCCTCCATATTTGATGGTAATGGTGTACATTCCCTGAAACTGTGGGATGTATGTGATGGAGTAGGTGCCATCGCTGTTGTTCTGCACGTGGACCTCAGCTTTGGCCCCAGAGTCTGAGATGATCTCAATGGTGAGCTCTGCGTCTCCAGCTTTTGAGCAGTCCACAGTGAAGGAGCCATCCTCATTGACTTTTCCCCGCTCCAGGCCTGGCCCACTGGCGGTCACCTTGCTGGGGTCAAACGCTGGCAGCACAGTTGCTTTGAAAGGGGACCCAGGGATGTGCTGGTCAGCAAACAATATGTTGATGGAGTATTCACCAGGCTCAGTGGGTAGATAGGACACTGAGCAGGACCCATCTCCATTATCCTGACATTCAATCTTAGCTTCACATGGCCCCTCCACTGTCAGACCAAGACCCCCTGTTCCAGCCCCTTTTGTGTCAATGGCAAATGGTGCAGGTTTACCCACCACACCGCCTTCAAGTCCAGGACCATAGGCTCGCACCTGGTAAATGAAACAGTATTGCCTTGTGAAATCCAATTTGTCACTTCAAACAAATGAGAAATTGATGGCAAACATTTATTTTCTAACCTTTGAAGGGTCAGGAGGCATGACACCTTCCACAGGAAAGGGGCTACCTGGAATTGGGTTCCCATCATAAGAGATGTCTACTCTATACGTGCCCTCCTCTGGTGGGATATACTTTACTGTGTACATTTCATTGCTGGTGCCAGACTCAAGTTTGCATGGGATTGGCCGTCGCGATGGAGAAGTTATTTTGACATCTAGTTTCCCTTGACCTCCAGCTCCTCTAGTACAAACTGTGAACTCCTGATCTTTCCCAACATCCACTTCTTTGAGAAAATAGACACAAATACATTACAATTAATAATATACATTCATATAAATATTATTATTTATTAATATTAATTAATTGATTTATGTATGTGTCTATTAATATTATTAATACTAATATACAGTTAAATGTTATTTAACTTTTGTACTTACTGTTATTTAGACCCTGGACTTTGACCTTGTTGAGGTCAAGAGGAGGAGCCACAGTGATGATGAATGGGCTCTTAGGGATAGGGTCTCCACCGTGACATACTGTGATAGACATGTTACCCTTTGAAAAAACAGAAATCTGTTAGCTTAAAGTCACAGAATGTATTGATTACCCGCAGCCCCCAGACCAATGTTACCTGTTGAATAGCAGTGTAGCGGACAGTGTAAGAGTAATCATGGTTGTCAATGATCTCAAAGTCACGCACAGCTTCACCCTTAACTGTCCCAGAAAAGTACACTTCAGGTGTAGCTTTTCCTGCTCCTTTTGTGTAAATGTTAAAGTGAGTTGGTTTTCCTACTTCAACTCCTAACAAAGTCAAATGAGAAAGACAATATTTAATTTTAAATATATAAAATTTATTTTAAAATTAATGAAATTATGAGTATGATTTGTACACAATTACTCACCCGTTTTGTTGAGTCCTGGTCCTTCAGCTCTGACCTTTGCTGCATCGTGAGAAGGCTCTACTTTTATTCTGAAAGGGCTGACTGGGATTTCCTGTTTTATACAAGGCATATTGATATCTGCTTTATCAATTGCCTATTTTGTCAGCGATAAATTTAAGTATGTAGGGATGTCTTCTTACCTGATCAGCAAACAGAACCATAATGGTGTATTGTCCAGGGCCCGGGGGTATATACTTCACAGTAAAAGTGTCGTTGTCATTTTTAATTATGTCAAAGTCGATATCAGCCTCTACAGGACCAACCACTCCAGGAGCACATTTAATCCCAATGCTGACATCACCTGGGGAGAGAGAAATGTGTATTTAAACAAACACATAAAAACAAAAGTTAATGAGATAAAGAAATAGTCTTTTACCCTGTCCAGCCTCACTGCAGTCCACAGTGAAATAAGTGGGCTCATTAGACTTTAGTCCAAACTGTTCAACCCCTGGACCATACACTTTCACATTCTCTGGGTGACTGCCTTCACCAATAGTCACCTGTTCAAGTAAAATGAAATAAAATCCTCAGTTATATTACTATTTGGTGTAATACATCCACTAGTTTCTAATTATGAGTTATATTATTAATATAATGAATCTAAAAAAGAACAGTTACTGTCTTGTCAAGTCTTGAGTATATCCACCCACACATGTAAATCGGATTAACTGTCACACTCAACCAGCAACCTCAGTATAGGGCTTCCCACTTGCAGAATCTCCACTACCTCACACTTAAATGGGCTTAATTAAGCAAATGGTTATTTTATGGTCATGTAAATGACAAACATCATAAAGAAGATCTGATCTTTCCCAAATCAGATCAAATCAATCAAATCAGCACTTATGATTAAAAAAGTGTCAAATCTTATATAAGACACAATGCTCTTTATCAGTTAGCTACAACTACAGTGCCTGAAATTGGTGAGTGTTTTCTTACCCTGAAGGGACTTCTGGGGACATTGACCTCACCCCATGTTATGATTATCGTGTGTGTTTAATAGGCTTTGAAGGAATGTAGACACAAAAGTAGGTGCCATCACCATTATCTGTGATCTGGATGTCAATTGGAAAACCTTCTGCATCCTAAAATAAAATACACAATAATAGTAATAAAAAAAAACTTATATGATAGTTTGGTCTTATACTTGGTAATGAAACAAACCATACACAGACATCTTACCTGTGCGTACAACTTCAGTTCTCCTCCACCAGCTCCATGTGTATCAATAGTAAAATCAGCCGGTTTGTTGACAATGCAGCCTATTGGTTCCAGACCTGGGCCATAACAATTTATCTAAAAAAAAAAATTCTGTTAGGTATTGAATTAACATTAGATACAAAAAAAAACGTACAAACTAACCTTTTCTGGAAAGATGCTGGAAGCAGCTGGGAGAATATGTGCCATGAAGGGACTGTCTTTAATGTCCTCATCGTCACATATGACATGGACAGCATAGTCCCCGGCTTCAGTGGGCCAGTAGCGCACATCACATGAGCCATCTCCTTTATCATCACACTCTATCTTGGCTTGAGATGGCCCCTCAATGGAGAAACCTGTAAATCAGAGGAGTGTTGGTGTACTGACAGAAATATAAAACAATTATAGAGAATAGTCTATTAAAATCACATACCAAGCGTTCCAACCTCCATACCAATGGCTTCTACCACAAAGTCAGCACTTTTTCCCACCATGCCTGTTTCCAGACCAGGACCCCAAGCACGTACTTTCTGAGGGCCAGCCTCCTCACTGACGTGCACCTCAAATGGGCTGTGAATTATATGACTTTTATCAATACATCAACACAACATGAACACATGTACTGCACATGTGAGGGCCCAAACAGATGTTGAGGGGACGTGTCTCACCTGCGCGGTATGCTGTGTCCTCCCCAGGTTATTGTAACTATATATTTGCCAGTGTTGACAGGGTAATAGTTACACTCATACAACCCATTCTCCAACTCCAACACCTTGACTGGTTCATCCAGCCCCTCTACAATCAAACAAACACTCATAAGCTCACAGAGTCTTATTCTATTATTGCTACATTCCTTCATGTTTCAGTGTCTTACTTGGTCCTTTCACAGTGACTTTGAGCTCGCCGCTGCCAGCTCCTTTTGTGTAAACTTTGAAATCTGCCACTTCTTTAACCCTCACACCCTTCGGTTGCAGGCCTCTGCCAGACGCCCGACATGCATTTGGATTACAAGCTGTGAGGAAAATACATGAGAGTTATTACAGAGAAACAAATAAGTAATTTTTCACTGTACATTCAACACTTTTGAGATAAATGGCTGCAGACTGTCTCGCCCGTTAGTCAGCTGAACAAAATTGGGAGAAGCAGTTTGTTGCTGAAAAAGGAAAAGCAGCAAGAATGAAATAGTTGTTAAGAAGCTATTAAGAACCACAAGAGTTTGTTATAAGAGAAAACAGCAATTGCTACTGCCACTGCAGTATTAACAGTAGATTTAAACATAAAATGAACTGAATAAGCTTGCATTTTGGCAACAATTCCAGAAGAGAGCATGAGAATATTTTTTTCTAAATGAGAAATCATTTTTATAAGAATGATTTAAACAAAAATAAACTTTTTGGATTTTTTTATTCTGACACCTTGAGTGAGTTCACACATTCACTCTGAGGACAGACTGAGGACAGAAGGCTGTTCAGTGAAGCAGGCGCCAGCACATGCTGTAAAGCTGAAGACCCCTCAGAGGAGTCAAGGCCAGATCGAATGGGAGAAGAAAGTGGGCTAGCGCAGCAGGCTCCAGTGACATGCTCCGCCCCTTTACTAACTTGGTCGCCTGGGTTTGGGAGGGGTTGGAGGGGGAGCTCTTCTGGTCTTGTCTGCGGGTGGAGTGCGCACAGACTCAGGCATAGCCTGCACAGGGGACCCAGATGAGGGGCTTCTCTGTGAAACTGGAGGAGGTAAGAGTCATGATGATTAAGAAAAGACTGAGGCCTCCAGGCCAATTGTGCAGCAGCAAGTATCATCCACTCAAGAACAAGATTGGAGATAATAAAAAGTCCTTACACAAAGTATATACTGTACCTCAAACTGGTTTTCTGGATTTGTTTAATACTGAATGTGATCTAAATAACAGTGGAATCATCTTGAAAGACAAATCTATATGTTTCAAGATGAGTGATGAAAAGACCTTACCAGTCAAGAGCTAGTTTATGATTGTGGATTGTGGAACATGCTATTCACACAGCATGTTCAGTCCAAAAACAACTCAAATTTCATTGTGGCTGGGCTAGAACTAAAAAAAAAACACTAATGCAGACTGCATGCATACCTGTGCTATGTCCAAATAAATAACATCATGAATAACATGAAATTAATAAAAAAAAAGTAATTGATTTAGAGGAGCTTACCTTCAGAGATAAGAACAGTGTATGGACTTTTAGGAATCTGTTGTCCAGCAAAAGTCACATAAACTGTGTGAGCACCTTCCAAAACAGGAACATAGGTGCAGCGGAAAATACTGTCGCCTTTGTTCTCCAGAACTATCTCCACTGTGTCCCTGCGTGCATTAGAGTCCACAATAATAACACCCACATCTCCAGCTCCAGCCCCTGATGAGCACCAAAAAAAGTAAGCCCAAGGTTCTCAATACTTTGCACTATATGTTTTAATAGATTTCTGTTACCTGCTGTGTAAATGTCAAAGTATGTGGGCTTGTTGGCCACATTGCCCGCTGGCTGAAGTCCCGGCCCACGAGCCTGGACTCTGGTGGGGTCACCCATGGCTTTTGACACTGTAACCATGAAAGGACTTCTGTCTATATCTTGTCCAGCAAATAACACCTTTACCTGTGAAGATGCAAAACAAACCGTTTAATACACTGACAAGTTTTTGTATGACATTTTTAATCTAAAATATAGTTTTACCTTATGCAGTCCCTCAACTTTGGGCAGATATACCACAGAATAGGACCTGCTCTTGTCATTGTTTGGGATGACTCTGGCCTGAAAAGAACAAGATATGATATGACATCTATACTGCTACTACTACTACTACTATAATAACTATTATTATTACTACTTCTATTACTATGTTTACTACTATTACTACTACTATACTACTACTACTACTACTACTACTACTGCTACCACTACCACTTGTTTATATGTTCTCACCTCTTCAGTGTGTCCCTCTGGGTCTTCTACATAGACTATAACCTCTCCTAATCCAGCCTCCACAGTTTCCACTAAAAATTCGGCAGGTTTCAAAACCATATTTCCTAATGGCTCAATACCTGGGACAAAAATACAATGCTATTAATAAAACATAAAAGGTTTTTGTTTCAGTTTAGTTTCTATTTGAAGGTCACCTGGTCCATAAGCTTTGGCCCTTTTGGGATGAAGTGTCTTTGCCTTCAGGGGAGCGCCGGGCTTTAATTTAGATTTGGGGAACTGGGACAGGTAGGTCATGACTGAATGCTCATCCACGTTAGGATCAACAATTTCTTCAGGAGCAATGACCTGAAAACAGAGTGTACCATTTCAGTGGGAAAAGCCTTTTACTAATAAATACACAACTTTGGAACGTTATAAGTAACTTTACCTGTGGCACTCCAAGCCAGTCATCAGCCTGCTGCATGGCCTCTCTGGCATTCTCCACAGGCTGACTGGGATCCCAGGTTTCCCAGTCTGGACATAAACCTGGTTGAAAGACACAAGTGTTGTTAAAATACATTATTTCACCACTTTTTGAGACCTTTTTGTTTAATTATTATCCCCTTGCTTCGTACCTGGTGCACAGTTGTCCACCAAAGCTCCCAAGGCCTTGCCATCCCTCCAGTCTCGGTGGAAGTTAGTGATGGGGAGTTGAGGCACTTTGTTCTGGATCCAGCCTAGCAGACGCTGTTTTGGGGTTAGCTTCTTGGCATCTTCATCATCTTCATCATCCCACATGGGCATGGAGATAGAGTAGTGGAGGATCAGGGTCCATATTAGACCCAGGATTAGCTTTAGGTTCCCATCTACTATGGCTTTAGAATCTGGAATGTACAGAAATGCATATGTGATATTACCAGGGTTGTAAAAATGCACATGAAACAAAGGAGCTGACACACGTATTTACCAACTGTGAAACTGGATTGGTGCAGAGATTTATCCGGGAAAGAAACATGGTTTTGCAAATTGCCTTTCGTTCTGTGAAAGCTTAGTGTCATAAAATAACTGTGACAGGTTTATATCGGCAGAGCATGAGCAGTAAGGAAGGTAGTTTGTGGTGAGCTCTGCAATGTGAATTTAATGGTTTCCCCATCTGTTGTCAACAGTGCTCAAAATGCTTTCAACTTTGAACAATTGGGGGCTGTTTAAAACTCAATATAAATCAGGAGCCACTTCCCCTGCCTTAATACAGTATGTTGTCATTTCCTGTTACCACTCATCAAAATAAGTTTATCTTTGGGATTCAGGAGCATAGTTTTAGTTGTATGTCAGTGTGCTCCGTAATGTGAGTGATCCTTCTATTGACAGCACACGATGATGTCATACAATACAAGCCCCGGTCTGAGGAATGAGGTCAGTTTAAATAGGAAACACATGACACAGAGCTGTATATCTCAGCACCAGACAAGTTCCTTGAGTTTTCCATTGTATCTTTCAGCACTGATGACTTTTTCGACTCAACGTGAGCCCAAACCAGCAGTGACTCATGGTTCCGACTTCTACACTGTAATAGTTTCACCACATCATTTAATTAAAAAAATGACAACTCCCTAGTGGGATGAAATGAATGAAAGACAACTATATTATTAGGACTGCATGCAGTTTCAAGGGTGTGTGGGATCATGTGTATTACTGAGAGCTCTCAACATGTATGCTAAACATGTATGATATATATATATATATATATATATATATATATATATATATATATATATATATATATATATATATATATATATATATATATATATATATATATATATATATATATATATATATATATATATATATATATATATATATATATATATATATATATATATATATATATATATATATATATACAGCTATATATAGCTATATACAGTTACAGTGGACCTTGAACTCTAGCCAGCGAGTATATCATTGTAGCCTGTATAACAAGTATAACATAGTGACGATGGAAATAAGTTTTCTTCTGAATTCTTTAAACAAGATACAAATATATAAAGCTCATTTCAAGTCACCTCTGCACTCAGTCTGATGTGGTCATACCAGAAAGGGAAAGCAGAAAAGATAGGAGCTTAATATGACAACCTAACCAAATGTTTTGGATCACCCAGCTGGAGAAGCCTAGCAGGAGCTCCTTAAAAAAAATAATTCCTTCCCTTCTTTGTAATCTCCTGTTTTACTTTTTCCACTGCCCCACCATGCCTCTCTCTGCTGTGCTGTCCCATGAATCTTTTCTCTCAAAATGTCGCCATTACACAGTTTCTCCATCACCTCGGGCCCGATCACTTGGAGAGGCTTGGAGGGGCGGGGGGGTCTGATGAAGGCCGCCTGTTTTCCTCTAGACAGAGCAGTCTTTCTTTGAGAGCGCATTGTTTCTGAAAAGATTGTTTGTTTGGTAACCATTGGAAACCAGTTTGCTGTAACTGAAGAATCGAGCTGTTGAAGAGAAAATAAGAGTTTCTTTTGGCCTTTTTGAGTGGTTATAAAGTGCAGGGGGGATTTGGACAGTCAGCAGTGAAACACTATTGCATGGACTGACATATAGTGTAGTTTTATACAACACATGTGACTCACAGCAAGCTACCTGTCCAGAAAATGTCTTTATTTTTAGTTTATATGCTAAATAAGCAGTATGCTCATAATCTTAAAGCTTGGACAAGGATATAACTATTCAAAGAGGTATAGTTTGTTTATTACAAAAATTATTCTTCATGGTTGCTATAGCTGTACTGAGTCTAAATACTAAATACACATCGATACTAGGGCGGATTTATTGTTAGGGCAAAATTTGACCTTGCCTTGATCTATATCAGAACTGGTTTATGACAACATATGATCAAATACATTTTTCTTGAACATTGCATTATGTTGTATAAAAATCATCATTGTGGTATCCAAGTATAAATCCTTAGTATCAATATCAATATCAATAGTAGTATTGAGTTTGAAACTGTAATATCATTACAACATTATTCAAAACACTCTAGATGTCTAAACTATAACCTACAACCAAGTGTTTGGAGGAGCTGTGTAAAACAGACCACTTCTATCTTTAATGGGAACAAACTTTTTGGAAATCAGCTGAACCATGAAAAGTAATCTCTTAGCAACAAGGCAGTTTTCCTGTGGAATGATTACAGCATTTGCCCAACAACATTTCCTCTAACAAGCTAAGTTCATTGCCATAAGTTGACAGTGTTACAACTCTGGAGGGGAAAAACATTGTTTGTAAGACTAAAACAACAATTTTTTCCGTGTCTATATGGACATTCTAGATAAATGAATATGCTGCATGTGCAAAATACAAGGTAAAGGGAGAGACCACATGTATGGTAAAGGATGTATGCATGTTTGAGTGATCTTAGTAATTTACAGTCAACAGGCGGATTGAGAAAAAAAAAAAACACAAAACAAAAAAACTCAACTTCACAAGTGGGCAACAGCTGTATAAATGCAATCCTTTTGTGTTTACCCTGATGAACCCGGGAGAGTTCGGCTGAAAGGAGATAGGACTATTTAAAGACACACACCTGTGACTAATAAAAACAACAGCTGGAAGCTTGAATCCTGAATGCCCAAATTAACAAAGATTAGTGTACTTATCCAACTACTATTCCCACCAGATCAATAAGTAAAGACTCCCCATGAAGACAATATTCACTGACATGTCACATATCATACATTTTAGTGACATTGTGTGAGTGAGGAAATGTCATGATTTTATGATTATTCACAATTATTGACAAAATAATCATTACTAAGGCGTTACCATTCCTCTTGTAAGTGACTTGAAATCAATCTTTCTGAATGATAAAATAAAGTTGAAGTGGCATAAACACCTTAAAAATAAAAAATAAAAAATAAAAACACTTTACTTTTAGGTTTACTTTTTTGGACTATTGGCTGAATTGAAAGTATTTAATTTTGCTGTACATCCCTACTTGTCACTGGAGTTTTAACACAGAAAAGGGAACAAGCTAAAGTCCAAACAAATACAAATGGTCTGGCATGAATGAGGGCAGAACAGATTGTAACTGTAATTGCAGTGTGTCAGCTGTCGTCACAGTTGTTGCCAGGCATTTCAAAGCGGCAGGAGGAGAGGGTCAGTCTTCCCCAAACCTCGCAGACCCCCTCTGCTCTAGACTGTGCACCGTCATGTGTGCTACAGCGGCCGGGGCAAGGCCAGGGGGAAATAAGGCCTGTAAAAGTGGAGCCAGGAACACAGTGTGACAGTCAGCAGATCACACAGGGGGACTCCCATTGCAGCACTCCGAGCATTCAGTGAACTTCCTATGGTTGTATGTTATTTTGTCACATAAATGGAACAAAACTGGGTCATTCCTGAATAGTCTCGATCTATGACAGAACTGTTATGAAACCGTAAAGTACTTTTATTCTGTTTTGAAAATTACTATGCTATTGTTCAAAAAATGCATTTTGTGTAATTATTGTGGTATCAAAATCTGTATCAGTTATCAAAAGGCTCAAGTATCAAGCCTTTTCGTGACTTTAAAAGGAGATTTTTATCATTGTGACAACACTATAGTGGACTGAGAACAGTATAAGGGCTCACCAAAAATTATACTTTTTTTAGACTAGTAGAACAAGATTATAGAAGATACAAAACTACCCAAGTGAAACCAAACATAACTAAGCATTTTCTTGTATATAATAACTCACTTAATGTCTATTTTTAGTAGATTAGACTAGACTTTTATTACCGTATTACTATAAATGTTACTTTACCTTGTTATATGTTGCACCAAATCATCAAAGCACATTCTTGGTCTGTGTTTTTTTGTTTGTAAAAGGTTGTTCTGATATTCCCACACCCCCCATAGAATTACTTACTATCTACTGGCTTTTTCTTTCCCTCAAAACATGCAGGGCTTCATATATTCATTTTGCCTCATTCACTAGAACTGTTACAAAACCTGAAATGTGTCAAGTTAAGCTAAACATTTATAGAAAAAGTGCATTTGAAATAAAGCTTTTGTGAAGACGTTTTGTTCCAGACAGCTGTCGCCTTGGTGAATATGTGATATCTCTGAGCCTAGAACCACCATGAACCTGACCTTTGACCTCATCAGTCAGCAGCCCTGAAAGCTCACACATAGTAAACTATAAGTTAAATAGTACTGTTATCTACTTGGGTTGTCACAGCAACAAGTCAAAATCTCTCTTCCACACTTCATTTGTTTCCTACCTTTATTGAAAACATGATCTGACCCACGTGAGGGCAGCTGGGGCGCAAAGAGGGGTCTGTGCCTGGACAAATGCCATAAAACAGTAACACCAACAAAACACCTTTTGAGATTAAGATACGGGATAACATAATCAGTAACAACAATTGCATTACAAATATTTCATTGCTCTAAAAAATACAATTTGTTCTCCAGACTCACACAATGAGTTGATTTTTTTCCCATTAATCAAAGTATGGACAGTGACAAGTGACAAACCTGGCTTTGAAATAATGTCAGCGTTGAGCACGGGGGAGTGTGTGTATGAACATTCTTCGGAGCTGAGTGCATCTACACATGGAAATCATTACAGATACAAGAGAAGAGATTCCAAAGCTGACCTGACACACATTTACAAAGCTGGCGAAGCAGACAGTAAAACAGATCTGTAGTTTTGGCCAATGTCGACCCACAGGTACATGTTCTGTAACAGGTTTTATGCATTGGGATCAGGAGTATTTAGAGAGAGCTATAAAAATCTAACCATGATGAGTCACACTCAGGTTAAAATATCAACCATCTTCCAGATTTAGATCAAATAAAATAAGTGTTACAATGGCTATCTATAAATACACAATGACATACAAACCAATACTATGGAGAGATAAAATGCTAATAGTTTAAATACATCTGCCCCCATTTAACCCGACAGAAAGCACCAATGACTGCTCATCAGCGCGAGTTTTACTACGGTTGAGTGAGAGCTTGTGCCAGAGTGAAATCCGGCTCAGCTGATGTCTTTGTGGTTTCTATTCAGTGGGTCTATTTTGAGCAGCTGTCGGTAGAGGCACAGCAGAGCTCAGCTGTCCCACCATCAATCAGCAAACAGTACCCTACCCAGACCCCCACAGCACACGGACCAGAGACCAGCCACAACATGGCTGACTCATAGTAGTGCTGATTATTTCAGACAATGTAAACAGTTATTTTTTCTTTTTAATGATACGCTATAGGAATGTATCATGACGTTTGTTCTAGGGCAGAATATCCACTTTTTCCAGAAGAAAATAATATTAATACGATGACATGGCCTCCTAAAAGTCAGAATGACTCAAAACAGTTGCTATAGAAGACCAGAGCTTTGAGAAATCAGTACAGACTAAGTTTAATGTCTTTGCTCATTAAAACAATTTAACTACACATAGTTTAGAAGTAACTGCCGTCTCTTCATACTATACTTCATTATGCAAGAATGTTTCATTTGCAACTAAAGGGAACTTGGGCTTTGCTTCTTAGTCTGTTATAATAAATTAAACAGATAATGTGTATTACAACTTGAATATAGGAGTGACATTTAAAGTACTGTAATAATACAGTTTATATTTACAGGTTACAGTTTTATTACCGACTGAAACTGAACCAATTGCAATTGACTTTCTTTTATTTTTCTTTAGAATACAGTTTGCCCAGAAAAATAAGTGTATTTGGGTAGAAACAAATTCACTAGTAAAATAATGATAGAAATAGTAGTAATGACTGACTGAAAGTGACAACAGCAGGCTAAATCCATCTTTGACTGTTCGGTCTTTACAAATGTATCATAACTTTAAATAAACACAGCCTTTTTGACATTTTTGGGGTATATTGTCAATGTATATTGTTTAATGTCTTTTGGTTAAGAGGCAGGAGAAATGTTCAAGGATGCCCATGCATCGATGTGGCCAACCTAGTCTCATCCTCCTCAAGACTTGAGTGTAGAGAAGACAGCTGAAGCTGACAGGCAGTGTGAATCGTGCCCACAGTTGTCCCTCATTAGACCACAAACACATGGCAGCAGCCTCAGGCACAAACCACTAACCCAGCTGCAATACACTGAGGTTTATATGGTTCAGTGAAAGACCAGGGCCACTCTTTCAACAACTTTATGAACCTTGATGCAAATAGCTTTCAGAGGAATTGAAAATCAAAAATATAAAATGTGGCCTATAATGATGATAATTCCTTCAGCCATTATTTATAGACTCTGCCTATGTGACACAAACATAAAACCAGCATAATAGCCTAAGCTCCTGGGATAGGTCAGAACTTTCTTGTCTTGTGTGTTTCTTGCCTTGTGTGTTTCTTGTCTTGTGTGTTTCTTGTCTTGTGTGTTTCTTGCCTTGTGTGTTTCTTGTCTTGTGTGTTTCTTGCCTTGTGTGTTTCTTGTCTTGTGTGTTTCTTGTCTTGTGTGTTTCTTGTCTTGTGTGTTTCTTGTCTTGTGTGTTTCAGCCTGTGTTGTCTCTTGTACTCACCTATAGACACGAGCTTTATGTGTTCCCTTTCTAAAAACTCCAGCGCCACGGACACGTTCTCCAGCTTCATCTGCCTGAAGTTTGGTCTGGCGTGGTACTTCCGATACATCTTCTTCTGACTGAGCACCTCCAGCAGTCCGATCAGCTTAAGGCCGTCGCTCAGGTCTTTCTGCAGGTCATTGATGCGCTTGTTGAGGCACTTGAGGTGCTCGTTACACCACCTGGTGAACGTGTTCTGTTGGATCTTCTTCCACGGCGCGTCCTCCGCCAGGTCCTTCTCGGTGGCAGGCATCTCCTCTTCCTCCTCGTCGCCCAGGTCCGTGCCCTGGTAAAACAGCGGCGGCTGCGGCTCGAAGTAGCTGCCGTTATTCATCATGGTGCCGCCCTTTTATAGCTCGAAACGGAGTGGAAAACCAGAAAAAAGAAGAAAGAAAAGGAAAAAAGTGGAGCAAAGGGGGCAGTGACGATCCAGTTAACAGCTGAAAACTTTAAGAAAGTTAAACCTAAACCAAGGACACTCAACTAGTCCTCCCAGCCGGTCGAGTCATGTGGAGTTCAGAGGAGAAAACTAACGCGAAGAATGTGGTTCTTTCCAGTGGACACACTGAGGCGCAGCGTGTACGCCGGGACTGAAGAGCCCTGACAAGCTGACGCTTAAAAATGTTCCGTCACTTCACTGGACTCCCAGGAATGGCCCCTCCATGACCATATAAAACTCCACCCGGGCATCCTCTCTAAACCCACGGAGATACGGAGACACGCGCCCATTGGGCAGAGGAGCAACACGTGGGACGTCCGAGCAGCACTCCCCTCCACCGCCCTGGAACCCAACCCCAGGAGCAGGGAGCTCCACAAGCGACACCTCTGCGTATTTTAGGAGCTCCTAACCCAGGGGAGGGCTGTAAGAACCGTTCATTAACTGTGAAAAGAAACATGATGTCATCTGTGTTCATCGACAGCCTACAGTAAATGTGGGCCTTATACACTAAACACCAGGGAATCAGAGGCTTTATATGAGCAACTTCTGGACATCATTTCCAGGTTAACTCTAAACTAAGAGACCAAAGTATAGCATAGATTTTCTATGAAAAGATGGATCTCCAAAAGTCTATGACTTTTTATTCATTCATTTACAACAATGTACATAACAAAATCACCAACTCAAACAGACAGAATAGATATCAAACCAAAATCACCAGAGTCTGATGCTGGGTTTCATGAATGGAGTTCAACCATAGTATTACACATGAAGAAGACCAAGAAAACTACATAACTTATTTCCCTGGACCAAACGAGTAATAAAGCAGTCATTATGTGGGGTGCTCATGCTATACTCAGGCATGGGTCATGCAAAAGCACTGAGTAACATGCAACAACACAGGACTAAAGGCTAATTTTCCACATAATCATTTGTATAATTTGAACTAACTACATTAGGACCATTTTAACATGTGTATAATGACAGCTGGATTCTTGAGAAATTTGCAAACTTACATAATACACATTATTTCACAGAGGCAATGGAAACGTAATAAAAAAATAAGGTGTACAAAAACATGGAAGTCTACACAGACTTTTCTTACAAGAAAAAATGATGATGATGGATATTAATCTTTAAATGAATATTTTATAGAATTTAGACACTAATCTGATTAATTAAAATGTATCATTGAGAGATACACAATTTCAGAAATGTTATTTACACCTATCTGTCATTAATAATTTACATTCACCTGGGGAGGTTTACTTCAGTGTAACTAGTGGATAAAGTTGAGAGAAAGGGATATTTAGACCTTACTTAAACCAAACAACTCCACAGTGATTCATTTGATTTGTCATTTTCTAATATTTGGCAATATGTAAACATCAAAAAGTAAACTTTTTGTGTAAGTTCCAAAAAAAACATTTTAAAGAATCAATCTACAGTATAACCCTTTTAACATGACTTATTTACAGATTCGAACATTATATAATAAGAAATTTTAAAAATAATTACCCTGAAATGGATAACACATGATCCGAAGAAAACCAAGGCCTAAATCTGACACAGTGAAACCCGTCATCATAAACAATCTCTAGATGAAAACAAAAGTGATTATCCATGCTACTAGGTCAGTGTAAACATCAAGATATAGTGTCCGAACTATAAGTGTTAAAAATGCAATGTAAAATACAGAAATAAAGCTAATTATCCGGTTTTTTTTTGCACATTTAATTGCTACAAAAATGAATGGAACATCGTCACACAACAAACCGTCATGGTGTGCTCTTATAGTGTCCTTACACGTCTCTGAAAGCACAACAGTGCAAACTATTTTGAACAATAAGGCTAAGTACTTTGAACCCCTATAGTTTGTAAAAATATTCAAAAACAAAAGCCATTGGCCTTAAAAGTCATTCAATTTAATTGAATTATTATATATATATATATATATATATATATATATATATATATATATATATATATATATATATATATATATATATATATATATATATATATATATATATATATATATATATATATATATATATATATATATATATATATATATATATATATATAAATAAACCTAAACATCTATATCTGTACTATGTTCCAAGTAGAAGTGCAGATTATTGCCCTCTAGTGGTAAAAATAATTTTATATAATTTGAGGTTTGTGGAAATTAAGTCTTGTAGTTGACCTTGATCCCATGTTTGTGGATATTTATGTACTTTAAAATAATCAACATTGCCTGTAAACAAACTCCTGTGGGCCCCAGATCAAAAGTGTCCTCACCAGTGGTGCACAAACGGAGCAATGCAAGAAGCAGACACACAGTATTTAGGGCAATGCGCTGGATGATACTCGCTGGGTCTCCGTCTTTGGTCCTCAGGTTCTGTTCAAACTGGGGATGACCAGAGCTGCAACCGCTGCCACGGCAACCACTGCCACTGTCAGGGTCCAGCCTTCGGAGTCGGTCTGCAGAAAAACATCATGACCAACGTTAGACAGTGCTTATGACAGACACTGATGCATATGGCAAACTATTATTTGCTTGGTGCTAAATATAAATCATAGTTTTACATCAGTAAAGTAATAGTTTGTGGAAAAAATGGTAAAAACAGGAAGAGGAGCTGAGTTCTACAACATGTGATGACAGTGCTGTCACAATAATCACTATATCGACTTCAACGTCATTCACTATACTGCACGTCAGAACGAACAAGACTTTACAGGCTCAATAAATATCGCGTGTCCCTTTTCTTTGCACTACCAGGGAAATGTTTTGTCTGTTCAAAAATATTTGATCTGCAGTAAGTCAAATAATTAACATCTATAACACTTTATTATAGTTACTGGAACTGACTAAATGTTTAATTTTGCTATTTATTTAGTGCTGGCCACATTTTTTATAGTTTGGCTCACTCAAAAAAAGCATGTACTGGCAGTGTCATGCTATAGGGTTATTGCTCAGTGGTATAAAGTATTTTAATATTGTAAATTGGGATATTTTTCTGCTGCATTATATCGTACTTCAACATTTGTTATTGTGACAGGCCTAAATGTGGTGAAATGTATGTGCAAGGAACACATTTTTCTTCCATTTCAAACATTACAAAATCAATTCATTCATTTGTCAGATAATATATTTTGTAAATTAGATGAGCTTTGGGTCTCTGTATAGGATGGTTGCTAAGTAACAATTATGGAATAAATTGCATTCATGGTCTACAGTTTGATGCCTTAAATTTAGATAGAAGCTAGATGGGAGATTCACTACTTCACAACCAAACAGAAAATCCATAAATGTTGAACAATATAAAGCAGGCATGAGGCCACAGACATATTAATCTTGAGGTTTATATAAACAAAACATCTACATTTTGACAGTTAAAAAGAAAATTCCATAGAATTTAACCTGCTCTCGCTTAACTTTAAGCTATCACCCATTATAGAATATATTAAGTAAGTCAATGTAGGACCCCAACCTATACATGGGTCATATGAACCCAACCTATACATGGTTTTCAGGCAAATCATTCGTTCCTGATTTGGAGGATTTTCTGAGGACCATTCCTCATTCAAAAGATATAATATTTTGATTACAATTGTGCTCCTGTTACAACAACGGAGGGTCGCTGCCATATCAAATCATTCAAATGAGGAAGGATTCCTTATGCCTGAAACCCATTAACTACCTTAGATCACATTTGCTGTTCATGTCCAACCAGAAAGTAAAATAAAATACTTAATCAAAACTGCCTATGGAAAACTATGGGGAAAATCTTCAAAAATAATTAAGTTATCTAGATTTTGGTAAAACATAGTCTGTATCAGTATGTGAACACATATTTTGATTGATGTCATCATCTCTGGGTTAGATTTGTTTTGCAAACTGGACAAATGAAATATGCTCTTTTCCTCATACTATGAAATAAAGAACAGAAAATGAGCTCTTAAGGCCTTCAATTGTTAGCACTATAGAAGCCCCCTGTCCTCCAATATGTACTTCTGTTTAAAATTACAAAATGTTTTCAACACAAAAGAATTAAACAAACTGCACCCCATAGAGAAGTAAGGACAAGGCCATACCTGGTCCCCTCTATGACGCCAGCTCCTCCCACCAGCACCAAATCAAGGCCACTATAACAATCATTCCTATGAAGGGTATGGAAAGAACAGGGGGCTCACACGGACGTGTGCTGGTCTGAAGAGAAGACAAAAGGAGGAGTGTAGGAGGAGATGCAGAGGAGGGCGGGGAAACAAATAATCACGAAAATTGAGGATGCCATGGCACAAGCAAGCAAACATGCAAACAGTTAAAAAATGTTCAGTCAAAAAATATAAGTAACACTAAATGAATTTGGAAATAAAAGGTGCATGCAATGGTGATATAATACAACAGCAGAGGACAAAAACAAAGGGTAATTTCTGATAAAAGTCAAATGTAGGAAATGTGAATGGCGAGTTAATGGAAAGGTGTAAAGTAAAGAGTGTCTCTGTTCTGCAAGTCTAACTTTATTCTTCATATTGTTTCAACATTTAAAACATATAACTCACAATCAAACAAATAAACCCATGCCCAGTGAAGACTGGTTACAACAAAAGGCATTATATTGTAAAAAAAAAAAAAAAAAAAAATCAAAAACCTAACAAAGCTGCACTTTGGCCAAGTGTATTATATATTGAGTGAAATGGAGTAAAGAGACATTAAGCAAATTCTGGGTCATAGCCAGGAAGTGTTCCCACAAAGCTGATGCAGGCAATGTGCCATAGGGGTGGGCGATATGACATAGAACCTAGGTCACTGTATACTCACTTTAGTAGCTTTATACTCTAGTTCCCTAAAAAGTTATTAAAGATACCTGCTTGTTCCAAGGGTTTATGCCTCACTGCTATTTTATGCATGCAAGATCATTACAGGGTCAGATCACGTTTAAATTTTATATAAAATCGCCCACCTCTAATGGGCCATAACACGGCCAGACGTATTTAAACAACATGCAAGTGGTCACATTGCAGAAAAATAATATCAACATATCTAAGAACTGCTATTTTCATTGTTTACAGTGCTTTTCTTTACATTTATGAGGGTGGTTTATGTCTCTATGTACTTCGAGGGCAGTTGTTACTGTGAAGAACCTACCTGAGACTTCTTGCCTGCTAGTTTTTCCAATTGTGTCTTACATCTGTGTAACTCCTGCTCCAGAGAGGCTCGCTCACGTTGACTGATGTCATAGAGCTGCTGCAGCTCAGCTAGCTCCCCCTTTAACCCCTCACACTGTAAAGGAGACAGCAAACAATGACAGATTTCTCAAGTCAATCACTGTAAAATGTAATGAAGTGCCTCTGGTCTTACTTCTTTTTGTACTTTGTGAGCCATCTCCTCTGCTCGTTTCAGCTGCCCCCTCAGGCCACTAAGCACTTGAATGGAGTCCTCTGGCACTTCATTGTATTCAGGATTGGACTGATGCAGAGTAATATATGTGTCAGACTTCAGTGGGTTTTCCCGTGTGTCATTAGGGGAGCCCTCCTCTCGCACAGCCAAGTACACATCTTCGTCATGGCTGTTAAATAAAAAAATTAATGTTGAGTTACGAAAAAATGGACCACAAGATTAAGAACTTACAGCTCTCTTTGCTGCTCCTGCAAGTGCTCCACTTTACGACTAAGCTCTTTGTTGTCATCATCTAAGGACTTGTGTTGATCTGTCAGAGAAATTACCTCATCCTTCAATTGAGTGATGTGTCCTGTTCAAAAGAATGTTTATTTACTGTGTGTTATCAGAAAATGAACAATAATAATTATTTAGTATGCACAGACCATGCGATTCAGTTGTGGGGCTTTGGCTCTTCATACTGATCTCAGCCTTCAGAGAGGTGATCTCCAGCTCATACTCTTGTGTGGTGGCGTACAGGCGCTGCAGTTCAGCTCTGACTCGGCACAGCTCCTCTTGTAGAGAGGCGATGTCGTTCTCTCGCTCTGCTGCCGCGTCCTCGGCCGCCTGCTGCAACATCAGCACCTCCTCCTGGGCTGAGCGCAGCTCCTCCTGCACCTCCTCCAGCTCGCTCTCTTTCTCCTCCTCCATACTGTCCATCTCCTCCTGCACAGACCGCAGCTGAGCTATGGACAACAAACAATATTATAAAAAGGAAAGTAAGGGGATGTAAAATGTAACTCCTGAAAAGTTACACCTTCAAAGAATTACCTTGTAGTCTTTGGATCTGTCTGGTGAAACTCTCAGCCTGATGGGCACTCGCAAGTCTTTCCTCCTCTAGTAGACCTAAACATTAAACAGTTTATGAAAATACTTTGTACTTAAATGAGACATATTGAGCAAAATTGACAAGAGCTTTAATCCATATTATAATTGTTATAATCATTTATGAGTGAAAACAAAAGGAAAAAAGCAGAATATGCCTCCTAAACCTGACGTACCCTGCAGTTCCATAAAGCTCTCCTCGTGCCGCTGGGACACCTCCCTGGTTTCTTCCAGCTCCAGCAGCAGTTGCACCACCTGGGCTTTGAGCTCCTCCACGTCTTGCTCTTCATTCTTTTCTTCTTCTCTTTCCTCTGCTGTGTCTTCACATTTCTCCTCCTTAACCTCTTTCTCCTCCTCATCTTTGTCCTCATCCATTGGCATGTCTTTCTCCTCCAGGGACTCGCGCTCTTTGGCAGTCAGTGTCTCTGCCAACATGATAGGCTTCTCCTCCTTTAGCTCACACAGGTCACCTACGGCAAAGCACACACAATCCTGTTCTCTGAAACTGAGGACTGCTCTGGAATCACAACATTTCTAAGTACTAAATATGCAAAACAATGTCCTGCAAAGGGAATTTGTGATTTAACTGATGATACTCCAGGTTCAGCAGATACACCAGTGATGATCTTTATGATCCTCCCTGCTGTCGTCATGGCTGATTCTATAAATAGATGACCCTTTCCTGTCTCCACACTTCATTATAGCCATCACATTCAATCAATGCATTTATAAAGTCACAAGTGACAAACACATTCATAATGAACCTCAAATAAAGTAGAAAGAGTTTAGACAGATTACTGTCTATAGCTAAAAATAAATAAAGAATGAAAAGTGTTCAATTTTTAAGTGTTTTCAAACTTCAACATATACTGTATACACTGGTAATTAAGTTCAATATAATAAAAAATATGAAAGATAGATATACAGAAATTATTATACAGTATCTGTTGGTTGAAAGTTAAACTCAGACGCACCAGACGGATCAACAATTTCCTCTATCACTGGTGGCAGCCGGAATCCGTCCATGTTTGAGCCAGTGGATGAAGTACTGCTGCAGACACGGGACACGGGCAGATGCTGTTGCTGAAGATAGGAGCAGAGACTGGCTCAGGGGGGTGGGGGGTCCTCAGACTTGGTGCAGACTGGGTTTTCTCATGCTGTGGCCAAGACATGAACATAACAAATGAGGGCAACATGATAGTGTTTTGCAGATTCAAAACATACACAAAGACCACAAGGCTAGCGCTATTCTGTACTAGGCTGTTTTAATTTATACCACTATTCCCAAATTAAGCTATTGCTAACATTAGCAACAAAAATACCATGATGCTGATCAATAAATTGAAATGTCAAGAATAAAAAGAAAACAAATATGGCATCCAAATACAATCTTGAGACATTGTAAAGTATGACACTGTCCCTTTAACATGTTGTTTTATCATATAGCCTAGCTGCTTGTGTCATTAACCTGTTATGGATGTAGCCCCCAGTGTGTGTATGACCTTCCTTCAGAATGACGTAAAAAGCTGCTCTGCTGGGTGCTGGCTGCTAAAGCATTATTCTACAGAACGTGTCTGCGGAATATCAGAAAGGATGAATAAATACCTTGTGTTATATGGTGCAGACTGCAGCAGTGGTGTTGTTCCTGCCTCCCTCCCTGTGTCTTCACTGCAGACCTGTCTCTCTTGTCCCACATTTCCTCCTCAGCACCAGCGTGATGCAGAGGCTACGTCACAGAGCACAGACAGACACACAGACAAACCCTGACATGAATACGTAAAGAGCCTCAGTGACGTGCTTTATTAACTATTTGCAGAGAGTTAATGTATGTGCAGTATGTATATATATGTGTATATATATATATATATATATATATATATATATATATATATATATATATATATATATATATATATATATATATATATATATATATATGTATATATATATATATATATATATATGTATATATATGTATATATGTATATATATATATATATATATATATATATATATATATATATGTATATATATATATATATATATATACACATATATACATATACATATATACATACGCATATACACACACACACACACACACACACACACACACACACACACACACATATGTAACTCTTTAAGATTAGAATTTAGAACACACTCTTAGGCTGAGGATACACCTGGCAGTCCTGTGTCTGCTGCTCCATAAGCCTAATGCTAGACTCAGAGTCTGGTGTAGTACTGGTTCAATTGTAGCAGATCCAGTCCTGGATCACACCAGCTCACTGCTCACTGGGAAATTGAAACATTGAAATGTGCGGAAAACTCTGTGCATTGCACTGATCGAACACTAATTCCCCGCACGCATATTGAATTATTTACCGCCACTCTCAGTTTGAAGACTTCAGCGGGCCATTTCTCAGTGATTCCTGGGTGTTTCACAATAATTTAAAAGCTCAAATGTAGTTTGGATTTGTCTCTGTCACGCTGTCACCACAGCAGAGCTCCCAGCCTCTGTCCCGTGCAAAGACAGCGGCCCCGGACCCGCCCCCTGTGTGTGTGCGGTGAGCAGAGAGCGCGCCTCATGTCACAGGAGGTTTTAGCGCAGATTCTGTAGTTTGAACTCCTCTCACACCCATTTTATGAAATAAAATGTTGATGTTGGATCAGCTGGTTCCAAAAACTACGGTGTCACATCATCCTCACGGCAGTGACGCGTCTGATTCCCATCACACATCGTGCACATCGTGTACCTTTAAAGAATTAGAGGAAAGCCTGGAGCCGTCTTCATGACTTTAGGTATTAACGCTGTGGAGCTCGTTTGCTGTAGCCAGGCAGCTTCATTCTGTCACTACAGGCGCATCATACAATAATCAGGTGTTACACGCATAGATTTTAGTCTGTTTCAGGTTTACATTATCAACTTTCAGGAGTAACAGCAGGGGGCACTAGAGGATGTGGGCCTTTACGCCACCCTAACAAATTGTGTTCATGATCATTTTGTGATGCTCTGGCAGCTCATGTCCCGGTCCTCGTTGAACTAGAGAAGATACTAAACCTGTTGATGGGTTGTGGACCTTACAGCACAACCTGTCTTCTGTCTTCTTCTCTCCATGCTTTGGAGAGTGAGACACAGCTAACTTCCTGACAATGAGGTGAAAATGTCTGTGGCAGTGCCATCACTGTAATACAACCAGTACTGAGCCCAAGTGAATGTAAAATTGGGAGGAAATGGTCAGAAGGCCTGTTTCATCCGCTGTAAGACGCCCCCAAACGGGCAGTTTGGGAAACTTCAATGGCTAATTAAATTGGATTTCGCAAATAAAATGTCATTGCCATGTCAATGAGCGTTAAAATAATCTAAAATGGATAAATGGTATTTTCGCGCGTGTTAAATACGATAGCGCTTTCTGCAGCGTTGTTAAATTATGCAAACTAAATCCTCGCGCATGCTCAGTCTCAGTCCGTGTATGACGTCAGCGGGTACATAACGTCGCATGGCCGCGTGACACCGGTGTCTGAGAGGTTACTCTGATCAGTCTGGTAAGGTTACAGACTTTTAACTTCAGTATTAAAATTATTAGAGTTGCTTTTACGTTTTAATTTCTCGATCGGTTAACGTTTGAAACCGTAAAGGCAACCATTCACGTTTATGTTTCATTAGCTAGTGGCTACATGCTTGGTCTGATCTAAACAAGCTTCATAAGTTACTTTGGGTCCTGACTAAAACCAGGAAGTACGAACACATGAGTCCTGTGCAGAGATCTGTTGTCCTGTGCAGAGATCTATGGTCCTGTGCTTAGGTCCGCACTGGTTTACTGAGTAAACTTGAAAGCTGCTCATTGTCAGTCCTCTTCTTTCATGGTCCTTCTAGAGCGCACAAACTTTGTAAACAGCATTGTTTTTGTTTTGCAGTTCTGTGGAGATGTTTGGCTTGACATGTGTCCTTCGTGATGTGAGCAGAGGACTACAGAGATGTGCCTACCCGCGGATGGTAACAATGGGCACGCAGCTCGTCAGTTGTGATCCACATCAAAGCCAAAGATTGGCCCAAAGAAGATTCTTCTCTCAAAAACAAAATCTATTTGGAAATGCAGCCAAGATAAAGCTTGGGTCTCGCGTGCTTGTCACAGTACTTTTTGGAGGTGGCTTACTTGGAGCCTGGTACTATGTTTATTTAGAAAAGCAACAAAAGCTGCGGTTACAGCGTTTAAATCAGCTAAAGCAAGTGGCTCTTGGACAAGGTACTTTCAGTCTGGTGGACCACAATGGGCAGCGCAAGACCAAGCAAGACTTCCTAGGGAGTTGGGTGCTGCTGTATTTTGGGTTCACTCACTGTCCAGACATTTGCCCAGATGAGCTGGAGAAGATGAGTGCTGTTGTGTCTGTACTTGACCAGGACCCATCATTGCCAAAGGTACAGCCTCTCTTCATCACTGTGGACCCAGAGAGGGACACCACACAAGCATTGGCTGCATATGTCAAAGATCTCCACTCACGCCTGATTGGTTTGACTGGCACACCAGAGGAGGTGAAACACGCAGGGCGGGACTACAGGGTGTATGCAAATGCCGGGCCTAAGGATGAGGACGGAGACTACATTGTGGATCACACAATCCTCATCTACCTCATAAGCCCAGATGGACTTTTCTTGGATTATTACAACAGGATGAAGAGCCAGGAGCAAATAACAGAAAGCATCAGAAACCACATGAAGACATATGTTACAATCTGACAACACAAATCTGATAACATTAGGGGTGATCTGGATGTTTAAGGCCAGATATGCTCAAAAGGTTGATCAATGCAGAATTGTATGATTGCAATATTTGTGTGCTTTATTTGGTCTTGCACTGAAAATAAAGTTTGAATTCTATACACACCCTCTGTTGTATAGTTTAGAATCTAGAGCACTTTTGGTTTTTTTATATCATAAAGTATTAGAATATAAAACATAATTACTGCAAGAATAACAGGTTATTGTAAGGTTAAATACAGAAAATGAAATGGACAGTTTATATAAAAAAAAAAAAAAAACTAGACAAAAAGGACTCCCTTCCCTCAAGGGTGTCACAAGAAACCATTTTGATACGATCTGACCAGGTTGACATATCTGACTCAATGCTATCTATTTTTAAGAATAGGAGGGAGAAAATCCTCAGTAGCTGTGATAGTAAATATCTGTGCGCACTAACCCGAATGTTGGTGGTTCTATTCCTACTGGCAAATTGATACTGCTGAGTGTCTTTGGGCAAAACACTTCACTCAGTTTGCCTCCAGTGTCTTTACACTGCATGAATATATGAATTAGAGTGCCTTTCTGTGTGGAGGCTGCTTTAAAGGAAGGTGATTTGAGTGTCCAATAAAGGGAGAAAGCTCTAAATTTATGTGACAACTTACAGGCCAAAATACACAAGTCATGATGGTTCAGCTTGAAGCTTGAAGGTTTTTAAACCTTTCTGTGGCTCTGTTAACACTAAGGAGAGTCAATCCCATTGAATCTACGCTCTTTTCCAGTCCAGTCAAACTGTCGATGTCCACTGTATAGTCATTAGCCTAAAAAAAAAAAAAAATCAATAAGCAAATATATTTCATTATAATATTATAATTACATTTTATGTAACTTTAACCAGGTTTTTAATATTTACCAGTTGCAAGGAGGCCAACAAGTATTTGCATACTTCAAAGTTATCCAATCCTGAGACTATAGAAGAAAAGGGTCTACGCTGGCCCACACTGTCGAATCCATTTACAATCCTGTCACCATAATCATGGATATCAAAAGCTGGCCGTTCTTCCTAAAAATAATAAGGCCCATAAATGTATGACTTATTTCAATAAGGTTGTTTATACATTTCATAGTTACCTGCAAAGCCAGTTCAGGTTTAATTTGGTCTTCCCATTGTTTAACCCTCCGTGATAGTGCCGTCTCCTGAGTGTATCCCCGAGAGTTCACCACCAGCTGCTCCTGCATGTCAAGAGGTATAAATAAATGCAAACATTTATTAGGGTAAGCAATTGTTTGTCAGACAGAGATCATATTCCAGTAAAATCATTCATTACTCACAACACGCAATTTCACAAGTTGTTCATAACTCAGATCATCATTCTGATCATCTGCAAATAATAAACAAGGCAATTCATAAACATGCAATATACTAAATTCTAAAACTGCAGTCATTTTAAACCAACATTGCAAAAAAAAAACCAAAACATTTGCCAACAAACTCCATGGAATAAATCTTAAATTAAGTTGCAGGGGTATCATCATACCTGGTGATATGAAGTCAGGCCCACATCCAAACTCACCGGGAACGTCATCAGGAAACCCCTCATGCTCATTATCAGAGTTGTCGTTGTATTCACCTTCAAAAATATTTATGAAAATTTTGCAGTTGTTCCTTGGTATTAATTAGTATTAATAATGCACATAATTGTAATGTGTCTTTTTATTATTCATTCACTCCCTACTTTGCACTGGCAAGCTATATCGGTAGCTAGAGCTACCCTGGGGTAGACAGACAAGATGCAAGGCTCTGCACCACCAGCCCCTTTGACCATGCGTCAGATACACAGGCAAGGTAGGTGAAGTGTCCAAGCACTGGGTATCAAACTGTTGACCTTTAGGTTAGTTTGGCACTTTGAGCCACTGCCATCCCATTTAAGACAATAATAAACATTTCAGACATTTTTCACAACTGTCACAAATTCAACAATCATAGACACATTTCTCAGCTAGGTAAATATTGATACTTATTAACACATCTACATGAATATCTACAGTCTACCTTCATAAATACCAATCCAGCAGACAGACCATGGACAAATTTAAAGACCTAATGTATATGTGTTTCTTTTACCTAGGATTCCTGGATGCTCATCTGCAGGATCCTCCCCATGCCTCTGTTCTTCTGTGTCTTCTGGCTGCAGGAGGGTTTGTCTCAGTTCTTCATCAGAAATCATCACTCCCTATAGATGACATTTTCAAAAGTACTGTTACATTGTAAAAAATTCACAATGACCACTTGACAAAAAAAGCTACCCTTACCGCTTTCCTGTAAGTCCTTTTTTTGGTCTTAAGTTTGTCTTTGACTGTGGTTAAGTAAATGTAGTTAAGATCTGTAGAAGAACAACATAGTTTTAACTATACAAAAAGGTACAAGAAAATGTGTAAATATACATACAAATTACCTAAAAAGGTGGGGCCATTTTTCAATCTTTGCACTGGAGGATCAACTACAACAAAAGCAAGAGAATCCAAATATGACATAATGAGACCAAGTAAAATGAACAAAAGTTTAAGATGGTAATGACTTACAAATTCCTCTAAACCAGCTTTCAAAGTCCTGTATTACTGAAGGGTGTTTTCTTTTCCTCTTTCCTCCATCATCTAAACCTTCAGGAACCTTGTAGCACTTGCCTGACAAAAAAACAAATTTTTAATGTATCCCTTTTCTCTTCTGACAAGCAAAATTGAGTTTTAATCATACCTGACTTAAAAGGCTTATCTTCTACAAGGGCTGCATAGGGGTCATGTAGAGCCCATACATTTACCTAAAGCAATAATCTTTTAGCAAACCAAGACTACAGTAACAACAATCAAGCCATTTTTAATTTCTGACAAGCATACTTCAGGGGGGTGTTCTTCTTCCCTTGGTTTAATGGCTTCTGCACGGCACCTTTCTCTAATCACTATGCCTTCAGATGGAGCCTGTAAAAACACGGGTTTGTATGAGTAATAGTAATTGTACTAAACAAGATTCAACATGTTTAGTAGAATCTGACCTGATGTCTTTCAATGTGCTCCTCCACCTCCATGCTGCCATCACCTAGAGGAAGAAAGTTATCCTCTGCAGCATCTACAACCACGTCTGCTGCTGTGGCATTTGCACAAACTGGCACTTCATCTACAAGAGGAACAGACTTGCAGTAAAAATGACAAACATGTTATTATGGTAGAATTGTCTTGTACCATTGTGTTGGGGCTGCTCAACTCTGAACTCTGCTGCAGCATGCTGATTTTCTTCCATTAATTCCCCTGACTCAGCAGATGTCGATGTGAGTAGAATAGTATCATTTTCTGGAATCAAGGTAATTACCCTGAAGTCTTTCTGGCTGTAAAGAATCTCACCTTTAATACTGAAAACAGAAATTATGAGAGTAATTTTATTCTGTTGACAAACAATTGTTGCAAACGTTATACTGTAGAAAAATGTGCTGACGTAATGAGGGGAAGCTTGTGCTTGGCTCTGGTGTCTTGAGGAATCAGACATTCAGGGGGAAGAGGAACATCATTCACTGCCTAAACAAAAGTTCAGAACAGGAGTCAGCACATGACCTTTGATTAACAATGTAGTAGCTAAGGAATACTCACAGTGGACAAATCCCCATTCTGACTGTAGTTTGAAGGATTTATCTCAAAATCTGAAAACTTAAGTGAAAACAAAGACATAAATATTTAGATTCTTATCTAAAGCTGTTTTTTATGAATAAAATATGTCAAGTCAATAATTCTTTAAAACCGTATTTACCACATCATCATCTTCATCATAGTTGTGCACTGCTTCTTCTGCATTATTTTCCCGAGCTTCTGCTGCCTTCTTGTTTTCTCTAAAAATGAAATCATCACTTGAAGTCATTTGATGATTAATAATAGATTACATAATGGTTAAGCATTTCTTACTTTTTGTTTTTATCATTGATGTACCCAAGGGTTTGGTAGACCAAACTATGCAGAAGTTCAACCTAAAAGACAATGAAAAGGTACTTATTGACCCAGTTAGAAAGTGGGAATTCAAATATTCATATTTCCAAACCTTTTTGCTGTAGATACAAGCAGACCCCTGAATCAGCAAGGCGGCCTCAGCAAAATTTAACCTTATTTCACCTTCATCAAATGTGATGCACATCTCATCAAGCTAGAAGTAGAATACAACTCGATTTTAAATAAAGAAACATGAATACATTAATAAAAGTGCCATTACTACCTTACCTCTTCCAAATAATCATTTAACTCTGAGGCTACATCCACATCCCAGTTCTTGGTGAGCTCTCTAATGGGCTGCAGCAGATGAGCAAATCTGCTCTCCGTGGACTCCATGTTTCCCTGTGTAGAAGTATGGACAAAACACTAGAACAATGCATAACGTTACAAATAAACCCATATTCAGTCTAGGGCTGAGTTTATCGGTTTTGTGTCAGTGCCTCTCTCCATTTACGTGGTCACTGTCTCGGGCTAAAAACTGCATGGATCGTGTCATATGATTTCTTCGCATATTGCCCACACCTAATTTACACAAATGCAACCAGTTTTTACGAGAGTAAAGTACTTGTTTATAAATAAAATGCCACATAGGTAAATAGTTAGTGTAGATTAGTCCCAGTAATGACATTCAAATACAGTAGTAGTTACAATGACAGTGAGATTCAACCAACTGATGGTTGAGTGAACGTTTTCCCCCTTTCTGTTTCTGTTAGCATTTATTTTATAATACCAATGGAGTTTAATGGATACGATATCGGAAGCGCTGCGAGATTCAGATAAACGCGAGCAAATCAAGTTTCCTTTAAAAACTTACTGTATAAGCTTCACGTGAACAAAACAGACAGGACGCGTGCTAACTGTTTTGTAGCCGTTTGCATCGCGCGAGTCAAACCGCCCGCGCTCACGTCCTCTTCCTGTGTTACACGTCATAGTTCAAATCGCAGTGTTACTTTACTGCCATCTATTGAGGAGACTGAACCTTCTCAGTAGTTTATCTATTTAATAGCGAAACATGTTCGATGGTGCCATATAGAGGACGAAGAACATATAATACAGACGTAACTACACATTCATTTCTCCACAGTCAGTAGCAACATTGCGCTTTGGCTGTGTGGTTGCTATGGTGACTGTTTGGGGCGCGAGCTGCGGTGTTTGTCTTTGTTTTTTTGCAATTTATAATTAATACGCTTGTCATTTGCTTAGATTTCTGACATTTACACTATTTACACTATTAAGTTACATTCACTGCAGCCCGATGTTGCATGTGAAGCTCGTGTATAATCTGGACTACCTTAAATCGCCTGGCGTGTACCACGTGGCCCTATTCCTGGAAAGTTCCTGGAAATGCTCGCTTCTTGTGTGCTCATCGGATATTCGGGTGCTCTCTCGCTCGGTGGGTTCGGGTGTCCATCAGAAGCAGCGGTGATGGGCGGACGCGATCACGTTTTGTTCGCGCTCAGGGCTTAACTTTGCAAGAAGCGTCGATTTAGCTAAAAACATTTGTGGGCAGAGGATTAATTCCGGTCATCTGCTGTTTCTCATACATGTAACGTCGTCGTGTTAAACGTTAATGCCTGTCGTTAAGAAGCAATATTGAGGACGACGGTAAAACAACCTGCCATAGTGTGAACAATGTGGATTTAACAGCGCGCGTGCCGCTTGACATGACGGTCATTGTTACGAAGGAACGACACACGGACGACGGTCCTCAGGCCAAACGAGAAGCCAATGCTCAGGTCCACCCCTCACGGTACGTCTGTCACGATTTCCTGATGTACTTATATTATTCTGAATAGTTTGTGAAACCTGGGTGCGATTATACGGTCGGAGATCTAGGGCAAACATAGCATGCTATGAAACATGAATTTCGGTCAGTATAACAGGATAAAGCCCAAGTAAAAAAGAAACACTACACGATGTTTATTTTTGGCACATGGCACAAACATGGGGTAAATTTGTGTGCATGTTTAAACATTATTGCCAAACTGTCATTCAGGAGAGAGAGGAGCTTGTTGCAGATGCAGCCTGAGCTGTGAACTGCTGTGAATATTGTCCCATGCAGTGGACCGAGCCTAAAAGGCTGAAGGTTGGATCTTTTCAATGACCTGCCAGTCATTTGAAGCCCCTGAGCGCATTGAGAGCGACAGACGAGCCGACACCAACACCAGGACCGTGGAATCAGATGAGAGCGGCATCGCCTTGGCCATGAAGGAACTGAAAAACACAGGTCAGTTCACTGAACATTTTACCCACATCTTCTCATAATACAAGCTGTTCACATGTTTTTCATGTATTTAACATGCGTGTTGTGTCTTTGTCAGGCTGGTACTGGGGCAGTCTCACCGCTAATGAAGCCAAAGAAATCCTCCAGGATGCCACTGAAGGCACATTCCTGGTCCGGGACAGTTCACAGAGGGATTATTTATTCACCATCTCTGCTGTAACATCAGCAGGTCCCACTAACTTGCCAAAACCGTTTCTCCTGAAAGTTATTTCAAGATGAGGAGCGCCATCGCCTTGCTCCAAGCACCTGGAAACTACAAAAAACAGTTTCAGTTCACTGAACAGTTATACCACATCATCTAAGCAATACAAGCTGTTTGCATCGAGTATAAACATGGAAAGTTTAAATTAGACTCTGTTGTTTTGGTCAAGCCTAAACTCAAACAGTTTGACAGTGTTGTTCATCTGGTAGAACACTATTTCAAGCTGTCTAGGAATAGTGATAAGACTACTGCAGACTCTCAACCGTCAGCACCTCCAAATGGAACTGTGCAGCTGCTCCTCACCAAACCTGTGTACACTGCCACACCTTCACTGCAGCACCTCAGCCGCATTGCCATTAATAGGACAACACGGCACATCCAAACTCTGCCAATACCCAACAGACTCAAGGACTATCTTCTGGACTACACCTATAATGTGTAGCTGCTAACTACCCTCAACCAGAGTTTGAGGAAGGATGGATCCAACTATATAACCAAGGTGTAGTGGGTAACAGGTGCTGTGTTATTTCTCCAGTACACACAAATTCAATATTTTGGACCTGTTGTCACAATGTAAGTATTTATTCATTGAAATATGGTTTTGTGCAGATTGAGCACTGTATGTTTAAAATGCTGGTCATACTTTTACTGTGCAGAAAATAAGACTTGAAAATGCTATCTACATCTGCATTTTAAAGCCTTCACAAAGCCTTACTCAATTATACACCATAACAACACATAGTAATAAAATAGTGGTTATCTGGACTATACACAGATAGAATAACAGGCTGCTGAGAGAATAGATTTTATGGCTCAGACAGAGCAGTAAATGCATAAAATCATTTTTAAACCCTAAAACCGTATTTTCTCTGCAAGTATTTTCAAGATGTCGCCAGTCACCATCAATTAAGCTTTATACAGAATAATGACCTTATGTTGATGCAAACAGTTTTCTTCCTAGTTAAAATGAGATAAAACATGTAGAGCATTACAGAAAATTATATTTAAATGTTTTTTGGGTGAGTGGTGGTAGTGGTATCAGCAGAAACAATGTTTTCTCATGCCTATTTGTATTCACTGATGTTTAAAAGATTTAAAGGTGCACTATATAACCTTTCGGGTGGGGGTCCTCCTTCTTATTTTCACAGAGATTTGTTTGCGTTTCCTGGGACGTGCAATAGTATAGTATTCAGTTTTTGTTTTTATTGCTCAAAAATCCCTTGAGAAACATTCTGTGAATGAGCTCGCCTCTTCACGGAACAAACGCATTACTTGGCCTTGCGGCGCCCCCTTGTCTTGTCTCCAGGAAAATAGGAGTGGAACCCTGCACCAGAAAAGTTACATAGTGCACCTTTAACTGTTGAAGTTGTGACTGTTTGAAAATATTCACAGAATAAGGTTCGATAGTGGGCAAAAGCAAAACATGCATGTTTGTTGATTTGATCATGCGTCATCAGGCTGTTAGACTTTGTCCAGCTTTTTGTAGTCACTCCTTTAAACATAATAAGACGACAACATAACAACATAAACTGCAATATTATTTGTGACATATCTGCTTTGTTAAAGTAAATTTGTATGGGTACCCCAGATTTACATTTTTGTTGTTCATTGCAGCTTTTTCATAGTTGACCGTTTTTTCTGAAAATACCTATTTATTGATTGTGTTGCATTTGTTCCTTTTTTATTTAATAAAATTTGTACCAACTATTTCAGTTTAAAACAAAAATTGTCAGTTTGTTTTGTTTTTTATGGCACCAAAGGGTGACATTTTATTGGTGCAAACTCATTGAACCATCTGGATATATTTGAGAAATACTTCTCGAAGCTATTGACTCACAGTTGGTTAATATGTAGTCTCAGTGACACCAAAACATTTCCCAGAAATGTCGCATGATTTCTAGCACACAGTGTGTGTTGTTTCAGACAAAGCACAAAACGAACAAAACTGTTTTAAAACTGTATCCTTTTTAAAAGGTTCTGTCATCAGAATGTTCAAAATTTCAGAAAGGAGACAAAATAAAGTAGACCATAACACGCTCTCAATAATTAACTGACATCAGATTTAAATCTTAATGGCCTTCAAGTTTTTATTACATAAAGAGCTACAATTTTGATTTCCCAGTGTAGAAATGTCAGTTTGTATTGTTCCCTCCTTTCCTAATACAAAAGCAATTTTCTAGTCTCAAAATAATAGTTGAGCTTCACAAAAATCTGTAATCTGTAGATAAAATGAAAAACTATTTCTGGATAGATGAGAAGAATGAGTCCAGTGAAACCTAAAAATCTAGTATTTGCCTTAAAAAAAAGATGTGAGTAAAATAAATAAAATAAACTAATAAAATATACACAACCCAGAAACTCGGCAAAGCCAAAAAGTTATTATGCAACGTTCATATGTAAGTAAATGTACATACAATTTTCTGTGTAAATGTACATGCAATATTCTATGTGAAATGTCACAACTGTATACATTTAGTGGCACCATTAAAGTGCTTGTGAGGACTCTGTTGAAATAAGTGGAACAGGAGCCAGAGCTCTAGACCATCACACGCTGTATGGCATTTGTGATATAAATCAATTGCCTCCCTGTCCTCCCAAACTGTGGCGTATCTATTTTAATAGATCTACGAGGCATTTGGTTAAGCATTGATGACAAAGTCATGAAGTCAAAATAAGTCTTTATTTTCACGCGTGTATGGTTCCACTTGCGCGTTGTTTCCAGTCGGACATAATAACAAACCCGCCGCTCACAGCAGATGAAGCTTGTGGATCTAATAAAAACATGAGGAGCACAAATATCTGATTATGGAAAAGCGACACAACGAACTACTGAGAAAACACAGGCTATGGCTGTCCGAGCAACTTCTAGTGTCCGAAACTATCGTGCAGTTTTTATATCAAGAAGACATTTTAAGCCAGACTCAGCTGGAGGAAATCGAGAGTCAGGCTACTAACAAACAGAAAGTGTTGAAGCTGCTGGACATTCTTCCTGTGCGCGGGCCCCGGGCCTTCCACGTGTTTCTTCAGTCTCTGGACGAGTTCAGCTGGGTCAGAGACACACTGCAGAGGGACTTAGACTGCCAGCCCGGGACAGCACTGGGGTCTGCAGGTCAGATGTCCCTATCACTCACCCACCTCCTACTGCTCAAATATTCAATAGTCAATAACTGTCAGCAAAAGATTTTTAACTCAGCATTGGGAATGAAGTAAAACCAAGCCAGGTTTATTTAGTAAATAGGATACATTGACTTTACTTAATTATTACTTTTAATTTTTAACTCCCTTAACATTGGTCACAGTTTAATTGGATGTTAGTTTGGATGATCTTGATTCATGTGATCACACTGGTCCAACAAACATCAGCCTGTGCTGCTGAAATGGATTCGGACAGCTACCACTTGGATTCTTGGAAAGCAGGAGACAAGTAATGAGGGGAGGATCCTGGAAGGCAGCTGGAAATGAAATACTTTGTTTGCACTCCAGCAGTGTGTGATCTCAGATGCTTTCATGTTTTAGTCTGGGGACATCCTATTGCAAATTGTACTTTAAAACAATTTCAGAATAACTGTTTGTTTTAGCAAAGACGGGACATGTTTTAGAGTAACTGTAGCCTTCTATTGGATAATCAATGTTTTAGTAGACCACAAACTGGATCCTGGCACTTGTAGAAGTTTTTATTACTGGATATATTGTATTGGCTACAATTAATTTTAATAAATGTAAACTTATACTTCTGCAGATACTTTCTGAATCACTGTGTGAAGGTTCAGAGAGGTTGCTCCGCGTGCTACAAGACCTATCTCTTCTTGATAAAGTCACTACTTCCAGGAACTATGATGTCATGCGACCTCTGGTTATTGTTGTAATCTTCAGTGCTTCCTAAAACTGAAATGCTTTTCCATGTATTTACTTTTAACTGTTACTAGGGCTGATTTATTTGACATGACATGTAAAATATACAATCCTTTTAAACACAGAAATGTTTAAACGTTATGTATATAAAATGCTCTCAAATTGTACTTCAGTTGTCTTTGCAATCCTTCAGTCGTCCAGGTCTGATCCATAGCAAAAGAAAAATATAAATCTGTCTCCCCTCTTCAGATAGATATAAGTCAGTGTCCACCAGTATTTTGACTAGAACTGAAGCGATGTGGATGAGCAACGGAACGTCTTTACTCCCACAACGTTTTGTCCAGCTGACAGATTTTTTTAGTTCAGTTCAGTTGACTGTGTAATCCCCTAGTCGTCCAGGTATGATCCATAGTAAAAGAAAACGTCAAGTCTGTCAACTAGACACAAAGTTGTTGGAGTGGAGACGTTTGACGCTGCTCAGAACTGAAGAACGGTTTGGATGAGCAGTGAAATGTCTTCACTTCCAACGCTTTTTGTCCAGTTCACAAATTTGAATTTGTCTGCTCTTATACTTCAGTTTTTACTTATGATGCAGGCTGGTACAAGCGCAGGATTTATTTTGTGGTTTATCTTGAAGTAGTTTAACAGTTATTGAAAATTATTGAAGGAACATAATTGTTGCTGTAATAATTATGACCCTTCTAAAAAGGTGAGCAAAGACTAAAAGAGGATATGTTACTTTTCTATAGGGTATTAATTGCTAACACATAACCTATTTAGATCACCATGTTACCTTTTGTTGGTGTAAAAATGCTACATTCACAGAAAACAACGTATTAACATGTCATAACTATGTGTCTGCCGCTCGTCGTTCTTCAAGGGGAGGGCTGAGCAGGGAGGAGCCAGGTGTGTGGGCATGGGGAGGGCTGCACAGAGCTTCCTGGTTACTTAGGGTTAAGACGTGTGGTTCTACTAGTGTCCAGGAGTGATTGTAAGATTAGTCAAACATGGACGAATGATTCAGTAAACCACTTCAGGCATGTTTTTGATGAGGGAGCAATGTTATAACTTGATAGAAACCTCAAAAAAGTTGATTTAGCATAAAACTACCCCTTCATGGTATTTTGGATATTTGGTGTTTGCCTTAACTCATGAAGCAGCTCAGCATTATTTTCTTCACAGATGATGTTTGTATCAGTGAGCAGACCCTCCAGAGAGTACCCACAGACCGTGAGCTGTCCCGTATCGCGGCTCTCCTCGGGGGGCAGTGGGAGGTTGTGCTTTTGGACCTGGAGCTCACCACAGAGGACCTGTACCGTTGCCGGGCAGACCACCAGCTGGATGTGCACGGGGCAGTTCTAGAGGGGCTGGTGCAGTGGAAGAGGGCAAAAGGGAAGAAGGCAACGCTTCAGAGATTGCTCAAGAGTTTAGAGGCGGCAGATATCCACGCATCTACGCTCTTGGACGCTCTTCACTAAGTATTTTCGATTGAATTCTTTTGGGAACAGGTTGGGCCACATAACTCTGTTTGAATGTGTTGCCACTAGGAACCAGTTTATATATTAGTTTTGGCCTTGAGAAAGGCACTTAACCCACCTTGACTCCAGGCTCTCTACACTGGTGTATGAATGAGCATGATTTACAGCATGTATATCATGCATATTCACTTACATGCACTATCTCGACAAAATGAACAATGTTAGTGTAACTTCTCTGGGCCTGTCATCTGCTTGTCTCCTTGTAGATTTTATTGGTTTGCCTGGAATGTTCCACAGCATGGCATTAAACTTATCCATCTCCATAGAGACAAGCAGACAGTGCTACCAGGCCAAATTATGGGTCAGATCTGTGGTGATGTAACCCTGCCCATAGAAGAATGCATATTTTTCAAGCTATATATTTTTAGCAATATTATAATTGAATATATACAAGGTAGATAATTTAAATGCAACACTGTAGAACATTCCAAACAAAACAATCTCCATGGAGAAAAGCATGTTGTAGACCCCACTACAAAAAGCTTTAGCTTTGCACTTTTGTATCTGCAATGAGTTTCTCTGAGTAAAGTTTTTCTTGGAAAAATGACTTGGGATTTGACATTAATTAACCTTTTTGAAAGCTAAAAGCCTGCAAATAAAAGCCACACACAGTGACAAAGGCTGCTCTGACTGTACTTAATTAATTCCTCAACAGTCTGTAGAGGTCCAGTTGCTGCCTAGAATTTGCTTTCTGTTTGTGTCAGGCTTTTTTAAGGTGGCCCCAGATAGTGTCTACACCAGCTATAAAAACAACAATGTTTGAGGCTTAGGCCTCTGCAAGTTGGTTAAAATCAGCAAATTTAACATGAGATTGAAGTTTTCCACTAGTACAGTGTCTCTCAAAAGACCCAAAGAAAACAGTTCTTTTGCGTGACTGAGCAACTTCATGTGAGTCCTGTGAGTTTCTCAGAAAGCTGTGAACTCTAAGCTTTATATTCACGCTTATTCCAAGAACTGGCAAAGTATTTACAAGCTTCTGCTGCTAAGACTTTCATTATACCGCCCCTCCACACTGGGAAACATATCTTCACTTATTTTTGCATGTTGTTACTATTGTAACTTGTAACTGTTATAAAAACTAGATTTTCATTTGAAAAGTAAGCACTGATACTGAAAAAAATGCACACTAATAAAATATAACATAACGTAACATAGCTCTTGTTTTAATATGACAAAACTAGGGCTATTCTAAATAGTTTTAGTATGAGTATTTAGTATAAGATCACAGGGCGAAATTAAAAACAATAGCGTATTATTTGCCAGTTACATTTTATTGTTTTAAAATGTGTTGTGTGTTAAATGTTGTATGTATAGTAAACATATTGTAATTTATATCAAATATTGAACTTTCTACTCAGTAGGGAAATAACATTTCAATTTCTTGTATCATAACATTATTATTCTCTAGAGGCACATAGAACATATGAAGTCTTGGGTAAAGGTCGAATAGTCATCTGTATTCACATGTAGGGAAAAACATTACCTCTACAATTCAGATAACTCCTGTAGGAGAGAGCTAAAATGAGATTAGTGTAATCTATAAACAGCCATTTAAAAACTTTTTTTTTTTTCAATCATCTAATGTTAAAAGTTTACCCAGTAGGGGGCGTTTAACTGGCTATCATGCTCTACATTTCTCACCGCCAGAGGGTAGACTGGGCCCAAAAATGACACCTGTGCACGTGAGAAAACAAAATACAGTGTAGAAGCCTGGTTTAGGCCAACTAATCACGTGGCCTGTAAATGTTTATACATTTATTTTTTCATTTTTATTTTTTATTTTAATCAAACTAATTGTACATTGTTACCAATACATATAGCAAATGGAGAATGTGTTATAGTCTGCTGCACAATGCTTCATCACTCAGCAGACAAAGGAAAATCTGATGGGGCCTGTCTATTCATAAAATAACGAAGGCCTGCTGAGTGTATTTACTGCGGCTCCTCTCTTATACACCAGACGTTTACGAGATTCCCAAACCAGAGCCATAACCTGCAGTCTGTGGTCAGAGAATGATGCAGGAGATTTGGAGGAGGCAGGAGGAGGACTCGGGTCCATGCAGCCTCCGGAGAAGGGCGGGGCCAGCGGCAGCAGCTCCCTGATCATTCCGCACAGCCAAACCACCGCCACCACCACCACCTCCACCACCCGAACCCTTCTGTCTCCAGCCCGCGGGATGGACCTCGGTTCATCGGCACACTTTCATCCACACACCGGCTGACACTGGGATGATGCAGAGGGGCAAAAGGATGGAGTCGCAGGGTGAGAAACCGTGTAAACGAGGTGCACTCTGAGCGTCAGCAGGAGCATCGCGCTGCGCTCCGATGCAGCAAAAATCGCCATTGTTTGGATGCGCAGCAGACTGAAAGGAAACATACATTGTGCTTTGAGCGGGTTTAACGCAAGGACATTATGGCTTCAGTGCTCATCGTTGCCTTTCATATCTACTGGTTTATTCAGGTAAGAGTTTTTTTTTTTTTTTCCTCTCTCCAAGAACGCTTTATGGATGTGGCTCATGTCACGTTGGCGAGCACCAGCGCGGCTTTGTTTGAGCAAATAATCTGATTTATATTTGAGTTTGTCGAGAAAAAAATGTTATTATGAATATATATTTTTTAAATCTCCTACATATAAGTGTGTGTTGGACATAGAAACCTTAGACGCCGTGGCACAGCAGCTTGGTTAAGTCAGGCAGCCGCTCGTTTTGTCCTGCGGAAAGTGGGTCAGTCGGCTGCAGCCTCAGAGATCCCTCGTGCATGTCTGTCAGCCCCAGTGAGTCTCACACAGACACTCACTGCACGGGCCCGTCCTGCTCCACTCACAGCGGGCTCCAGGCACCGCATCCTGGGACCGCAGCATCACTGGGGACAGCTGCGCGGAAGACAACATCCCTGAGGTTATGGACATATTGATCAGTGACCTGACACATCATAGAAAACATGGGGAATTTATTGTGCCTACAGAGACTGGCCAAGACGGTCAGAGGTAGGGTTTTGACTGGAGCACTTGCTCTTAGAAGTCAGGTTTGTCTTTCATTTGTTTTATGACTTGTTTAGTGGTGCTTTTTAACTTGCTTAGAAGTGCTTAACATTTCTGGTGTTCATTACTTGCTTGTTCACCTGAAACTTCTACAGTATGGCAAAAAAAAAAAAAAAAAAAAAAAAAAATCCTGTTAAAACATGCATTCTCATTTTGAGCGGGTTGTTTCTCCACAGATCTGACCTGTAACTTGGTCTGATGGCATCAGCTGCTTCTCTCCATGGATAGACAAGTCTTTTCAAGATTCTGTCTGATCCATCGTGGTGTTTGATGGTGTGTCCATATCCTCTAGTGCTGCTCAAGTTTGTTAAAGTTATTGTATATGTGCCTCATTCCCTTGTAATCTGATATGACTGCCTCCTTTAGTCGATAAATGTTGATGGTGTATTGGTCAACTACTTATTCTATTTAGATTATAAGGATATATAACTCAATATCATAAAGGAGAAAGCAAGACGTGAGCTAGCTGAAAACCAGACCACAGAGGTGACCTACAGAACATTTATGAGAGATTTTGCCAGTATCATGGCACTGCCTCATTAAACGATGCAAAGGCCATGTCTTTAGTGAACCAAGAATTTCTTCTACAGCTGCAACTAAACAGTGCTGGAAGAATCCCATTACAACTGAATTAGAGGGCCAGGTGCTGAATGCATTGATATCCATCAGTATATTAATGTAAACCTATATGATATATTGGCATTGTTACTGAAGTCTTTCTGAGAGAGCATGTATGCTAGAATAAATGGTGACAGGACCTAAAAAAGGACATTATTTCTGTATATTTTCAGATTGTTGTTAAATCAGCTAAAAGCATTGAGTATTTGCAGACATCTGTATCGTGCAGTACCGTAATCCTATTTCAGCATATTTTCTAGTGCTGGAAAAACATTATAATGTCAGTTCTATGAATCAGTACTAAATCATATGTTGTGACAGTACTTACACCCCACCTTTCAGCAACACTCGCATTTATTGTTTTACACTTTAACCAGTTGTTATTTTTCAAAGCTAAGCTAAAAGTAATCAGTGCTACACCAGGAGCACAAAGGACACATGGCTAAAACAAGTGAATTCCAAACTGCTTAGTGTAGTCTGGTAGTTGTTCTTATATCTTTTATATTCAGGCTAACGTCTGTTTGTTTTTTAGCTCCTCTGTGTTATTAAGGGCAGCTTATATAAGTGTAACAGTGCAGTGCAAACAGGCCCCGTGTGTTTCTGTGTATCTTATTTACCCTGATTCAACCCTGGCTCTGGTGGAGACTGTGTGAATTCTAGTCAAACAATTGTGTTCAGGTTATTTGTGCACTTTCACATCCAGAAATTAAACCAACATCAGAATATTCAGTTATTTTATGCTTGTATGACCTTATGGAATTGCACTGACCAAACATGGGTCTTCTGAGGCTTGTGAAAGATTAAAAAAAAACCCAAAAATGTGCATCTATATAAAATCCAATATCGTGTTGTTTTATATATGGATAATGTAACAGCATCCCACTCCTTTCTCCCTTAATGATAATTTATAAATACGAAGTGGGCAGTTGGCCATATCCCAAATCAACATTATTGGTTTTCTATGACATTTTATTTCTGTTAAAAAGTATTACTGTTGAATGTGAGACTCCTAGACTTCGATTTTATACGTAGATTAAATTGTTGATGTTATGGAACTTTATTTGCAGAACTGAGTTGTAATGCTGTCTTCCATGTTCTCATCTAAACATGACCTTTTATATACATAAAATGAAGAAATAGTTTATTTTAACTCAAAAGCTGAGTTTAAATACATAGGTACCCTGTGCACGGCAGAGAATTGATGGGTGAATGCCCAGTAGACTGGTGGACCTCATTGGTCTTATTCATACGGTAATGGTCTTTGGTTGGAGCTGTCAGGGGCTTGTCCTCGTCCAAGTATAAAACAAAAACTGTTAAGGTTTGCATGATAATGTTGGCAGCTGCCTGAGGGTGCCGCCTCCTGACCCGCCCCACCCCCCTCTTCACTGCCCATTCATAGGGTCACATGCTCCATTCATTCCCCAGCTCCTCTCGTGGAACAACGCCTGTGTGTTTGCAATGAGCGTGTGTCCTCACATGGCAGGCTTGTAATGCACCACGACACACGAAACAAATGAAAAAATATTTTGCAGAATCTTTACATCTAATAAAGTTTGTTTTACACATGCTCTAAACACTAGGTCATTAAAAGTTTATTTTCACTGTGATGTAATATGTCATCTTAGCTTGAACTATTGTGTAACACTAAGTAGTAGACCCTGTACTTATTTGTACATCTTATTGCAGTATTCTGATTTTCACCCTTTACCTATTATGTGCAGGGGTGTATTAGCATGCTCCTCTGTGCTCTGTGTCCATGGTAATCCTGGACTCAGACAAACCCAATGAGCATCTCCTCCTCCTTCCCCAAACATGTCCCTCCTTTCATCTCTGTTGCCATGGTGACGACTGAGCGGCCATGAATCGGGTGAATTGGTATAGATTTTTTTCACTCTCTGCCTTGAATTCAGCCCCTGAGGATAGAGCAGTTTTGTTTCTTGTGTGTGATAATTAAGGTTTTATTAGTGATATTTTAACATTACTAGAATATACCAACTCTTTGCCCTTGACCTTAGAATTAGCATTTTGTATGCTAATGCTAAAATGTTATAAATGTGCAATAAAGGTTCTGTGGTATTTTATTTTATATATGTATATATATATATATAAAGTTTTGTTGTCATTTCATTTAATGTAGGCTTTTTGTAAAATTGAGACATTTGAAATTTAATTTTACCTTTTAGAAAGTCCTTTGCAGAGAAATGGCCTAAATAACCATAGACTCTCCAAACATGCAAGAAATACATGTGGTTGGTGCTGATGTTCTGCATGGTTAAAATAAGTCCTGTGAACTGAATTGTTATTGCAGGTTTCAAATTAAATGTTCAGTTACATACAGTTGAAACCAGAAGTTTACGTATGGTATATAAAAAGACACATACACAAATCAGACTCAACTTTTCCTGTTTTAGAAAGAAAGAACATTGTGTAGAAATGCTGAAGCAACATCTCAAGACATGAGCCAGGAAGTTAAAGTTGGTGCACAAATGAGTCTTCCAAATGGACATACTGCCATACTGGTTACAAAGTGGCTTAATGATAACAAAGTCAATGTTTTGGAGTGGCCATCACAAAGCTCTGATCTCAATCCACACCAGTTCTGGCAGGAATTTTGGCCCATATATTGCGAGAAGCTTTTGAAAGGCTAATCAAAATGTTTGACTCAAGTCATACAGTTTAAAGGCAATAGTACCAAATACTAATGAAATATATGTAAACTTCTGATTTTGAAGAAAGTAATGAAAAAATGTCCAAAAAATCCTTCTCTCATTATTCTGGCATTTAACAAATAGAAATATTTTTGGTAATTGTAATTTCAATGGTGAGAAATAAAAGCGTTTGTGCCTTTTCATATTTTGTTATTTTGTGTATGTAAACTTCTGGTTTCAACTGAATTTTCCCCTAATTGTTCATCTCTTGTCTCAGTCCCAACCAAATGGAGGATTGTGGCAGGGGTGTCTGATATAATAAAAGCATCATCACTACATGTAATACACAGTGAGACCAGAAGGGAATCTCTACGTAAGGAAGCATTTTCTCATATGTGAATGTTTAAGAGCATTTCCATTAGGCTCATTATAATATTTGGTTGTAAAATGGGCAAACTGAAGCTTCTCCTCTGTTGGCTGCCTTTGTTCAAATGGCAGGGCTGTAATTAAACCAGAGCAGCACCTCGACAGTTGAAAAGGCTAAAATGAACAGGACTTTCTTTATAAAGATACACAAGCTATAGCCTAGGTGGTTGGCAACTCCCAAATGGAACAAACCACACATGAGCATCTGTTTGAGTGTCCAGTGAAAAATGCAGGTCTCATCATGTAATGCTCCAGTTTTTCTTGACACTGATCTCAGTTTGTAAAACGTGCTTTTGTCTGATATTAGTAACAACCTTATTTCTTCAAGGCTGTTACCACATCTATGTGTCAAATAATCTGTTATCACTGTCTGACCTTGTGTGTGGGGTTTTACTTGAGGAGAGCCAAACAGCTCTTACAGAAAATTACAGTTTTATCTCGATCCTTATTTCCTGTTCCTGTCATGTTTTGGCTGAACACACAATCCTCACTGTAGCTCAGACTCTCCCACTGTTCACTTTAATGAAAGAAGCAGATAGCATCAGCGTCACCTGCACAACGGATAGCTGTAAAGAACACCTCATTTTTAGAGAGCAACGGCGGATGCCCACACACTTATATCAGGGTCTAGTTTCACAGCCGCAGATAGAGGCTTGTACAAACAGCTAATGGACCTTTTGTTACAAACTGGCTGTTTGTACTCCACAGGGAAAATGTGTCCCCCTTGGGGCTAATCTGTCCAAACACGTGAATGTAATTAATATCATGTTTTATAAGATACATTCTGTAATTAGATGCATTTTATTTGGTGTTATGATATTACGGTACTCACATTATCATACATGTCGCATTGTTGTTTACTGGAGATTGAACTGAAGACAAATAACATTTACATACCCAGTCTATTGTAAAAACTTCAGTTTTAAATATGTCTTTGGTAGGTCTGCATAAAATGTGTTCTACATATTCACAATATCATTCAAACTCTCCTGTTTCATTCATATTGTGTTGCTGAATATGTCATTACACTGGTGAAATATGGATGCCTGCCACTTGTTTTTTGTTGTGACAGGTCAGTAGACTGACCTCTGTGCTTTGATTGTGATGAACTGCAGCAGGGGTCCAGATTCACCTGCTGGGAGCCTCTAATTAATGTCGGCTCCACAGGCTGTTCAAAATCTGACAAGACAAATGTTGTGTCCAGTTTCTTCTTCTATGTTTACATCCAAACAAAACATTAACAGACGATATATACTGTACTGATCATCATATGACTGGCCAGGTTACTTAGCATCAACCTCTTTAGATATTCAACAAATATACTACCGTACCGCTCCGGAGTATAAATTGCAGCAGTGAAAAAATGCCTAATAATGAAGAAAAAACATATATAAGTCGCACTGGACTATAAGTTGCATTTTTGGGGAAATTTATTTTACAAAATCCGAGACCAAGAACAAACATTTTGTCTTTAAAGGCAAGTTATAATAATAACAATAAAATAGACAACAACAGGCTGAATAGCAGTACAGCACGCTAAAGTAACACATAGACAACGAACTGAAGATGTCTGGTCTGTTAACGCAAGATATTAACTGTTAATCAGATGTGCTATGCTAATGTAAGATATGCCAGGTTGTCCACAAACAGGAGAGACACGAGAGTTCTTTTCACTGATGTTTACTGAGGTCTTACTTCTTCATCAGAGTTCCATCATTGAACTAGCAAACATATAAAATATAACACAAGCTCTGGCTCATATTACATATACACAAAACTGCATATGAAGGCATGGAAAATATACATACCACTTTGGCCGACTAGTAAACAAGCCGGTGAACCAAAAACTCAATATTTTACTTTTCAGTTGTTTCTTAAATAATGCTCTGTCAGGTAAGACGTAGCATTAGCATAAAAGACTGAACCAGAAAACAGAAAGTCATTTTTGTGACCTTTAACTAAACTTATGATAAACTAAACATTTACACTTGCTAGGTACAATATCTGAACCTGTAAGATGCTGGACAGTCAGTGTGACACACTCACATTCTACACATTGGGTTTTAACTTCTGTACCGAGTGCCAAAAGCACAGTGTATTTTCTTACCCTTAACAGAAGAGTTGAAGAAACGGTGTCTCCAGTGCGGGACTTTTACAGTGTCTCACAGTCAAAGTGTTGTGCTTAATAATATCCACATTCAGTCACAGTCTGCAGCGTCCACGCGTAAAGTTGAAACCAAACACATAATATGAACCAAATCTGCCAAAAAAAACCTCCTCCTCGGTCCTAGTGAAACTGTAATTCCCAAGTAAATGTGGTGTAGTATATTCATGTAGAGCACGTGCGTAAAGATGCAGCCAAATGAGGCCACGTAAAGCACCATAAGTGCGTTAACGTGAGCTTCATGTAGCAAATAGTAGTATAATAATAGTCTCATCATAATAACATAGTTATTGAATTTATGATTAGGCATTGTTACAGCTCCCTTCAAGCTGTGGAAGGGAGCTGTGAGTTGAGTGACTTGAAAGAACTTCAAAAGAGTTCTAAATTCCATCGATTTATTGTCCTCCCCCAGATCACCCCTGGTTCCAAATGAAAAATTATCACCTTTTATGGTCTTATAAATGAAGGGGAAATAAATAAGGGGAAATTAAATATTAAATGTTTAAAAGAAAAAGTCAAGTAAATTTTTTTACAGGTATTACAAACACAACAGCACCTTCTAGTGGTCAAACAAGTGAACTGTAACATGTATAATCAACATAGATGGAGCGCAGACAATGAACTGAATACATGTCTGGTATGTTAATCTAAGATATTAACAGTTAATGAGATAACTAAAGCATAAAAAACAAGCTAACGAGTTTATTCTCGACTCCAAATCACTAAATCCACTGAATTCTTCATCCTTGATGTTGATTCTGAACAACTCCGCCAACTCTGGAAGTAGATGAAGCGCCGCTTCGGAAGTAAATAGCTGCCATACTGGTACACAAGCCTAGAGTGGCCTTGCGCAGTTGTCAGTGTGACAATAACGAAGATGTGAAATTATATATTTCAATAATTTCACATATAAGTCGCATCTGAGTATAAGTCGCACCCCTGGCCAAACAATGAAAAAAGTGCGACTTATAGTCTGGAGAATACGGTATATATGTATCAGCCTACGTTGTGTTTGCTATTTAGTCAGTATGTATTAGTTTACTGTGTCTGGTTACTTTTAGTGCTGCATCAAACGCTTTGGTCTATTTTCTACAAATATGCTAATAAACCCACATACTATCATGTCTGATTCTCTCCTCTGGAATCCCCCAAGGTCTCTTTGCAGATGCTCCCAATCCCCTCTTTCAGCAGTACCCTTTCTTCCCCCCAAACTCCTCTCAAAGCCAGTGGATAGGAGGCAGGTTAGAGAAAGAGGGGGAAGGGCTCTGTTACTAGACTGGAACCAGCAGTGAGGCAGTTAATTTCGATTTTAACGGCATTCATGGGACGTGGAGATGACCTCTGAGAAGGCAAGGCTTTAAAATGAGACAAAATCATTTATTATTTAGACGTAAATCTAGTCTGTGATGGTGAAAGCAGCTGCTGGGCTGTCTGAATCTTTACAGAACATTTTTAGTGGGCATTCTGTGGTCTGTAATTGCAGCATCTCTATTTCAATAACAATAGGTTGCGTTCACGTTGTTGAATTTTATGTTATAATTTCAGATCTAGGGAGGCAGTCTGAGTTTGGGAGATTTGCTGTTTTTGCAAGAAATATTCAAACTTATGACCCACAAATGTTGAACCTTATTAATCTCTTTATTTGTTTATAATTAGCTCCACGAACTTGCCATATTAATCTCGTGGCTTAAATTCCATTCAGCTGACAACAATCACATCTTTGAGATTGAATAATAACACTGCTGTCTGAAGCAGTTGTCAAGAAATGATTTATTTTTTGTTTATTTATGCTTGTGTCAGTTTTTGTGTGGAATACACCAAGAGATACATAAGCTGGGTCAACAAATCTGCAATCTGACAATTAAACAGTACATTCCACCTCAGAATTCTGACATGTCCTCCACCTCAATTTGAAAGAGGGGGTATTTTACTTCTATGGGGTATTAACTGCTAACACATAATATGGTGATCTAAAATCTGTATTATGTATGATAAGTTCCACTTTTGTTTTTGTTGCTTTGAGTTCCCCCTCCCTTTGCTCCCACCGCAGAGCTACTCTCATGTTACTCTTCAAGGAGCTATCACAACACAGTCAGCATGTATCCCACTAATAAAACTACTGCACTTTGCATCAGGTTTGTCAGATTCTTGTGTACAGTTTTGTATCATGCATTTGTATATTTATGGAGAATTATTGTGTGGGAACATGGATGATGTAGGCTTGTGGGCTGAGCTTTACACAGAATTTTACAGCTAACCATATGGAGGGTTTGAATAGTGCCTGGGAGATGCATCGATGACAAACCTAACCTAACTAAAACCTCTTCAGGCATGTTTTTGATGAGGGAACAACGTTATACCATTGTAGAAAGCTAACATTTTTGCATAATGCCCCGTTTTTAAACTATACAAGAATTCTGAAATGTTGTGATGTAACAAGAACCCAACCAATTTACTTAAAGAAGAAACACTTTGTAATTCTGCTCAGCCACAGACATCACCACTTCTTGAAGCATCTACATTTCTGTGGTTACTTTCAGGGCGTCCCGGCCTTCCTGGTGACGGTGAATGACGAGGGTGTGATCACGGCAACGTTGGAGCCGTCCGATCTGCAGGAGAACATCACGTCATATGCGGCTCAGTTCAGTGGAGAGCCACGCATCAGTGTAGTGCAGTATGTGAACACCAGCGAGCCTCTGCTGTTCAACACCTCTCTCCACGGGGTCTGCTACACTGTGGGACTTCTCACCAGAAGAGGGCAGTACTGGTCTAAACCCATCAAGACTGTATCTGTCCTCACAAGTAAGTAAGCACACCACAGTTTCAGTGCATCACCAATAAGAGTGGAGTATGAGTAAACAGAGTGACGGTGGTTTTAATGGTTTGGATAGTGCAAGTGTCCGGCCCAAGGACACTAATATGCACTAATATGCACCAACAACTTTTGGACTGTCGCCTTTTGTAATACTTTCAAATCAGAAAAATAATGATTTTGAACATGTGCATATAGAGATGTGAAATAATAAATTAAATGTGCACTACGAAAACTTTTAAGTGGAGGGTCACCTGCTTGTCTCCTTGGAGATGTTATTACTTTGGCTTAAATGTTCCACAGTATTCCGTTAAACTCTTGTCAATTGAGATTGATAAGCAAGTAATATTTAACAATAAAAACACATGTAATTGAATAAATGCTGTAAGTTTAATGCCATGTTGTGGAACATTCAGGAAAAGCAAGTGGCAGGCCTTCCACCAGACTCTTTTGAAAACGGGCTGACAGAACAAGGCACATTTCAATAATAAATTAAACATTTCATAAGTTTACATGCGCAGAAATAAATGCAAATCTTGTCCATTTATGCAATAGTTTACAATAAAGTTCATCTCTGTATGATTTAAATGTATGTTTTGTGTGCTCACATTTAAGGTTGTGAATGTCTCTTTTCATCCTCAGAGCCTCTTCCCTTGCGCAGTGTGCGACTATCTGATTATAAGGAGTCACCAGAGACAGGTGTGGTGTTTCAGATTGAGCCTCCTCCCGGAAATGTCTTCAGCCGTGTCAACATCAGCTACACAGAGGGACAGGAGAGGCGCTTCATGCTCTACAAAGGTTTGTTTCACCTGCTGGGTTATGTAGGCCAAACCTCAGTTATTCAAATTGCTTTATGTAGGCACTTATAATTACCACGTTACTATTGCTATAACATTTGAATTAAGTGAAATTAAAAGTAAACGTTTTCAATCCTTAACTTATAACACTTTTCTTCAAATCTAACAAATTACCAAGATGTGAAAAAATGCTAAAATACTTGTTAGTTGATCCAAATTTATTACTGGAGTACTGTATTACCTAACATAGAAATCAGTGTTATTGTTTTTCTTATGACTGTTTGGTAGTTATTATTTATGGGGAAACTAATTCTTTGTACTATACTTATTTAGCACATAGCCTTCAAAGAGAAGGAAAACGTGATGCATGTGCAAAAACGTGATGCATGTGTATGTGCATTCTATCAGCTGGGATACCAATAATCATGATTACCCTTTGTTTTGCAGATTTCTACAGGGGAAAGACTGTATTCAGACACTGGTTACCAGGAGTATGTTATCGTAACATCACCTTTCAGTTGATCTCCGAGGCGACTGTGTACCGAAATACCCTGGTTGCACATAGTGACATCACTCACACCACGCTACATCATAGGACAGGTTAGCAAGACACATCCTCATTCTTCATTTATTATTAATACTTGTAAATGCCACTTGTATGGGGTGTATTCACTGCAGTGCACTAACGAGGCAACAAACCATTATTATGAGCAGTATGATGAGGCCCGTTTGAATGATGCATGGAGCTGCAGGAGAGTAATAAATCTTCTACAGTTTCACATTCTGCTTAATCAGATAAGCTGAGGGAAAAGGTTTAAGATGCATATTTGTAATCCATTACAAGTATATTTTGGTTATTGTTTTATTTGGATCTAGTTCTGGTCTAGTCCAAGACTAGTGTAAGACTAGGACTAGGACTAAGACTAAACCAAACCTACATAAGTGCTAAACGTGGCTAAAAGATCTTGTCAATTGTGAATACACCCTTAGACTACAATCTTTCCTTAAATAGACCTACTGTTGCACTGTTTTTTCACATGACCATATATATATATATATATATGTATATATATATAATATATATATTTCTTTTTTTTTTTTTTATTAATGTAATGATAAGATGTAATGCTTCCCCTGCTCTTACATCTAATCATTTGACTATGTCTAGGTTGTGTCATTTTTCCACAGTGCCATTCCCTCCTCTGAACATATCTCGCAAAATAGTCCACCTGAGCCAGGGAGCCCTGCCAAGCCTGACCCCAAAGGCCGCCCTGCCTGATGGGAGCCAACAGCTCCACAGACGCCACAGTCGAGAGGCCCCTGAGGCCGAGGACCCTCAACACAATGAGAACAGTTTAAATGAAGCAGTCTTGACCGTCACCTCTGTTCCCTTCAGTCTGACTCTCAACTTCACAGACAGTAACAACATCAGCACCCCTGGAATAACAGAGGAACCACCAACTGAAGACCCTGCATCGCTGGACAAAGAGGACGAGTTTGTCAATGCACTTGTTCCAGATTATGAGGACTCCAATGAACCAGGCTCAGCTTTGGGTCTACCTGTAGAGCCCTCTATCCTGTCCACCAAACTGCCGATCTTACCCATTCTGCTGGAGTTACGCTGGCTGCCCCCCCGACCTCCCACATCATATGACGGCTTTAACATCTATATTTACAGAGATGGTGAGAGACTCTGGTCAAAACTCATGTTATGGTGCAAACCTGCTAAAAGTGTATCTATTTCCACATTTCTGATTTGTACTGTAGCAGATTATTGCTGGTTTTCAGTTTGTAGATTCATGTCAAAATTCCAAAATGGAAGGGGGGAGCCACTTTTAATTACATTGCACTTTTCCATGAAATACTCAATAGGTAAATGCACTAATGCTGAAAGTGATAATTTTGATTATTGAGAAAAGACAACCTGCATTTTATCATTATAAATTTTACGTACCCCCCATCTGTATTTAATAATATTAGCCTAAATGATGTCATCTGAAACCCAACCCTTAGCTTTTATACAATTATTTTCCTTCCATTTTCAGGAAACTCCACAGAAACTGCGACAGTAGATGAAAACACTCACGAGTTCTTCACTGAGCTGACGGAGCCCGGGACGTACCATGTGCAGGTTACGACGCTGAGCTCCTCTGGTGAATGTGAGGCCAGAGAAAGTGCTACTGACACAGGCTTCATTTTCTACCTCAGTGAGTCCATTCCTGTCTATGATCTGTCTTCTCTGCAAAAATGTTGTGGTTAATAAACACAATCTCTGCCTCAGGTCCCAGCGGAGAGCTGCTGGAGGAGCTGCGAGAGCGCCCCCAGATGGTCAGTGTGCGACTCCTGGACTCGAGCACAGCCGCAGTGTCCTGGGCCCCCTCTTCTGAGAACCACAATGGCAGCGTGGTGTCTGTGATGTCCACCACCTGTTTGAAGCCCAGTCTGAGTCAGCGAATGGAGAACACCTACTGCAGTGAGGTACGCTCCTTCACTTTCATCACTACTGTCGTCACAGAGCAGGTCCAGACAGGAACATATTTACTGTAAAGATACAGCTCACAGGAGATATGTGTGTAGAGGGCAAGCAATATAACAAATATGAGTTGGTGCACATGAACAAAATATTATAAATTGAGGTAAACTGCATGTATTTATAAACAATACAATTTATGTGATGTTACTTACTTTTTGTCATTTTTTTCCTTATATAAACCACATCATGAATTAGATTATGCTGAAATGTATCACAAACTAAGCTCTTAATTGAATTATCTTTTTGCTCTATCTCAGGAGAACTCGACAAGTGACATCATCACTAACCTGATGCCCGGGGCTCAGTACAGGGTTGTGGTGTACCACACTAATGGGCCTCTCATCAGTCCTCCGTCTGAACCTGTCATTATTGATTTAGGTCAGAAGATGCAATGGTCATAAATACACGTTGAGAAACAATAACATATGTGTTATACATACAGTATATCTGAATACAGTTGTGCCTGTTTCAGAGCCCACGGGGGTACGTGAGTTGGCTGTTTATCCACTCAGTCCCACTGCAGTGATCCTGAGCTGGCAGCGCCCGTACAACGTCGCCTTTCGGAAGTATGTGTTGCAAACCTTCTTTTTCAATCCAGTCACCCTGACCTCAGAGTGGACTACTTACTATGAGATTGCGGCCACTGCGTCTGTCATTGCTTCTGTGGTAAGTGTTTATGTGCTGCTTGCTATATAAATCATTAAAATCGCCAGAATTACAAAAAAAACGTTTTCCTTTTATTTTCAGAGAGTGACTGATCTCCTGCCAGCTTGGTATTATAATTTCCGTGTTTCTATGGTAACGTGGGGTGACCCGCCGCTAAACTGCTGTGATAGTTCAGCTGTGAGCTTTGTTACAGGTACTTCAGATTGAAAATTATATGTATTTTATATATTATTATATGTATATGTTATATACATTTCAAAAAGGCATTGAGGTTTATTGTGTACTGAGTATTGGTCTTTGTCCTTTCCAGCTCCTGAAGCCCCTCACATCTCTTCAGTGGATTACTCTCATGGGATCTTATATATTCGCTGGACGTATGGGGAGCTCTTCATTGACCTGTCCCACTCCCGAATGCTGCACTGGCAGATCGTGGCTGTTGGGAAGAAAGGTCCAGAGAGAAGCTACTCTATTGATGTGAGTCACTCATTTGGTCTGTACACTACATACACTACCTATTGTGGGAACTGTTTCTTAGCCCTTAAATAGTGAGCCAGCTTGTTGCAGCTTGTTAGGTTGAGGTCAGTCTGGCTGGCTATTGATTGTGTCCTCTGAGAACAGTGGATGGTCCGATTAGTGCAGAGGAATAATGCACTGTCTCCACCACTGGAGCGCCGGCTGTCGTTTTTTCCTCCATTAAACGAACGAAGATAATGCTATGCTGTTACTCATATGTCAGAAAAAAATATATGTTTTTATAGGTTTGAATAAAAATATTTTTATAATTTACGTATGAGACTCTAATAAAAGTCATACAACATGCAAAAAAATAAAATATGCATGGACATACTTGATAATGGGTTTTCAAACTATTACCTCCAATTTTTTAAAGTGTCTAATCTTTTGTACATGTGTTAGGTGACTCGTAATGTCATGCGGGCCAGTCTGCCTCTGCCGCCTGGAGACATCTACAACTTGACGGTGACAGCATGCACTGAGCGCAGCAGGAACACCTCCATGCCCAACATCATCAAACTGGGTTAGCACCAACACAGAACCTCAGGCTCATGTGCCAGGGCAGAGACAGAGCAGATGTACAACACTCTCTGAGTGTTGTACATATCTGCAGTTTCAATTCTACAAAAATACAGTAGAGTCACTGTAGAAAGTAACAATTACATCAACCAAATGAGTCATATCTTTTTAATCGTTATTTCTTTTATCCTGTGTTGAATTTGTAATTCTCCAAAATATATGTACAAAAAATACTTAATTTATAACTGGATAATGATAATGTTATTTTAAAGCTGCAGTTTTGATGTTACGTCAGTAATGTGGGGAACTTAGGCAAATCAACATTTTCTCTCACCAATCTATTTTTGAGTCAAAATTGAGTGTCTACTTCCTCTTGCTAGCATGCAACTCTTTAGAGGAAGTTTTGACGGGAAATCTTACATTTGAGTTTTCTCCCGCTTAGAGCCGGCTCCTCCAAAGTCTCTGTACGCAGTGAATGCCACTCACTTTTCTGTAACTTTGTTGTGGACTGAGGATGGAGTTGTGGACTACTACCAAATCTACTGCAAACCTAACAAAGCGAGCAAGGAGTTCAAGGTAACAAGCTCTAAGTACCATAGCATTTGTTTCACTTAACACATCGAATCCTCTTTGACTTCATTTTGTTTTTCAGTCCCGTGAGCCTCAAACTGTGAACACACACATGGTGACAGTCTCTGGATTAATGCCCTCCTCCACATACAACTGCACAGTCACCAGTTTCAGCTACAGCACTCCCAGCAAACCTGCCTACATTACCATTAAGACCATTGGTAGGTTTCAAACACACACATTGTTTTTATTGCTTCCCAACAGTTCACACGAATTGCATTCAGAGAAGTGTTCTGTTTGTATGAATGGATTTTATGTTATGGTTTTAATTTCTCTATTGCAGCCAAAGAAATGAACCCCAGTGTAGCAGCTATTTCTGCTCTGGCTGTCCTCAGCATTCTTCTCATCTGCCTGCTCGTGCTCTTCCTCCTTGTGCTGCGCAAAAAACATCTGCACATGACGAGGTACCAACACTTAAGCCACAGTGAAGGCCCATTTTTAGAACAGGCTTCCCTCCTTCTTATGTACATGTATAGTACATGTACAGCGTGTACAGTGCTGGTCAGTGCTGGGAAATATGCATTTCTAAATACTATCCAAAACTAAAACCTCCCACAAGTAAGTTGGTTTAAGATGCTCATATGTTAAATTTCTTATGGCTATGAATAAAGAATTATTTTCTTAATAGCCATATCATGATTTTTTACTATTTTATTTATGTAATTTAATGTATATAAACATTTATAAAAGTAACATGGCAGTTGGGTATAGATTTATAGATATCTTGCATTATTACAACATTTTCAGTTTTCCTCCCTCACTTCCCCCATTTACTGGTCTGTCATCAAATATTGGAGACTTCCTTGTTGCAGCAGTGAGTTCAAATTCCTCAGAGTGACACTGTATCTAACTTGTCCTGTTTTTGTTCCAGGGACTGTGGAGCCGAAACCTTTGTCAATTTCCCTTCATTTGAAAGAGATGGAAAACTCCCCTATAACTGGTAGGAAAATATTTAATTTGTTTTAAATTACTTTTTTCACTGCTGCTGGAATTTCCTTAGGAGATGCCCTGCATTAGTGTATTATTAAAAGTGTGTTATTAAAAGTGTGTTATTAAAAGCGTGTTACAAACACCCTTCAAGACCCGATAAAGCGATATACAGCTCAGTAAAGCCCTGTTAGGATTTAGGGGAAGATTAGGTTCTGAGTGCAGAGCTTGTTGCTGACAGATTTTAGACTTTCAGCCACTCTAGTAATGATGCCCTCTTTGTCATATCACAAGCTGTATTATTAATTTTTTTTAATACCATAGAAATAGCTTATATTGTCTAATTATGCTGATCATGAGTCAATTAAAAAAAGGTTTGGAGTAGGTGATGTATTTGTGATTAATATAACAACTGAAAGACGGTCAGTTAAGGCAGCTTCCATCTGCTCTTGTACTTTACCTCTCATCACTAAAAGCACATGTCCATCAAAGTGTCTTAATGTGACGGTGGAGTTGTGTTTCCGCTTTGACTGTGCATGTTGGCAGATCTCACTGTTTTCACAGAACTGTTCTCTCCAATCACTCAGACACAAATCTAGTACCAATTTATATAAAGAAACTTGGTTGTTATAAACGTATGTGGTTGCTAGATATGGAGCAGAAGTCCAATAATATTCAAACACAATTTTAACAAATCATTAAATTGGTTTGTGGAATGGTGTGATTAAACACAACTGAAAATGTCTGATTCATTGGAGACCTGACCAATCAGCACACATGTTAGGAGTCATCTGTGGGGTCAGGAAATTGACCTCACTCTATCTGAGGTCACCTACCAGTGACTAGGGCCTCAGAGATGGCTGTTTCATTGTGGGGCGGGTTATGGGGGACCCTGTGATGTGATTTCTATGTCAGGCTGGGGATTGTAAAATGGGACAGAGTGGCCATTGACGTCTGGCAGAAACAGATTCCTGTTGTCCAACCCAAGGACAAGGGAGGACTTTCTGAAAGGCAGTGTAATGCATTGTAACTTTGTGTTCAGCACTAATGTGAAGCTCTTGCCTCTTTACTAATGGAGCACCATGTTCTGTCCCCAACCTGTCGCCCCCTGGTGTTTGTTTCCCTCTATTTTTTGTGATTTTATTTTTTTTTTTTATATTTGAACCCCCTTCAGGCGAAGAAGCCTCTTTGCCTTCCTTACCCTTCTGCCATCCTGCCTTTGGACTGACTATCTTTTGGCTTTTTATATTAATCCTTGGTAAGTAAGCAACTACTGGCCAAAACACTGCACTTCAGGGGCATGTCTTAGCAGAGCCACAGCCCACAGAACTGAGACACTGAATAAGTCTGGTGTTTTTCCTGTATGTTTCTCCTTGACCCAATGTACACATGACAAGGTATTAACATTGGCGATCTTACATGTAATTTAGTCTTACTAACATTGGGAGGTAGTTTATATGTTTCCAAAAGTTATTGCTTTTTCAAAACTGGTGCAGGGGTGGTCGAATGTTGACTCTCAGATTTCTGGTTCTCTGTCAGTTCATTTGCTTTCAAATAATTTATACAACTTTTTTTTTATGATTAAACCCCCTTGGTATACTGACACTGAAATTTGTGGTCACACAGGTTTGGGAGGTCATTGATGGGAGACGATATAGACTAACACCAGACTTTATCATGTTAATTACTAATTTTACTCGTTTTTATGTTTCACATTGTCCCACTTTGCTGTGTCTGTCTGACTGCTACATGTATGTCCACTAACTTGTTGTATGTAGCATGATGCTAAGTGCTAACCCCGATTGCAGCATGCTGTCTTTTTGTGCCAAAACAAAATAACACAGACCTTTACATGGTAGAGCTGTGATAATTCTAGTCTATTTACTTGTGCATGTTTCTGATGAATCCCTTGATAAGTAAAGTATAGATCTTGTAACAAGTTCACACTGAGCACACACTTATTCATATCAATCAGTCTTTACTATATATAGGCTATATATAGGCTACTGTTTATTCAGTTGCATGCCTATCACTGCATGGTACACATGTATGGGGCTGGCACTGTCTGTGGTACAAATAAAATAATGGTAAAACATTGAATAACACTTGATATTTTAAAAACATCATCTAACAAACATGCTACATATAACTGACAGTTAAGCATACATACTGTACATGGCCTTACATTACTATTGATACTGTTTAAAGATGATGCTGCTTTGTTGTTTTTTTTAATATAATGCATAATTTAAACATGTTTTAAACACTGAAGCTATAATAAATTACACATTTTACATTTTACATCACACTGTATCTCATTAGTCACTATAGGAATTTTACTGTAGCAATTACAAACAACATAAGGACTTTATTCTATATTTTATAGGAGCAAGACAGCTTTAAAGAAACGGAAGTTAACAAGGTAACACCACTAAATGTTGTGCTTCTATCTGTGCTTTTTGTATTTTATTTTTGCATTCACTGCGTTTAACGTCCGCTATTTCACTAAAAACTGCCTTTGAAAAGAAACTTTCATGATGAATTAACTGGACCAAACCAGCTGAATTGAACTGTACACTTAGTGACTCAGACAGTTTCTGAAGGGCTTGCCCAAATCTAGTATCATTACGTTGTTAGAGGTTCTATTTTATGTCTATATTTTGGGTCTACTGCACTGTATATGATGAATGCACAGTTGCTACTGTTTTGCACATTGACATTTGAATATGCACACAATTGTTTTCTCAATTACATTTCCACACGCTTATGTGTTCACAGCCCTGTGCAGCTGGATGACTTTGATGCCTATTTCAAAGACATGAGTAAAGACTCAGCCTACAAGTTTTCTTTGCAGTTTGAGGTACAGTTGTTCAGACATGAAGCCAGAAGTGAAGTAAGTTGACCAGATTTTGATTGGTCTGTGGTTACAAGTTACTGTGTTGTAGGAACTTAAAAGTGTCGGATTGGACCTTACCCATGATGCCGCTGACTTGCCTGTTAACAGGCCAAAGAACCGCTACACCAACATCCTCCCCTGTAAGATTAAGTTATGTGGCACTTCAATAATTCTACTCAGTACTTTGATTGTGCTCACTTACTGTATTGCTTTTTCTGCAGATGATTTTAGTCGAGTGAAGCTGGTCTCCATGCACAACGATGAAGGTTCAGACTACATAAATGCAAACTACATCCCTGTGAGTCTGCTTATTTATACATAGGCCTACAATGTACTAAATTCAGTTGTTATCAAGTCAACTGTTTTCCATGTTTCACATTATAGAATTTAAAGCTGTAGTGATAAGTGGTACTGTTGTTTATTTTTGGTATTCCAGGGTTACAAACATGGAAAGGAATATATTGCCACTCAGGGTCCTTTACCAGAGACCAGAAATGATTTTTGGAAGATGGTCCTGCAGCAGAAATCTCCAATCATAGTCATGCTCACACAGTGCAACGAGAGGCGAAGGGTGTGTGTGTTATTTTTGTTCTAAAACTAAGGATGGTGTGATGGTAGACAGAATATTTAGAGATAACTTTTTTTGTATTTCAGGTTAAGTGCGACCACTACTGGCCCTTCACTGATGAACCGGTCATGTATGGAGAAATCAGTGTGGAGATGCTCTCTGAAACTGAGTCACCTGAGTGGACCATCAGGAAGTTCAGACTCGGATATGTGAGTATCATTTAAAATCTGATATTCTGATGTACCCACTGAGAGAAACTCTTGAACACTCCTTGTATCTGCTGCCCCCTGCAGGCGGATGAGAGTCTCGACGTGCTTCATCTAAATTACACATCATGGCCAGATCATGGCGTCCCTACAGTTAATGCCATTGAGAGCATCCTGCAGTTTGTCCACATTGTCCGTCAGCAGGCCAACAGGACCAAAGACCCCATTATTGTCCACTGCAGGTAATATCTTTATTTTGATGTTTGCAGAGCAAAATTGAGGTGTAATGTAAATTGTATGTAGTCTGTCCACATCACTTATCTCTAAGTAGGAAATACTGTTCACTCAGATAATGTAATCCATTAAAGATGAGTGTGTCCCATAAATCATAATTAATAAACCTAAGTAATTGGTTGAGAGCTCTCTGTCTGAAATATGTCTGCTGTCTGCTCATGTTTAGTGCTGGAGTCGGAAGGACTGGAACGTTTATCGCACTGGACCGCCTGATGCAGCATATCCGCGAGCATGAGTTTGTGGACATCCTGGGAATGGTCTCTGACATGAGATCACATCGCTTGTCCATGGTGCAGACTGAAGTAAGCAATTAAATATGGCAACCGAATCATAACATGATGTAACCTGAGTGGGAAGTTGGACCAAGATTTATATTGGTTTAATCTTGTCTTATAGGAGCAGTATGTGTTCATCCATCAGTGCGTTTTGCTAATGTGGCAAAAAAAGAAACAGTCTATCACTTCTGACGTTATCTATGAGAACGCGAGCAAGACATAATGATGGCTTTGTTCCTCACATGTAAGTAAGTACAAGATTGGACTGTATCGTTTCTGTTTTTATTTACAACTAAAAAGGACATTGTCTGCGTATGCTGGTGTATGTGTAAATGGCTGAGTGGTCCACTTTCAAGGCCTCAAAGGTGGAAAAGCTCTAAATGTTTTTCCATTTACTATCTAATCACCCTAAAAAAAGACAGGTGAATTAATAAACTTTCATCTTAATGTTAAGATGAGGCCAAAAAGCCCTGGCTTTTTAACCTGAACCTGTTCCTATTCTGTCCGAACCCATCTTACTGTCTGCTCCATACGACTGCTTAGATCATCGATTCAAAGAGTCAAGAGTTACTCTTGATTGGAACATCATAAATGGTTACTATAAAATAACCTACTTTAAATATGGCCAGTACCCTCTACTAAGATCTTTTTAGTAGTATTACTCCCTGTTATGTACTTGCACTGGATCACTAAAGCACATTACAAGTTCATGGACAGTGGCACAGCTTTTTCTAATTGTGATTTCTGTTTGTAGGTTGTTTGTAGTTTGTAACTTGTAAATTATTAGAACAACTTTGCATGATGGTCTTTTTGTTTATTTTTATCTTATAGGCTGCCCAACTTCCTGTGCTTCAGGCATCCATTCTGTGCAGAAGAAGAATTGCTTCATCAAAAACAAAACAGCAGAAAATTGCAGAAATGTATTAAAAATTCGTTTTATGTTGAATTGATGTTACCGCATGGGTATGGAGCTTTGCCTTATGAAGCCGTCACTGATCGCCCAACATGTTGAACACCAGCCCCTCTCAACTGTGGCACAGCTCTGGGTGTCTCCTCGGTCTGTACTCGTTCAGAAAACTTGAAGTGACAAATATTTGGCGAAGAGTCAGCTTTCTGCTTTTCTTTTTGTTTATTTTTAATCTCAGGAGATGTTGGAAAACCAGCTAGCACACTGGCCCGTCAAGCATCAACTCTACCCTCACTTTTGACTTCTGTTTATTTGGTACAAGCACCATGCAGCGTTCCCAACATGGTGGCCAATATACTACACTGCCATCCTATAAGGGACTTAAAATGCCAACTAAAGTGTTCAAAACTTGCTATTGAACTGCCACAACTGCTGCAATGGTAAAATCCAGCAAACAAGTGTTCAGTGAAGAACTACACTGTTCAGAGCACAATAATTTTGGCACCTACGAGTTTAACACAAAGCAAGATCTGGTTGACAACACTTGAAAGTTTTGGTTTGTCAAAATGCTGCTTTTTCATTATTTCATCCTACTTCAAAATCTGAATGTTTGCTTGGTCTGCACAAGGAAGCTGAGACAACAGACTGAAACTGAGCATGTGCTGTTACAAGCCAGTGTAGACCATAGATACTTTAAGGTAGTTGCACTGAGCAGAAGAGACTGTCTGATTTTCAGACTGAAGAAGGGAAAAGTTTGTGCTGCTGTTGTGACTGTCAAATGCTGCACAAATTTGTTTGGAAAAGAAGGAATACTTCAATTTCAAAAGAGAAATTGATAAATCTACACTGAAGGACTGAACATAAACTGAGGTATATTAAAAAAAAAAAAAAAAAAAAAAAAAGGCCGGGCAATTCCCTTTTAAAATTTACCGAAAAATAAAACATTTTCAGGACTCCTCAAATATTCTCTGCTTTTGTTACAGAACCACATTAGTCAAAGGTTGTAATGCACTTTACACAACACATCACATGAAATGAATGTAAACAACTTGGAAACAACCATCAATTGGATATTTATTAAACCTGATAATTGGTACAATCTGCAAAACAGAAAAAACTTAGTAGTGCCTCAAAGTAATTCAAGTAAATAAATAGTACTTAAATTTGATGTTTAAATATTTATTTTATTTCTAGAAAGCTGATATGATGTGCCTCTAATGTTTATTAAAGGAAAAAAGTCAAGTAGCTAAAATACATTGAGGTTGTGTAAGAAAAGCAGTGGATTTTGAAAGAACTGTTGTAACCCTCTGTGTTAATAATGGCGCCACTTTATCTACTTGTGGATAAATAACAATTATTGCATCTGATTGGCCCGGGTCTGGCTCATATCAGTTTCCAACTCCACTGCAAAGACAGTTGCTCATGGACAATTTCTTGTATTTTTTATCAAAACTCCAGGTTTTATGTGCAACGATCGAATGTCAGTGAGCAGAAAGTAGTTGACCTGATTAAAGGTTACATGATGTAGCGTCACAGAGTGTCCTCCATAAACAAGCTGATTTTTATTACTGCTTTTAGCTTTTTTAAATGTGCCAATGCCATGCCCCATCATCTACAAGAGTCGTCTCAAAACCCAACTCAGACCCATTTAAGGTGCATACTTGAATTTTCTTTGAAATTATATTTAAAGTTTATTTTCTGATTAGATCATCTGGTTCAATTTGCGGGGCCAAAAATTATCAAAATATAAAACCTTTTTTTTTTCCATTTTGCCATTCCAGTATTTTATCATCAAGCAAGAATCATTTGCGAATTAAAGGCTGTTGGGTTTGTCCGTGTTCACATGACGTGGCCTTTGTTCCCTTTGGTTGACACACATTTCACTATGAAATATCACATGTACTGTACATATACCGCTATTCTACTACTATTCAGTTTCTACTGATCATTGCGTATCATCATTGAGTAATTCTTGTGGAATGACTTTTGCTTTTAGATTATTTTTTATTTGTTGTGTATGTGAATCATTACCTGAGCCAAGCATTTGGTTATTTTGACTCTGGTGTTACTGGACTTATCTGTAGATGAAGAAATGCACTTTGTTACAACTGTTGACGAAACACAAGCTGACAAAAATGGACAGATCTAAAATATTAGCACTGCACACTCGTTACATTACTTTGTCTTGCTTCATGTGTGTCAGTCAAACATGTCCGTCTTATTGGTGCCATTCTTGTGCATTTTGTGTCACTTAAAACTTGAGGGATGATCTGGATTTATCGTCACAAAGTTTAGATGTGCGTGTGTGTGTTTAACTAAATAAAATGTTGCAATTACTTTGAACGAACTAGTCATTCATGTCAGATCTAGCCTTTGAACATTCACATTACATGATATTTGGCCGCGTTAGGTTATAAAGAGGATAAGAAAACCAAAGGTAATCTTAGGGTGTCATATACATATTTAGAATAGAGACATTTTAAGAAATTAATTTAACGCATTTTACCCAAACGACAGCAGAGGGCGCAGATGCTCTTAATCCTCCAATGCCTTCACAGAGAAATGTTCCTCCTTCAATGGAAACAAGACTTTTTGTTGTAGGGGCATTCCATATTATTTTTGTTTTGGATTTTATCTATATAGAAAATCTAATTTAGACCCACTGTGTTTAGCTGTACACCTAGTACAGTGGGATAGGGTAAATCTATCTCTTTGTCCCACTAAAATAATAAATAAACCACAAATAAAGGCATAAAAAAAATGAGATGGGGGTACAAATTTGCATAAAGCTCCAAATGAGTGTGATAACATCAGCATCAGCCTACTAAATGGGCGGATCCACTGATAGTGCCTGCGAGTCAGCACACAGGGCAACATAACACACACATACACACACAGACATACACAAAGACGCGCGCACGCTCCAGGTTGGCTCAGCGCTGTTTCTCCACGCGCTATTCAAAGTCAAGTCTAGTGTAAAGGCAACTACAGCTCCCAGCCCCAACTTTAGCCAGCTGGGTCCCTGTTCGCTGTTCTTATGGGCGCAACAACACAATTTGGAGAAGGAAATACGCGTGCCATGTGGTAGCAGTCTGACGCCGCGTTACATGGATTATTTTATAAAGCTCACACCTGCAGGTAAGCCCCTTTTAATTGTTTTGGCGACAGACTTGACGTATCTTATGGCATTTGATGAAATACAATGTTGTGTGTGTGTCAGGTAATTCTTTATAGGCAGGCCAAACAGTACATTGTTCATCATAGCTCAGCCGATGTAAATTCAAACCGTGGCAACTTGATCTGTCCTTGTGCTTTGCGGAGAAGAGGCAGCCCTGGATGAAAGCAGAGAGCCCAGACTGCACGAGGTGTTTAAATGTCAGGCTACGTGTCCCCTTTAGTGCATTTACTGTAGATTTTTGTCTCAGTGATTTGTGAACATTGAGCTATATTTAAACGGATAATAAAATAATTTAAATTCATCCTTAAATGCTCAAAAGCGCACGGTCTTCTGGTGTCACGTTTGATTACGCATGCCTATTTTAACATTACAGGAGCCTATGTTTATACCAGTACGTGCGCACATGGCCACACTTGGGTATAGCTCTAAAAGTAGACTGTTTTGTGGTGGAAAAATGTCTGTATGATTAAAAAAAAACTTGTGTTGTGTCCAGCTGAGGTCCACCCATCCACGCATAGACTGGGGGCCACCGGTGGTCTCTGTGTAGGTGTATCCCCGCCCCTTGTTACGCGGGGATCTTTGTTTGGTGAGTCTGAATGAACGAGGCGCTGTTGCCGGGGATGAGATAGCGCGTGTACGTATTGTTCCGCCGGGGTGAACGGAGGGTTGGTGTTTTTATGGCAGCCATACTAAACAGTCAGCTGCGCTTATCTCATCCACACTGTTTAAGCCTTCAGCAATGGTCAATGTTATCCAAGACGCGCGCCTGTCCAAAGCACCAGTCTTAGGAGCAGGTGTACACTGTGTTCCTGCGGATAATAATAGGCCAGAGTTCTCATTAGGCCCTCCTTCTGTAATTGGTGTTATGAACAGGCCAGGTCTCAGGTGGTGGCTCTCCTTGTCACCTCCAGAGTAACACCAGAACAAACCTGCCCTTATAGGTTTGATTCAAGTCTCTATAGAGGCATCAACTCTCTTATCCTCTTTGTCTTGTTTCTAATCTCTGCTGTATGGAAGTAGTTCTCTTTCTTCATGTGAAGTTGACCTAAAATGTATGTGATCTTGTACTTGGCCTAATAGGCTACAACATACTGGGTCCAGGATTTTGTGAAGAGCTTGGAAGCAGCTTGAAAACCTCAGTTGCGTATGGTGGAAGAAACAAAAACAGTCTTGTGGAAATCAGTTTGCTGATGTAAAGCACTTGAAGGACCTTTGAGCAGGTAGTTGTGCAATTTCAAGTGTTTTTCACGTATTTGCTGAAGAAACGTATTCCCTCCTTTAGCCTGATAGGGAAAGGTTAAAGTCCACAGCTGCTCCTGCTGTTTTTCTCCATTTTTGGGTTTTCATGGGAAATGTCTCTTTGACGGCGTCTTGGGACCTCACACTGGGACTATTTTTGAATCTTTCCCAGCCCCAGAGTTTTCAATGTCCGGTCCTCTTGGAGCTGTGCACAATCTCCAGAGACGTTTGACATAATTTTGAATGCAATAGAATAGTACAGTACATTTAAAGTCACTGACAACGCTGGCCACAACCCTGGATATATATGACCATCAGGGATGACATGTGGTGTTGCATTTTTTGCCAAAGTATCCCATGATTAAACATATTTGATGACTTCAGTTTATTCATTAATATCAGTCTCTGTCTAAGTCTGTCACTAACAGATTGTGAAGTGTCATTAGTAGCTACAGAAAATATCACAATAAACAACAACCCAAATATGAGCTCCAAAAGATAAACAGCAGAAGTTAGAAGGTCTGTCTAGTATGAGTCATGGGAGTTACTTGTTCAGCCCTGTGTAGCTCAAAGCTGATCTTATTACCCCCCAAAGTTACATAAGTATTGAGCCCCAAAAATGTTGTTCTGTCTGTTTTTGAACAATAATTCAATATAGTGATTATTATGACAGACCTATGTTGATATGTAGATTTTATCAGGTATAGTATCAGTTATAGTAGTAGACACCACTTTTTGGCTTAGACTGCAGGCGTCATGCTGAGGTGTTTCCTGTTGATGACAGTGATGTAACCAAACCTACCAGGTGTCGCTCTGGTACCTGTGCTTCTTATGGAAACAAGAGCTGACGCCAGTTCAAACAATTGCAAGCGTCACATTCTGGGAAAAGTGGCATATCATCGTTGGAGTGTAGGTTGTGAAATGTGAACTTATGAGTTTCAGTCTTGTTCTTGTGACTGATCTTTATATATATATAGTGTTTGTTTAATCAATAGTGTATCTGTGAGAGGGTCAAAGTTCAATAGGAGATGGCAAACACTGACTTAATTTAATTATATATGTCTGTGTTGCTGTAGGTTAAATATCTTTGGGTTTTAAAGTGTTGTAAAGTTCAATGTATAAATTAGGGATGTACCGATCCAGCTTTTTCAGTTCTGATACCGATATTGACTTATCTACCAATACCCAATATTAACCGATACCATTCCGGGATGGAAAATGGCACTTCCTTTCCTTAATATACTGTTAAGTTATTATACAAGAGACTATGCAACTATTACTACTACGACTACTGTGCAATGCAACTGTTATTTATCTTTCAAATCACTAATGAACAGCTTCGTATGAATAAAAGATCAAGCCGATGAAGGCCAAAAACGTATTACATCCAATTAAAAGCCCAACCAGGATATCACCTTAACTGATATCATGGAACCGATCCTTCTAATTTTTCTGTATTAGTGTCGATATTCTGTTCTAGTATCGGTATCGGTGCAATCCTGTTAGTGTTTTCACTGTTACCACCTGTCAGTCTTTGAGGCCCCACCCACTGCTCCAAATGACTCATTAATTAGTCCTGTAAGCTCGTCAGTCCAGGGAAACATGCAGCTACAAATCCAGGAGCTGCAGTAATCTGCCAGACATGAAGCATAGCTCAGACTGTACCTGTGAGCAGAGCAGAGAGGTAACCAGGTAGGTCTTAATGCGCCTCATGTTTTAGCAGCTAGATGGTGACTGTTCACTGAATACTTATTTAGTCTGTTGTTGTTATTTAGACATGGCATTAGTCAATCAATCAAAAAACACAGCACTGAAAACGCTGGAAAGTACTATGACTTCAGTGCATACAGTTCAGTTTTTTTTCATTATTCAGACCTGTGCAGGTTGAGCATTATGTCAGGACTTCAGACATGTGATGCTAGATCCAGATTAGAATACCTGTTGATCATTAGCAAAGATAAGGTGCTTTGTAAATTTGTATTTTAATCTAAAAGCTCAAGAACCCAACTTCTGTGCAGATTCTGAATGATGGTGGTCTCTAGTGTCGCTCAGTTGTGGGGGGATAGAGACACAGGTTGTTGGTCCGCAGTGTTTCCTCAGCCCTTTACATTCACAGAGCATGTGCTGCTGTTGTATGTAGGTTAGTGTCCGTGTCCTGGATCCTGTGGGAATCACAGAGGAGAGGACTCATCACAGATGAATCAATCCATACCCAGTGCTCTCATTGTGCAGCCTGATTAGAGTCGCTCTGACCTGAGGTCGCTCAATCATCATCAGCACAAACGTCCACAGTGACCCATTCCTCTCCACTATGCACGGATTAGCCTTCTCTTAAATAAGGAATGTTTAAAGCACACAAAGCGTCCATCATACATTTAGCCGCCTTTCTATAAGAAACCAAACCTCTCCATTTCTTGTAATGGAAAGTCTTCTGGGTGCCTTGCTTTTTGACATGGAAGTCAAAGAGCTGACTTGTGTGTTTTTTTGTAAACCTAATATAGTGCATAGTGCAAATATATATTTGTAATTTGTGACAATATGTGAAGTAAGAAAATAGTCATGGACAACAGTACCAGTCCTAAATGAGAGGAGGGATTAGTGCGTAGGCAGCATGGATGTAAATCTTCTTACAAATCCTCTTTACTTTCTTCTGCAAGACACAGAAGCCACTGGCTTTGTTTGACACTGTCTGCACCAGCTTTTTCACAGTGCATTATTAGATTGGAGCTGCGGGTGGTAAAAATGACTGAGCAGTTCCTCTTTGGTGAGTCAACAACAGTGTATTTGGCCATGGGTTAATATTTAAACAGTTTTGAGCTTGATAAAACATTAATGCTCTTTTTCATAACAGAGACAGGAAATAATTAATTTCTCTGATCTCAGCTGTGCTGATGCTTGATTCAATGTTGATAAATTTTTTAGCAATTGCTCCACAACATAGTTTGCTATATATTTGAGATGATGTGGCCAAATTCAAAGCCAATCTGAATAACCATGTCCCCTGTTAGACGCTAGCTCACTGTATGGGGTTGGAGGTCTGTGCTGCCGTGGAAACGCTTTACTGCCCCACTCCTCGTTTGTGGGGTGCACAGTCAGCTGCATACCATGTGCTGTTGTCATGGCAACCAGATTCACCCTGTTATCCTTGTTTTAGGCCTCATGCTCACCATAAGTACTACATACTAGGAATAATATACTGTAATAGTATCAATATTATTGATTATTGAGCAGATTTATCACAAAGACCTTCTGCTTCCAGAGTCTGTCCTACACCATGTTTGGATATTGGATAAGTGAGCAGTTTCTGCTGCTGTCTCAAACCATTGGAGTTTATAAATGTGATTATGGCATTAGAACCCTGAAATGCTAGAGAGTTATTGGACTATCATCTCAGAAAAATATGTAGGATTCTGAAGCCTAATCATGGACTAAACTTGGATCAAACCAATAAAGACTGAATCAGATCAAGCCAGGAAGGATCGCAATATATATTTTTAGATATCATGACAAACAGTAGAGATAGTACGAGGTTTCTTTGGATTTTTAATATTGATATCAAGGACCAGAAAGTTATGTTAAGCTATAGTTAAGCTCACAAAACATTTCGCTTTTGTAAAACATACAGACATATCTTTAGCCTTATTGCTCCTCTATTTCCATTTTTTACTTTTAGTCTGTTCAAAAAGACAAATCTGATCCACTGAGGACAAACTGGTGGGACACATGGGCACATACAAACTGGGGAAGTACAGAAAAGGTCAGATTGGTAAAAAAAAAAAAAAAAAATTGGCAAAATTTTCAATGGCTTATACACTAAAAAGTGCAAATAACAGGTTGATATTAATATCTTATTTCTCTATAAAATATACTAGTGGGAATGTCTTATGGCGTTGACTATCTCTTGGAGGACAAACTATAATCTAAGTAAAGTATGCCTCTGTTAAACTCCTCATGAAGCAGCAGCAGATGTGTATTCTGTGATGACCAGTGTCCCCTCACCACTGTGTGAGGAGCACATATAAAGAATGAACAATAGTGTGGTGTCCAGCAGCTGTTTGGCACTGATACGTTTGTCTGACATTTACTGCTTCACTAATGTCACTGACATTACACTAACTTTAAAGAGCCTGGGCACACCTTTCACACAGATAAAGTCATAGCTCCTAATGGCAGCATCAGCCTTAAGAATAGTCGATGCAGGCCATGTCCGATATCACAGATTTGTGTTTAACAATGGTATTTTACTGTAGCGGTGTTCATGCCCGTTGCCGTGGCTACAGAGTCGGACACGAGAGAGAGTCCCCAGTGAATAAAACATAAGAGAGAGGAGTCCTGGGAAAAGCAATCACACACAGTCTCGCTGTACATGAAGTAACACTGTGTCCTTATTCAGCAAACACGACCCCACTGGCTTTTGACTCCCAACTATTCACACGTGACTGAAGAGACATTCAGATTGAGACGACAGTTTATTTAATGGTGCAACGGTTTAATTTAGAAAGATTCATTATCTGTTTTTTGTGTCTGCTAGTGGTGACGAATATTGACTCTGTTGGAACATTGGTATAAAAGTGATTTACAGTATATTAGTTACATATTTTTAATGAATATATATGTAATGGCAATAACCTCAAGTTTGCCTCTCATGTTTGTTTTTCAAGTATAAAATAACAATAAATATGTGTTGTCTATGACTGGCCCTAATTTGTATGTTGTCCACTATTATTTCAGCTGACTGTCACTGAGGCAGGATGAACGGCTATGACACCCCGACCTCCAATGTCTTTGGTACATACAGCTCCCAAATCAAGTAAGACTTTGTTTATGGGGTAACATGCTCAGATTGTTTTGTTTATTCGCAAGTGGGTTGCCGCGGTTCAGGGAGTGAGTAGTAAAGTCGTTTGATGCTCTCGCAGCATTAAGCAGTCCCATTAAATATTGATGCTGTCAGCAGTCAGAATCAAGCCAATGTGTGAAAATATCACGTTTCACAGACACTCGAGCTGCTCTCAGCCGTCCTGTCTCCAGAAGACCATGTCCCTGAAATAAACATAAAATGAAATACATTCTGCACTTTTTAGATACAAAAATATATCTATAAGACTTCTTATCAAGTATCATCACAAATAATTCATTTAACCATTACAGACCCAGCATGACAACATTCATTTAAAGTAGTATTTTTCCACCTTGAGTTGCATTAAATAGAATTTTTAAAAACTTTTGATGTTTAATTTCTGTTGCAGTGGCCATGGCTCATCTTCAGAGCCTCCAAAGTCTAAAGCCAAGTCCAGTGCCAAAGCTCTTTACGGTGAGTTTGTTCTCTATTGTGGGCCACAGCTGGAACACTCTTACATTATGCTTGCACAGAAATGGTTACACTGGAGTTTCTACTGCCCGGCAGCGCTGTGCATGTTTACACAATGATTTTCTCACATTTACAGGAAGAGAAGAAATGTATTTCCTTCGCTCGTCTGCCAAAAACAAAAAGCAAAGTCAAAGTGAGCAGAGTGAACTGTGTGATTTGTGTTTTTGAGATCATGAGATGTTTGCATGGACTTGTGGTGTTGTTTAGGCCTTGAACAAGATGTGAAATTAAATGTATGACTGTAGAGGTCATGCTGATTTTCTTTCTTTTAAAATGTAAAATGGTGTGAATTTCTTGGAAACACCATGCCCAACTACCTCATCTTATGTTTGCTTAACTATGCACCTACAACTATGGCATTTTTTTATTTTCAGAACAAAGAAAACACTACACAAAAAATAGCATCAACAGCCTGACGGACACTTCACAGTATCATGTAGAGGTAAGATATTGACTCAAAAACTCATCTTTATAGCTTCTTTTACATTTGTTGATGTATTTTGTCGTGAACGGTTCCTCCTCAGCACCTGACCACATTTGTTCTGGACCGTAAAGATGGGATGATCACAGTGGATGATGGGATTAGACGCCTGCGCCTGCTTGACGCCAAAGGCAAAGTGTGGACACAGGAGATGCTTCTGCAGGTGGAGGACAAGGCAGTGAGCCTCATAGACCTGGAGACCAAGGTCAGTATGGCACTATCATTTAAAACAATTCAGTTTAAAGTGCATATGCAAGTTACACGATTTATTTAGGTAAGATCTGTGTAGAGAGCAGCCTTGTCACAGATTTTGCACAAAAAAAAAAAAAAAAAATGACAATGACAATTTTGATGAGGTTTTGTAATTTTACTTATTGGTTGGACATGGTCAGCAGATGTACAGTAGAGGTTATTCCACCATTTTTAGCCACCACACTGTACACAAGGGCCAAAGCTAATTAACAGAAGAGAATGTTTTGGAACTTATCCCACCAAATTTAGCAATAATTTCATATGAAAATCTGTCATATGCACTTAAACTCCTCCTGCTATTATGTACAAATAGGAAGTTTAGAACGTGATTATTTTCCAGAATGAGCTGGAAAACTTTCCCATTGGGACGATACAGCACTGTCAGGCTGTGATCAATGCCTGCAGTTATGACTCCATCTTGGCAGTGGTTTGTAAAGAGTCGGGGCAGATCAAACCTGACCTGCACCTTTTCCAGTGCGATGACATTAAGGTAACAACTTTTATTCAGACGAATATAAACTTGAAGTACACAAAGTTTAATGGTGTTTTCTTTAGGCAAACCTGATCCATGCAGATATTGACAGTGCCATCAGTGATGCCAAAGGTGGAAAAGTAAAGAAGAGGCCAGAGACACTTAAGTAAGAGTCATCTTATGTATTTCCATCCTTTCATTTTCCTCTGAAGTACTTGATATTAGGTTTTTGCACATATCAGAGTTTCTGTAGCTAAATGATGAATAATGTGTCTGTAGAATGATCCTAAAAAGTGATGGTATCATCCCTCCGCCCCCTGCCGCCCCCGCCCCTGAGCCCCCCGCTGCTGACACTCAGGTGGATGTGAAGAGTCGTGTGGCAGCCTGGTCTGCGTGGACCAGCGAGCAACAAGACCGTAAGTAATCATGGCTTGTACTTCTGCGCATCTGTTTGGTCTGTGTATATAGTCTAACATTAGATTAGACAGAAGCTTAATGATTATAACGTTCATCCACATTGCTTATGTGTGAATGTGGTGCGTGAGTGAGGTAGGTGGTGGTGCAGATTGGCAGCCTCACTTCTGTTAGTCCACGCCAGGGCTGCTGTGGCTACAGATATAGTTGATCATCCCTTGGAGTTTGTAATTAACGCGGTATTATTCATTATAATTAAACTCCAATTACATGAAAAACTCAGCGTGTAGGATTCTAAGTTCTAAGGTGCATATGTGTTATTACAAAACATTAACTGACTGGCATGATTTTTTGTGGCAGATGAGAAGCAGAGAGTGTACGAGCTGGATGGTTCAGTGGAGATGACGGCTGCGCGTGTCGACAGAGAAGTGGTCAGTTTATTTTGACTGAACTGTATTTCTGCTCTGGCTCTAAGCACTTACTGTGGTGGGTCGTCTGGGTTTACAGCACAATAGACCACAGGAGATTTAAAATGATTGATCTGCTTTTTTTATGTAACCAGGTTTGAGCTTAAGCACTTCCAAACTCTGATGATGTTTAACCAGCAAGGGAAAATATTAAACATTGTATTAATTGTTAAGAATGAAGAAAAAATGACTCTTAATAATCAATGATTTACTTGTTGCCACAGCAAATATTGAACCACCTTTTGGATGACATTGAGTTCTTTGTAACAAAACTGCAAAAAGCAGCAGAGGCTTTCAATGAGCTCTCCAAGAGGAAAAAGTCTAAAAAAGGCAAAAGGAGAGGTCCAGGAGGTAAAGTTAAGTTTTTATTTTATATAGTATTACATTGTTCATTTGAATAGTGTTTACTGTACATTTTACTTCGAAGTAATTTGTATAATGGCATCCTATAGAGGGTGTCCTCACTCTGCGCTCCAAGCCTCCCAGTGAAGAAGAGTTTGTTGATTGTTTGCAGAAATTCAAACATGCCTTCAACCAGCTGGTGCGTGCCTCTCTGCTGTCAGTTATTCATTTAAAGTTATTTTATTCAAATGTGTGACAATACGTTTCTCCACAGGGATCATTGAAGGACCAGATCCAAAACCCGAGTGCTGTGGATCTAGTTCACTTTCTGTTCATGCCACTAAAGATGGTCAGCCCCTCATATTTATTATTTCTGTGTATACCCATTTTTCTGTCTCTTTTGCTCTAATAAACATCTGTTATTGGATAGAATACAAAAGTATATTTGTCTTCCAGGTGATCCAGGCCTCGGGCAGTGTGGAATTGGCCCGTAGCGTCATTGTTCCTTTCCTCACAAAAGAAGCCATCGACTTCCTCCACGCAGCAGGCACAGCAGAGGAGAGGCACATGTGGGTGGCACTGGGGGATGGCTGGACCAAATGCAGGTGGGCTGTGAAGTACCAGTCAACGTGTATTAAGTTAAGCTCAGATAATTGTGTTTCATAATTCTGCTAGCGGGTTATAAAAAGAAAATGCCTTTATATATGTGTAAGGAACATATGTATGTTTTTCTGTTCTCTTCAGGTTGGAGTGGCCCAAAGATCACTATTTCCCTCCTTGTGTTCTAAAGTTTCGTGACGGTTGGGAACCTCCAGCCATTCCCATAGTCCCCCCCTCACGTGAACAGGAGCTGGCACATTTGGCCGAGAGTCTGGCTAATGCTGAAATACATAGGAATGAGGAGCTGAACCTTCGATTGGCCCAAGAGGTGAGATATTGTTATCCACTTACCATGACTCCAAGCTGCCTACCATCACTATAACTGTATACACGTCTTGTCTCGTAGCACACAGCGCTGCAGAGGTTTCCTCCTGGAGATGGGTATGTCAACACCACCTACAAACGCATGCAGGCTTTGGACCCCAACATGGCTGTGGCCACTCTTAAGCAAGCTGTCTCCCGCTGTGTCGACCGGTAACTTGAGGCCAAAAATCAAAGCCCTGGAGAACTGGTCCCCTTTTACGCTTTAAACTCATTTCTGTCACTTGATCCTGTTGAAGTGTTTCATTTTTCTAAAATACTAAAATACTTCACCTGGCCTGACTTCTATTCTCTGTGGATCTGGCTCTATTCTTTCAAATGTTGGATTTGTTTTTCTATTCAAACATGATTCAAACCTTTGGACACTTCTCCATGGCTCTTAGTTAAAACAATTTTGTACTGAAATAAGCAAGAGAGGGTTCAAGAGGGGTTCAATATACCACTTATTTGGGTTATTTAATCCATTATTATGACAGTTTTTGTTTGTCATCAGGGGGTACGAAGCTGATGGCAGAGGTCAAAATAAGCTGATCGCCAAATCAAAATATGACTTTGTTGCGAGGAATAACACAGAACTGTCAGTTTTGAAGGACGAAGTTTTAGAGGTAAATACAAGATCCTTTTGGTTGTACAATATGACAAATGCTTTAATAATTTTATAATATGTTTTTTGTAGGTTCTTGATGACAGAAAGCAGTGGTGGAAAGTGCGTAATGGTTGCGGTGCATGTGGTTATGTGCCAAACAACATCCTAGAGATTACCAAAGCAGTGGACATAACAGGTAGAGGAGAGCCCGTCTACAGCCACACTATCCAGGTATGGGACCCTAAACAGTCATACATGTTTCTCATCAAATACTCCTCAATCATTGTTTCATGTCCATTCTCCATAAGCTTATGATGCCAAAAAAGGAGTTTGAGTTGTTCAAGGTAAAGTAGGGAAATAGTCTCTCTAGTGAGGACTAGTCTAGTAATAATATTTTGTGTGTGTGCTCCTCTTATGTGCTTTATTCTTCACTTGGACTATAACTGTGAATTTGTGTTGAAATGCGATTTTTGAATGAACCTGTAAGCTGTAGTGAGTTTGCTGTGCCACCAAACAAAGTTATTGAAATGTTTTGTTGCATCATGTAATTTTTATAATGTTTGTTTCTTTGTACATTGGCAGCAATTATTGGGCGAATTGAATGAGGTAAACCAGTGTGATTTAGATAGACAATGATTATAGTCTATAGTCTAGCGATCTCTAGTGTGTAAAGAAAATTAGAAGGAAAGTAAAAACATAATGGTGAGACATGTTCTAAGCTTACGCACTCAGGGTGCATTCATGTCCTGATGGATATTTGGTTCTGTTCTAGTCCTCGTTTAGTTCTGAGTTTAGTATATAAGTCACATAAGTTATGACTTGAGACTAAAACGGTAATAAAATCATGCACTGTTTTGTCATTTTGCGTTATTGGTGTAAAATAAAAACTACTAATAATACTGTATACTATAAGATATGTTATGAGTAGGACTTTTCGACTGACTGACAGTATAGATGATTGCGGGTGATATTGAGTGATTTCAAGTTTACTTGTTGGATTTCAGAAGCAGACCACCAGACCAGAGCACTCCAAACCAGTGGTAACTCCAATGCCCCAACACCCACGTCCCCCACCCCCACATCCCCTGTGTCCCCTCCCCCTTCCGCGCCGGTCAGCCTGCCCACCCCACCTCTACCCCCTCCCACCAATGAGACCACCAAACCCAGCAGCTGCAGCAGCACCGTGAGCCGCCACAACAGCACCACGTCCAGTGAAGGAAATGTTGCCATGAGGGAGCACAGCCAGGCACAACCCGCCATACCTGCAAACAGTGAGTGCTTTTATAAAGACACTAGAAAGTTTTACATTGGGGTAAACCATAACAATGTTCAGAAATAAATAGGACATTTAATTATATTATATATTTGGCTGTCATTAATATAATTCAGTGGCTATGTTCACAAGCACACAAACGTCAGATCATTACCATCATTATAATTTCTGTAGTTATCAGAGTTGTCTAAACCAGTTCAAAATACTGGGTTACCTGAATATTCTAGTCATAGAGTTTATACTGGCCATGTAAATGTAACCACTGATATGATGACAGTGATGCTTATCTTCTCTTTGCAGGGAGGAAATCCAACATGGAGGAGGTGCAGGATGAGCTTATGCACAGACTGACTTTGGGACGAAGTGCTCAGAAGAAGTTTCAGGTGCCCTGCCGAGGCAAGCCGCAGACTGTGAGCATCACATATGAGTCTTCTCCAGAAGACGTGAGGAGCTGGCTGGAGACCAAAGGCTTCAGCCCTGTGTGAGTCAGACCTCCATCATAAAACCACATGTACACATAGCACATATTTATGCTTAAAGAGCACATATACTGTTTATCTATTTACTATAAAACTACAACACATGTAGATCATTATTTTACATTTTGGTCAATATACACTCACCTAAAGGATTATTAGGAACACCTGTTCAATTTCTCCTTAATGCAATTATCTAATCAACCAATCACATGGCAGTTGCTTCAATGCATTTAGGGGTGTGGTCCTGGTCAAGACAATCTCCTGAACTCCAAACTGAATGTCAGAATGGGAAAGAAAGGTGATTTAAGCAATTTTGAACATGGCATGGTTGTTGGTGCCAGATGGGCCGGGCTGAGTATTTCACAATCTGCTCAGTTACTGGGATTTTCACGCGCAACCATTTCATGCATCCAGTATGCGGCAGTCCTGTGGCCGAAAATGCCTTGTTGATGCTAGAGGTCAGAGGAGAATGGGCCGAGTGATTCAAACTGATAGAGCAACTAGAGTTGACTGAAATAACCACTCGTTACAACCGAAGAATGCAGCAAAGCATTTGTGAAGCCACAACACACACAACCTTGAGGCGAATGGGCAACAGCAGAAGACCCCACCGGGTACCACTCATCTCCACTACAAATAGGAAAAAGACAATTTGCACAAGCTCACCAAAATTGGACAGTTGAAGACTAGAAAAATGTTGCCTGGTCCGATGAGTCTCTGTTGAGACATTCAAATGGTAGAGTCAGAATTTGGTGTAAACAGAATGAGAACATGGATCCATCATGCCTTGTTACCACTGTGCAGGCTGGTCGTGGTGGTGTAATGGTGTGAGGGATGTTTTCTTGGCACACTTTAGGTCCCTTACTGCCAATTGGGCATCGTTTAAATGCCACGGGCTACCTGAACATTGTTTCTGACCATGTCCATCCCTTCATGACCACCATGTACCCATCCTCTGATGGCTACTTCCAGCAGAATAATGCACCATGTCATAAAGCTCGAATCATTTCAAATTGGTTTCTTGAACATGACAATGAGTTCACTGTACGACAATGGCCCCCACAGTCACCAGATCTCAACCCGATAGAGCATCTTTAGGATGTGGTGGAACGGGAGCTTCGTGCCCTGGATGTGCATCCCACAAATCTCCATCAACTGTACGATGCTCCTGTCAATATGGGCCAACATTTCTAAAGAATGCTTTCAGCACCTTGTTGAATCAATGCCATGTAGAATTAAGCCAGTTCTGAGGGCGATAGGGGGTCAAAGACCGTATTAGTATGGTGTTCCTAATAATCCTTCAGGTGAGTGTAATCTGCAAATAGCTTAATTGAAATGGGTCCATTGACTTCCTGTTCAAAACTGCAGAACTGAGACGCCCCGCCTCTTCACAGAGGTATTTCATTGTAGCAACCAGTGGATTTTCAGTTACATGTTTTTTTAGTTAAAAAATTACTGCATGACATTTTTGAACTCTACTTGTAACTTGCAAGAACAAAGTAGGGGAGGTTTTTCTGAACACTCAAGCTTCGAATGCAGAACAAAACAGGATTATTCAAACATGCATGAAACAATCAAACTACAACTATGAGCAACCTAATGATGAGGCAACAGCGTTATGGTGAAAATTTAATTTTTACATTATATTTCCCTATAATGTTTACCTGTAGGACCATCTCAAGCCTGGGGGTCCTGACTGGTGCCCAGCTCTTTTCTCTGAACAAAGAGGAGCTGAAAACAGTTTGTCCTGACGATGGAGCTCGAGTCTACAGTCAGGTGATGGTGCAGAAGGCAGCGCTGGAGGTGAGTATGCATCGCTAAACATACAATATACCATATGTATATTATGGTATGTTGTATGGTATGTATGCTTTATTAAAGGAAGTAATAATGGAACATAGTAGCCAGATAAATCAAATATCTTTTACATAAGTGGTGAGGCCATTATCTCTAGCTCTAGGTTTTTGTCTTCATATTTTTCTATCCCCAAACTCTGGCAAGGTCTGGTGTGTGGTATCTATTTCCCACCTGCAGGTTTTCTTCTGACTCCCCTTTGATCTTCTGAATGTGTTACTACATTTATTAAGGTATTGTTTCCATACTGATTTTCACTGCTCCATGCTGCTGGTCAGATTCAATTCAATTCAATTCAATTCATTATTATTATTTAAACATCTAACTGGGGTGCACCGATACTGATACAGGTATCAAATATTGGCCCTGATACTGAAAATTTAGCTGGATCAGGCATTGGCTCCATGATGTTGGTTAAGCAGATATCTTGGTTGGGCCTGGGAACTGGATGTAATATGACCTAGAATATCTCATGATGTTTTTTGATACAAAGCTGTTTTTATTCATACAAAGCTGTTCAGTATTTATTTGAGGGATAAATACCAGTTGCATAACACAACTGCATCTGTTGTGTAATAAGTTAACTGTAATTTAAAAAAATAAGTGCCATTTTCTATTCCTACTCTGAAATCGATTAATATCAGGTATCAGCAAATACTCGAAGTCCAAGTATGGATATTTGGATCGGTGCATTCTTACATCTGTCACGTGTAATAAGTACAATTTAAAAATAAGTACAAGCACTGATGCTCAAACAGACATCAGCTGTGAGAGTGTAAATCTGGCCATCGGGATGGTGCCTATAGTTAAGAGTAGTGCTGCCCTGCTGTACAGCTCCCTCACATCCCAAATTATCCCTTTACCCCGAGCCACTGCTCCCCCTAGTGTCCTGAATGTAGCGTGTCGCTGGTATCTTGCATGGAGACATCAAGAGGCATACCTGTGTGATTTTGTTAGTATCGGACCAGTACTTCTGCATGTTTTTACCTGTTATGGTTAACAGGGTTCACATACAAATAGCTTACAATGTGCTTGTCTTGTATTATATTTCTATATTTCTATATAAGAAATTGCAGATTGTAATAGAATTTCCCCCTTAAAATTAAATTTTAGATTTTATGTAATTTTATAGCTAGATTACAAGTTTTCATTTTCTTTAGAGTAGTAGTCCATGTCAATTTTTGACTACAATTGTTGAGTTTGTACTCTTCAACATGTATTTTTGCTTGTCGCTTAAAATACCAGTGCAATAGCCATAAAAGGCTCTCCGCATTCCAATGATTTCAGCTTTTTCTTTTTTATTGTTACTTTTAGTCACACTTGTGTTAACAGCATAGAGCTGAATAAAATGTATCTGTAAACAGCAGATGTTTTGCAGATTACAGAACTGAAGTCAGACAGAATGCAGTTCTTTTCAGTTATTTTTTGAAGTTTGTGCCAATAGCAAATGATAACCTTAATCCTAAAATAATGAACAGTAATGGTTTTCTATTTACATATGGGAGGGTAATTTCAATCACATGGTGACAAAATGTGGAAATAGGTCAGTGGAAGTTGCCTTGTCATCGGTCCATTATCGTGGCTTTGGTAAGTACAAATAAACTGTTTGGAAACGTGTCACGTACACAGGCTTGCCTAACCTCTCTGGATGAACAAAATACCAAGAGTTAATTAACATAAAAGGTTTCATATAATCTATCAGTATACTAATAATTTTCCATGGTCCTGGGGCAGCAAGATGCATAATTGTACTGTAGTACTCACACAGTATAGTGCAGCTTTGAATTTACCCAGCATGCATCCTGATTCAAACTCCATTCAAGATGTTTTCTGCACATGTCAAACTGTAGCTCCCTGGAATCCATTTGCTCAATTTGTCTGTGTTTAAATTTCAGCTTAAGATATAACAATGCTTTTAATTTTAGAATAAAATGTGCTCCTTCTTCTTAATGGTGTCTTCTAAAACTTCAGCTAATTTTACAACTATGCTGTACATTTGAGAGACCTTGGTAAAGTCAGGGAGTGGCTGGTAAAATCCGCTTGCGACTGACCTAAAATGCATAAGTTTGCTTGTTAGTGGTTGGTAGAGAACACTTGTCGAAGCCTGTAATTCCTAAAAGGAGGTCTTGTTTTGTTTTACAGAGGAACTCTGGCTTTGAGCTGCAGGAAATCATGAGGAGGCGACAGGAGAAGCTAGCTGCCTCCACCTGTGACTCAGGGGTGGAGTCTTTTGATGAAGGCAGCACTCACTGAGAGTACCCTTCTCACATAAGCTTTTATTCACAGCTGCAGTTTTGTCTCATGCTGTCCATCTTTAGGCAGCAGAGGATCACGCTCATTTTGTGGCAGTTATGCGGCGCCGACAGGTGCTTCTCGGCTCTTCTCCTGACCAGGAAACCTAAAGGATTTGAAGAAACTCAGTTGGTTGTCAATACCATCACCTCTCAGTATATTATGGCTGCAAGCTCCACTTTGTGCCTGATACTGGCGTTTTCTGAACAGGCCCTGAAATGTCCAGTGTGTGTTGTAGTCACAAAACATATGTCCAGTGCTTAAAACCGCATTCTAGTGACAAAGATAACATGTAAAACATTATTTTTAAAAAAAACCCTCTAGTCTTTCATTTTACTCTTCATCTTTTCTATTGATTTCAGTTGGTTACAAGCTAAGCTAAGGCTGGCTAAAGATAGACTGCTATAATACTACAAACTGCCAGTGAGAGATCTCCAGTACTGCTATGGCTATACCTGTGATTGTGAACTTGTGTTTTGTGAGTACAATTTGAACATATAATTTTAATGATAAAAGTTTGGCTAACAAAAGGCACAAACTGGAACTGATAGCTGACATGTGAATGTAAAACTGTAACTGACAACTGTTGACTATTCTCTTGGGAATATCCAGCTACAGTACAAATAACCACCTATGATTATTAATATTTATGTATAGTTGCTCTTAAGCAAGCAGTATCTAATGAGTTTTAATTGTGATATGAAATGTTAATAAGAATTAATGAGGAAAGTCTTTCTCTAAAATACTTAGCTTAGACAATTTGAGCATTTTTGCACAGGAAAATGGCTTATCTGATCATCTGTGGATCTTAAATTCAAGTCATCGTGCAGTCTGAGTGAATGTAGTAGCTGCTCCTGCTTCTTGTATAAGCTCCATCAAAAGCAACCAGTAGCCTCACAGGTGCATGTAATGTTGCTAGCCTGATTTGCCCAAGACATTAGAATGTGTAAATATTTTTAAGCAGTAGGATTGTATTGCTATACAATTTACTCTCACCACCACTCATGTCCCAGATTGTGTCTGAAAGTACTTATAAATTGAATACAAAACTACGTTGTAGTTTCATTGGTCTAGGAGCATATTCATTTTCACTCAGGTGTTTGGGTACTACCAGTTGCCACAACTGTGTTTGTCTGGAAGTTTTGATTTTTCCAGGTCTGCAAAAAAGGACCACAAACTGTTTGTCCAGTGGAGCAAAAACATGAACTAGGACTGTTTTGATCTGTATCTGATCAGTCTAATGAGTCACACAACTGTATAACTGTGTATTTGATTATGTAAGTATGTGTGCAGACATAAGGGGTACACGATAAAATAAATTTGATTTCTTGTCACCATGTGTGACAATTGTAATACTGATTTTGGTGCACTTAGCCATTTTGTGGTAGCTCAAATATGTGTTTGTATCAATACAGAATAATAATGTTCATGACAGAAACACGACTGTTTAGTAAATCCTCAGATGCCAATCAGAATCTTTGGTTTGATGAAGCATTTGTAGACTTTTCATGGTGCCTTTTCCGTTCGGATTTGCCCATTCTACAATAAATTATTTACAGAAAAAAACATTGTAATTTCTTTTTTGTTGTTGTTTAGTGGTGACTGGTGGTATTGAATAAAGCCTGACATGGAAAAAATGTCCAGCAGAGGGCACCGTTACAAACTTTCTTGTTTAATTCAACTGTCATTCTTCAAAACACACATCCACAAATCTGTTGCTTAAATCAACGATTTTACTAAAAAATAAAGAGTCTATATTATGCACATTCACATCTTCAAACCTGAAGTATGGCTGCATCAAGAACACAAACACACTCTTAACCAGGTTCCTCAGCCCACAAATAGTGCAAAGATTAAACTGTGAACGTCTCTGGGCACTCCTTAACCAGCCTCTGTTCTCCGGACCACGTTGCTCTGTCAGACGTACTGATGGATTAGTACAAATATTAAAAGACACCTTGATCTCTTGGTCTGTAGTTGTTTTTGTAGCTGTGGAATTGTAGTGTTTTGCAGAGATTCAAAACATTCAGAGGCTCTTCACATCCACTGTTCATTTCATCACATTCACAAGGTCAGAGGTCATCAAGATAAACAGCATTGTCCAAAATGATGGCAGTCCAACAAAAGCAGAAGTCCCTATTTTTGGTAGATGTCATTTTTCTACATGGCAAATAACTTACGAGTAGATGTAATAGAAGCCACTGAACCCAAAAGTCATGACATGTGTTTTTTTATAGTTGGGAGGTCATGTTACAGATCACTTAAGAGGAAATACCCTTAATATGAACCACAAACACACCAATGAAAAAACTCCCGTCTTGATTCCAAACCATCAAGACTGAAGAATTGGGAGCCATCCCCAGATCTAAATACTATTAAAACTTGTGAGGTGACGTTTCAGATGATTGTCCTGGGCTGGAATGCCTGTTCATAGATGCCAGAAGATATTCTCAAAGATAGTAGTAAAACAGTACATTTTTCCGTTTGTACAAAATTAAATGAAGAAACTAGTTTTATACCAAATGCAGATCTTTTCTTTAATAAACACAGCTTGCATGCCATGACTGATGGAAAATATGATTTCTACCAAATCTTATCTGCAATTAATGTTGGACTGCTGCTATTATGTGGAACAACTCTGCAGTTTGTTATTATGAGGCTAAATTATGATTATACACTTAATTTTTATATCTTCATTTTTAATTATGATGCTTGTACTCAAGTGAAACTGCTGTATTTCTAAATGTATGGGATAAAGTTGCGAAGCAGCTAGTTGGTGTATTTTTTTTGTTCATGAGAAGTCCCTGACTCTTGTATTGGCTGAGTGTTGCCATGCCGATGGCTTCAGGACACCTGGATGACCTCCATGCTTCCAGAGAAGCTCGACTGACTGCCCACTTTGACCATTTCTTCTCGAGAACGGCTGTCTGTCCTCGTGTCCCCAAACTCCATCTGACAGCTGCGTCGCTTCAGCTGCTTCTCAAAGCTGCTCTCCTCGTGCCAGCTGCGGCGTGAGTCACCACAGTCCCCAGTCCTCTGGCGGCTGCGACGCCGCACCGCCTCCAGGCCGTGGCTGTAGTTGTAGGCGAAGCCGCCGCCAGTCAAAATGGCTGACGTGGAGTAAAACCGTGTGGACTCTGAAGACAGAAACCAACTGCCGGCCAGAGAAGACGTGGACACTGTGACGGGGCCCAGCAGAATGTCCGAGTGCCAGCCCTTTAGAGCGCTCCCTGGGCTGCCCTTAAATACCACACGGCCCCCACTGTCCTCCACACTGCCACTACGCTGAAGCGTGGAGCTACAGCTTTTGGGGGGTTTCACTGCTGCCTCAGGTGCTGCAGCCTCTTCTTTGTCAGGGCTCTGTTCTGGGGTCGACTGCTCTGACACCTCCTCCACTGGGGAGAACTGGCACAGTTTACTGGTGGTCTCTTTAAAAGCCGATGCCCTTCCTGCATCCCCTCTGTGTCCACTGGTGCCTGGAGGTTCACCGTAAGACTTAATGTCCAGTGAGAATGAGCGCTTGAGTCTGATGCCCTCCTCTGGGCAGTCAAAGAGGTGCACACTGCTCAGGTGCTCCAGTAGATGCTCTTCGGATGGCTCTGTGAGGGTACAGGGCAAAGGGGGGGTTTCAGGAGCAGCCCCAGGACCAGGAAGGCACGTTTGGTCACACACAGGTCTGGAGAGAATATCTGCTTCATCAGCGTTCTCTTTGACGCTTTTTATTCTCTTCTCAAAGTCCAAGAGCTGACCCAGGAAGTTAAAGTTTGGAGATATGGTTGGCCTCTTTTCCTTCACAAACCTGCCACAAAGCACAAGAGGAATGTGGGGCTCATTAGAGTGCTCATCAGGGTAATGAGTTTGGACAGTTAAATTCAAGCTAAACTGTCCTTCTCATTACGGAGATGCAGTTTGGACCTGGGGAATGTGAATGATCACAAACATGTCAACCACTAAGGCATCTGACAATGTCAACACTAAAGCACAGTTACTTATACAATTAATTATACAGACATAATACATGACCAAATGTGTAATAATATAATAATATATAAAATACATTTCAAATGTTCACACACTGAGCATAAACCTGACCTGTATGCCTCATCCAGCGACATGTTCATTCTCATCATGATGTAGGCAATGGCGATAGTAGCAGATCGTGAGATGCCAGCCAGACAATGCACCAAGACTCGTGCGTTGCAAGCTTTGGCCTTCTCTGGAAAACAAAAATGTTATCTCAACTAGGAAGCATACAGAGATGGTTTGATTGCTTTTGTGAAATGCTGCTGACCAATAAACTCAACAGATCTGTCCAACCAAGGCAGGATCTTCTCACAAAAGCTATCGTTGACGGGAACTCGCAAAAAGTGGGAGTCTGGGATGAAGTCAGGCTTGGGGCAAGTGTTACTGGCATTCAAGACATAAGCTATTTCATTCTGTTGCATCAGCTCCTGCACACACACATACAATATAAACACTGTAGATGTGGGGTACAACAAAACAGAACAAGCTAGTGAAGATGCTTGTGTGAACAAGCCAGTATGCTCTTGGAGATGCCTTTTGCTGGGACAGAGATTGAAGTGTTGTACCTTGTTCAAGACATCCCTCTGGCAGCCCAGATACAGATGAGACAGGATGCGAGTGGGGCCGATACTGGTTGCTGGGGGACATGGCTGGGACGTACATGATGGCACACATGTGGATTTCCCTTCACACAGCCCAGGGAACAAGTGACAGAACTCAGAAAAACCACCTGAGGAGGAGATAAACACACATACCGGTGTGTATATTTTTAGGATGACTGTGGACATTTGCACTAGGCTTACTTCGATTTGGAACTGTTGCTAACTCATTTGATATCTGAATCAAAACAATTCACATTCTTGAAGCTCCCTAAAGAATCAATCTTCAGATGCAATAAAAATTACTATGACCAATTCAGACAAATGTCTATTTCCTTTACCAGATATATACATGCTTATATGCATTTGTCTTTGTGTTCCTATTTTTATAAGCAGATTCTGGAAAGCTCTCAGATATGTTTTCTTAACGTTAGAAGGGTGGAGTCTGTGTAACAGCATGACATCATGCTTACATAAGAGCGCCATCAGTGTAAAAAACAGTCAGTCATTAAAGTTGTTTTTTTTTTTTTTTTATGTCTGACTATAAACAGGAGAAACAGAAATTGCATTTTGTTTATGAAGCTCTATGAAACTCCTATTCTGTAGTTGGTACATGTATTGTTCAGGTGGTAAAATGAAGACTCACCTGAGAGGAGATGGACTGAGGGAAAGGTCTTCTCTAACTTGAGCAGCAGCACACAAAGGAATGAGTCAGGGCTAAGAGCTGCCAGGTCTGAAGAACTTTGATCGTACACAACAACTTCTTGATTGCCCCGTAACTCCAACTATCAGGAGAAAAGTCTCTATATGACACAAGTATACTCAAAGATATTGTGATGGTTTGCACTTCTAAGTATGATTTTTGGCTACATCTAACTTTTGCCTTTTCCACTTAGGTTTGTCCTTTTTCTGTCTTAGTGATATGAGTGACCTAAGGTAAAGACACAGTTGCATACTGTGGAAAAGACCGAAAGGTAAAAGTGATGTTTAAGATAATGGAGGAGGTATTTCTCAGTGATGTGGTGAAAATACCTTTTTCTTGGCTGAGTGCTGCAGCAGTTCTGTGATCTGAACCTTATCCTGCTGAAGCCTCCTCTTCATGAGCTTTGAGCAGTTGACATTGACAGCCTCCAGGATGTGCGACGCATTATAATCCACAAAAGGCCTGCTGTCGATCAGCATCACTCCATCCAGGCCACCTTCTAGCAGGGCCACCAAAGCCTCTGCCCCAATGGGCCGCACTGTCCTGGGCCTCTGCATTCCCACTGGAAAGGTGCACCTACTCACCGCTGCCCCACGACCCCCCGACATACCCCACCCCCCCACCCCTACTGCGGGGCCAAAAGGCTGCCCCTCTTGTTGCAGTGGCCCTCAGTATGGCCCAGCTGGTTGTGCAGTGCAATGACAAACTGGCGAAGGCCCTCAGGAGATGAAGAGCACCATTATGTGAGCCAGCGATGATGTCATGGTGTTTGGCAGTCTCACATCCAGTCCAAACACAGAGCAAGGCTACGGCCCAGAGAGAGACAAAGTCTTGGTACCACAGTGTATTTGTGACAGAAGACTTAGTGTGGGCAGGGGCTCATGCACACTGCAGCCCACCTGAGACACCTGGCATCAATGACATTATCACCTTTGTCCTGGGCCTCATAGTGGAGGTCTCTCTGAAAGAGACAAACCAACAGTAAAGAACTAACACACACTTTTTGTCACATTTGTTTGAGAACACCAGTGAACATGAGACATAGTTTATTTTTTACTCTGTTTTGGAACCAACACTCTGGTCTCTCTTAAGGTAGTAATTTACCCAGGTTTGTAAATTGCACAAGAACAATCAAGTCTCAATTCAAGTTTTGAGCTTTTACGTCTTTGAAATAAGCAGGACTTTCCTTCTGTAAAAATGAGTCATTGTGCGTTTAGGAGCACATCTGACAAATTTAAAAGCTTGCAAACCAATTTATAATTGGTAATCAAATCTGAACATGCCTGTTTCACTTTCACTAAATACTCAGACTGTATCATCATGGCACAAAATGTTGATTAGCAACACTGACACTGACACTTTTCATTACATAATAGTACAACGCAATCACTAAGACATTACAATGATTTGTTAGAAATAAACATAGTAACATCCATCTTTGTTTCAGTTACATAATTTTTGTTTTCTTTTAGGCAGACAACTTTGCTTAAAGTAACGGTCTGCCTATAAGAAAACAAAAATTACTTAACTTCTTCTTACCAGCTACAAACGCAGCAAATGGCAAAAGAAAACACCTCTCTAAACATGAATCAATTGGTACTTGGCATTAGGGGTGTCACAGCTTTTACGTCCTAGGATGATACAATTCTTATTTGAAAAAGATAATAAAAAAAAAAAAATGCAAATATAATACTTTGCAGCCATTCAATACTTTGAAGTGTTTTCATTTAAAATGTCTGATTAATTCTAATAAATTAAGACCTATACAATGCAATTTGTTATATGCTATGCTATGTACAGTAGGTTGGCCACACAAAATTGTTACAAATTTATAAAATGTTATGACAACTTATTTGAGTAGGCCTATAGCACAACATAACAACATGTGCTCATTGGCCTACCTATTCCAGTAGTGTATGATAACCTACAGCCTGTTTGAGATGATGATGTTTGCAGTATTAAACTTATGCACAGCTCTTCTAAACTGGCTGACACTGTACTTGTTCCCCAAGTTAACAATCCAGTCAGCTAAATGTTAATAATCTGCCTGTAATTGACTGTAAAACACATTTCCGTGTCTTTGGACAACACGGGCCAGCATAAGATCACTTGAACTTTTCCATTACATAAAGTTAGCTCGCTCTGGTTATTTCACTTTATTTTGTAACGTTGGCGTCGGCAAATGTGTGTCGACGTGAAACTGACCAGGCCGTACAATAAGACAAAAAACACACAAAAGTAATACGTGCAGACAACTTCAAGTTAAAAGAGGGACGACCCAGAGGAAAACTTTTGACGCTAGGCCTCGTAACCCGCCGCAGTTGATTTATACTTTGATACTTTCGAAAACTCACCGTTCAAAAGTCGACGTCAAACCAGCAGTACGCACCATTTTATTCGTCCACATTACAACAACAGGACTGCCCGGTGTAATCTATACGAGTTTTAAACACATACGGCTGAAATAAGAGGTAAAGTAATTGAGGAGAAGAGGCTGTGAGACGGTTAGTGAGGTCCTGTCGCTGCCATAAGAGATGAGGTCACTGTATAAAAATACTGATGTCGTCATCGAAGCTCAGTCTAAAGAGCTCAATGGGCTTCTTAAAGAGACAGTGCACCCAAAACCACAGGCACATGGATCACAGATTTATGTGGAAGATCATCTGGACACTGTGTAAAAGAGCATTACTTTTGTTTTGGCAATATATTAGACCATATTGTTCTGAATAGTCCTTAGCTTATGGGCAAATGTATAAGGCAAGGGCAGGGCCGGCAAGGTCTATAAGCAGCCTAGACAACTGCTTAGGGCCCCAAGGCAACCGGAGGCCACCCCAAGAGTCCATACATTTATATTGAAAATAATATATCATATCAGGTTTTTGTTGGGCACAGGGCTTGTGTGTTTACAGCAGCCTAAATACACCTCCAAAATAATTAAATTTGTTTTATACCTATAGTAGCAAAATATCTACTGTTGCCTACATTTGTTTCTGAGCCGGGCATAGGTATGTATTAAGATAAGATAAGATAAGATATGCCTTTATTAGTTCCAGTATTGCACCGCACAGTTAAGAACAGAAGGAAAATGGTACATGCAATAAAACAAGATAATAGATAAATAGACTCTAATATAACATCTCCGTAAAGTGACTTGAGTATTGCACATAGGTATGGTTGATTATTTACACCGGTGCAAGGACTCTTTTTAATGTAAATTCAAGCCCACTGCCGTCAACTTAAAATAAAAAGTATAAAAAAGAATAGAAAGAAATAGAAAGCAGAAATAGAAAAAAATGTCTAGAATATTAAAGATCTTAACCCCCCTTATATGTTTGTGTTCTGTTGTGACTGTGGTAGTTGTGACATTCTGGATGTTTTCCATTTGATGTTGGTCATATAAATGACCATGATGGTGATGAGAGCAGAGACATAATGTTGTCAAATGTGAATCACCAATAGTTGAGCCAGGAGGCATCCACTGTCGGAGCCCCAGAGACAAATTCAGCTTAGGGCCCCCTGAAAGCTAAGGCCGGCCCTGGGCAAGAGCAAGTAAATATAAGATAGTAGGCTGGAGAATAGGCTATTATTTAACTCAAAGAGGCACTAACTGTTGTAACTTTTGTGTTGGAATGTCCATACCCTGCTTGTTTCATTTTATTGCTTTGCCTACCATATGGTATAAAAGCATAGATTTATTGAAATACAAAGCTCTATTGCTAAAACCAACATTGGAAAACATGCCTTCTACTGGGAATGGATTCGCCTCCCCACAGATCTGACTTGTAACCTGGTCTGGTGACATCACCTGCTTGAGTCCATGGCAGTAGTTTATTGCTACACTGTAAAACATTGTAGGTAAAGTAATAACATCTCCATGGTCCATGGGAACAAGAGTAAATGGCGGACCCTTCACCAGAAATGTTACATGATGCACCTTTAACTTTTAACTTTAACTCATGTGTGATCCTTTGGGTTAGATGCATGTCTTTATTATGGAGAGGACTCTTCTTTGATCCCTTGACAGAACACCAGACTTAACCATGCATGCTAATTGTTCCTGTGTAAACCCTTTTGCATTCTTCAGCAACACACATTCATTGTACCAGGGCTGATTAGTACTCTCCAAGAGAAAAAAATATATCAGAACTTGATAAAATAGATATGCTATAACTTGTTCTATGTTATAAGTTATGTAATATAATTTGACATCAGCTCTTGTTTATCAAACATCATATAACATACAAGTGTGTTTATGTTTTCTAACCAGGCTCTGAAATTACATAGGCTTACATGTTTAAATCTGGCAGGTAATTCATTTCTAAAATATCCTTTAAGACGATATTCTGTAGCCAATCTCAATTTCTCAATTGTTTATATGTCTGAATTATGTTCCATTTCACGTTTGCCCCCATGAACAAGCCCCACTTAGGCCTGTGTTTGTTACTTGCTCTGAAGAGCCTGTAGGGGGCAGTAAAGGCCAAATCCAATGGACAGCCGAAGAAGCGGATGGACGGGACCAACGCGGTGCGACCAAAACATCGGATTTGATCAGCATCATCTTGTATTAGTTTTTATTTTTAAAGCACGGAACTCTATTTATTAAAGCGTTTGCGCTTTCTTCGCTCAGCTAGTGTACCCATCAAACTTACAATAATAAGCTGACAGCTTGTGAACCCCATCAACATGGATGACAACAAGGTAAATTCAACTTGGTAGTGACACTTACATAAACAAATATTTTAAATAGGTTAACGTTGTTCGTGTGACATATACGGTGTATATTACCTGAGCTATATAATTAAGTTAAATATGTATGTTTAAGGTACATTTTGTGTTATAGCTACACAACACAGCTAACGTTAGCTAGCAGTTAGCAACTAGCGTTGTTATTTTCTTTCAAGTACGTGACTGGTATCTCATATTCCGTGACAGATAATGGCTGGTAAAGTGAAGAAACCAGGGAAACGTGGCCGAAAACCTGCCAAGATTGACTTAAAAGCCAAACTGGAGCGTAGTCGCCAGAGTGCTCGTGAATGCAGAGCAAGAAAGAAGCTGCGTTACCAGTATTTAGAGGAACTAGTCTCCAGCAAAGAGAGGGCCATTTGTGCTTTACGAGAGGAGCTGGAGATGGTAAGTCACTGCTGATAACAAAAATATGTTAATGGTCTTTAATATACATTCATTAAATAAAACATTGCTTATCCTTCCATATTTCTAGTACAAGCAGTGGTGCTCAGCCATGGACCAAGGAAAGATTCCCTCTGAAATAAAGGCCTTGCTAACAGGAGATGAGCAGAAAATCCCTCATAATGGAAGCAACACAAAAGCATCAAAAAACAGCAAAACAACGGCAGCGATGGACAAGCCTGAACGTAGAAATGAGTGACTATCTAGGTGCACAAAGTATTGAAAATTATGTTATATTTACATTTGAGAGAACTCCATGACCAGTACATGCCTGTTATTTATATTTATGCCTCTGATCTCTGATGGAATTAAACGTGCATATTTTTATACTCAAAATTCTGATTACCCCCTACAAAGATACAATTCACAAAACCTGTCATATGCACTTTAAATGAATGAATCCTGGCTATGTATTCAACCACAAGTAATTTCTGACATTTTATGGAAATTAATTATAATGCCCTGTTTTTATGGGCATTGGACACAATGTGTTGTATATATTGTTGTAAATTATGTTAACCACATAGTTATTATGGTATAGTTTTGTATGTGTCAATGTTTTAGTTTGCTTAGTTGTAAAACTAATAAAATTTTAAAAGGTAGAAAAACATAATTTGCATTTAGCCATTTTATTGTTGCTACCTCTCATACTCTCCATGTTTTATACAGGCTATGATTTAAATTAATTATGCTGTCTATAGTTTGTGATTACTTCTAATTGTTGTCATAGTGTGCATGAATGGGACAGTTCTTAAGTTTAAGTAAATTTATTATAAAGCATAAACAAGATCATAAACGATTCACAAAAATACTCACATGGCTATTCACAAGATGTTTTTAACAATTAAAAACAAGACTACAGAAATGCACATACAGTTAATACATGTGTCTCATGGTACCATGCTAACTTATGACTGGCAATTGTGTCTGCACTATTTCAGGCTCAAACAAGTTTGAAACAATTTTAACTTGAAGACCAATAAAACATACTCAACTTCCTCTAGTTTTGTAATTGTGTTAGTTATTAAGATGTACAAAGCAAAACCTTAAACGATTATGCCTTATAAAGAAATATTTATTTTTTTTCTGATTATGTTGCTATTAATACATCCAAAAATCAGAGTGAAATAAATGTTCATCTATTCAGAATAGACTATTCACTCAGCTAACTGAACTTTTTGCTGTTTCAAGACAGATTAAATCACAACATTTAGATAAGTTAAACATGGTAATGATTATTAAAACTACATAATTTAGTTCCGTTGATGTGAGCATAATATACAGGTGTGGATGTATATGGCTTGAAGCCATATGGCTACATGTGTTGTAAATCTGGTATGTGTACATGAGGACAGCAAGAAATGCATAATGTGTTTACAATGAAAATAATGTTTTATGACCAACCACCAATATTACATACACACACAAGGCATGTCTGAAACATGTAGCTGCTCACAAGTGTTGAATACAAGAACTATGTGTGCCACAAAAGCCCTTTATAGACATTAGAAAATTCTGTTTGTGTGAGAACATAGCTATCATACAGTTTTTAGGTAGTTTGCAAACCAGTGTTGGCAGTGTGTAGCCTGTATGTCTTGATTGGTGTTATTCATGTTAAAACAACTGAACAAATTTTATACAAAAGTATTTGAAGGATTGGAATTGGTGGGCCAGGCAACCTTTTTGTCCTTTGCCTCTCGATCAAATGATTCATAAACTGAGTCCTTGGCCACTGTCTTGGCCTGCACTGGAAGGTCCACCACACCAACATAGTTTTTTTTAGCCATTCGAGAACTAGCTGTGATAGTGTAGGCATTACTACGATAGCATTTCATTGATGACATGCAAAAGGTTTCCCTCATGCCTCTCCTAAAGTTTGCATTATACACACAGTACAATGTAGGCTTAGCTGCTGTAGAGCTGAAGGAAATCCAGATAATTGCGGCAAAAAACAACAGCCTCTGTCTGTTTGTGCTGTGAGAGTCTACTGGGTGCCACATCTGGGCGACATAAAAGGGTGTCCAGGAGAGAAAAAAAACTGAATTGAGCATCAGAAACATCTTGATAGTCTTGACTTTAGTCCGCGGGACAATATTCATTGTTCGACGCACTGTGTGTCCATCAGCACTGATCCTCCAAATGTAGCGAATAACTCTTTGGTAGAAGAACACTATCAGTGCCACAGGAACCATAAAACTTAAAAGCAGATGAAGCACAGCATAGACTATCCCTGCCCAGCCAAGGGGGAGGAAAAAGTCACAATGACTGGTGCTACTATTTGCTGTAGTGAAGCCATAGAAAAAGAGACATGGAGATACAAAAGCTGCACCAAACAGCCAAGAGGCCAGGATCATCTTCTTGGCCTTCTCCCTGGAAACCTTGAAGCTGAGGGGATAGACAATTGTATAGAAGCGGTCCACAGAAATAGAAAGCAGGACATATACCTGAACACCTGGACATAGGTGTTGCAAATATCGCACAATTTTGCAAACAACTGCACTGAGTGGCCATTGTCCAGAGGCCACCTGCAGGAGGCCAAAAGGAGCACATCCCAGGCTCATGAGGAGGTCAGCACAGGCCATAGACACCACAAAGTAGTTGGTGGTCGACTGAGTCCTTCGGCTCCTGTGGATGACCAGACAGACCAGGGCATTTCCCAAAATGGACACCAGCCATATGATACCAAACACCAAACCCAAGACGGCTACCTCCCCAGAGGTCAGTTCGCTTTCATCTAAGGTCCCATTTGGTTGGATGGTTAGTGCGCCTTCAGTGCTGCAGAGGGGAGTTGTGGGCAAGGAAGCTGAGACACTTGAGTTTTCCCTTTCAGAGAAGTTAAATGACATGTAAGATGAAAAGGCTGGTGAATAAATGGAGGGATTGATGGACTGTGATGGCTTAGAATAAACCATATTTATATTGGTCCAACTGTGAAAATCTGTAAAGACAAAAAGTGCTGCAGTTAGAAGAACATGAATATGTTAATACAAAAGGAAATGTATAACTTTGCAGCCATTTAATTCCATAAGCTTAACTAGCATAAACTATTGTGCAGTGACTGTATTTGAGCAGGATGCAACCAGGGATTAAGTCAAACCTTTTAAATGGAGCTACAGGTCCCTTGCTTTGGTTTATTTCATTAACTCCTCAATCACACATCCTGTTAAGTTGTCCTCTGGGATCACCTGTAAAGTTATCAAGTCCACTGAGAGTAGCCTATGCTCATGCTGCTCAAGTGAATTTGTTGGAAGTCAGACATGATTTTACTAAAAAGCATAGAACAAAAGAAATGTTTGATTGTAGGTAATGTGAAATTTGAAGAAACAGGTCCTTACAGGTCCCCATTCCCTGTTGGTCAAGAGTAGACAAATTGGTATAAAGTTAAGTGATTACTTTTACACAGTTACACTTAGCTTTTTGAAGAAATTGTATATTTGAGTGAGTGTTTTGATTTTAGAAACAATACTCTTGAGTAAGTTTTGGTTACTTTTCCTACGTTTTTCTAAGTGACAATGCTTTAATTATTAGTTTATCTAATTTATGTTGTTTATCATTTATCAAATTCAAGAATGTGCATTATTTAGGCTGATGTTATTTTTCTGTCCAGTTAGGCCACATTAATTCAAAGTAAAACAGATGTTACGCCCAAACAGGGCTATAAATAGCGCCGTGAATGAAACTCCACATAATATTACAGCCTACAACACAACACAAGATGTTTAAACTTATATTCTTTAACAGTTTTTCACGAGATCCAGGCATCAATCGAGTCATAATAAACGCAAATGTGTCTGTAAAGCAGCGGCAGCCAGGCGGCCTGGGTGAGGGTGATGGTGCGTCCCTCCATCATCTTCATCATCACAGGCTGTTTACGCACCTTTTCCACATAAACTAAATATTCGCATTTCTACTGTTTGCATTTAAATACATCTGTTATCACAAAACATAGACCCCTTAAAGGCTCTTGGTGTGACCTGGCAGAGCAAACAGCAGGTTTTCATCTCTCCACAGGCCACATCGATGTGTGGTCACTCACCAGTTCACAGCATCGCAAAAAGATACGCTTCGTGAGGCTGTTTTCCGCGATTCACCGCGGATCTGGGAGACACGCTGCCGCTCAGAGATGGAGCGATGGCAGCCACCATGGCTCTCTGTCGTGGTACAGGTCCCCGGTCCCAGCAGTGTCACCTCACGCGTCTGTCTTCACGGGGATGTTGGGATGGCGCTGAGGAGGAACATAATATTGCCTTCTCCAGCTAGAGCCAGGGCCGTAACAGGGATGTTTGGGGGCCTCAAAGCCCTTCTATAGCCTCCATATATATTTATTTACTCTGTTACAAAATAAATAATTAAAATAACACAGTCAATTCAGATTGTTAATAGCCTTAAATGCCTCGTGATCCTAAGTCAGCCTGTTGGTCTACCATCCATGTCAATCCTAATTACTCTGAGGTAGGTCTGCTTATGATTTTAGATGTCTGGTGAAATTAAGATTTTAGCCTCTAAAAAGCAATACTTCCCTATTTGCACGGTGTGTTGTTGCACATAGCACACCCGTTGACCTTCACACCACAGGTCTGCTCCCTGACTGTATGAGTCTACTCCATAAAAGGATACACAGCCTGTCTACATCATGGACTATAATGCACTCCACATGCTCCAACACTGACGGCAGCAACGGGTCCAGACCAAACTGAGGATGTATTTGAGATTCAAAGGAGCGCAAAGTCTATACTGTTCCATTAAGTGTCATTATTTATCCCGTCTCAAATGAGGGTGCACCTTTTTGCACCTCTGTAGACCCGGGCCTGGCTGACGGTGCTGTCTCTGCGTGACCATAGCAACCGCATCACCAAGGAGACAGGCTGCGCATGGAGGAGAGGTGGAGGAGAGGGGGAGGAGAGGTGGAGGAGAGGGGGAGGAGAGGTGGAGAGGACCAGCGAGAGAAAAAAAAATGCCAAAAAAGTATTTCAATATTAGATGACTGAGTGTGGGGTCAGTGACTCAGCACTGTTACAATTACACACCTTCAGACCATATAAGATTCATTATAGCATGTGAAAGTCTGGGTGATGCTGTTAAAAAATCAGATTTGAAAATAATGAATTTCAATTTAAATGCATTAAAATAAACAATTGACAATAATAACATAGATAAATAAAAGATTCATAAACATCACCTGTATAATGTTGCAACAATATAGACTGAATAGACCTACATATCTCAGTGTGACATAGGCCCATGTTTTTGCAGTTGAAATCTTCAAACACAGGCTTATTAGATTTAAAGTCTATAAGACATTTATTTACAGTTATACAGAAGAAAATTGTGTGACATTTTGCATGGGGGAGTGGATAAGTTCATGTATATACAAGTGAAACAATCACTCTTACTTGTAAACGAGTAGGCTACAGACAGATTAATACCTCTCAAGATAATTGAAGAGACCTCATTGAAAAACAAATGAGAGAATATGCAAACTCCACCATAAAGCCCCATCCTGGGACCTTTTTGCAGCGAGGCTGAACTGCTAACCCACAAGTTTTCTATGTCATTAAGTGCCCTGATTTTAAGAAGTTTGAGCAGTACAGCTCTACAGGGAAAACAAAAAGTAACTGATAAATCAAATATGCCTTCTTATTGAATGAATGTTTTTACATAGTCCCCAACATTATTCTATACAGAGTCTGAATTCTTGATAAAACACCCATGATCTCCAATGGCAGGGAATGACCGGTGGATTGAGACATGTCCCCTCCTTAAAAAGAGGACAAATAAAAATATATATTAAAAAAGTGTCAGCTTGCGCTAAATCTTTCAGGGGCATTTCTTCTGGATTTGAATCATTTGCATATGAATCATGATTGATCATCAATCAGAAACTTTAGGAAGTGTAATGGTAAACAGTGGGGAGGGCTCCAGATGCTCCTGCATGGGATGGATCACCAGGCTAGATATTTACAGTAATTATGTACAAACTGGTGTTATTCAGTTTAGCCCCTCAATCCTCCATCCAATGTCAAAGTGCCAAAACTGAAGGAAGAAAGAATACATTTTATTACAGTCACCCAGAGTAACATACAATTCATGGCTCAGCATATTGTTCTGTGCATCATGCTTTGTAAAACACAAAACAGATCACTTTCTTTTTGGTCAAAGAAGAAGAAAACTGTGGTAATAGAGTGTGTTTATATCTTACCGTTCTAAGAAGTGGTTGTTTTCTGCCAACTCTTTGACCACACCTTCCATCTCTTCTTTTAGTTTCTTCATCCTTAAAGAAACAAAAAGGACACACATTAAACAGCAAAAGTAGCTTGGCAGCCAGCTTCAAATAATATATGGCAACACCCACCCCAGAGTCATTTCCACGAGTGTGTTTTGACTCAGGTAGGCCTGAGGCTTCATCCCACTGGACACTAGAGGAAGGACTTTCTGAGGAAGTTGCTCTTGCAGCTGCACAAAACCAAGAAATTTTATTTGCAACTGTGATTTCTAAGAATAACAAACACATATCAGTGTTTATGTACTTACCTTGATGGCTCGCTCCATTAACATAGTCACCTCTTTCTCAATGCTAATCAGTTGACCAGAGAGGCTGAGGAACTGTTTCCTCACATGGTGAACTTTCCTGTAAACACAAACACAACGTTTAAGCAGCTGAAATGTTTGAACTATTTTACGGTTTAAGCTGGACATAAAAAATGTTTTATTTACCTCATCCACTCCTCACTCTTGGAGATAAACAAGCGGTATTTCATGGCACATTCCTCTGTGAATAGGGATCTTGCTTTGCTGGCATGGAGGACCAGCTTTTGTCTATTGAACATTACAACAGTTGTACAAGAATTATTACAACAAAATATAATTTTTTTTAAAAGACATTAGAGATTAATATATTTACTTGTCAAATTTATGGATCTGCTCCTCATTGTATGGCAGTCCTAGAAATGATTTAAATTATAGTAATATGTAGGTAATTTGTACTAACAGATAATATATTTGACTTAAAATTGCATGTGAAGCAATGCTCACTTCGTTCAGCCTTGTCCTTCTTAAACTGCTGGTAAATGGCTGTGATGGCATCCAGCAACACTTTAATTTTCTCCACACTGTAAAAACAGAAGCAGCAGTAGTATTAAACTAAGTAGATGTAAATTCATACAGCTTCAACAAGAACCTTACTTTCTGTCCTCAGGGTGAGTCCCAACTTGCTGTGTCCAGGTGTCTGTCAGCACTCCTCCAGGTAAGGATTTACTTTTGATATCTTGTGTTGTTCGCTCAATGGGCTCCAAAGAACTTGCAATCTGAATATAAAAATGCTTATTGGTTCATTATTGCAAAAAAACCCACCCCAACAAACTAATGACGCATGTTTTTACAATAACAACAATATCATTTAGTTTACTAACATAGTTGTTATTTTAATTAAACATCTATTGCTAACATTATCTTTAATTTATCAATACTTGCCCTAAGAATTTTCTTGTGCATGTCTGAGATCTCATCATATTCTGTTGACAGCATGTTGGCCTGCATGAACACCTCAAATCTATACAACACAATAAAACAGGTAACACATACCACCATAAAGGACATCATTTGATTTTTAGAAATTATGAGGTCACTCACAGCTGTTCTGTTTTTTCAAGTATCTGTGTACAGTAGCCACACAAATGAAAGACTTCGTTCTTTTTGTGTTGAATTTCAGTGTAGTCTTCCTTCATCAGCTCTCTAAAAAGTAGCAGAGGACATTTAAGTCAAAAAGCATCATTGAACAACATAAACATGTTTTGTGCATTTAACATCTTCACTCACATTAGCCCACGGACACCCTTTCGTACAAGTTCCTGATACACAAGGAGAGACTCTGAAGTTTTCCATAAGTGCCCCACATCTCCTGCAAACGTCTGAAGATGATGTTGTGTTTTAGTCGCAGTGAATATACAACAATAAATATGTTTAATAATAAGATAATAAGACAGTTTAATGATCATTACCTTGGCATAGCTGGCATCTAAGTCTAGATCGTAGCGAGGTTGAACTTTTGGTGGACTGGCTGTAAAGTACAAAAAATAAAAAGTTTAACAAAACATTAGTCTGCAGATGCATGATATGAGTGGAATTTTGATACAGACGGTCTTCAAAGATGAGTCCGACGGTAGTGACAGACTCGCGGCTGACAAGCATTATGGGGTTGTCTCTGGAAGTCTTGGGGAATGTTTTGGCTTGGCGGTTTGGGTCGAGGATGAGGCGCCGGCCCTCATAAAGTAGCTCCTGGTTGTGGAGTGGGATACTGGTCCTTCGGCACAGCAGGTCCTGGAACAGTGCAGCTCTGTAAAAGAAGATGGAGACTCTATTAAGACTTTTAATAAGATACAAAAATGTTATGTTTCACACTAAATTAAACGTAAGCTTTTTTAAAATTTGAAGTTCTTACGTGTTGTATTCATGGATGTAGATGTGGTGAAGAGTAGCTTGCTGTAGGCTGAAAACATAAACAACCGTACGGTGCAGGATGTCACTGGTCTCTGCAAAAAACTGGTCAAAACCCCAGCACTTTTCTTGATCTGCTTCCAAGATGTTGGCAAGCACAGGGGTAAGAAGGCTCTGCAATCCCCTGGTAAAAACATACAATGAACACATTTTAACACTAGTGATTAAACTACCAATTCTCTCATACATTAAAGCTGTATATGGTACATTGTACCTTTCTAACCGTTTCCAAATACTTACTTAGATAAGCTGCAGGACACTGGCATCTCTGTGCTCCATTCAATTTTGCCATTTTCACACTTCTGGTGACCAGAGATTGTTCCAGGAGGTTTCTCTGTGATAATTTTATACCTAATACACATAGTTTCATATTACCGGTAAATGTCACCAAAGATCTACACAAAAACTGAACTTTATTTACTGCTGTCAAATAAACAGACTTACATCACTTCTTTATTTCTGCGGGGCCCTTCAAAAGGTCGGAATGGGAGGCTGCCTGTAGCTGCATGGTAGAAAGTAACACCGATACTCCAAAGATCCACTGTGGCTCCATATTTTTTCTGGTGATCTTTCCTCAAAACAGCACGCTCATACATGTCAGGGTGCTACAGGGTGCAAAAAAATGTATTTCATTTATAAAAAGGTAGACAAGGAATTTGGGACAACTAAAGGCGTATATTTTCTTACCAAATATTCCTCAGTGCCATAGAGTGACACAAACTGCTCGTCATCCTCCAACTCTCTGGCAGCGCCGAAGTCTGTCAGCTTGTAGACAGATCGTCCATCCTCTCCAATCACACGCATAATGTTCCCAGGTTTAATGTCACGGTGAACAATGCCATATTCCCTCAAGTGGTTCATCCCAGCAACTGAAGACACAGCAGAAGAATTTCACCAATAGCTCCATTCACTGTCTATGTATCAGTGTTCACTGTGTCAACTTTGTTTTAAAACTAGCTCAAAACAGAAATATTACCGAGATTATTACTTACCAACATCATGGAGGACTATAAGGAACTCATCTTCAGGAAGGCCATAGGCATTTGAAGCCTCCTCTAAAACAGTATACAGACTCCCACAAGGGCAGTACTCCATAACCAGCACCTTGTGACGAGTGTTAGACTGTTGACATAGAGAAAGACATGATGAAAAACTACATGTACAAGAAGAATATGCATCTATTTATTATCATAATATCATTAGCATAATATAGTTGTAAAATAGCCATTTATCCATTTTGAACAGATTTGTACTAGACAAAATTGTTGCTATGTTCTTTGCTTTGCGTATTTACTATTCACAAGAGGAATGATTACTAACCTCTTCTTCCACTGCAAACAATTTCACAATGTTTTTGTGGTTTAATTTCTTCAAAACTTCAAACTCCCTCATCTGAACATCTAATGGCCTCAGAAAGCTGACGTTGTTGAATACCTTCACAGCATATAGGTCCCCAGTTTTCTATTAAAAAAACAGCTTAGCATGCATTAAATCTATAAAAAATGATTAAATTAAAGATTCACTAGTGCTAATTGATTTACTTTGTGTCGACCGCGGTAAACATTGGCTGTTGCTCCCTGACCAAGCAGATCAGAGATCAGCCAAAGGTAGTTAGTGGTACTTTGCATCCTGAAGACCCAAGAGACTCTGCAGAGAAACAATGCGTTTAGAATATTCTATGATGTTATAATGTTTGGAATAAAGGACAAAAAGACTAAAGTGACTTAAGTTCTGAGCTTTCACATGAGCCATGGCCTGTATCGAGGAAGTGCAAATGTGCTTATGTGTCCTCCAAGCCAGAGCAAGTCGCAGGTAACCCAGGTTCAATTGTGATTGTAGTACCTGTAAAACCAGTAGGAGGGCAGGCTACGTACCCTATCTTTTAATAACCCAAACCTATATGTAAACCAAGATTTTACTTTTTGGCTTACACAGCGAGTGAGTAAACGAATGAAAGCTCACCGTCAATAATCGCTTTAGCTGTGATTTCCAATTGCACACGTCCTAAATAGTCACGCAGGTCTGTTTTGGTGCTGAGACACAATGGTGACGTTAAAGCGACCGGGAAATTCCCATTAGGCCTCAAACAAGGGAAACCTGCTTCAAAAGTAATCTGTAATCTGACGACAAAACAGGAAAATGAAGAACACGCGATGAAACTAAAGTATCTTTGGGTTTGGCCTGTGTTGTAATCAGACAAGAAGGGAGTCAAAGAAGGTACTAAAACAATAAAACCTCAAACATTTAGCAGCGGTTGTTAGATAATAAATTATATCAATATACAATAGGAAATGATCTTTAAATCTGCGCATGTTATTTCCGATCAACACAATTATGTTTATTTGCGCATTTTCACTTTCGATGGCGAGGAAATAGATTTCAATCGGAAAACCATGATTTCGAAATGACTCAAATTTTAGCGTGTTGATACAGAATACACTAACCAACACTATGGGTATCAAATAATACACTACAGAGTTATTCTATGATATAAATACATACAAATACGTTGTTTATTTCCTCACCTTCTGTATGCGGACGTCTGAGGCTCTTCCGCTGTTTCCTGGTCACATGTCAGAAGCGACCAATCAGCTTTAAAGGGGGCGGGGCCAAAACATGACGCTTGAAAACAATATTAATCTTTTGATCATTTTGGTAAAATTTCAGTGAAAGAAAAAGAGCTTCACATATAGTAAGGTCAGTTATAATACTATATAAGCAACAACTATCTATCCACTAAATTCAAATTCATGGGCTATTTCTTCTGTAAGTAGCCTAATTATACTATTTTGAAGTTTAATTATTTATTGTACAGTATACCCCTTTAAATGCAACACAATATGATAACTTGGATACATTCAGAACTTAAAGGAGTAGTTATTTCTTTTGTGGTAATGAAAGAGGTGAAAATGTAGGCCCATCTAAATGCTCTAATAACAATAAAACACACATACATGGTCAAGTTCAAGCACTTGTATTTAACAAAATAAGGAGGAAAACACAGCAATTAATGAGTTACAGCTTATGGTGGCAGCTGGATGGGCTATACAAGTAAATCTGTTTACAGGCAAAGCAAACAATTGACGAAAAATAAAAAAAACAGACATTTTAACAATAACAAAATGTTGGCCATTTCTTTTCCTTGCAAAGAAATGTTGGTATCCAAATAAATGATGACAAATGACCTGTTTAACCTCCAAAATATGTCAAAGTGCTTTTTAAAAACTTTGATAGGATTTCAACATTTGACAGTACAATTTCTTTTGTACATTTTGTATAATTGTGTTTAAAAAAAATCATCATCTATCGGGACAAAAAAAAGAAAACAAGAACCAGCTTTGCACAGTTCTCCAGCTGCACCACAACTGCGTTTGGTACCAGAACATAAGTACTGTAAAGTGCAGTTATCACATGAGAACCTCATCCTGAAAATTGCTTAAGTACATTTGATGTGTGTTAATGACTGTACCACAGGTAGCTCAACACAGATATAAACATGACATGAACATTTGGCATCATCCTCCTTTGTAACTGTATTTCTTCCATTATTGAGAAAACATACATTTATGCATTTGAGACATTAACTAAAACAGTATATTGTCATATGTTCTTTTTGTTCATTGTGTCCACTACTGATACTGAAAGTATGGGTATGGACATTTAAAAAACAAACAAACTTGGATGCTCTCAATTCTTAAAACAAAACACCCATTAGCCTCATATCTTTGCTACCAATTAAAATAGGGTTAGAACATTCAAATTACGTGATTATTTTTGACCTATAGCTGCCCTGACATCAAGTCAGTAGTTGTTTTATTTTTTATTTTTTTTAAACAAACCCAGACTTATTTGACCTTGAAGATTAACAGGGTAAATGTTAAATGAGGTGAGATGCAATGCAAAAAACATGATTATGAAATTACGCATAAAGATTGTCACTCATGCTGGTGTAGTTTTCTCTTTGATGGCACCTTTACATTTAGAAGTGGGACTGACTGGGAAATAAGTCCCATAGACAACTGGACAAGGCATAAAGTTAAACCTTCAAAAATAGAGATTTTGTGGTCACGAAAAGCAGAAAGACATGACATAGATTTACAAAAGGACATTGCAGATACAGTAAAATTGTCAAGGCAACAGAGTCGATGCCATGTTCACTTCTGGTCCCAGACTGTTACCGGCCTCCACACTGGTCAACGTTATTTTGGCACATCAGTCAAAACAGCTGACTGATAAAACTTGAACAGATACTAAAACCTGAATGTTACTCGATGTATTGATTGGAGATTGTCGAACATCTGGAGTGATATTTTGTAGAAAAATATAATGAGGCAATATTAAAAAGATGTACTGCAAGATTTCAATGGATAGATTTACAATGATTTTCTATATAGCTTATACATGTATCTACACAGTATCCAGTATAAAAATAGTATGTAGCATTTAATGGGCACTGGTTTTCTGTTTTTCCTCAACGTAAAAATAAACAAAACATGACAATGTGAAACTGGTCAGGCACAAGATTGCGTTGTCCACCTAAACACTGCCTCCCTCCTCACTGTACAGGTTTAGGTAGTTCTACCCTTACAACAAATAGTGGCAGTCAAGCATTCACACAAACGTTCATTTGACTTTGAATGTCACTAGTCATAACTGGAGGGGAGGTATAGATATCTGCCTGGTCCAAAACCATGTTGTGTAAAAGCCTATAGACAAAAACATGAAGACAGTTTACACAATTAGAGAATTATATTTGTTTTACATAAGCTTCTGTTTCGGTGTGGGGCATAAATAGTCCCAAAAATCATTAAGTGCATAGAGATTAGTGTAAAGTTAGTTTTGGTCTGTCTGTACCAGTTGTGTTATTTTTTTCGTACCACTGCTTTTACTACTAATTTTATGCAAATGAGAAATTCCCAATAAGAAGCTTGAGCCTAAACTATAACAATGTAACAATCTTTTTCAATATTATATACAGTTTGTTTAAGCTCAAGGTAAATTTTAGTTTAGACTGCAGAAAGAAGTATTAGTGACTGCCGCATTTTTCGGTGATGAATTTTTGGATGTAAACAATACAATCCACGACCTGCTTTCTCAACAGGGGTTTCGGGCAGAATATGTGCCGCTTGGTGTTGTAGTGGTATGGCTCTGCATGACTCATGTACATAGCAAAGGTACTCGAATGAACCGCTTGGTAAATGAAAGGAGGTAAATCTAAATCAAAGACTGTACCACATTATGGTTCCACCTGCTCCTCCAGTTTCCATGGTAACCACACATGGCTGCAGCAGCGAGGAGGAGCCTTTGGGGGGCGCTCATCACATATGGTTGCTGCTGTTTTCATTATTTGGCATTAGATAAGTTAAACGTCCTGCTGTGAGCTTTTTGTCCTTCAGCCTCTTTCTTCTAGTTTAAGGCAACTTATATTTGTGATAATTTTAATAAAACCTTTTCTTAAAAAATGTACAAATTTCTTAATACAAACCTCTATGGCATTATCAGTAAACACTGTATAGAAAATATATAAATATGCTTCTCTCTTTTTAAATGTACAAATGTTCTGCAGCTCCCGGTTTTCTTTTCTCCTTATGTTGTCCTCCTTGATCAGTCTCTCTTTCCCATTTTTAACCTCAGATATGCACAATTGCTATTTACAGTGAGGGGATGGAGCTGTGTGGAGGGGGGGAGAGGCTCACGAGGAGTCCGTGCAGGGTGAGGGCGGAGGGGGATAGAGGTGATGAGAGTAGCTGCGCTCTGTGTATGGCGAAGGCGGGCAGCTCTCACAGTTCTCCTCCGCAGACAGGTACTGACTGCGGGGCGTGGGCGGAGGCGGGAACGGCTCTGAGTCGTAGTTGAGGTCGCTGGTGTAGCCCTTTGCTGCAGCACTGGATTTGAGTGGCACCCGGCGGCCTGGTGTGTAGTCACTGTCACACACGTCAGTGCTGCAAGGGGTGGTGGGTGGGGCAAAGTGTCGATAAGTGTATGGTCGATAGCTGAAAAAGTTGTAGAGAAGAATTAAACCAAATTCCATCAATATTCATCAAACATCACCTAAAACAAAAACTTGAAAGCCTACCTGGACTATATTAACTATAACAGTGGTGAAGAAATGAAATTGTATTAAGAGTAAAGTAACTGTAAGGTAAAAAAACACAATCTAAAAGTATTTCAGTGGTTTTCTGTAAAAAAAAACAAAACACCGAAATCCTACAAAAAACACTGAACACATTGTCTTGTACAAACTTTACTGTTTGAATGTGTAACCTTTTCTTTTCTTTC
>JAIEZT010000054.1:35634065-35676565 GCA_019594935.1 Periophthalmus modestus | reverse complement strand
ACGGACGTTTCTCAGACTGTGAATTGGGAGAATAATGTCTGGACTCTGCTGTTCATCTATTACCATCCTGTTAATTGCCGTTTTCTGACTAAACAGCAAAAATGATGTTGGGGCTGAAAGAAAAAGTAAATATTTGATATATTTACATTTGAACAACAGACTGCTACACAACAAATTAATGACAAAGACTATTTCTCAAAAATAGGAAAACCCAAGCCTAAAATGCAGACAGTATACATACAGCTGTTGGTAAAGCCTCCATACAACACAAAAAGCCCCAACAGAAATGTTTACAATGGGCCTTACCACTGCAAGTTTTGTTATCATAGTTGAGGGAGAAGTGGGCGGGACATCCACAGACGTAGCTGCTGACAGGGACTGCGAGACAGAGGTGGGAGCAGTGGCCATTGGTAGAGGCACACGCGTTCCAACCCCCCTGCCGTGAGGAGTGGAAGACCAGGATGTCCATAACGTAGTCCAAATGGCCTTGAATGAGGGTGCGGTTCTGCCCACTGGTCTTGTTGGCACGTTCTATGCTGCGCTGGCTCCAGTCTGTCCAGTAAATGTAGTCCTGGTACTGTGTGAGCCCAAAGGGGTGAGGCAGGTCATCGGCTATCACCTCCCGGTCCTGACCTATATAACAGAGGACACACTTAATCTAATTGTATAGGCTGGATTCTTCAAGCAGTATTTTATATAAATAAACACAAATAAAATATACATATTAAAAGCATAATTTATTATTAGTTTAAAGGAAGATTTGTATGATGGTTTACCTTCCTCTTTGTACTGACTGATGAAGGCCAACTCAAGACTTACCTAGCATGTTAGATGACTCTATTAGTGTAGTATCTAGGTCTGTCCAGTAGAGGCGCCGTTCTGCATAGTCAATTGTAAGTCCATTGGCTCGACCTACATCAGCCACCAGCGTGATGCGGCCTGTTCCATCCATGGCTGCTCGGTCAATTTTTGGCTTTCCACCCCACTCTGTCCAGTACATGTACCTGGTCAGACAAAAGTGATTCATTTAATATTATGAATTCCTCTGATAGATCAACCACATTACTGGGGGGTCAGAATAATTATAGAATCATAGCCTGATAAGAGGTCTTACCCTTCAGCTGGGTCCAGAGCTAGAGCTCTGGGGCTGTCCAGGTCCTTCCAGACCAGGACCTGGCGGTGTTGTCCATCTAACTTGGCCACTTCAATGCGGTTAGTGCCGGTATCAGCCCAGTACAGGTTCTTTCCCAGCCAATCCACAGCCATTCCCTCCGGATAGTCCAGCCCAAACTCCACCACATGCTCCAGAGAGCTTCCATTCATGAATGCTCGGCTGATTGTCTGTGAAAGCAAAATAATGAGAGTCTAGTTTTCCAAGTCACAAGTACAAAAAGGTTTACAATCATGGTATCAAAAGTAACCTATTCACGACAATACAACATATCAACATTTTTGTTGACTGATTCTTAGGTATTTACAGTACCTAAATTATGATTACCTTTAATGTGATATCAGTCCAATAAATGCGATTGTCAGTGACGTCAAAGTCAAGAGCTGAAGCCTCTTTGACCCCAGTGAGTGGAATGGCAACATTGTTGTTGTTGGTCTCCAGGGAAATGCGACGGATATCAGTATGACGAGAGAAGAGCAGGAAGGCCTCAGGGACGATACATGTTTGCATGTCAGATATGAGCTCAAGGCCGATGGGGCAGCCGCACTGCACACCCCGAGGCTTGTACAGGCACAGGTGACTGCAGTCTCCATTATTCTCAGCACATGGGTTTGTCCCTGCATGTGAAGAAATACGTCCAGTTAAATTAAGCCACTTTTTTTTAAAGATTTTGCAAGTTAGAGTGACAGATGTTATTAACCCTGGACGTTTATAAAAACTGAAAGTATGGAATTAATACAATACATTACAATACAATCCAACATTCAATATTGTCTACTACTCACCAAAGGATTCGTGCACATATGTGGCTTTGAGGCCCATCAGGTCAGGAAGCTGGTCAATGATGAACTCGCGCTCCGCAGTGCGCTTGTGCACACGCTCGATGCTGCGCCGCTGCCAGTCGGTCCAGTAGATGTAGTCATCGAGCAGCGTGAAACCAAAAATGTGAGGAAGTTTGTCCTCCACCAACACCCGTCTGTTTGTTCCATCCATGTTCATAACCTAAAAACAGGGAAATTGCAATCATTTAAAGTGATGGGTTATAGTTTTGTGTAATATTTCAGAGAAGGATTTTAGAAACATTAAACTTGTGCTTTGTGGTTCCCACATGATGTGCGCTTCTATAGCTTGGAAGAGCTGCAATATATATCCTTAATCTTGACAAAATAAATAGATGCATGTTTCACAGGATATGGTATTAAAAGGTACAGTATGTAACTTTCTGGAGATGGCATGTCATCTGCATGATTCCATGGAAACAGAAAGTAAAATCCACAGTTCAGAACATCCCTCATGAAGATAGACAGGTTTTATGCCATAATGTGCACGATTATAGCCAAAGGAACTACATTTCCATGGGAACAAGTCAGAGGAAGCCCTCCTCCAGGTCAAATAACAATCAGGTTTATGGAGATCTAAGCCCGCTCACAGTAGGGATAAATGCAATAGACATAACTAAAATGAAAAAAAACATGTTTTTATTTTAGTATATTTTTGGCTTCAAAATAATTGGCAAAGCTTAATGTAAATACATCTAAACTGTCACAAACAAGTAAAGTGTTGAACTTTAACTAAACTAAAACTTACAGACGCAATACAGACACACAATGTGATGCCTGATCTCTCAGGAAGTGGATGGAGGAGTTGATTAATTTTTATCATCGTCAATGTCACTGTAGAGTCTTTAGGAGCACATATAACATTTTGGTGTGTGCATCATTGTCAGAGGAGAGCGCCACGCAAATATGCAGAAAAAAAAGCAGAAACGTTTGTTGGTAGAGAAAGAAGAGAGGGCTGAGCAGAGATGGAGGCTCATCGGATATTCAAAGATGTAGCGGCCCAAACTGGCAACGATAAAAGAAATACGAGAAACGGAAGGCAGCCTGTGTTATGTTCAAGGCCCTGTCCGCTGTAGGATGTTTTACAAGTGGGGCGGTTTTACCTTTCCTGTACACACACAAAAAAAAATCTTATCTGGTTAAATTAAGAATTGCCTCACAAATCTTGTTGACATCATAAAAAATATGTTCTCACAAGAATTGTATGTTATTGTGAATTCTGTAACCTTTCAGGTTTTCATAAGGCTAGTGCTATGGTTAGCTTTATAATAAATGCAACTGACCAATAATTGAATCTTACTAATAGCAGATGCTCAAATTTCTGGAATACAAAAACAAAAACACATGACCGCAACCAAACAGAATATTGACATCTCATTTGAGAGAGACCAGTAACTGAGGACAGCATGGGCAGAGATATGTCATTATAGTAATTCACTAAATGAAACCAAACAATTTAACTCATTTCCAAAAATTTTCAGACACCCATGACACTAGTAACAAAAAACATACAAGAGGACCTGGAGTATAAATATAAAATGCCGTTTCTATTTTCAGACCAAAGGTCTGCTGGTTTGAGAGGTGACCACAGTGTGGCAATGGTTTCAGTTTCTGGTCTATTCTAAACAGTGTAGACCACAGCTGGAGAGGACGCCCCAATCGGAACCAGATGTGGGATTGCTGCACAAAAAACAGCTGGACTCAAACCATGAGGAGGAGAGGGGATTGGCTCTCTTTTGTGGATCTTAGTTGGACTAAAAAAAGTTATTTTTTAGTTTGGAAATCTTGGCGTTTGTATTTTAGAAATCTTGCAAACAGCAACTTGTTACAAAATTCCAAAAAACTGCAAAATATTTAAAATACAAAACGGCAACTGACATTGCAAAACGTTTGACAACGTGACAAAGTTTTGACAGAGAACAGCTACTAGAATGTCAATATAAATTCAGATTTTAGAGTTTAATTCAAATAAATATTTACCTCAATTTTATCCGTCTTGGCATCTCCCCAGTAGATTTTGCGATCAGTGTAATCAAGGGCGAGACCATTGGGCCAGCCCAATGATGTGTTGACCATCACAACTCGCTCCATCCCATCCAAGTCAGCACGCTCGATCTTTGGCACTTCACCCCAGTCAGTCCAGTACATATAACTGCATAAAATATTACAGTGGTGCTTAAAGTATGTTTATAGATAAAAAGCCAAAAGAAATACATTAGCTCAATTGTATGGTGTACTTGTGTATGGTCATATTAACATTTGGTGTATCACAAGTTACATTTATTTTAGCAAATAAATCTGTCCAAAAATAGCATAAAGCTTAACAAACATAGGTGGGAATAAGTTATTAGAAGAATCAATTTGGTAAATTCTTTACAGAGAGTACGCTTATCAATTACAGTCAGGTATGTGCTGGTGCAGTTACACATTTAGTTTCAATGTGTCACACTGGCAGTGAGCTGACTGGTCAAATACATTTTGTAGAGTCTTATTCTTACCCAGCCACTGGATCCAGGACAATAGCTCTGGGCTCATCCAAATCTTCTGCTATGAGGATCTTGCGCATGGTCCCATTGAGCCTGGTCACCTCGATGCGGTCCGTCCCTGTGTCCGTCCAGTACAGATTCCGTGCTATCCAGTCCACTGCAATGCCATCAGGATGACTGACCTGAGATGTGACCACAAACTCAGCCTCACTGCCATCCAGCCGAGAGCGCCGGATGGCCCTGACATCGTCATCTGTCCAGTAGATGTAACCTTCTACTGGATCGTAATCAATGGCAATAGCGTGTCGAATGTCATCCACCTGCATGATAATGTCTGTAAAGTCTGGTGTGTCTAGAGAGATACGGCGTAAATCAGTCCTTCGCGCCAACAGCAGCATCTGAGTTGCACCTGTAGAAATGGACAAATTATGCATTGTTAAAACATGCCTTTGCTTTGGTATTTCATGTCTTAGAACTTAAACACCATGGCAAAGTCTCGTCACAGACAAGACACTAACTTTATCGCATGTGTCTCAAGAGCTTATGAAAATCCAAACTTGAGGAGAGGCAAATTGCAGCTCAACTTTCAGATCCCTCATATAATTTAGCTTATTTCAGATCAAATTAAAACTTCAGCTATCGAGAGAATCCTCACCATTTCTGCAGGTCGCTCCATCTTCTAATAGCTGGACTCCAGTGGGACAGGCACACTGGTAGAAGGGCTTTGTTGGAGCCAGCAGGCAGAGGTGGGAACAGCCGCCGTTATTTACTGAACAGGGAGATGGCACTGCTCAACAGAAAAAAGTGGGGAAAATAATTATCTTCACAGAACCCACAAAGTAAGAAACTATAAAAGTTTCTTTTGTCACCATTATTCTTTACACTCACATTATATATGTAAGAAAGCAGAAACGTTCCAACTCACCAACAGGTTGTCTTTTGGGGCTGAAGACATGGATGTCCATAGGGGAGAAAATATTTGAGTGAACGATTCGCTGTTCATCACCTGTCTGTTTCTGACACGAGTGAATGGAGTGGGTGTTCCAGTCGGTCCAGAAAAGTGTGTCCTCAAAGAGCGTCAGGGCAAACGGATGGGGCAGGTCTCCCTTGACGACCACCTCTCTGTAAAGAACAAGACAGAACCACATAGAACTATGTACAGCCCAGCATCATTCTTTAGGAAACATGACTGCAGTCACATACCTGGAGGAGCCGTCAAGATTGGAGCGGTGAATAAAGTTGTGTTTGGCATCAGCCCAGTACAATTGCTGCTGACTGTAATCCAAAGTTAGCCCATTGGGCCAAAAGATTTCTTTATCAATGATAATGGAACGATTGGTCCCATCCATTCCGGCCCTTTCAATTTTGGGAATCTCACCCCAATCTGTCCAGTACATATACCTGAAAAACAAGTAGAAGGTATTACTGTACTTAGGATGGAGAATGATTTAACTGATAATATTACTATTAAAATATAAATCATGTTAAATCTTAAAATAAAACGTATATAAATAATCTAAAACATTTTAGAATGATAGTATACACATAACATGTTATTCACACCAAATTTTTTTTCACTAAAAATGTTGGAAGAGTTGTTTTTAAACAAGTCCTAAAGACGCCCGAGGCGGTCCTGAAAGCTCGCTGATGGTTCAGGAAGAACACATTCATACTCAGGTTGCCTAGCAACGACATCAGCAGCTAATGTTGATCCTGCACTTGAAACACAGTCCACAAGTATTAGACCCATGCAACAACTACAGGCTCAGACTGAAAGTACAGTCCATTTCATAAATGTGGCATTAGTAAAAGCAAATATATTCTTCCCTTTGTGTGGAAATTCTTAGCGTAGGACTGCTTTGTAGAAAGCAGCTGTTGTAAGTTCACTCATTCAATACACCAATATGTGGTGTATTGACAAAAGTGAAATACCCACCTTGAGCTGCTACAACATGGGTATGAGACTGTTGTTTATGTATGCAGGGGGTTACCGCTGCGCAGCTAATTCTTGTCCGTTTGCACCAATTACCATCACAGCTGGACTGCACCCCACCCAGCATCCCCCGTCCACACATTGTAAGCTTACCCCTCCCCCACTCACAATCACAGCAAGTTCCTGGGGAAAACAAGTGCAACTCCCACAAAATTGAGACCGATTATAAGTCCATCCTAGGACTCCCAAAATATGTGGCCCAGGGCCTCGAGTGTGCCTTTGGAAGGTGTCATCTGTTCAAGTGAACAAGTTTGCCATCAGACACTCAGTCCCAATTGAATTTTAAACAGATTAAGATTAAGCTATTTTGAATAGTCACTATGCTTGGGTCACATCCAATCCTCGATCAGTATGCCTGTGGTTTGGAAAAAGGTTCAGACTTTTTTGTGGCAAGGATGTAAAAGTTGTTTATGTCCTGGAAAATGTATTCTGAAAAAGTCTGTATTTGTTTTTAATAAGATCAAATAAAATTTAATATTATAATTGTTAAATTATAATCATTAATTGAATAATTGTGAATATTTGCCAGACATGCAACACTAGAACTTCTGTCCTTTACAATATCTTGTCTAGAACAGGACGGGGGTGCCAGGAACAATCATTAAAATTTTTAGAGCCTAGATCAGGATTTCTTGATGTTTTTGTGTCTTTATTGACTTGTTGCCAAACTTGCCATCAAGGCGTGTTCGTCAAACAGAAAGATTTTTGAATCACTATATAGCCCAGTCAAACCCTGTTCTATAGAGAAACGTTGGTTAGGGAACCATCAATAAAAATTTTTTCCCTAAATCTCATAATGGTAAATGGTCACATTTTTATATAGCACTTTTCCACCTTTAAGGCACTCAAACTGCTTTACATCAAGGAACCACTGGTCCATTCACACACACATTCACACACCTGTGTATGCAGACACTGGGGGCGAGGTGGGTCACGTGTCTTGCCCAAGAACAGAACAAAAGCATTGATCTGTGGGAGCGGGAATCGCACCACCAACCTGTGGGTCAGTGCATATAACCGCTTAATCAATGATGTTTATGTCAAGAGTGGGATTCGTACCGCCAACCCTTGAATTAATGGACAGATACTGAGCTCCTGTCGGCCATATAGGCTAGGTTTCACACTTATAACAAATATGTTTACCGACATTGGCTGTCTGTGCATAGTGAGCTCTGTGCCAATTGCAAGGGACACACTGATATACCACCGATAACTGATATACGACACCATTATACCTCTTTTAAAACCAATAACTACTCGTTAATCATGAACAAGCAAAGAATTGCCAGCACCACTTAGCAACATCACCCTGCTACTAAACGCAAGCACTGCGCTGTGACTATGACGTTGACTGTCACATCTGATTTAGGCGATTTAGTCTGTCAGAGAACTGCACCTCTGTGTGAAGTTGGCTTTTATCACAATGGTCTTTTTCAGCTAATACTTGATCCTGGATTGGGTGCATCCTAGCACTGCTAAATACGCAAAACAACAAATATGCAAACTGCATTGCATAAATTGTAACTTTGTTTTGAGAAATGACCAAAAAAAGCAATATACACTACCAGTCAAAAGTTTGGACACGCCATCTCATTCAATGTTTTTTTTTTCTGTCCGCATCTTGTATACATACCGTAGGCATGAAATATAAGATGTAAGATATATGGAATTATGTAGTGAAGATTAAACGTTAAACAACTAATTCAAATGTTCAAAGTACGCTCTCGTTTCTTTGTTGACAGTGCTGCGAAGACTTGGCCTTTGATAAATGAGCTTCTTAATGAAGTCTCCTGAAATGGTTTTCACTTCACAGGTGTGTCAAGGTCAAGAAATGACAAAAGAGCAAACCAGAGTTCAATGCAAATGGTGTCTATTTTATTATTATCATTTGTTATTTATATAAAACAAGTTTAGTTATGAGTTTATTTTTTGTTTGCTACATTCCATAATGAGACCATTCATTTTTAATGCCTTCAATGAGAATCTACAATGCAAATAATCAGGGAAATACAAATGAAGAAAAATAAATGAACGTTGACTGGTAGTGTATCTGTACACTTAACTTGTGATATTGATACTGAACTAATGAACAAAATAAAGTATATATCGAGATATCATACATATATATACTTTATTTTGATCAACCTCTTGTTGACAGAACTGTGTCCTTAATGAAAAATAAGCAGAGAGATTATAACATGCCTGTTATTGTATTTGAAAGAATTTGGTGCCGAGTGGAATCCAATGTTTCAAATAACTATCAGTAATGGAAAGACTAAAGTACTTCTTGTCATATCCTCAAACATCATGTTTCCAAATGAGAAAAAAATGACCCAAAAACAGAGCTACTGGGCCTCTCCACGTAATCCCATTCAACTCAAAACAAAAGCTTTAACTGATAGCTTGCCTGGGAGCAAGAATATCTTTAAAAACAGCAGCTGGTTCAGTTTCACTCAAACAAAGACATACTACCAGCAAGCAAGCTACTGGTGACACATAGCATGTACACACTATATAAAGTAATTTAAAGTGCTTCAGTTGTAATGCTTAAATCTGCAGAGACACATTGGATTTGAATTCAGGGGACTTTTCCTGGCTAAACAAAGTCTTAGTCCCAGGAGAGTGAAGAAGAAAGCAGTGGAGAAATGCCGTGCACACAACATATCCCCTAACCACAAGAGCTGCATTGTATTTGGTACCTGATGCATTAATCATCCGTGTTGAAATGAGTCCAGCTCTGCGTTCCACCATGGATTTGCAGAACCAATTTTCCTTTAACTTTATAGCAGTTCTCAACTAACAATACATGTAAACCACAGCAAAGAAATTGAAATTTGCATAGGCATGTTGTTAACCCAGGCAGTGGGTGTTCTACATCAAAATAAGAAATATTTTGTCAATATGCAGTCAGTTTAACTCTAGATGCACAGATTGCAGTAGCAGGCAGATTTTTAGCAACCAGAGAAAGACAAAATGTATGCCCCAGCCGCGATAAGGTTTTGTGCCACACAAACCACAACAATAGCCACCAAGAAAAAAAAAAAAACGCAATCATACAGCTGCATGCATTGAACAGGGAGAAGAAATTGGTAGGAGGATAGATTATAAGTCCTCAATTTATAATTTAAAGGGTTTCTCAGGAAAGGAAGTTATAAATAGGATAAATAATGAGCCCAAATGATTATTTTCTTACTTTTCATTTATTGAACATTATTTGATGCTGCTAATGCTGCACACACAAAAACAAAGCTTTGTGTATTTTGTGTAGTCAACTGGTCAACACAAACCAACTATGCTGGAGCTTTGGTAGATGCAATACTCCAAGTCTGATGTAATACTCTTTAAAAAAAAAACAGCAGCAAAAATCACTCTGCAGTCTGCACATCTGCACTCACTGAGAGATGATGATTCATTCTTGAAAGGAAAAGGAAAGTGATAAGGCTATTTTTAAACTAGGGCTGTAGTCCACTACCACATTTATGGTTCTTTATAAACACACCCTATGAATCGAGTAGTCAATTAAAAGGGTGCGTGATGCAGTGCCTATAAAAGTTCTCAAAATTATTGAGAGCTCACAAAAAAACATCTATGTAATAAAGAAATAAGAATGTTTTACTATACAGGCAAATTAACAAAACTTGGGTTGCCATATAAATTAGAGGTGTGTAAAAATATTGAAATGTCTGTATATTGTGATACTAAATCTGGTGATACAGGATCCTGTATCCAGGCTGCTGTATCAATATATCGCCAAGAGCATTTTTAGTATATGTTACTAAATTATTTTGTTACAACTCTGCTATATTATTGCTTGTTTAAAGAAAAGACATTTGTTTATGTGATGCATTTGACATTTTCACTGTTTTGATATTTAAAATAGTTATATTTCATATTAACTTTGCACAGGTAGTGGTTTAACAAACACTTTTAGTATCACAGTAGTAGTCATGTTGTGAGCCTATCGAGCAGTTAAACTGTTGAGCACTAAGTAAGGGGCCGATTGTCTTTATTTTTTTTACTGAAACATATCAAATCGATTTGAAACATAACGTATTGAATTGTATCAAATCAAAAGTGCACGCATGTATCGTATTGGCAACCGCTTGATGATATCCAGCCCTAGACCACATACTATGGCTGAATGAGAGCAAAATCAATCAATATAACTTAAATTTAACCCTGAGGGGCAATTTAGGCACACTGAGCATTTAAAACACAAGAATAAAAATAATTTCCTTTTTTAAATAAAATGATTATAGAGTGAAACAAAATATAAAAATCTGTGTTCATGTGTTTTTGATGAAAATAGTAACATTATAATCATTTTTGCAAAGGCCTTTTCCAGTCCTGTTCTGTGAGTAACTAAATATTATTACTCTATTCAATCTTCTAGGGCCTGTTGTGTCACTTTAGTGCAAAGTGACTTTTATCGAAGGACTGAGGATCAAACATTGAGGAGACAGAATCCTTATAAATAGACAACCAAAAGGGGCGTAAAGAAAGACACGGCATCAGGCTGCCATTTAAATAAAAGTAATGAATAAATTAAAGTCTCTTTTATCTGAGTCCTAATGGATTTACATCCTCTTCTGTGGTCTATGTTGTGACTGACACGTAAACGCCAGAAATAAAGCAAATATGCCATAATCAGTGAAGAACATCAGTGCTTGTGATACAAACCATGCATTGTTTTTTAAATATTGAATAATGAAGGCTGTACATTACAAAAAGAGGCTATAGTTCCATGTCAGACAATTGCTTGCTTCATGATCTTTCTAAAACTAACTAAAATGTCAAATGTTGTCCTATTTATATGCTTTTTTAAATAAAAAATTTTGAATAATATTAGGGGTGTGCTAAAATATCGATTACAAAAAGATGTATCGATATTATTAAAATCGATACGATCGATTCTTTGTTTCCTAGTATCGATATCGATGAGACTTTACTCTTTACGGTGTGAAAGAAGCAAGAAGCAAGAGAAACGAAAATGTCAGAAAAAAATGTTTCAACCGCCTTCCCTCGAGTTAGAAACATATTAATCAAACAGCACTTTATTGTGTTTTTTAATCTTCAATAAATGGAAGATAAATGCACCATTTTAATGTTGGGGTTTTTGTCTGTGAAAAATGGGTTGACCATTTAAGTAAGGTTGAAGGCCTTTATTTTTTTTTCTGAATCGTATCGTATCGATTTGAAATATATCGTATCGAATCGTATCGTATCGAAATGGCACTGTATCGAGATAGTATCGTATCACTGTGTATCGAGGTACGTTCGTATCGTCACATACCCAGCCCTACTTACTATAAGTCCAAAGCTCCGTATATTGCACATATATGTAAAGATGCAATTTTCTCACAACTCAATGCAAAACTTGATACATACTTTACAATATGGATACAATTAGTATACGTCTCCTCCATTGTTTTAAGCTAATTATTAATAAACATAACATCTTATTAAATAACACCATGTCTTTTCTGTTCAGATATAGCAGAGTTAGACTTTTATGGAGCAATTTTCTTCTTGTAAGTGTATGGCACAATTAACCTTTTTTTTGGTGTGCCAAATGGTGCTGGAATAGTTCCATAAGAGTACTGTTTTGTGAGGCTTGTGTTAAACAATTTGATGTTATATAGTCTGGTCAATTTTCAATAGGTCTTCGGGTTTTGATCATTCTGAGGTTTAGACTTGTATTTTTGCATCATACCTTGACATGTTTCGGCTGCTGTCTGTTGCCTGCAAAAGTGTCATGTGATTCAATATTATATATGCGGATTGTTGCATGCCTAGTATATTATGTGGTGTTATTTTGAAGTGTCAACCGAGTGCATAATGTGAATCAAAACAATCAGAGTAGAGCTGATGAAGAACACTGCATGTAAACCTGTTTGACTAATCTCTCCAATAATTTTGATTTCTTTAAAAAATGTAATCAAAATCCTGCACACATGGACCAAACCTACACCAATGTGTACCATTAGACTCCTGAAGAGTGACTCTGTGCTTCTGAAACAGTGGTTTACACAGATACACCCCTCATAATTATGTCAATAATACTGCACTTACCCTCGTGTTGGATCCAGAGCGATGGCCCGGGGCTGATCCAGCTCTTGCCAGAATAGGACTTTTCTCAGAGATCCATCCAGTTCAGATACTTCAATTCGGTTGGTTTCTGAATCTGTCCAATAAAGTTTATTTCCTAACCAATCACAGGCAAGTCCATCTGGTGAGGCCAAGCCTGCGATAACTGTCTGTACCACACTGGCCCCTGACTGGTTGTAGACAGTGCGTTTAATAGCCTCCTCACTCACATCGCTCCAATAGATAAAACCCTGTGAGAAGACATAGTCCACTGCAGCAGCATCTTCCAGCCCACCAACCACCACTGTGGCGTTGGCCTTCTCATGTGCCACATCCACAACCCGGAGGTCTCGTCTGTTGGCATATAGCAGCAGAGGCACGGCTGAGGAAACAAACAAAAAAAGAAAAACATGGTTTTATCACTATAGTGCAGTGTTACGGTAACCATCAATAACAGCATCATTTAACAGAAAGAAATACCATATATAACTAGAAGTAGAGATTTGCATAAACATTTCCCCACCACCTGACATCAATCAGCCAGAAAAATGTTATAGGTTGCATTCAAAATTGTAGAATTTAATACCATAGTTTCAGGTTGCTGGTAGGGGCCTATATAACTCTATGTCTATTCACTGATATGATATCCAAACTGAAAATCAACAAAAGGTTAAACATATTTTATTAGATTACTGGCTAGAGATTGGGTGAAATGTACCAATCCCACCAGCAGCTAAATACCCACTCTTGATGCTCCTGCCCACACATCCCTGTCCCTCAATCCCTCAAGCTTCCTTCATCTCCTCCAAATGTAATGATGGCCAAACCATTGAAAATTTGTGTCATCCAAAAATTATATACCTGTCCTGTCAATTTTGAAACTGTAGACAGTAACTCTTACTGAACAACATGTTGGCTGGATGTTTGTTATTTTTACACTTGGATGTAACGTTTTGAACTGACACATGTGGCATTCTGAGGCGTCTTGGAGTTGTATCCAAAGATAAATCATTGACATACAGGGCAATAACTCTCTGAATGATTTAGGATTTCACATTATGGCACAATTAAAGGGACAGGGTATGCTTCATCTACATACGCAGACATACACACAGGGTAACATCAGAAGCTTTCTAACCAATCTAAAAATCTTTAAAGACAAATGTGTATAAATTCTGACCTTGTAGAAATCACAAAATGAAATAAAATCAATATGTCAATTAAAACACTTAATTTAGATAATTCTTACTGACCAGCCAAAAAATATGGTCTGATTTGATGTTACAACATTTTAAAAAAGACTATCTTTTAAAAACACTGTATGCAAACATTGTGTTTGCATACAGTGTTTTGATGAACCAATTGTAAGCAAAGGCAAGAACACTGGATATTACTCCTTTGTTCCAGTCATAATTTGACATTTCCAGGTGCTGGGTTTCTTTACCGAATATATATGTCATTTACTAACAAAGTATCAGAGGCTCACGTTCTCAGACTTTAGGCAGTGCCAGATCCACTCCATAAATCCCTGTCTGGCTAAAATACATGAAAATCAAACCTGACTAAAGCAGCATTAATACATGGTTTATAGACTGCTTTAGATGCAAATACACAATAACTACTACAAAAACCTAGTATTTGTAAATAATAAAACATTAGGGTATTTAAATCTGAAAATGAGAACATTAAAATCTGGCACTATTAAAAACAAAGTTGCATGTTGCAATATACATTTGCAATATCACACAGTCACTGCACATATGCACCAACTTTCTTGAATATGCAAACAATTATTGCAAAAGAGCACTGATTTGCTAGCCCTCCATAGCATTTGTTGTGCTAGCTGCTGCTGCTATTCTAAGGTTTCAAGTAATGGTTGCAAGCTGTTGGACTTACTAGACCAAAAGTTAGCCAGTGCTAAGTAAGCTCAAATATATGCCCTGATCTCTAACTGAACTCAAAACTCTGATTTAAACCTCCAATACGCTTGGGCATTTGGAGATAGATGTGTAAGCTGAGTGTGTTTGTGGTTTGAGTGTCTCAGGAGCAGATAAGCACGCATAGCTTCATGGGCTAACGTAGCTCCGCACACCACAACTACCGCGGCCTCTGGAAATATCCTCTTCTATCAGGCGTTTAACAGCTGCACTCATATCTGCTGTTTGTTATCACATCTGTAAACACACTGCGATCGGGAAACAAAGAAAATACTTGTGTTAATCACCAATCTTACCTCGTATGAGAAAACAAAAACTACTAAACAACAGAGTCCGCAGCACGACACCCATCTTTCTCCCTTTTCTTGGCCCTGTCGCCGCTTCGCCTCAGCGCAGTATTCCCATCGCTGCGGCTGCTTCCTTCGATAGAAATGAAAATATTCCACTGCGACTGGATTGTAAAGCAACTGCAAAACAATTTATTAATCCCAAACTTCCATCTTGAGTGGTTGGCTGGTCGCTAACTGCGCTGGATCAACTCTCTGCTCCTCACATTGTCCTGCGGGAAATCCGTCGTCTCCTTCCGCTGTGAGGAAGCTCATCCCCCGCCTCTTCCCTCCCTCCACTATCGCCGCGCTCCTCGGCCCTCCTGTTTTCCATTGTTGTGCTCATTTCATGCTCTCAAGCCAAAGATAATGTTACAGAACCGTAAACGCCTCATTGCCTACTCATTTTACTGTCGCTACGTGGGAACATATCCCATGGACATCTGAATGCGCCTGAGACTCCCGCAGATCATCAAAACCGCGCAGAAACCAAACAAACAGGCGCAATCCAGCGGCACTAGTTTGTCTGTGGGAGAATCTTATCTTTATGTCAACTCGCAACATCCACTTAAAAGAAGAGAAATGAAAAGAGGTTTAGGCAGAACATTTAAAAAAAAAAAAGAAAAAAAGTTACTTCCAAGGCTTACACAAACAAGATGGACATTCTAAGCAGCTATACAATAAGTTTATATTTTTTAGATAATTCAGGAAGCTACAACAAAAAATGCCTTGTTGTGACGTTTTCCAGCCTTTAACTGCGTCTATCAAGTGTTTATAAATATAGTTTGTATAAGAGCTTTGTATTTTTCTATAGCCCAGGACCATTCTTTTTTTTTTTTTTTGTTTTTTGTTTTTTTCCAGTGCAAATAAAGTTTGTATTAAATTGCTTTGAGTGTCTTGAAAGTGCAAAATAAACCCAATGCGTTATTATATAATAGGGTACACCAAAACGCCACAGGTACAGATGTGACATGTTGAAAAAACACTCTTTAATCCTTACAAATAAAAGTTCAAATTTTAAACTATGCCAACGTATCACTTCACAAAACGAGAACAAACTATAACCATCAATGCAAATCAACAGTAGGCAAGAGTGCAGCCTGCAGCCTAGTCCTGGGATCTACCAGGTTTCTGCTGCCCCCTTCTGGTAATCTCGTGTCCCAGCATGTTCAGTCTGCACACTTCTAACATTCATTCATATATATATAAGTAATACAGTAGTAATAATCTTCCAGTGCACAACCAGTGCACTTATGAAAACATTTTACTTAAAAAGAAGCAGGTTATAGGCTATTAATTCAAAATAAGACAAGATAATAGTGCAATGAATTTTAAAGATTGCATTCACATTGAATTCAATCCACATGTGAGTGATTATGTGGACATAAAACCACACAGTAAGATAGTGAGGCTCACATCTAAGTAAGTGATATCACCATTAAGCTTGTATGGCTGTGGCACGGACATGCATTGTGTGCACCACTTATGGCAACACACAGCCAACAGAGTTGCTTTCTGCATCCTGAGTATTTAGGAGTAAAATATTGCTTTACACTGTCTGAAATTTACAATGATAGTTTGGCCATTTTGTATGGACTACATAATGTATTAATTAAAATGGGGTGGTCTAATATAATCTAATAGTAAAACAATGTGTAATGATGTAGAAACATGTAAAACGTGCTTGTCCAACACAGTGGGACCAAAATCAGCAGAATGAGAGATTAACACAATATCCCATTACAAAATTGAACACCTGCATTAACCAATGAAAGCATGATGAAAGTTTTCAAATCTATGTATAATAATGCAATTCAAAGAACACTCCAAATATTGAGATCGTTCAAAACACTTTTGACAAATCAAACAGCCTTCATGGTGGTTAAAATTGAGTTGTGATTAAACTATGTCTTTACATAATAAATTAGGTGATGTGGCTTATTCCATTATATAAAACATGAATAAAGAATGCTGTGCCATGTGCAATTGCTGGTCCTGCAACAAAATGGCCTTTAGCTCCTCCAGCCTCAGGGCCATAGTTCAAGGGGCAGGTGCCATTCACAAGTGACCACTAACTGAAATACGTGAGAAAAGTTATGAAAGTTTGCCTATCCCACAGAGTCAAGATCTGCACTGCTGTACATCTACAAAGGCTTACAAATTTCAGTGCTCATAATACAACATGAAGCGTTGGGTATAAATTTAAGTTAAAAAGTTTAAGTTTATAAGTTAAAAATTATTGGCTCTATTAAGCATGTTTATTTTGCCTAAAAACTGAATGAGGTCATTGGCCTCACACTTCATAGTGCAAGTCATTAAGCTCCAACCTGGTATAATGGCGCCTGTCAAAGGACTCCATAGCCTTCCTGCCCCCTATTGCCAATGCCATCGTGAGCACAGCAAGTCCCAGGACCATGAAGGCCACCACACCACTTTTCACTGCCCCACGGCCCAGTGTTGCAGATTTGGCCTGACTTTGGTCCTGCAGTGGATGCTCCGGTTGGACCACACCTTTGGGTACAATGAGTAGACTGACTGCAGGAGTAGTGGTTATTAGATTAAATTTCTCCTTTGTTGTGGTAGAAGTAGTCGGAGGAACAGTTGCAGTTGAAGTAGTCGGAGGAGGAGCGGTTGATGTAATAATAGTAGTAGTAGTGGTGGTAGTACTAGTGATAGTAGTAGTGGTGGTTGGCATAGGAGTGGTAGTAGTAGTTGTGGTGGCTGGGGTTGTGGTGGTGGTGGTAGAAGGTGTTGTGGTGCACAGTTCCGCTTTAGGTTGTGGTTTGTCAGCAGTTCTATACGCTTCCTCTTGATCGACCATAATAACCTGAAGCGTTGTAGTAGCGCTAGTAGGTACAGGTGTGGTTTTGGTGATAACTGGATGCAACCTTCCCTTTTTTGTATTTTTGTTTTGCTTTTTGGAAGTTTTGTTTGGCCTTCGTATTGAAATGGACGTAACTTCTGTTGTGGTAGTCGTCGTGGTGGATGCCGCAGCAGGTATGGGGGAGATGATGATTAAACGTGGAGGAGGCTCGCTCTCCAAGGCTGGGGTGGTTGTGGGAGACTGGTGAGTGGTGGTGGGAGGTGGCATTGTGGTTGGGGTCTGCGTTGTCGTGGATGTAGTCGTAGTTGTTGTAGTTGTTGTTGTAGTAGGTGGAGTTGACGTTGTTCTTGGAGTAGGAGTACTGGTGATGGGCAAGACCGTAGTAGCAGTTGGTCTCGCTGTTGTTAAATGAATCAATCCTGCAAGTAAAAAACAATTAAACAATGCTAAAATCCGTCATATTTTTTTAAAGCCCCATGTGTAACTTCTTAGCAAAAAAATGAACTAAATAAAAAGCATGTTCTTTCTTTTTGGATGCACTAAAAACATAAAAAAACATGCATCCTTACTGTGAGCGTGCTTGCATTTCTACAAAACGTATTTGAGACTCTTATTTGACCTGAAGGAGGGCCTCTTTCTGCTTGTTTCCATGAAAATGTTGTTCCATTGGCTATAACATTCCACAGTATGACATAAAACTCATCTATCTCCATGGAGGATGTTCCAAAGTATGAATTTAACTTTATTTTTCCATGGAATCATGCAGTTAACGTGCCACCTCCAGAAAGTTACACAGTGTCGCTTTAAATGAAATGGATTATTCAAGCAATGGATTTTTTAATGTTAAAAAAATCCAATGCAGATTATTTATGTCCTCACAGTTTTTGTCTAGTGAAACATTTTAAAACAGCATTGTGCAAAACGCCATATATACAATTTCATTACTGTTTAGAATGGCGTCACTATTGTATTTAAACCATAACCTTACCTTTGTAGATGTCATATGTGTTAATGCCATCCGCAGCTTTCATTAATGGACAGTCCTGCTCGGTCACACAGTGGAATAAGAAGCAGTTATCTTCACCAGGCTGCTTATTGCCGTTAAATACAGCCATGTTGCACTTAGCCCCTGTAGGAATTTAAAAATATATTAGACATAAGAGGAGTTCATTTTTGTTGGGATAAAGATACTCATTGAACAAACCTGGCTTAACTTCCTCAGAGCAACATGCTAGGACACAGTCTCGCTCTGACCGGACCACTCGGGCATCCATAAGCACCCCTTGCTTGGTTAGTGCCTGTCTTACATTGACAATAGCTCTCTGATGTTGTCTTGAGTAACAGGTCTCTGGTTCCATGGCCCAAACACATTGCACAATCATTAGCAATGCCAAGACAGCAGATAGCGTTAGTTTCCACCCTTCGTGATGGGGAATTAATAAAGTCATGGCAGCGCCCAGTCAACACAGATCTAATCAAAAAGAGACCAATGTCCAAGGAAGAGAAGCAGGTATCTAAAAATGTCCTGTTGGAGAAAAAATCAATTATATCATGTAGATTTTTGTGTGAATAAAATGTATTGTAATGTGTTTGAAGACAATGTAAATAGAGATTCAATACAATTATTTGCTGTCACAAAGCCAAAGATCTTAGCTGACAACAGATGTAAAAGGACTAAATATAACAGCAGAGTAAAAATAGACAGCTAAAAATGGAACACTTGAACAAGGGGAGTTATGATTTAACACAGGGCAACCTATAACTACATCAAAGGATTTTCACTACATTTGCCTATCACCTTTGTTATTTTTACCCCAAAACAGATATAAATAACTGTTACACACTTTAACATTTTACTGCGTTATATGAAATGTCTCAGCACAAAAGACTCACCAGAGTGGCAGTACAAGTTGTCCTCCATTAGATTTCTCAAGGTCCACAGTCCACAGAACGAGACTTTACTCCTTCACCTGTGTGGGATAGTCAAGCTTTAGTAGTTCATATCTCAATTATAGCTGTGTCAATCTGATACATTATCTTACCCACTTTGGGGAGGTTACCCAACTATAACTGGAGGAGTCATAATTCAACTTTCTTTATGGAACTTGGCTAACAACCCATTTTCCCCTCAAAAAACTAAAAACACTCATTAGAATAGTCTACACTTCATGAATGTTGGTGATGTGCTTTTATGACCCTAATTAAGGATCTGCAGTCTTCTTTGAGTTATTCATTTCAGCCCTAACTTTAAAAGCATATTTATAGCAAAAATACACACACTGAGCAGGTTTTCCTTCCTTTAGAGCCCAAGGTCCGCGATATAAAGGCCAAAATGAGCAGGTGCCATAGTAGCCCATCACCAAGAGCCAAACGATCAGCTTCATACTGTTCACTTCAGTCGATGGCACATTTCTCCTGTGTAAGCTTTAGATTCTTCTCAGTTTTATTTTATCCAAACAAATGGACCAATAGGCTAATACTAACTTAACCAGAAGAAGAGGAATATTTCTAGATGGTTGCAAGAAACATAAACCGTGTAAAGTCGCTACCTTGTTTCACCGGGGACGTATCCATCTGTAGCGTTCTCTTCATTTCAGCGAACAGCGCAAACAAGCTTTCCCCGAGCCATCATCTTGAATCAAACGGCGCAAACACACGGATGTCTAATAAACATTTGTCTTTTCGCCAGAATCTCAAACAAGGCCAAATGGTTCAGGGGAAAACGTGATCGTGGCGAGCAGCATCTTGTTCCCAGTGTGCAGGATGATGGAGTACATTACATGATGGCTGGTGCGGAGGATCTGCTGCGCGCCTCAGTCTGACCCATTTTAGTCTTTGTCCTCCGGAAGGGGGAGGGATGGAGAGGGACCAAACATCTCCAGCTCTGGCTGCAACACGGTGCTTTACATTAACCCATTTGAAAAAACACAAGAATACAACTCACATTTGATTTTTGAATATCATTTTAAAGATTTTAATTAATTGATGAGGCATAACAAAGCTTCTGTACAAACAATGGGGCTGGTAACAACTTTAATTCCACATGGTAAACAACAGCTGCAAAACGATGTTGGGCTGGCAACCAAATGAGTGCCATAAGACTGTTGGCAACCAAGTATTTGTAATAATGTTTATAATAACAATAATAATAAAGTATGTAAATTTGCTTTATATACATTTATTTGCTGTCACACAATGCATGCAAAATCTGTTGTTTATTGCGCATATTCCATTAATAACACATAAGCACACACTATATTTGTGAAAACACATGGCTGTGTAAACAGCCCCCAAATGTCCTGGAGAAGATCAAAAATCAAAATTATTGTTTGCATCTGAAACAAACAGCAGAAGGCACGCTTGTGGATAAGTGCTGCACCTTCACTCCACATCTGCCATTTCCACGTCGTCCTGAGCCACAGCCGTCTTCTTCGTTTTTGTCTTCTTGCCTTGAACAGCAGTTTTCTTTTCCTGTGGTTCTACAACTTTTTCAACTGTGGAAGGTAGACATTTTCAGAAAATCAATAAACACAGTTCATGTCAAGTATAAAAAGAGGCATAAAGTACTGTTACATTTAGTTGAGTACAACAAAATCTTTTTCTCAGAGACCTTATGTTTACTCCTACTTGAGTAGTTTATTTGACAGTATAAAAATACTCTCACTTGACTAAAAGATCTGTTTAGTGTTCCCAATGTGACACATTAAGAAGCCTAAACAAATCAATATTAAATTAACATTTGGTTCTTACACAGCTCTTTCAGATATTATTCCTATTTTTGTGATCTATCCTTGTGTATTGCCATTGTTTTGGCTCTACCTTCCATACTGGCTTTCTCCTTTTCCATGTGGCCCAGTTGTTTGAGCAGCTTTCTTCTCTTTTTTCCAGACAATGTGATGTTTGCTCGTGGACTTGACCTTAAAAACAAATTCATACAAGATTTTAAGAATGATATAACTGGGATGTTTTAAGTCAATATTTTTTCCCTTATAACAAATACGTATTCTTTATCCATGCCAACAAAATTGATAAGCAGAAACCCACTTTCTCTTCTTCAGGTGATGGATGGTGATAAGCCCTTCATCGACCACAGCTCCTACGACCTTGTGTTTCTTCCTTTTTTCTCGACTCAAAACTCGCCGCCGCTTAAAAAGCTTTTTTCCTAATTCCTGTTTAAAAGAAGCAAAATGTCATATTGACATTTTTCTTGCACATGTTGATCGATTGTAAAAGTGGCCTGGATTATAGTCATCATCATTTTTAAATTGTTGGAAAAAAAAAAACGTATACAATGCTTGATCTTTTTTTTTTGTTTTTTTTTTTAGAACCACTAGTCTAAAGTTAAAATATCTCGTCACTAGCTAGGGCTGAAGTCAGTGGGCAACAAAAATAAATAACGGGACAAAATTGATATAAATACACATTAGTTACAGAAGGCAAACATATCTTTTGATTTGTTTCTCTATTTTGCCATTTGTTAAAAAGTACTAAAGAAATACTTATTGAGAACAAACCATGATCAAACTCTCTCTTCAACTATGACCTGTTAAAAAGTAACATTTCCGTCATAAAATAAGCTTAAAATATAAAAGCAAAACAAAATCATCTCATTACTCATAACTCAACTCATAACTCATTACTATTAGTCACTCTTTGAAGATTTCTAAACACACATTCAGTCTTTTACCTCAATTCTAAACAGACAATGTGTCCGTACAGCCAGCAGGTGTCACTATATGCATGTCAAACATACACTTTTACATGTTTGCTTAAGTGCCACGGCTCAACAAAGTGTCTCTTTTATATCAGAACAGAAGCCAAAGCCCAGACTCCAACCTCACAATTAGCATCCGCTGTAGGACACTGACACTTATTACAGGACAATGATAATATACATCGCCTCCAGAGTTTAAGTAGTGGCAGAATAGCTACTACGGACAATGTTACATATTATCGTAGCTCTTTTAAGTCTGAGCTCCTCTCCTCATTAAGCTGAACAGTATGATTTGGCCAGTATAAAATATTGGCTGCTTACGGTTTTTGGTCTGTTGATCTTTCCTCCTGGAGCGCCCATGCTGCTGAAAAACACCTCACGTGGGTCGACTCTGCTTTGCCCCTTCGGAAAAACCACAGAGTTTACTCAGTAGCGCCCTCTCTGGTCCGGCGGAGCATTAACTGACACTTCAAGAAACCGAGCTATTTTGAGGTGTTTACTCTTATTAAACTTTATTATGTAGATCATTATTTTGTATTTGCTCTCATTGCAAAGTTAAAGGAATATGGATCTAAAATAACTTAATAATAGAGACAGATCCATTGACTTCCTGTTCAAAATGGAAGGATTGAGAGAACCTGCAGGTCATTGTAGCAAATAGCAGCTTTATTTTCTGTTTTTATAGTTGAAATTTTGCAAGGTGACACTTTCAACCCTACATGTGTGATATGCAGTCTAACCAGGTAAATTCATAGAAATGGGAGGAGATAGGGGCAAGGTGAAACTTTATGAGCAGGTAAACTAATTATGGAAAAAAAAATTCAAAATTCTGAAAAATGTATTACACATAATGTCTACAGAAAAACTTTTACTTATATAATATCCCCCATCTGGTTCAACTATGTGGACGGAAATAGAGAAAACTGACACAAGTTAATCAGACACTGTCAAATATTTAATTTGTTCAGTAATCTCAGTGCAAGTGGCAAAAACAACAATTTTGGACCAACAATAACACATTATGTACACATGTGAACTTTGGCATTGAAAGTAGGCTACAGCTGATTGTGGAGACACTAGAGGTAACATACAAACATAAAGAAATAAGGACACATCCAGGAAACACAGCAGCAAAGAAACAAAAAACAGATAAAAGTGTGGAGACAAATGACAACAACACAGACTCAGCCATCATCATTTTCTTCATTTAAACAAATTAATGGTATATATATTTATATTATATCTAAAGTGCATTATGGTACAAAAATATAGAAGGTCAGCAGCACCTCGATACATTTACAAAATAAATACACCATTCAGACAAAATAAATTATTGTAAAAAATCTGACATGGAATAAAAAAAGAAAAAGTGGGGTTTCACAGAGGTTAAAATCTGCTGCCCCACAGATAATGTAACTTTGTATTTTTTCCGTTATCCATTCGGCTATTTTCTCAAATATTTACAAATAATAAATATTTTCCTATTTCTTCCAAACAATCACTATTACAGATGACTGTAAGATGAGTTCAGGAGTCTGCCCCACCGACAACCTGCTGTTTTCTGAAACAGGTACACACACAAAATATAATACACATGGTTAGCAGGGGTTACCTTTTATAATACAGCATCACAAAAGTCTCTAGTCTATGATAATATTCACCTCCGTCAGAGTCTGACAGCGTTTTAATGCAGCGCCCTCTGCAGGCCGAGCAGAGACCTCCACTCTACGTGGAGTCCGCTGCCGTGGTCCTCACGCAAATCCAAACCGAGGGAGCGCGCTCGCCTCTTTCTTTTCTCCCCTTCCCGCCTTTTCCCAGACCTGCCTTTCTTCTTCTTTTTGACCTTGAGCCCTCCATCTTTGTATGTTTGTGACTTGTTGGTCTCTTGTGGCAGATTGGTGCCCTCCTCCTCCTCCAGCTTGAAGCTGATGGGCAGGTTCTTGGTTCCTCCGGGGGGTTTGGAGTGCAGCGTGCTGCCCGTGGTGCTCAGGTTCATGTCCAGACTTGCTCCAGGCAGGGCCCCGCCAGCGCCGCTTGTACTGCCCCCGCTGCTGGTCGTCCGGATGGGTAAGTCACGAATCTCGGCCGTGTGGACCTCGTCCAGAAGCTCCTGTAGCCACAGTCGTCGTTTAAAGTCTTGCAGCGTGCGCCCTTTGTCGTGCATCAGCTGGGCATGTGTCACAGAGCGTTTTCTGCAAAACAAAACAAAGTTGTTGATGCATTACTTTGTCAGCTCACAGTAAAAGGGTGAAGTTGGAGGAATGTGTTTCTAGTACACAGTGTGAACACAGACTTTTAATATAAGCAGGCTGTAACTGTCCACAAGGCGGTGTAACAGTTATACAATAGTGAAAGTGAAAAGTGACAACTTGAAGTTTTAAAATGAAACGGGTAAGCCAGTAGTTTTCCACAAAATAAAGACCTAATCTCACATGGAGTAACTGTTGGAAATATAAAGTGCAACATTTAAAGAGGGACCTAAAGTGGATTTGTTTAACAATGGCCATTAGTAAGGTACACTTGAGAAGAGGAGACACAATATGCAGTGCTTTGTGTCTCCTCAGGACCTGCAGGATCTGACCTATTCTCTCTCACATCCAGTACAAGGAACAGAGCTTTGCTTTGCCGCAGGGTCACATTACTCACAATCTTAACTCCTGTAAAAACAGACACCCAGAGTGCACGGCTTGAACCCTGGGAACAACGACTCCACCTTGCCGGCCAAACACTTCAGGTGTCTAAGCACACAAACAAAGCTTCACCAGCTACATAGAGGTGAGGAAGACTTTCCCATCATGCCCTGGTTTATCTGAGGGGCGTGTGTCTCCAAAGAAGTCAAATCAATTTAGGGACTTTTTGTTAGGGTGTCTTTTACATTTGAAGTCTTGCTCCTTCAAAGTCAAAGTGTGTTTTTCTGTTGAATAATGAAAACACCCTGCACAGAACTGCCTCACAAGTTATCATTTGAAAGTCACTGTTTTTACGCATACAGATATTTCCTGAAAATCTTATAAATCTTCATAGGCTGAATAACTGCCTTTCTCAGCTGGAGTTTCCTAAAAGTCAGGGTCATGTCCCAGGTGCCTCTTAGACCGCTCAAAAAGTACCATTTGATTCAATTATGACAATTATGATAAAAAGATAAAATTGTATGGAACTGAAATAATGTCATGACATTATATATACTACTTCTTAATAACTTTTTTTTACTGAGATGTCAAAAAAGAAGATCTGAATAATCGAGTGTACTAGACGACGTTGCACCCATGTTTGATCAAATATAAATGGACTGTTCCTAACTTCTTACTTTAGTGAATTTATTGTGTTTGGGGATCAGAGATCAGCACCTCCCAATGTCTAATTATTGCCCCTTTCATCACTTTTTTCTAGCAGCTCATGTGTCAAGACAGTGATTTACTGCTTCTACTGAGGTCAAGTGCAAGAAAAAGTCGAATGACAAACTAATCTGCATTTTTATCCAGTTGATGGGATAAAACAGAAAACCCATTTGGAGCTGAACAAAATACTGCAGGGTTTGGTCTTTGAACAAATATGAATCATATATTTTTATTTCAGGGCAGCATCCTACAGAGTCTGGCCAAAGAGGTCCAAATGTGTCAAGTGTCAGGAGATGGGATATTAGAGCAAACACAACCTTCCTCCTGGGTTCAACCAGTTTCAGTCTCAGCGCGGTGAGTTTATCGCACTGAAACGCTCTCTGCTTTAAGTCAACACACAGGTGGGCCAGGGCTAACTAAACAGCTGCCAGAAAGTTTAACAAATGAACACATTTTCCATCCTCTGCCACCCAACCAGAGTGAAAGTACAACCTCTGAAAGTTTAGTCTGCTTTCAGTAGCTCAAAGTAAATTTAGGATTCTAGATGACCAATGACACATAAAAAGAACTTACATTCTGTTGCTCAGTGCATCAATGGGTCGCCCGTAATGTGGCACTGGGGAGCAGAGTAAGAAGAGAGCAAAACACCACTGCTGTAGGTCTCTCCTGGAGAACAGCATCTTGAAGGAGTTTCTGTGTGAAAATAAACAGAAAATACTTTACTATTTTGACTTACTTTTAAACAGTAAATATGCTTTACTATATTTAAAATGGCAGTAACAGAAATCTTCACTTCTCCACACATGCCACCCCAGATTAGTGAATTTTTAGCATTCAGAAGCAAAATGCATAAAAGCAAAAAAAAGTTTTGAGTCAAACTTACATTTTCACAGTGTCCTGCACACAAAAAGCAAAAATAGAAAAAGGAAATAATAATAAAAAACACTATAATTTCCCAATGTCCACTGTTTAATTTTTCTATCTCAGCTCTGACGCCAAAAGTCTATAAATCCAGGTTTCGAGGACAAAAATCCTAGTCCAAAATCCCAAAAGGTTTTATAGTTCCTCTGTTCTCAAACTCCTCAAAAGTTGGAGTTGGAGAGGTGTCTTGATTTGTCCTGGTATCCCACAGAGCGCGTCTCTGTGTAATGTGTGTTCTCCCACTGCTGTAGGTCAATGTGATGGGAGCGCTGGCTGCATGCTGTCTGAGCAACTTGGCAGGTCAGAGGCTAAGGAAAGGGGAGGACTTAACAACAAAGAGGTGGGTCTCCATCGTGTGTCTGCCCTGATTGAGTGGAAGAAGACTTGGAGGAGCACTGGTTGGACAATGACAGGTAGGTGGCGCCCAAGCAATGTAAAACTAGGCTTTCTCAATAAGCAACTTACCGTCTATGAGGCTTGATTGGTGCCAGATTTTTCACTATGCCCTCATTTATTTTGTACAGTTAAACCTGTATTTGATTTTATGTTTTAGTAGGCACCCATGTTTAAACTAAAACAAAAAGCATATATAGCTTAGTAATACTAGTTTGGTTTCAAAATTATATCATGATCATTTTTAACACAGTACATTGGCCTGTGATCCACACTGCTATGAATGACGTGCCTTTTGTGTTCTGTCTGTCATACCCGCTGATGCACATTGACAGGAAGTTAGATTCCAGGACATAGTTCACCTTTGAATGGTCAGTAGCCCGCATAAAAAGTCAAGTTCAAGACGTTGACAGCCACATTTTTATAGACGTGTGTATCTACTTCTGTGAGTGTGTCAGTGATTAATCTGATATATTGTTGTAATTAGCTGCCTCGAGCCTCAACACGTATGAAAGGAAGCAGATTTAGATTACAAGAGTCTAATGTGGTGTAATTGAATCATGCTGAATATGTGTGTGGCCGGAAACTATTTCTGAATTAAACGCACCAATTAACTCTGTCACTGCTCACTTAGTTATTTTGTTATTATATATTAATGATCTATGCATAGTAAGTTGAGTTACATAATTCTTAACTGTAATGATAAAAATGTGTGTATGTGCTTCCTGTTCTTGTTCACTCCACTGGCATAGAAATGTCAATGGGACAGTCTTGGTTCAATCGAAAATCACACATGCCTGCTTTATTTTGTTTTCACACTAACTGCTCACAGTGACTCATCTGACCACCTCACCAGCACTTATCCATTGTACAAAAAGTCTGTGATCTTACTTAAAGAAGAAGAGTGAAATAGCGCAAAAGACCATGGCCTCTGCTTTTTTGCTAGATTGTAACAGCCCTCGATATTATTGTGAAACTCAGGATATTATGATTTTGTGCCAAATACTACAATGACTGTAGCTTGTTTAACTCTTAAAGCAGAAGATGAGAGCATGGAGAGGCATTCAGCTACTGTTAGCTTTTCCTACCAATTTTCATATGCACAGCTTTAGAAGAGCTTTTTTTTCCAGACAGAGAAGTGAAGCAGGGGTGGACCTTGCTCAGTCAGTTTACAATCAATAATATACTTTCATATTAGCTGCAGACAGCACACAATGTTCTGATTTTGTCTCAAGATTAACTCATTTATGAGCACAAATAATGTAGCTCATCTTTAAGAAACCTGAGTGTTTGTACCAGAGCTCACTGTGGCCAAGTGCAGCTTGTGACATCTGTGAAGACCTGACAGTGTACAACAGTGTTCAGTCTGATGACCTGTCGGCCTCATTGATGGCTTGTGGTGATGAAAAACATGTTTAATGTTCTGACGGGTTTTGAATTTCAGAAGTGCATGACTTAAATCTCTACGAGCCCAGAGATGGATGGACTGTCACTTTTTATGGCCCAAAACTCCCCCTTTGTTTATTCGTGTTGCAAATGCATTTCTGTGTGAACTGCCTTACAAAGAAATGAACTGGCTACAGGACAACATATTTCATTTAACTCAAGTGTCTAAACATGTCTCAGTCCAGTATTCACATCGTTCTCAAAATATCATAAAACTGTTCCAAAGAGGCATAAATTTTAGCCCCAAACTTGTGATATGTTGACTCCACGATCTTGTGTAAACATTTTCCCACAAATGATTTCCACACAGAAAGATAAGCGTGTGTTGGGCTTTTCCTCTCAGGGGTCTGTTCTTAATTCACGTGGGGACAGCTGGAACTTATTGTGATGTTTCAACATGTGTCAGTCAAAACTGAGCAGTGTGCTATTTAAAGACAAGAACCACATTTCTGATGTTACCTCAGGAAATGCATACATAAAAATGTATTTTATGTATGCCAATAAAATATTCATTCAGAGACTTATCTGGAACCATTAAAACATGGGTAAAAATAATATGTCTTTTAAATTATTTTGAAGAAAAATTTACTATATGTTTTATTTGAACAATGAAGGATAACTTGCTTTTTACACAATGCACAACTGTTTACTGTTAATACTGTAATAAACACAATGATGAGATACTATTCACAATGTAATATTTCCATGTGCTGTATTTTAGCTGACTGCACACAGGCAGGCTGATCTGTCCCCTAGCTGGTCAGCATATGCTGGTCACAAAATTTAGTTAAAAATTTGATGTGTGTGTGCATGTGTGCACCCTATATTACTTTTGGGTATTGGTATTTGGTATTTCAGGCTTTAACTTAAACTATGGATGAGCTATGGACATATACAGTCTATGAGACTACTGTACAATACTAATGATGTAAGGCCTCACTCGTATATGGGACCTCACTTTCAAGGCATGATCTTATACATGCAGTCTGGATATAGATATTTATCAGGGCTGTTCTGAATTCGCAACACTAAGAATGCTGGCATAGTTGACTCACTCTGTTTTCAATTTACTCAATTATCTCAAACAGTCTGGCCTGGCGACGCAGGTCTGTGGATGCGACCTTATTTACCCAGTAATAGCTTCATTGTATACGCCCTACACAATGCTCATGTAATAAACTTTAAACTTCTATTATTAAGATGTTGTGAATGATGCAACATCCTTAGAAAATGTTTCAGTAAATAAACTCCAGGGCTGGTCACAGACTTTCACATCAGCAGGATGGTGAATCAGTATAATGAAGAAAAGTCACAGCTTTTCCCCTGTTGTCTGCAAATAAGTCAAGTTCCTTCCACTTTGTGAGGTTTTCTGGTCTGGTCCAACTCAAAAAAACAGTACGTATTTTGGGTTTTTAAACACCAGAACAAAAGGAGGAGTGTCCCAGTAGAGTAATGGAAAGGTCTACCTGTGAATAGGACTATCCCCCTGGAAAATAGCCTTCTCCTTTTGACCCGCGAAAGCTACTTTACCTGTATGTAAACAGGTAGATGGAAAAAAGGGACTTTTCCTGGCAGCCAATTGCATGTGGAGTCTGAGCCAGGAAACCTGTTTTAGATTCACTGAAAATTGCTATGTCTTGGCAGAACACAACATGCACAAAACAAATGACCACTTTTAATCTTTTAAAGCGCACCCCCAGCTCTGCTGTCTCTCCTACCTCCCAAATTCTCCACACAAAGGCACGTACTGTTTGTATTTGTACCATCAGTGAACAGGACAGGCCTCACACAGATACAGTCCTGTCAGGTCACAGCTTCCAATAATTCCTTATCCTCTCATAGGTCACTCAACAATACTATAGGAGGGACAGACACACTCATAGGGCGAGAAACCACTTCAAAGCAAAGATGATTATTTCTTTTTTAAATAATGACTAACATTAACATTTATAATGACCCCGGAGGATTTAAGGAATACTTTGTAAAGGATTTTAAAGTAATTTGTAGCAAATACAATTATGTTTATTGAGGTGTTAATAGATCAGAATTTCACAGAAGTTTCACAGACATTTCCGTACCTTAACCTGTTAGTGAAATCACAAACTTTGCTGGGGACCAATGGAAATTCCAGTCTCTATTTCATGACTATCAAGTTCCATCATAATAGAGCATAGCGAAGAAGGGTCTTGTGCTCCTGCTGCTCAGTGAATGTGAGGGAAAAGTTGTTAATGGCTGTGAGCGCTCTGGGAGCAGCTGTAAAACACCGGCAGAGGGCTGGAGGTCAGACAGTGCAAAGAGGGAGAGATGATAGATGATGATGAGTGACGAATGATGAAGAGTCATTCTCTGCTCAAGGGTGGCCTTCCTGCCTCTCATCATAACCTCTGGCTCACCTCTTTCTGCCAGCCCCATATTCACTTGGTGGTGACATTTTTTAGGTAAAGAATTTAGAAATGTGCTTTTTTATGGAATAGATGAGTAGAGACTGTAAAAGATAATCTTGACATTTTGAGATTTCTCCTGTGTGATTTGCAGTATACAACATACGCCCACCACAGGCCCTCATGCTCCACCGCCACTCTGCGACCACAAACACTAATCCTTCAGAGTCGTGCAGTGCGCAGACATATTTGTGGACATTTGTTGCTCCTCTGTCTGACCCCACTGCTATTCAACATAATACTCAGAGTGGAGCCCACAAAACCACTACTTTATTCCAGTATCCAAAATATGTCCGTGGAGGATTGATGTTGATATTCAACTTATGCTTGAAATGGAGTTCCATGATGCTTCACAATCACAACAAACTGCATACAGCCACTGTCCATGTACTTTCCCTTTTGATTCCGAGTAGAGCAAGATAAATTATATTGTGACAAAGTGAATGAGAGCAGAGTGATGACTACTATTTAAACATAATCACTCAAATGAAAAGCAAAAATAAAGTACTAACATGACTACATAATGATTCATATCTAAAATGTCTGATAAAGCCACCACTGTCTGCATAGTTTAACAGTATTCTTATGATGTTGTGTCAGAAAATGTCTTATTTGCCAGTCAATTTGTAGCTTGTTATAGATGTAGATTTTTAAGTAAAAGAAATTCCAATTAAATGTCTTAGACAGTTGTAAAGCCTAAGTGCTAACTTTAATGTTAATAAAAAGCAGATGGTACAAGCAGCATCAAAGCTCACAATCTGCTTTCATTTTATATTTTATATGAAGCTGTGAGGAGGATCCAGTATAAGCAAAAGTCCTCTCACTGCGGCACCCAACACACAGAACAACAGAGGAGATATAACTCCTGAGAGGAAAGGGTGAGGCGCCTGGAGTCTGAGTTTGTCATTGTGAACTGTAGCAGATGATCATAATATGTGTGTGACTAAGGCAATCAAATTCAGCTCTCAGTTACATCTGACTGGTGCTGTGGGAATTTGGTGCTTTGTGAAAATGCACTGGTCTGTAGCTTTAAACCAGAATGAGATGTAACGTTTAATTAAAACTTGAATGGGTGATCAAAAATATGCATTTTTTAAGCATGGAAGATTAGTTGTTAGATTGGGACATGGGACAGGGACTGCACAGGGACTGCAAATAGAAATAGCAGTAGGTATATCTGAATTTGCATATGGTCCCTGATGAATGAAGACTAAATTATAGTATAAGAGCTGTCCACAATAATAAGGAACTGAATCTTTTGCTAAATATTTGCTGTAATGAAACTAGACAAATGTCAGACTTGGGGCCCAGTGCCATTTATATGAAGCTAAACCAAATATTTAAATAAGAAGAAAAAAACAACACTTTGTACTGCAAATGAAGGACAATACAATTACACAGATAGGGCTCACCTGCAGGTCAGATGTCTGAGATGACAAAGCTTGTGAAGTTTAAAATATGAGGTCCTCTTTTGTTGTCACTTCTGTCAAAGGGAGACAGATCTTCTCCTGGATTTTGAGGTGTCTTAGCCTGGACCTTGTTTGCATGTAAAGGTTGAAAATGTTTTATAAGTAAGGTTAGACCCTCCTGCTGATGTCACATGGTCCACAGCATCATCTCCGCCTTTCGGTTGTAGAAACCTCATGTGCAATTAGAGGGATGCTTACTTATTATCTGCCCCCCTGCTTTATACTTGTTATTTGTTCAGCCTCTGTGGTTTCTGTGGTACGTCTTCTACAACTTTTTACAGATAAAGCCATGCACAGGCGTCACAGAGGCATGACAAGAAAACCTGGCTGTTATTTAAACACCTACATAACATTTTCTTGGGCAGATTTATGTAATAATTTTGAAGTCCAAAATAATGTAGAGACATGGGATAAACGTTGGATATATTGTGGTCTGCAGAGTGACTGGAAGAACTGAAAAAAGTTGAACACAGTAGTAGTGGTTTGGTTCTTCATGCCTCCCCCTGCTTACGTAGCATGGAGTGTAGTTTCCAGCGGTGGTCTGAATTTTAAGTGTAGTATATAGTTGTGAAACGTGGGTTAAATGGTTCTCCCTGATGCATGACTGATGCTGCCAGTGTGCAAAGACAAGTAGTCTCTGTTCCCGTAAGAGACAGACAGCTAGACAAGAGGTAATAAAGGCAAAATATCAATTTGAGGAGCCATAACAGTAGTTTTGTACAGTCAATACAGGCATTTCTCTATAAAAGTGAATGAGTGTGTAATGTCTAAACTGCACTCATTACATAACTCTCTGCCTATTTCAGTGCTACATTGTTTGCACTATGGCAAACAGTGAACTGTAAAATTACACTAGATTGTCAGTTGATATTTGGGCTAACTCAAGATATATTATAGTTGTATATAATCTTTTCACAGTTTCTTTCGTTAAACACTGTGGCAGAGGTGAGCAAGACATCATAAGTGATTTCCTTTTTAGAGTAATAAATATGTCAGGCAATATGCAAAAACTGTTAATTATATTTGCTAATACAAGTGTGAATGATTGTGACATCTTGGTAAAGATGTTAGTCATCTTCTTAATTAAATGGCCAGACAATATTTCTAAAGATAGAATCTAAGGCATGAAACAGCACTAATAAAATCAGAACAAAAATCCTCATTAGTGGAGTTTAGTGATGTGTGCACAGTGCTACAAATGAACATTTTATTAAGAACCTTTTTTTAATGAAAACTATTTTATTGAGACACAAAGAAGAGAAAGTCACAATCAGAAGCAGACTTCATAAAATAACACATTTCCTCTAATACATGTGTTTTAAAGCTGCATCTTTAAAGCAATAAACTAAATGAAAGACAATTCAGTAAGTTTAGTAAGTATTAACATGGCGGGACACAATTTATACACCAAAGATTAAAAGATCCCTCCACAGAAGTAACTTTATTATTGTAAGTAATACCAAACACTATAATCTGAGAATTATCTTTAAAAAATCAAAGTAACATAAAAGTTGTCTTCTTCTTGTCAGTCAGGGAGGACATATCCTCGGTGATAAATGAGTTTCAAACCCTAAATGTTTATGTGCAGACGTTGTGATGCAGCAGTGTGGCATTAGGAGCTGCGTCTGCTCTTCCAATGATTTCCCAGAATCCCTTTTCCCTTTGAGTCACTGAGCATTTATTACTTCCCTGATCCCCTCTGCCTGCTCTCATATTTTTCCCAGGGCCAATTCACTATTCATTAAGCAGGACTTGATTCAGTCACACAAAGACAAAGAGCAATACAAGTACAGGACTGTATAATTCAGCCATTCTTAATGTTATTTAGTCATTTCTTGTAGATATATGCAGGGAAATGGGGGCTGGGGGTGTTTGATTCCAGTGTCTGTAAATGTAGGGTGTGGTCCGAGACTTTTAGTCAACTTGGCTCCTCTCTAAAGATGTTCTTTCTCTCTTTCAGCTGTCCTGTGCTTGTTTACTGTTTGTTTTGATGAACAACCTTGCCTTGAGGTTAATTTTCAGCACTTTCCATGTGCAAAGGTGAGTATCCAAAAGACGCATTTATTCCACTATTTCTACAAGAGCAGAGGGCCGCCAGCAGTGTGGCTGTGTTGAATGGTGTCAGATTGTGCAGTTTAAAAACAAAAAAGAACTGAGCATATTCAGTGCGTCAGAAATGTGCAGTTAGTGTACAGCTTTACAAGAATAGGGTCATTGGCTTGGGTCCCATTGTTTTAGATTGAGTTTCCTTGATGAGTGATGACAGCTCACAAATAGCTAACTTTGGGTAAGTGTATAAGACCACTGCCCTGGTGTCATTTAAAAGACTGAACTGTTCATTAATAATCATACAGAATTTAAGTCATTTACAGTGTCTGTTAAGACCTTTCATAAGAACAGCAGCTATCCTGTTAATACATAATGAACAGGGATGCACTGATCCAGCTTTTTCAGTTCCGATACCTATTCTTCGTCTTTAAGAACCTGCCAATGCCCGATTCCAGTGTAGGGAAAATGGCAATTATTTCCTTAAAACACAGCTAACTTATTACACAACAGATCCAGCTGTGCTTTGCATCTGTTATTTATCCTACAAATAAGTATTGAACAGCTTTCTATGAATAAAAGCTCAGCCATTATGAGACGTTCTAGGTCAAAATCACCCTTTAAATAGCCCAACCAGGATATCGGTTTATCCAATATCATGGAACTGATACCGGATCCAGCTAATTTTTCAGTATTTGTGCCGATATGTGATACCAGTATTGATATCAGATTATCCCTGATAATGACCTGTACATCATAACAACTTTATTTGCCGTCTAATGATAAATGTTTATGCTCATAATTTATCCTAGTCTCTGTTTATTTATTCATTCCATACTGTTGCCTACTTGAGTATTCTCAGCTCATCATCAATAGACAAACTCTTGCGATGCACAGAAATAATTATTATTTAATAATAAATAAGCTCTGTCAACCACAAAACTGGGTGGCTTAACAAATACAATATGACAACCATAATTTGTCATTGTACCCTGAGGAAAGTAACAGAGTCATAAATATAAAGACAAAGGACTAATTTCCTCAGACAATACACAACAATTAGTTTCTTGGGAAGATCGAGTCCTCTGAAACTTTACTGCTGGTACAAACGTTCACATACAGAGACTTTACTGTGGGAAACCAGAGGCTGCACTATCTACAGCCGGAGCATGTTAACGCACATCACTCATGAAAAGAAAAAAAGTATTTTTAGGCTTCATTTCTATTTTCTTCTTTGGTGTGTGGCTTGGTTGTAGTCCAGCTGCGTCAGATGGTTCACTTCACTGTGTAGCTCTGCTCCTCAGGTAGCTGGCCTGTGTCCCTAAGGGTCTGGATGGGCACTCTTGCCGCGTGTGGAGGCCCACACAGTCTACTCTCTCTGTTTCTGCTCTCAGCTGCCTCACAGCTCCTTAAACCTCAGGCATCACCACAAATGACTTACACTGTTGCCAATGAATACAGAGCAGTAAAAATTGCAGTCTGCAGGGTGCTTGGCCTGTACAAGGGGTAAACACAAGCCCACAGTAACACCAGTGGAGGTGGGCGATGGCGAGGCGGGATTCCACTGGTAGCTAAATAAAGACACAGTTTTTGTTTGGAGCTGTGATGTCATGTGTGCATTTGCCTCAGAGCAGAGCAAGACAACAGGCCGTCACAAGTGTGGGTGGATGACGTTTGACATATTTATTTACATCATGGTTCACCTCAGCAGTTCCCTGAAAATGTTATATTTGGTACATTTGTTTCTCATTTAGCTTGACTTATTCTTAGTCTTAGATCATGTTAACTTTGCCTGTCTGACTGGATGTTCATGGTGGTGTTGAATGGGGTTTTGGTTTGAGGCATCTCCATCTGACAAGTATGCTATTAAAAACATCAGTGGGCGCTGTGGGTGTTTGGGCTTATGTCTGTAGTATGTCTAAAACTAGTGGCCTCTCTTGTTATGAATCCAAAGAAGAATAACAACATGTCAGCCTGCGTTTGAAAAAAGTAAAGAGGATAGAGAGCTTGGCTTCTTTACCATAGGATCTGCCAATGCTGCTCTATTGTCTCCAAACATCAGCTGCCATCATGCCTTTTACCCCAGTACTATCACCATTACCAAATATCAGACTTTTCCTATGTAGAAAACGTTTCGAGTGTAGTGATCTGGACACTGCTGGAAAGCAAAACTGTCCAGATGACTTTTTTTTCAAAACTTTTCTACCTTGAACCAGCCATGCAATTCAATTTTGTAGTATATTAGTCCCTCGCTTGCAACGTTCGTGACTTTGCTGTTTCACACATTTTTCTAGTCCAATTTTACATGCTTTTTTACAGCTTGCGAACGCGCATTGTGTTCTGCGTCCTGATTGGCTAAGGGACCGTAGACCATTGTCAATCAATCTCCTCTGTGCTGTGTCTCCTGTACAGTACAGAATATGTTCAGCCAAATGTACATAAATGTTCGATCAACACTACAAGGGAGCGGTGCGACGAAGAGGCACGGTCAGAGAACTGTGAAATGCACGTGAGTCACTATTAATTAATTAAACATGAGAGAAATGTGAGAAAATGTTAATGCCTGTCTGAGAAAAGTGTATAAAGTGTGTGGTGAGGGGTTTATAGCCTTAAAACATATATAATAGCTGTAAAAAAAATAAAATAAAGCAGACTACTTTGCAGATTTCGCCTATTGTGGGTTATTTTTAGAACGTAACCCCCACGATAAAGGAGGGACCACTGTACAACTATAGCCTAACCTGCTAGCCGCTCCAAATAGGAACTGATCATCGATTCTGCCTCCAGTTCACTTTACATTAGAAAACTGTCGCCTCTTTCTCCGTAAATGCTGCTGTCAGGCTCGTCATTTTGGTCTTAAAATGTTTGTATTGACCTGCTCTATGTGATCCTTGTATTTTCATTTTGCTATTATGTCTGTCCCTCAAGATATGAACATTAATAACAGACACATCAGCTTCTTTCCCCGAGGTCGCTCCCGCTAGCCTCAGCAACAGGTTTTTATTTGACAGCATTGCTAAATGCCTGCCCCCTGCTAAACCAGAGCAGGAAGGGGCGTTACCTGCCACAGCTTCGCTCCAGACTGGCTCTTTGGTTGATATGCTACTCGCGGTCGGAATTCCAAATCTGGAGCCTGGTTACAAATTCGCCCGCTGAGCTTCATTTGACTGGAGCCGAACACTATGGGTGACGTCACACTCACTAAGTCCACTTCTTTATACAGTTTAAGACTATAACCCAATATCACAACCACTGTCACCTCATAGTGCTTCACAAAAAGTGTTGATTTGTTCCAACAGACAAACTTAAATTGTAAAACAGACATCACACTAAGAAAAGATGAAAGGCAAGCAAATACATTTAATGACCAAAAGTAAACAATGAAACCAGCATGGGAACAGAAAAGTCAGAAGTTAAAAAGAGAAACCTTATTTAAGAAGAGATCTCCTCCTCCCATCAATTGTAGGCTGCTTGTACGAGATACATCTTGGAGACAGAATGATGAATACAACAGTGGGTCATTTGCATAATTCTAAAAGCTACTATCTAGACTACACACTACTTGTTGATACAGTGCGTCTGTACCCAAGGTCTGTTACCAGTTGTGTTTGTCAAGAATAATTAAGAAGTGTATCATTAAACACTGTTGTGGTTCAGTGCCAGTATACTCGCTGTTGTTACTGAGCCTCATTTTTGCACTGTCAGCACAAATTTGTTCCCAAAGCCATGTCACATATGAAGTTAATTTGCCTTTGATTTTGCAGTAAAACACAGTGTGTAGATGGCGCCGCAGAAGTTCACTGGGAGCTTGATCATAATGATTCAGCTGTTTGGACTCTAATCCAGTGAATTTTAAATGAGCTTTGGTTTGCTCTTTCAGAGGGGTTTGTCAAAGTGCCTGAGTATTTGAGCAGCATCTGGACCCCACAGACAGGCCAGAGGAGGGGCTGCTGGGACGGGTGCCAGCTGGAGCCAACATCAGCCCCTCTGGAGGTCTGTGAGCTGACACCTCAGACAGCACTGAGAGAGGGCTCAGTCCACTGCATGGCTATGGACACAAGTGCATTACATGTTCCCACCTGGAGCTTCATCTGTAGGATCATTTTATATATGGTTTGATTCTCCTGCATTCAAACTATTTAATAATTGATGCTGAATGTGGGCACTCATCTGACATAGTGTTAACTCCCTTTAATCTATTAATGTTAGGTGTATAAGGTATGGCTCCAGATATAACTCCAAATATAACTTTGTGCACTGGACAAATCTTAATACCCATGTATATCTTGTATTTTGCAGGCACAAAGCCAAGCACAAAACATAGTTATAACATATTTTTTTTTAAATCAAAAGATAAATCTTAATATGCACACTAAAAAAAATAAACATCAGTGTTTCATGATTCATGATATATGAGTCTGAGACTGCTGTTACTCTCAAAACTATTTGTATTTACTTTAATTTGTTGCTACAACAAAAGTGTTACTCCCGACTGCATCCTGTTGGTCCTGGATGTACAATGTTACTGTAGACATAACTCTGGATTTGTGAAATATAATAATCATATTAAAATCTTCACTTGGCTTGACAATTAATTTATAGATCAGGGTGGGACCTGATGAACTTAGAAGTAACACTGACAGTTAGGAGGAGGAGGCTTTCCGTCACATTCCCATAGTCCTGACTCTAATTAAATACATATAAGGCAATTAAATGTATTTTTATTTCAGATTAATAAAGACAAAATTTACCAAAGACTATGACTGAATAAATCCCACATTATGCCTCTGACTTCATCCTTTTGAACATAGTAAAAATGTGAAGATAAGTTTTATGTGTGTAAATGAACAGCTTGGTTAAATGTCACGTTCTATTAAAGCCAGCTTTGTCCAGTATGTGAAAATAATGCATTCCAGAGATTTGGAAAAATCTCAAGGTTGCCCCTCTATCTCAAATGTGAATGCTAACAATGGTGCGTGCAAGTGTGTGTGGTACTGCACATAAATTCCTGAAAATGAGGGTAATAGACACTGCAGCCATTTGGTCTAATGTTTGAATTGCTTATCTTAAAAGGAGAGCTACAAACCACACATTCTCCTTCTTTCAGCACTGGGTTGTCAATGAATGATGTTTCCATTGATCTCCAGCCAGTGGTCTGTTTTCAGTCTTTGTCAGCGCAGGATGCTATTAGCACTGGTATTGTTCAGCCAAAAAAGACACTCAAATACATTTTAATTCCCAAGATAGGCTTTCAGATACAGAACATAAATCAACCCCTCTCTAAAATGAGGCTCTTATTGTTATTATTGACATTTAGAAAAAAGAGATGAGATAAAGACATACCTCACACACACTAGAAAACACCATAAAAACATCACCTGTCTATCTCTACATGTCTATAAGTGTTATAAAAGCATTAGAGTTTTTTGTAGAAAATAGATTTTTGTGTTGCTGTTGTGGCTAATAACCAATATTGATATCAAGATTTTTAAATAAAACAACAAATTGAAGTAAAGTTGTAATAATGTTCACAAATAAAATTTGCATTTATGTAAAAAAAAAAAAAAAAAAAAAAAAAAAAAATATATATATATATATATATATATATATATATATATATATATATATATATATATATATATATATATATATATATATATATATATATATATATACACATATATATATATATATATATATATATATATATGTATATATATATATATATATATATATGAGGGTCAAAGCCTCGTTCAGAGTGATTGTTGAGTGTAGACCCTCTGCTGGTATCTGAGCTAAAGGCTAAACAAACTTTCAGATTTTTTTGGGCTCTGATATATTTATTATAGTAGCTATTAGACTTTAGACTCTTTTGTCAAGTTGTTGATGATGAGACCACATTACACACAAAGATGTTATGAAAAAAAACAGGTTTCATTTTTTGGAAAGAGTAGCCTACTGAACATTTGTACTCAAGTAAAAGTAGGCCTACAGTTAAAAAAGTGTACTCACTCTGCTGCCAAACTCTGCTGCCAAATTTGCACATGTGAAAATGACTACTTAAAGCACTAGTTACAAGTAGACTTTTTGATACGAAGACAAAAAAAAAACTAAACAATTAATGAAATCGTTTTTTTAAAACTGTAATCTGCTTATTGTCTGGGCTCTAATTACTGGCAATGAGATGCCGTTCTGTGTGCTTGTCGGAATAGGAAGGAGCAAATCTGATACCACAGATCCCAATATTAGCGTTGATATATTGACCATCCCTACATAAAAGCCTGGCATAAACATGATACCCTTCTGTTTGTCCCCAGAACATGAGATAACACTGGAATGGTTTTGGGAAGCCTTTATCTAAACCACACAAAGTGTGAACTTGAATGTTTCGTTACTTTGACCGGAAACATTTATACAATGGGTGGTTCAGAAGGCAGAATGTGTTTATTACACACAAGTGTTTTGACTGTAAAGTGTTCAGAAAGCAGTTTTTGTAGAAAAATAAGTTCCTCTCATCATTCAGAAGCTAGAATTTTCTTAGTGAAAAGTCAATGCCGTGAAGTAAAAAAATAAAATAATTAGACTTGAAGCCAAAACATGTTTCAGCATCTCACCCTTATACCAACTTAGGTGGCTCAATTTAGCTTTTTGATCATAGTATTCAACAATGTTTATGTAAGCTTCAGTCCATTATTTGATTAAACTAGCATTAAATAATTGTTTTCACAAGATTCTAATGGTTTGGAGAGCTTCTGCCAGTGCTGCACTTTCTTTGATTAATCGATGCACAGGGCATGTCTTTAGTTGACCAATCAGCCCGCCTGAATAGTGAATATGCTTTAGGCAGTAAAAACACAATATTTACACAAAATTAGATACTGAATGCCACCCTCATTGTGGTTGATAAATGTGAGATCCCAAGTGCACAGGCTTCACCCATCTGTAAATGTTTGCTTGTGTGTTTCCATGTATTTATTTGTGCGTATAGAGATGCCTGTTTCTTTCTGGAGGACCCCGCGGCAGGTGCTGCAGGATTCCCGTCAGCTGGGGATGAAGAGGAGGGGTGAAAACCACAGTGGTTTGGGGTCTTACTCTGCGGACCACCAGCAGTTTTCTCTGTGGCCACAGCGGGTGTAAGCATGCTCAGTGCAGCCAGACTCATCAGAGCTGACAGGTTAATGGGCTTCAACATGATTCAGGACAGACCAGTGCTCCTCCCGGGCTAGCGGTCAGAGAGCTGCTTTGATGACTTACTGTAGGATATCATAAAGATCAGAACAAGTCAGACTAAAACAATTAGTGACACTTACTGATAGTCCTGTAAAAGATGATTGCTGTATGTGTTAGTATGTAATGAGCTTGTCATAGTGCTTTGCTGCAGCCACTGAAGAGACCAAGCTGCGTTTAAGCCTCCCTGATTTACAGTGCAGCTCTTAAACATTTTAAATAAGGCCAAATTAGTTTATTATTATTATCAATCAGTGAACTTCATCCTGCGGGTTTTTTGCAGCAGACACTCTGCTAACGTTTTTGTGTTGAGAAGTGATGGCAGTGAACAATTAATTAGAACAGAGGCTTCTGCTTAAGTTCTGACATGGAAAGTAAATTCGCACTGTGTCCCTGCGTCTTGAAGAGTGTTGGTTCATGAGGCAGTGAAAAAGTGAGCTTGGTCAGTGACTCTGGGTTTTCTGGTTTAATGTGTGAGGTCTTAAGTGGTGAGCGAGCGGCCCACAGAGAGCTCACACTTGTTTATCCATAACTGCTGTGGACAGAGCTTGTGGTGTGTGTCTCTTCTCACGGTGCCCTGAATGCCTGCTCTCTGTTGGCTCTGCCATCATCCTGGACCTGTCATTATGACTGATGGTCACTTTACAAATGGGGCATTTCCCCATGTAGCCCAGTTGAAACAAACACCAGCACACACAGCCTTTGCACCTGCTAAACTCAGGACCAAGATGACAGGAGCAAACACTTGAGATGGAGATTATATAAAGACCTCAGAATAACCTGACTGTGTATAATACAGGTGCTCCCAGTATAGATACAAATACATACATGAGTACTGACAA
>JAIEZT010000054.1:35546565-35629065 GCA_019594935.1 Periophthalmus modestus | reverse complement strand
ATAAAATGTTTCTGCTTGTGTCGTGTCCGGTGCACTGCGACTAAAACACTTTGCCACTTCATTAGACTAATATTGAAAGCTTGTGAAGTGGGTGTTTTGTTTAAATAACCACATATAAAGTATACTGTGTTACTATGTCAGCGGGAAATGAGTTTGTGCGGAAGTTTTCTTTGAACCTTTAATATGCTTCTCTTAGTTAATAAAATAGAAATTAAACTTCAATTTGTACCAGGTGCATATTCGTAGGATGTGGGTTAACTTCCACATAAAACACCAACATACATAAAAATTATAACTGCTAAACAAGGTATTACAAAATAGAAGGGATTTATGTCATCAGTGGAAATGAAAATGGTGTCTTGGAGCCTCTATGAGCTGAATAGAACTTTCTGAACAATTGGTGTGATTTTCCTGATAGTTTAACCATCTGTGAGGCAGTAATCTACTGTTCCACTTGATTCTTCAACAAAGTCTGAGTGCAAAAATAATGCTTTACTCTCTTTAACTCCACATGACATCTTTAAAGTATCAGCTCCTTCAGCCTAACTCCCTTGTTCATACCAATTCACTTGAAAAGAGAAGAAAATGCAATTTGGCCAAGGCTGTTCACATGCCTTTTTCCCCTATTTTTGAGGTATCTATGGAAACTGAGCCATGTTGATGGGGCGTGTTGACAGGCAGACGCTGGCGCCAAACATAGAGAAATCCCCACAGCTCCTCTTGAGGGCAATGCATGCAGGGAAAATCCTGTAAAAAGCTCTTTACAGCAGAGACAGCGAGCTTCGCTTCACTGTCTAATCTGTCACGTACATCATACATAGACACAGTGTGCATGAACTTTTCTTTTAAAAGAAAAAGAAAAATGTTTTGGTTTTTTTGTATGTTGTAAACACTGTCATAAAGTGAAAATATTCAGAAATACTCACTTGCTTACCTCATAGAGACTCATTTATTATGTATATTGGATCTGTAGAACCTCTGAAAAAACACCAGTGCTTTGTAATCTTAAAAGCTCCAGCCTCAAGACAGCTTGATGCCGTGGCGGGCTGCTGGTCACAATGTCCTGTCAAAGTACTGCTGCTGAGGATTTTCTTTGGCTAAAAAAAGTTGGATGGGCTCAGTTGCCAAGAAGAGCCTCTTTTAAAGTTAAAGCAGTTGTTATTAACACAATAATTCATGTTTATTTACAGGTATGGTACTGTACGAAAGGTTAGAGAAAGTGATACCTTAGTACATCAGCATAAAGCAGTGAGACTACGGTAAGCAATGAGACTACTCGAGACTATGGTGTTTTTCGTACTGAAAGTCACATTTGGGTGCATCTGGTGCATGCAGCGGCTAACGTTGAAATGGCAAAGTTATTACTGAAAGCCATGTGACATTTTATAGAAAATTTGTGATGAAAGCTTCTAAATCCCTCATCAGTTAAGAAACTGGGCACAGGGAAACATGAACAAATGCACAATTTGGTAACAATTTGGATACAAAAAAGAGGAAATACTATACATCTATGGATCTATTGAGAGTATACCCAAGTGCAGGACTTCTCCTTCCCAACATAAAATATTCCAAAGATCCTCATACCATTCTCCACTCCTAATCACTGTGACATCACTAAACATCTAGAAGTTCAAACCAAAATGAACCAAATTTAAGTTAACAGTTGTAGTTTTGTGCAGATCTGTTGCTGTCATGGTATGGATAACTGACAGTTAACCCCTAAATGTAATAACTTTAGTCAAAGAGCTCAAACATGTAAGATGAAGTGATAAATCAGCAGATTTTTGTTCATCTACACAAAGTGAGTAACATCAGGTGTGGAAGTTGGGCAGATGATTTTGGCCTAGCATTCCTGTGCACTTTTCAACTTGGAAAAAACATTTTCCCGAGTTCCCGTGGACCACATAAATGCAGTGATAATATACACGGATAATAAAATATAAAACTGTTATATGTTTTTTGTTTTTGTTTTTTTTTTTACTGCTGGGCATTTTGACTACATAACCAATGATGTCAAGTTGGATTTTTGGTATACACCTCTTATGTGGGTGAGTAAGTATTTTGTTCTTTCATTATTTATGTGAAAACACAAATTATCTCTGAAAAAAAACCAAAAAACAATTTTTGAATATACACTTCTGGCTGAACTTGACGTGGCATGTGTGGTCTTGACTTATAGAAGTAAGTACAGTGTGGAAGTGTGAAGTGTTCCTTCTCCATTCTGCATTTGATGTCTTTAGCTCTGAGGATGAAAGACCTGATACTGAATTCCCACAGAAATTTAGCTGTGAAGCTTCACGGTATAAGTGTTCACTGGCCCATCCTGTCCTTATAAGACAATGCCATTTCTGTACTTCGCATCTAAAGAAGTTCCTTACAGGTGCACTATGTAACTTTTCTGGTGGAGGATCTGTGACTTCCTTGTCTCCATGGAGATTTTGTTGCTTTGTCCAGAATGTACCACAGTATGGCATTAAACAGAGACAAAAAGGTAACGCCACAAGGCCGAAGTTATACATCAGAGCTGCGGAGTGGTCCACCCTTCTCACAGTAAAAAAGCCATGTTTTTCATGAGATTTGTTAACAATGCAAAGACCACCACACACCATTAATTCAATACAATTGAATTAATATAAGACAGATGAGTTGCCTCTGTGGAACATTTCAGGCAAAGCAATAAAAATGTTTGGAAAAAAATGAGGTGAGAGACCCTCCACCACAGGGAGCCCAAGTGCTTGTTTTAATGTGTTCAGAGAGTAGTACATCACTGTTATTATTGTTATATATACATTTTGGTTGTATAAAATATTATATTTTATAGGGACATGCCTGCTTCTGCTCTGAAGGGAAGGTGCTTCCGCAGGCTGTTGCAGATGTGATGCGCGACTGGAGTATTGATTACTGCTTCCATCTGTTGTGTGTTTCCTCACGATTGTACTATTTTCCCTGCTTCATTCTATTGTGAATTACTCTCTTTGTTGTGCGTTTTTTTGTACATGTGCAGGCTATTTCCATGAGTCACACAAAGTGCTCAATGCTGCAATCCAAGCTCAAGTATTATTACAGACAGACCTTGTTTATCCATTTCCATCAATAAATGGGCCATTGTCTCTGCAGGATTCAGTGTGTAAGTATGGTGGAGATTTTTAATTTGTCTTTATAAACTTAATAACATGTTGCATGCCAGCATGAGCAAATGTTCGGTCTGGAGTTGAAATAATTGACCACATGAGATAAGGAGTGGACAGTGTGTGCAAGTGTATTTTATATGTCTGTCAAATTGAAATTTCTCATTTTTGGCAGCCTATAATACATTCATCTGCTTTTAGTTTACAAATATCTTCTGCAAACCTGTGAAGGGGGTAGTTGAGTGGGCACCACCTCAGCATAAGAACTGGCATCACAAAGACTGCAAATATTTTATTATTTTTCCCCTTTTTTAGCAGAGACGAGGACCTAAAAATAAATGTGGGGTTTTGGAGTGTGGCTTAATGACAGCATCTAAAAATGTGCTATGTGTTAACAGCTTTACTGAGGCGAACCAAAAGACACAGCTTAGCCGCCTTACAACAAATTGGGATGACAAATTACATAGGCGTTGTGCTTTCTCTGACGCACAGCAGTTCCAAAGCATAAAAAAATAATTTACTTTAAAATCCAAAGAGCAAATGAAAGAAACATTGTCACTATCTCAACATGTCAATTTAGTAAAGTAACACCTGAAAAAAATTCAGCAATCTTTGAAGAAATGTTTAACTGGCCAGGTTACATTCTTTGTTTACACAAAAATATATATATTTGTGAATGATCGGCTAATGAAGGCTGATGAGTGGTCCAGGTAGATCCAAACAGGTAAGGCCCTTCACCTTTTTGACTGAGTCCACAGATACATGTGGACCATGTAATGCTGAGACAGGCAGTGAACTCATTCATCTGTCTGATCACTGGAGCGATGTCACCAATTTCATCTGCTTTTTTACTTTGGCATTATTGGCAATATTTATATTGATCACCACGTATTAAATTGGACTGTCTATAGAAGAAAGTAAAATGCAAATACAAGACTCAGTGTGTGTTGTGAAAATTTTGATCTCTTTTGTCGTGAAGGTGTTGTTCCTGTTCTCTGTGAGGAAATGTGGGTCATTTTACCTCCTTGTTGGTGTGATTGGATCAAGCCCTAGGCTTGGCTCTGTTGTGGTTTGGGCCCCTTCAAAGCACGGCTGTTGGCAGCATGCCGAGGAATGCCCATTACCTTGTGGTTGCCTGAGTCTGAATTGCAGTGGAAGTGGCTCCTGCAGCGCTGAGAGCAGAGCAGTCCCTCCGGACTGCCTTTTGATGATGACGAGGACATGCAGCGGTTCCTGTGAGGACCTGAGGAGCATCCAGACAGACATGTGATGACAATAGTTGCCCCGTGTCTGTTAAAAAGAACTTTTCTTTCTGCTCTAAGAAATGTAAAATATAGTTCTTCATGTGGGTTGTTTGATGTTGAGTCTGACATAAGGTGATGCAACTGTGAAAGAGATGGGTGTGTCCAACACGAGTTGACGCACTTTACTGGGAAACTTCATCCAAATTTCCCAGAGCTTGGAGACGACGGGCCGGGCTTTGGCCGCAGCCACCACCGAGTGGATCCGACTTTTTGTGGTCAACAGGATTTATTAGCCATGACTTTGTGTTGATACCATTTGTTTTTCTTGTACACATTACTTAAGTTTTATGTCTTGTTAAAATTACTCCTATAATTAATTGTTACATTACTCTGAATCAGTATTTACTGCTACACATTTATGTAACTGTAGGGTGTCATAAATGTTGATTTTAAAAGTTAATGTATAAAAATATTTTTGTAGTCCCTTCACCATACATCAAAGAAACCCCAAAGGATGTGACTATCGTAAAAGGCAAATATGCCCCATTGCACATGCTGTAACTATGTGTAAAGAGCTCTTAATGAGTAAGTTATTGATGTTTGTAGGGCATGAAACTCAAAACATTTTATGTATGCCTTTGGCTCTGTGTCATCTAATTGTGTGGGCTGTCATGTCACCAGAACTTTATTATCCAGAGACAGGACAAGACTGTACTTACGGAGGAGACAGTGCTGGCCACACCTCTTCTAATACTAAGACCTTGAGGTTAGAAACATCACAAACAGATTTAGCTTGAGTAGATCTAACTACTGCCACAGTTTTATACTCTTATATACACATCTTTTTATACTACATATAACAACTTACTGTTGGCAACTGCAGTCAAAAGTCTAGACCCATAACACAAGCTGTAAAATGTATGAATGAGCTTTTTGGCTGGGTTAAAAGAACACTGAGCAGAAATGTACAAACATTTGAAGACATACAATTTAAAAATGGTGCTGCATTTTGATGTCAATAATTTAGTGTTTTTATACAACACAAAATACAAAAAATGCTCTCAATGAAAAGTGTGATTTAAAAGTTACAACTATGAAGTGCATAATTCGGTTCAATAAATTAGATTTCAACAAACTGAAATTTTAGAAATTAATAATAATACAAAATAAAAGTGTTACTGTTACTCCACTGTTACTCATACATAACATTACATGTCAGTAAACTGGGGATTTCCCTTCTCTGACTTCCAGAGAAATGTGCTGTTGATTACTAAGCAGCTGATTAGGTGACGACCAGGCGCATGTAGTATACGTATGTGTGGGACTAATTGAATCTGGTATATCCTCAAGCCTGACAGCACTCACAGAGGACACATTATCATAATTATTGACGTCTGAGCTACAGCCTAGTCAAAGAAATTAATCAAATTAAGTGACACTTTTTAATTGGATAATGTTTAATATATAGGTGACTTCTGAATGACCTTGTTGAAATTTTGAGCCGTGTATTGAAACTTGCACAAGTGTTTTTATACCTACAATAACTTCTTCAAATCTGCTTCAAACAATAAATTAAAGTCAATTTGATAACACCACAAGCTTGTATCTTCAGATGAAATGACATGTCTTTTACTGAACTCTGCTGCAGAATAAGGTCTGTAATTTTCCTGTAATGTACAGAATCTGCCAAAAATGTTTAAATGCAAAATAATAGTAATTGGGACAAATGTGGCTGCTTATCTTGTTTAACAGAATCCTGCTTACTGTGCATCACTAAGGGTTTTCATGTTCTTTTATCAATCATAAAGATTAGACCTAAACATCTCCCCTGATCCCAGACAAAATGTAAATACTGAGAAATGTTTGCATCAAATGGTTTGGCAGAAACTATTATTACATTGTGTTGTTCATCTCTCTCTGAGTAATTGTCTGAATACATTGCTAAAAGTTAGATGAGAATAAAAATATTTTGTCATTACCAAGCAGCATTTACTGTTGCTGTGTTAAATATAGTACATTTGTAAAATGCCAGTGTTGTAGTAGAAAATGTTTTAGTCATTTTTGATCAATGGATGAGAGTGTGTCACACTTCCCATAACCTCATGTGCTCATGTGATGTCACAGGCAGACCAGACATGAGCTCCTGATTCAGCTCACAGTCATTTACACTGGTGAAGAAGTTTCAACAACAATAAGCATTAGTCTGAGCTTAAAGGTGCATTGTGTAACATTTCTAATGCAACCTTATTGCGTCTATGTTCCCAATGCATTTAAAAATGTGTTTTTATTGCTCAAATTATGTTGAATAGCACGGATTTTTACTGTGAGTAGGGATGCCTCTCCACAGATCTGACTTGTAACCTGGCCTGGCAGTGCCACTTGTCTCTAGGCATCTCCATAACATCTCCATGGATATTGTTAGTTGTCGATTGTTATTATTGACCTGCTCCATGGCCATCACGATGCTTTTTCTCTGTAAAAGACACACAAAGACTATAGCCTGTTATCCAAGTCTTAGTTTATGTGTAACTCATTTGGTTGGTAGATGTTGATAAAAGTTTTGGCCTAGTATTTAAAAAAAAATCACCAAGTATGAAATTGAAGAGCTATTGTCATTATGGTAAATCTAAGATGCAACTTTATTCATCTCACTGTGGAGAAATGCACTGTTATAAGACATTATTATTATATACATTACATAAGACATAAAACAACATTTTATAAAGTTCCTGGATGTATGTGCCACATCAAAGTTGGCCTTTACAGTCAGCAGAGTCATTAAATGTATACCTGGGGGCTCTTCTGTGTAGACAAGCCTCAATGCCAACATATCCAAATATTTACTAGAGGAAACTGCAGAGTTTTGTGTGGTCTAGACACAATACCGTATCTGCATGCCACATTCACCAATCAGGGCTTGGGACTGCGCTACGTAATGTAATGTGTGTTTTGGGTGTCTGAAGAAGTCTGACAGTGACACCACAGTAACTAGGGATGATCAAATAAGTGTTTATGTCATAACAGCGGCTTAAATATATGGACACAGTTGTCAAATTTGCATTATAGCACTGCAATAACTAATGGGGATCCAGAATAGATTTCTCATGTGAAGTCTGCTACATAGACATTACTAAAACTAAAAAGGTAATTCTGGCACCGTACCAAACCCAAAACAACATTGATTTCCACCTTTGCTGTAAATAAAATTTACGCATGGCATTGTAGAAAAGTGGTTTATTTGTAGCTCAGGATCAAGGGAAATGTTTCCCTTAGCGTTGAAGGGAGAACTGAAATGCTTTTAAAATGGCAGAAACAAGAACAAGGTTGACCAAGGTTGAACAATTGTAATTGAGGATTTAAAATGGAACAATAATACTTTTAAAGATAGGCAAACAGACTTGGAGTGGTCATCAATATTTAGTTGATAACGATTTAATAATGTCACTTTTTTTTACAAAACTAATTGCAGATTAGTATATTTATTTTACTGACATATTAAATGCATATATACTGAGCCATTTTGGAGTCAAATCAGAGAAGCCTAGACCTATATATTTTATTAATATTTGTGTATATTAGACTGTGTTTGACAACCTTTTGTGCAACCACGACTAGTCAGTGAGATATTTGTGTCTTCACAAACTTGCCCTACTCCTACTTCTCATTTATGCAGCTGAGGCGTCAGTACTATTGTTATCTATGTTACTATTATTATTATTATTGTACATCTAGAAACCATATGAGTGACATATGACAGCACTACAGATGTATAATGCACTTACAACACAAAACGTACATTCATGAAAAGATATTAACAACAACAGTACTGGTCAGTTGAAACCAAAAGTTTACATACACTATCTAAGACACATATTATTTTTTTCTCACTGTCTGACATGGAGTCAGACTAAACGTTTTCTGTTTTAGGTCAATTACAATTAGCAAAATTATTTCTGTTTGCTTAATGCCAGAATAATGAGATAAGGATTTATTTATTTTGTTTATGTTTAGACATTTTTTTTATTACTTTCTTCAAAGTCAGAAGTTGCCATACATTTCATTAGTATTTGGTACCATTGCCTTTAAACTGTAAGACTTGGGTCAAATGTTTGTGCCCAAGCTTTAACTTCCTGGTTTATGTCTTGAGATGTTGCTTCAGTATTTCCACATAATTTTCTTTCCTCATGATGCCATCTATTTTGTGAAGTGCACCAGTCCCCCTGCAGCAAAACAGCCCCACAACACGATGCTGGTGTTGTCAGGCTTGCAAGTTTCTCCCTTTTTCCTCCAAACGTAATGATGGTCATTACAGCCAAACAGTTCAATTTTAGTTTCATCAGACCACAGGACATGTCTCCAAAAATGAAGTCCTTTGTCCCTGTGTACATTTGCAAACTTTAATCTGGCTTTTTGATGTTTCTTTTGGAGTAATAGCTTCTCCCTGGCAGAGTTTCAGCCCATGTTGGTACAGTACTTGTTTCACTGTAGATAATGACACACTCCTACCAGCTTCAGCAGCATCTTCACAAGGTGGTTTGCTTTTGTTCTTGAGTTGATATGCACATTTCGGACCAAAGCATCTCTGGGACACAGAACCCGTCTTCTTCCTGAGTGGTATGATGGCTAGACATTCTCATGGTGTTTATACTTGCGTATAATTGTTTGAACAGATGAACATGGCACCTTCGGGCATCTGGAAATTGCACCTAAGGATGAACCAGACTTATGCAACTCCATGTTTTCTCTTTTTCTCTTCCTGATATTTTGGCTGATTTCTTTTGACTTTCCTGTTATGTTATACAAAGAAGCAGTGTGTTTCGGGTCTGCCTTCAAATAGTTGTGTCTCTAATTAACTCAAATGCTGTCAATAAACTAATCAGAAGCTTTCAAAGACATGACATCATCATCTGGGTTTTCCAAAATTGTTTAAATTCATAGTAATCTTACTGTATGTAAACTTGAAATGACAAATTGTCTAAAAAATCCTTCTCTCATTATTCTGGCATTTAGCAAATAGAAATAACTGTGGTTCTAACTGACCTAAAACAGGAAACGCTTAGTCTAATTTCACGTTAGACAGTGAGAAAAAAAAAAACATATGTGTCTTTTTATATAGTGTGTGTAAACTTCTAGATTCAACTGTAGGTGATGGATGCTCTTAAAATACAGCCTTATGTTTCACAAACGTCACTCTGCGTTAGAACAGTGCACTGACACTCACCTCTCACAGATGTAAACCACGTCTTTCCTGAAGAAACGTTCTGTATTTCCCTGAAGTTGGTCCAGAACAGCCACATTTTCTTCCACACATGTAAAACTCCCATTATTCCTTTACCGCTGTTGCTTCATAAACACTCAGGTCACACACCAGACGGGCTCCCAGCTGCCCCAGCCACTGTTACTCCACTGCTCCATCCGGATCCTCCATTTCACACAAACTAGCCCTGAAACTAGCTCCCTGTTTGGGTGAATGACGCAAAGCTACAAACATTGACTTGCTGCTAAAAGCGAGTTATTTTTAGACACTCGTGGTGAAAGTTGGTGCACATGCACACTCACGAGCAATCTTTAATTGCTTATTTTCAAGACGCCATATTGGCAACAAACCGCCATTTTCACCGGAATACGCCCACTGTTCTGCACTGTGTACATAGGATTTGGCAGTGTTGTGTAGTCATTTTGGTACAGATGGACAATATCAGTTCATTTTAGAGGGAAATAAATTTAAGCAACAAAATATGCTGTCATCAAATATTTAATGATAATAAAATAAACCTAACCTAAACAATATAAGTCTTGCGTGTCCAGTGGCATTCACTGTTTCTAGTTTTTCACTTTTTCCATGACAGAAGCCTTGTGCATGACTCCTCTGTTAATGCAGTGATGAATAGCCTTCAGCGGAGGAGGCCGGACATATCCAATTTTCCTTCTGCTCCTGGACCTGATGGAGCAGGTTTGCGAGATTTGATCTGGACACGAGAGTCCACAGGATTCTGCTGATGGATTCTTTGTTCGACTTTTTAACACTGAGGTTTGTGTTAACATGTGATCCTAACAGTATCAGACATGGTGTGACATTTAAGGATTCAAAGTCAAACTGGGTATATTACTTAATGGCTTGTATGTTAGTCATTAGTAAAACCTTTTTCACTGAGATCTGCATAAACGTATACAAAGCCACAGACTAGTGGATAATACAGTGAATCATTCAGATCGGTGCATGCAACATAGGTTTTAATAAGACTTTAGCTTAGGTCTGTATCACATGTAGTGTTTGAGGTTATTATTTAAGGAATTACCAATGATCATTTTGCCCCATGCAACAGCGAGGCTATGTGGCACCAAAAACATGTCTTAGTAACTTAGAAAAACACTTTGACTGTAGGACTGTAGTGATGCTGTTACTGGTGGGCTAGAAGAAGGGCTGTGAGGAAATGGGTCGCTGTGATGTCAGCGATAGTTAGATAATGTTAGATCCTGGAACTGCTGATGGAAATCTGGGGCAGAATATGTGTTTTCATGAATTTATTTTGTCTGTATATGGGTGTATGTGTATGTATACGTATGTATCTGAACATTCCTTCAAAAATATGACTAAATTAAACTAAACTAAACTAATGTTTTGTTGAAAATGCTTACAGTTGTGTATTATTCATTTAAAAAAAAAACAATACCAAATATCCTTAAACCCAATTATATATGTTTTAATTCATTGGGTTTTACTTGTGACACAAAGTGGCAACTGTAATTATTATTTCCACATCAGCAGTGAACCAAACTTTCCACAGAATTATGCAATTCTGTATAAACAGCCAAATTCTGTGTGTGACTGACTCACCTTGATGCACTGCCCCCTCTTGGACAAATGCACAAATTGCACAATCTTACTCAAGTGCAGTCATATTTTTGTTGTGGTCACTTAAACAAGTAATTAGAAGCTCAAAATCTGGAAATGTTTACTGTTTAATGTTTTGCCCACTGAAACTAAGTTTTCCATCTGCACCAAGACACCTGCCGCTCTGAAGGTGGACTCAGGACTTTGCGGGGTCAACTGAAGAACTCACAGGATTGTACAGATAAAATACTATGGACAGTGTGTTTTAGTTGACCAACATTTGAATTTGTCAACTTTTAAAAAAAAAAATATTATTAGTATTTACAAGTATAAGTATGTAAGAACAAAAAAGAAGAAGGTATGCAGTGAGCTAGCTAAAGATTTGGGAGTGAATCACAAGATTAATTTTCCTTTTTACATATAAAGTTTCCCAGTACTTTTCTGTATACATAGTTGTTTTTGAACTTCTGTGTGGCTGTAGTCTTGTGAGTGCAGTGTGAGGTCAGATACATGGCCTGATCGTACAGAATGCATACTGAAATATTTTGAGCCTTTGCCAGTTCACGCCACTGGCTTTTTGGTCAAGTAAAAATTTTCTCTAGTCTTTTAGAAAATATTCTCTATAGATGAATTCAGGCTCCACTTATGTCTGTCGCCACAATGCAATCATACAACAAGTCAAAACATCTGCACTTTCCAACTTAAACCATTAGCCATTTCATTCATCTGTAATAGGGCTGTCATAGTTTCGCTCGAAAAAACAAAAAATAAAAAGGGTTGGATCATTCAGATATATGTGCTAATTGTAGAATTCATTATTGCAGATAATTTCTCGTCAACCAGAGATAGAAACAATAAGGCATATACTAATAAAGATTACACAAAAGGTATTTACTTGTCACTCACATTTGCAGAGGTGGTTGCTCAAAAACTGTACTCGAATAGTACATTTGAACATGCTCAGTTTTATAAATTTGTTTCATTTGTGTAGCACTTTGAGATTTGTGTGCAAATGTAAAGAGCATTATAAATAAAATGCAGTGCAATAATAATAATAATGATAATAATAATAATAATAATAATTATTATAATAATATTAATATTATTACTTATTAATACTCAAGCAAGAATGATTGATTATTATCATTTTATTATGTTAGCTTATTAAAAGGGACTCATTTGATGTTAGCTTATTAAAGGGGACATTTTTTTTTTTTTGTTTTTTTTTTTGCCAAGTTATAACAGTGTTCCCCCATCATTGGCGCACTCAAAGTTGTGCTGTCTTCAAACTAGCAACATTTCCGTTACAGACCTATTGCTCAGCCTTCAAAGCCTCTGGTGCTTATGGGCTTAAGATGGAAAGTGCAGATGTTTGACTGGGTGTATGATTGCATTGTGTGGCGACAGACATGAGTTTGAACGTAAATTCATCCATGTAAAAAGAATATTTTGTCCAGTAGAAACCCTTGGAGTTCTTAATAAACAGCTGCTCCAGTCGACCCTGTTAAGCCCGGGGCCCAGCTTCAGACCTGCATTTACAAATATTCAACTTCCACATACTTGTTTATGTAACTTTTCTGGTGAACTCTCTGACACATGCATGTCTTTGTCTCTGGAATGTTTCACAATATGGCTTTGAACTTATCTCCAGGAAGAGAAGCAGGTGACCAGGCAAAGTTATTGGTAAAATCTATAGAGCACGACCCTGTTCTCACTAAGAATATACAGTTCTCAAGGTATTTTTGAGCAATAAAAACACCTAACCGAATAAACGCTAGATAGATAGACTACCGAATATTTCAGGCAAACCAATAACATCCCCATGGAGGTGGCAGACTGGCAGTGTGTAGTGCACTTTTAAGTGATGGCAACAGTGCCAGGTGAAGATCTTGACATTGCTGTGCACCGTGTTTACAAGCACTGTAGAAATTATTTGATCATTTCACAAGAAGTATAAGCGAAACAGGTGTCAGATCAGTCATCAATAGTTCTCAATAGTTTTGACAAAAAAAAAAAAGACAAAAAAAAAAGTCTTTTTTGGGGAAATGACCCATTTATGTAATGAATGTTACAGGGTAAGTACATTGCTCAGTTCCTCCTCTCTCGCATGTACTTCAACTACATTTTCTAGCCTACAGTTCCACACAATAAAGTCTCTGTTGTAAGAGGTAATTATTTGGAAACTGGCTGGTGACCACACCTTAGCCTCTTCTGACAGCCCCATTAAATTTGACGTGGGTGTGCTGTGAGAAGAAATACTGACCTGTGTGCCACCCCATTCCACATTTGAACCCAGGGATGTCACTAAGGTCTACAGGTTTTTAAATATTATTAGGAGCGATGTAAATTTGCTTTCTGTCCTTGTTGAATCATGTAAAATTGTCTGTCTCAGAGAGCCTTTGATTTATAATCCATTACATAACTGTTAAATGAAGAAAGTGGCTGAAGGGAAATTGAGATTTATTTCAGTGGTGAAGTGGCCTGTGTGTTTTGGACCACAGGGGTATTTCTAAATGTGATGGCCGCATGCTGGTCGGACGAGAGGTGGACAGGCGGATTTTATGGTTGGCTCTGGGGCTAAGTGTGTTTAGACTTGTGGTTTTCAAAGAGGCAACTGCAGATTCAAATGGACAATTGAAACAAACCTGCCGCTGCACACTTTTGTGGATGCTCCAATAACCTGATTATTCAACTTGAATTACTCTTTATATTTATACATTGAGCCACATTTTGAAATATAATTTTAACAAAAAAATTGTCCTGGTTTAGTGATATATTACTTGGGTCCTAATAATGCACCAGATGAGGACCTGCTATAGACATTCAAAAGAATAAGGCATCATAAAGAAACATGCTGTTTTATCTCTTCAAAATGAGGTGTATTAAAAAGGTCGACTTTGTGAGTTTGGTCACCGGTGAATCTCTGCGAGTTCAGATGGGCGTGATTGACAAGTAAATTAGGGACACATATGTTAACTTTTGTATAAAAAGAAATATGGCTGCTTACAAGGGGAAAAGAAAGGAAACTAATATCACAGGAGACTGAAAAAGAGACTTCTACAGATTTCTACAGAAGCACTAAACTCTGTTAATCTGAGGTGAGAGAACTTTGATTTTGCTCTAAATGACAGGTGACCAATGAGCTCATTTATTTCACATGCATCACTGAAAGAAATAAATGTACACAATATTATCTGAATCTGTCTCGAGCAGCACGGACATATCATCCTGGACTTGCTAGACCACTTCATAAATAATAATATCACAAAAGAAAATTCAATTCAAAGTTTTAAGAGTAAATATATTCAGTCTCCCATCCAAGCCTGGTAAAATACTATTAAATATAAATAAGAAATACATTCTATATTGATCCATAATCACTAACACTGTTAGACCATGCTCTAAAGTCTGACAATGGGAACTAGTGTTTAATTATTATTATTATTTTATCATTATTATTATTATTAATATGATTATTTCTTAAGATATACATGCAAAGTGAGGCCAACAGCTGTCTTCACATGTGGGTTGTGTTCACCATTCACATTGTAGACCTTTCTATAAATAGCTTGCGTCTCTCAGAGGACTGCATGGCTCAGGATCTGTCTGTGAGCAGTGGAAAACACATCTGTGTGGCAGCGGCAGATGACCCTGTACTTCCACATGTTGAAAGGGATAGAGACCTAAAAATAGTGAGTGTCTGGAGGAATGTGTGTGTCCTGCTGCTTCACACACAGTTATATGTCTGTAACATGTTTGAAAAGTTAAACGAGGCAAGGCGCTTACAGGAAAACTATGTGAGGTATTCAGGAGACAGGCTTGTGGAGAGGGCAGTGAAATAAAATAGTATATTTAGATAATATAATAAATATGATATAAATGTATATAGCACAATTATCACAAACTTTTATATTGACATACTGTGTAAAAAGAAGGCAAGGATATCTTACATACCATAATTTATGTATTTATTAACTTCCCAGATAGAAAATAACACAATTTTATTTTTTTAATGTTATTTTATGATGTACAGTGACTGAACTACCGATGTGAGCAGGCAGGGGTAATCACTGAAGCATCAGGCTTTGTTTTATTTATTTTTGATGTAATAATTTAATGTGATAATGTATACTGTAATACTTTTCTGAGCTATGGTTGAAAAGTGCATTTCCAGACGCTGTTAGGACTTAGCTGTTTACAGTGTCTTCTGGGTGGCACAGTAAACACAGAAACATCTTCATATGTACTTTGAAGTCTGTTGTTGACCTTAAATAGACACTCATCCGACATAAACCTCTGTCTGAATCCCCTTCCTGACAGGGCAGGTAGCCCGGACCACAAAGAACCACATTTAGATTTACAATCCCTGGCCCTTGTTTGGACTATGCTTCTGTGGAAAACAGCATAGGACACCTGGACTAAAGAGAATAGGAAAATGCTTTAGCCGGAGACAGTTTGACACTTAATAGAGCGAATGTGAAGGGAATTCATGATTGAATTAGATGATGCAGAACTCATGGTTCCGGACTCATATAGTTCAGGAAAAGGAGGCCCTAAGACAGAGAGTGTTACAGGGGCTATCTCTATAAGAGCAGATGGATATATATGTTTTGTGTATAGAAAATATTCAAATTGCTACATTAATGAAAGCTCATAATATATGTTGGATAAATAAATGTAAAATAGTAGCTCAAGGTCTATATATACTGCCGTCCTTTGGCTGAGCTCGACATGTAAAAAGATAAATGACACATTAACATTCAATTCATTTGCCAGCTGTTAAACATTCCCTTCCTGTGCCAGTGCATAAAACTGCAAGCCATGTAATCCACAAACTATTTGAGACAGTCAGTGAAACAAACAAAGAGTCCAACACTGAGCGACTGTGGAAAGAGATTGGCCGTTTTTCAGTCCAATGTAGAGTTAATATTCAAACTGATATCAAAAGATCCAAATGAATAATGCTAAAGTTTAAGTCCTATTGCATGTTTTAGTTTAATGCTGTTTGCTTTGAGAGGGACTACATGTCAAATTTAGTTGTTCTGATGCAAAATAAAGAAAATAAACCTGTTCTGTTCATCAGGACCTGCCTGTCGCTAAATCCCCGTCTATCCAGGAGAAGACTACACAGCTTATAGGTAATGATGATTTTTTTTTTTATATTTCAGTGCAAGTGAAAGTTTGAGTGTTAAGCTGTGTGGGAATCTCTGATTATAACCAGGACAGGTCTTTTGTTCCAGGCACTGCTGATGTTTCACAATTGATTGGCCTAATTATTAGGTTCAACTAAAGTTGAATGTTACATTTGGCTTAAAACTTTGCATTTACTACTTGTATGGCGGTTAAATATTGATTATTAAAGATGCAATTAGCACATTTTCAGTACATACAGGTATCTCTTTCAGCCATTTTTTAAAATCAAGAAAAAGGCAAATTTCCCACAGTCTGTTCTCGCGGATTTTAAAAATCAAATTCAGCGGCTTTGATAGGAACATTTGGACAGTGCTTATTTTGTATTGTTCCGCACCCTGTTGGCAGCACCTTCACTGCACTGATATATAAGATCAATAGGCTACGCCCTGTGGGAAAACATCCCCCCAGTTCTATACAATCCTGTTTGACCCGAGAGCCGCCAAGGTGAGCCTGTGGTCTTTGGCATCGCCAACGGAAATCAAAGCCTTTCATTTATTAGCTTTCATCACCTGTGTTGTTGTAAGGATTAGAGATGAAGAAAGAGTCTGGATTATTGCAATGAAAGACCAACAAATTATGAGCTGTAGAAGATGTAAGTGTATCCCCTCTCCATCCTCAAAGCCTCTCAATGCTGCATTTTGCATAGGGTACATGTTCACTGCAAATGTAATGCAATTTACTATTCAAAAGATACATCAATTGTAAATAATATTTATGCATCTCAATCATGTTTGAAGTTTTGGTCCAGCCATAGAAAAAGCAATTTTTGTAGAAACAATGTAGAACAATGTAAACCTCCCACAGCAAGTCAGTACAAGGGTGTCATTTGAATTTGTCACATAATGTTTCAGTGAAATAAAAAGGTACAACGTGTTGTTAATCGTTCACTGGCCACACTCTGTGGGATGCTACTTCTGAAGTCGCGGCTGATCTGACAGAGCCCAGCCTCTTGGAGCATCAGTCATGCCCTCAGACACCACATTTACCGGAGGAGGTTTAGTGTCTTTGCAGAACAGAACAGTTTTCACTGTTGTGTCCTGTGACTGAGAGTCACTGGCTCTATTGTGAATACAGTAGGTTAAGTGATTCATTTGCTCAGCTTCAGTTTCCTCTCACTGACTGACTCACTCTGGGAGCGTCTGGACAGAGGGTCTTTCCTGATGTGATGTCCGACCTGCTTTTTAAACAGGCCCCTTTGTGTGGTCCATCAGGACCATGTGTTCCTCTGTGTGTAATACTGAACCCAAATGTCATTCTGTGAGATTACTGAATTTCTGATGGTTTGTCACAACTTGTTTGGCTAGAATATTTTCCTCAGGTATATCTTTAAGGGCAATATTAAGCTAGACTGTCTAAATGACATGACTATATGTACACTCTGTTGTGTACTCCCAGTTATGGTTTGTAGGACTGGTTGGGCCCCTGCAGGCGACTGTTGTTGGCAATAGTGTGAAGGCAGTGCACCATAGTCAGAGGGGAGCTATGGAAAAAACGAGGTAACCCTCTCGAGGGGAGTAAGCATGAATAGTGCAGTGATTCAGAGGAGGGTCAGTGCTAAATTAAGCTCAGAAAAGTTGGGGTTCCACTTTAGGGTGGGGCTTATATTCTCATAAGTGGTATTATTTAGATGTGATGTCAGTAAATTGGCCTTGCCAATCCAAACTTACATAAGACAACATTGCCAGCACAAGTATACACACACGTCTTCACAATAATGAGACAACTTTCTACTTCATCCAAGTGAACCTTCGTTCTAAATTCCTTACATTTTTGTTTTGTTTTTGCTGTTGAGTTGTAAGTCAAAATCAAAGGTTTGTATTTACGAGTCAAACACATTTAGTGTGAAAAAAGTCAAATCAGGTCAGAATCATCAGCATGTTCATCTCTTTCAGAATGGCAGTACTTCAGCATACATTATAGAGTACACACAGGAATGCAAAGCAATAGCCTATAGCCGCTATAGTTATATTTGTCAAGCAACAGTGTTTCTATGAAGGTGTGATGTTGGATTTGATCACATAACCATGTGAGGCAGATCCAAAGTACAAACGTCTCCAATACTTTCTGGTGACCAGTGAATCTTCCCAAGTTCAAATGAGTGTGGTTGACAGATGGATTAGCCAGGGGAACACATGGTCTGTCCATATCAAAACAAATACGAGGAAAACATAAATAAAAACATCACAGAGGACTGAAAAAACATTGTGGATTACTGCAGAATCAATGAGCGAAGCACAAAATTTTATTCAAAATGATGGGTGACCAATGAGCTCTTTTGTTTCTGTAAAATAAATATAGAGAGATATCATTCTGGATTTTCTAGACAAGAGGCAGTGTGCTTGGGAAAGTGATTCTTGGCTGCAGTGCACATTGATATGTCATTAGATTTTTGAAGAATAGTTACTCAATTATTTTGTGGTAAATTACCTAGTGCAGTGTTCCAGTTTTTCACCGGATCCCAGATAAGGCCTCAAGTGTTGTACGTAGATGAACACTTTGTTGAAATGTAAAACACATAGTTTTGGATCACTCCACAAGTGTCTCTTTGAGTGCAGCTGCATGGGAACCATTATAAAGAAACATATACAGTGTAAATATACGTGTAAAACATGGGTAAATGGTCAGATAGCTGCTGAAGCGGCAGCTCTGCGTAATCATACAGAAACACTGGAGGTGTGTGAAAATACTGAGGCGACCTGATACTTTTCTCTGGGGGTAATAATCCATTCATGGTTTACATTTAAGTGTAGAATTAAGTAATGCTTTGCTTCTTCTCTCTATTTCATGTTTGCTCAGCAGTTCTGGGGTCAGCTCTGCTGCGTGTGGCCATTTTCTCCACAGTGTACAATACTCCTCACATAAATTGCTCTTTCAAGCGCTCTTTCCATGCAGAGAGGAACATTTCTCAGTATCCGATTTATAATGCCGACCTCCTTCTCCTCCTCAACAAACCATCCCTTTACAAGCTGATCTCTGCTTGTGTCATGCAAACCATGACATTCTTTGGGAGGAAGAAGGCATCCACCTTTTTATGAATGCCAAAACAAACATGGTCTTCACTGAAGAATATAATATCTTTAAAGAGCTACTGTCTGGGTCGCAGGGACTGATGAAAGATCTGAAACTTTAGGAGCTGTATCACTCTCCCAGGGTTTAACAAAAAGGGAAACAACAGATGTGTGGTTATTGGAGTCACTTTGGGCCCTTTCTTTTTAGATCCTAGCCAAAAGGCAAAGTTGGCAGTGTAAAATGGGTAAAATCAGTGTGTAGTATAAGTGTCAGTGCTGTATGTCAACTGTCCACTTATTATCCATTCCCCTCCAAGAATTGGTGGTGGGTGCGCTGTGTCATCAGTTTTGCCTAACGCTTGCAGCTCGGCTCTGTTACACTGTCAGAGCAGCTAAAGCATGGAGCTGCTTCAAGGACTACAGGGTGGTTCTCCAAAACCAATAAACAAACCTGTTCAGAAGAGAGCGCTCCAAGTGTTCATCAGGCTGATAGGGTGAGGACTTAGCTCGTGGTCCGCACCCAGCCCCTCTGAGCTGCTCTGACCTTCCTCTTCAATTACCACACTTACTGTTAGCACATTGTCCAAAGCAGCCTCATTAGATTTACCTGTCAATTAACATAACACAAGGCCACATGGTCAGTGTTTATAAATAATATAAACAAACATGTCAATGCACACCTTGCCTGCCCACATAATACAACAAGCCAACAGTGTGGGGTTTCTGTTCTCCCTTTAAAACATTTGTTTGCTCTGTTTTTCAGAGACATGCTTGCATTCGGTACAGTTCATAATTCTGTACTTGATTCAAGCTTTATTCCTAGTGCACATGGCGCTCACAGTATGATGTATTTATCATCTGTTATGCTTAATCAAAGAGACGGGTCAAAGAGGGAGAGGAGCAGGTTTTACACTGTAAGGGAACCACATTTTACACCAATATGAAGAAAATCAATTCAAAATAGTTTGACCCACTGACCCCAATCTCATTTTGCAGATTTATATAATACATTTTTAGAGTCCACTGTGAAACATAGAAGTTAAATCTAAGTCAGTTGGCACATAATACTAACATGAGCCAGCAGCTTTCAGAACATTATTAGGAACTTTTAACAGCTTTGTCTGGTAAATTAAGATCACTAAAAGCAAATATAAAAATATATATATTTTTAAGCTTAGAGGAACGTGTGTTGTAAAGCCCTGATAACGACCCCCTCATCAGATATGGTGGCGATGATATAGGTCCATAATTTGGAATACGGACACAGGAGGAAACAAGTAAATTCCAGACTTTGCTGTGAGGCAACAACTTCATTTATAACCGTTATTTTTAGTTTGATGGGCCAAATAGCCTGTAATGTTAAGTGCAGCCAGTTGTTATGGCCCAGATTAACACTGTTGTTACACACCTCACTACGGTCACACTAGCCCTTAGTAATTGCGGTTTCTGGGCTGTCATGAAAATGCTGTAAAACTCAATTTGTTTGCCTTGAGTAAATTATACATCTGTAGTTTTCATGCTGTGGTTAACCAGCAATGTGAAATTATTTCTAACCAAAACCACTTTGTGTCTGAGTGGGTGCCTCCACAGTCCATCTCCGGTCTCTGCCCACATGTAAATGCAAGTACAATTTTGCACAGTAACATAACCATTAGTTATTTTTGGGAACCATTTATGCCATATTAAAATGTTCTTGGGGACTTTTTGGACAAACCCATCGTGGTCAGACATTGAATCCTTAGTGACAATTTGTGAATTCAATGAAATATAAATTTATCTACTTAAATTAAGACTAAATTAATTGTTTTGAGTGTTGAGTCATCTGTCCACAGCTGTAAAAATCCCCCTAAGGCAGTTAGCAGTTTGTTATTGTCTGAATTAACATTTTCAAGCAGACAACAGGAAATGTGAGATTTCTTTGCAGTTCACTGGTTGCATTAATTGTGAGCACCAGAGTAAGGCTGAGCTGGGGATAGGTCATGATATATGGGGATGTTATTGTGATATAATTGCACATTTACTGCAGCTGATTTTCCTCTCAGTTGCTATAGCTATAACTTAAATAGTCCAAAACAAGTAAGAACAAATATTATAAAAGCTACTTTTAAGCAACTTTAGGTACTAATTTATATCTTCAAATATATCGTCAAAGTTTTCTAGTTTCAGCTTTGGGTTTGCGCAAATAAAAATAAATACACAAAATCCATAAGAAAATTTGATTTGTATTACTATTGTTAACCAAAAATATTTATAATTTTTGATTAACATCACTATAGTTAACAAAACTTGTGTGAAATACTTTTACTTTTACTCTGAAAGTACATTTTTAAACAGGTACTTAAATACTTTTACTTATGTTTGATTTTTTATGTGATGTTTTACTTTTACTTGAGTAACTTTTTACCTCTGTATCTGTACTTTTACTTAAGTAACAACACTGAGTACTTCTTCCACCACTGGTCTATGCCACTGTCATGTCACTGGATCATAAATGTGTTTTTGTTATGTTGACTGTATCTTGAATTCCTCTTGCAGCTCTTGTTTAAGTGATATAGTGTATTGATCTAACCTAGCTTCAGCAGATGCACCGCTCTGAATGATCGTCTTCTTGTCCAAATAACTGGAAGTTGGGGAGAGTGGAGGAGCTGGAGAGAAGCCAGGTGCCTTTGTGCTGAGGAGGCAGATAAAGGTGGACTTCACATCTGCGGGGCACGGCCAGCATTAGGTCTGGAGCACATTACCGCAGCTAAGCCCTAAAGCCCCTCGATTGCGGCTCAGTTCCTTTCTCATTACAGTATCACAGAGTACAAACCTTCCCATAGCCCCTGCTCTGTGAGGTTTTTTTTTTTAGTTTATTTATTTAAAGGTGTGCTATGTAACTTTTCTTGTGGAGGGTCTGCCACCTGCTCCACAGAGATGTTATTGCTTTGCCTGGAATGTTCCACAGTATGGTATTACACATATATAAATCTCCATGGAGTCAAGCAGCTACCAGGCAAGTTATGGTTCAGTATGTAAGTTTTCCTGGATATTTTGAACCATAAAAACATCTGTGTCTAGGTAAATGAATGATAGATAAGTTGATGCCAGACTAAGGAACACTGCAGGTAAAGTAATAGCATCTCCATAGAAACAAGCAGGTGAGTAACTGCACCAGATAAGTTACATAGTGCACCTTTATCTAAATAGGATGGACAGTGCATAGTATACATTCACCTGGATGAAATACATTGTACTATGTGATAGCAGAAGAGCTCATTTTCACCTGTAGTTCCCCCATAAAAAGACATACTTCACTAAAAATGCTTTGAGAGTCACAATTATGGGTGAATGTATGTATTGATTTTGTAGAATGTTTAATTGCGCAGAGTACATTTTCTGATACATTTGGAACATTTCATTTTTATTGCCCCAGTGACAATGAAGGATAAGCCAAAAGCTGAGGACAAATTTCTAGAGATGCACCGATCCCATAAATTATTGGCCCCCAAATAAATAAAATACACATAAATTGATGTAATGAGACTATTTGCTGGTCAAAGCTGGCCCAGAAAGTCTTATAATATTAATTTTTTTATTTATACAAAAGCATTCTGTTGGTACTTGAGAAATAGATAACAGGTACATCAGTTTTGGTTTATTTTATTTTAGTTTAAAGGAATAAATGCTGCTTTCAGTCTCTGCATCGGTTGATATTGGGCATCGGCAGGTACTAGCCATAGTATCAAAATAGGTATGAGAACTGAAAAATCTGGATAGTTGCATCCCTACAATTTTTCCTACCAGGATATAAAACTGTAACTTAGACTTAACTTTTTAAATTGCAGGAAATTGTTTACACATCAAGAGCAGTTCTTTCAGCTTTAAACTGCACAGTAGTGGAGACAGCACAAAAAAGTGAACTGTAAAAACTAAAACTGCAATTTGTCGAATGCTTCTTCCATAACAGTAGAAGGTCTAAGCTTTTGCTGCCTCTTGGCCAAGTCATGGAAAACATTGTTAAGCTCCATTGACAGGTTAAATAAGGCTAAAACGCAGAGAAAATAAAGTGAATTAAATGAAAGAACATCCTCTGCATGATAAATTTGAACCTGAGAGAAGAGTCTGCAGAGGGTGAAGGGTCAGCCCACAAAGCATGTTCCCACAGTCGTGCTGGCAGCTTTTGTCAACAGGTCGGGGGATTGAAGGCTGTGTGCTGGTATGCGCTGACATGTGGATCAGTGCTACGGGAAGGGGCCTGGGTGGGATCGGGCGCACCTCCCACGGGTCTTAGGTCCAATAACGGAACAGACACAGGTGCAGAGAGCCTTGAATCAAGCCTTTGACAACAAATAATCAGATAAGACAGCTTCAAAGAGAATTGAGATCACATTATTGCTGATTACTCTCAGTTGAATTTCAGCATCTGGGAGCTCCTGTGTGAGCAAAAGCTTGAACCTGGGCCACCCGACCAACACTTATTACTATATATGACTATATATGATCTACACAAGAAAAGTAAATATGCACTGATGAGGTTAGACACAGTCACCGAGTTCATTCCAGTCTTTCTCTTGCACAGCCCTTCACCAAAGTCAGATAATTATGAAATACATACATCGTAAAGATTTTCTTTAAAATCTGTGGGGTGTAGCTTCACTTTGCTGCTCAGTCATGTTATGTGATATTAATCAAACATTTCTCAAAATAGTTTACTTGTATCTTCTCAGTGTAGTTTGATTCTGTCCAATTAAACACCAGGGGAGCCACACTTCCAAAGGTGTGAGCAGTTATAGTTTGTCAGATGCCCCTCTCTGTGACGTCCACTGTCATAAAGTGATATGTTTATTTTGACATCACATTAACACCTGATGATGTGTCAGAAGAAGAGAACAATCCCAGTGTGGGTTCTGTCACTGTCTTATTCTACAGCTATTTACAGTTGTTGTTAAAGTGTTATTTGTGGTAAATGAGTAATATCTACCATAATAATACACAATCACCAATGAGAATATACACTTTCAGTCTCTCTGAGCCTCTTAACATCTTTAAGTGGGTTCAGGAAAATTCACAACAGAAACAATTTAATTTGGTTTGAGTAAATGTGTTCGCTTCAGGTCAGCAGAAGGACAGGAGCCTCTGTCAAAGGTAGAAAACACTGCTCTTTTCACTGTGGCTCCATTAGACTTGGACTCGTGGCAGTAAGTGCAGCTGCTGTCATCTCTGATTGGGACAACATGAAGGGACCCTGTGCCACCACTTCTCATTCTATTTAAATAAAAGCTCCTCAGGAAATGAGGTGCTGCACACTAATCAAGTGACTACACTTGTTTACAGTAAATTCAGTAGTAAATTTCCTCTAGCATAAGGTCAAGACAGAGTCAGTGTGATTCTTATCAGCCTGGCGTGCACGTGACGTGACCACAGACAAAGTCTTAAAAAAATGATATTATTATTATTATTAGTTTATTTGTGATGTGTTTTTGGTCGTTTTCACTCATTTTAGTGGCTCTGTGGACTGACCCTGGTGTGCACTACATTTAGCTCTGTTTACTTTACTTTTAGGTTGGTCTTGGTTCACACACACCGCGCATCATTCACCGCAAACACCATGAGCCATGCGAGTGTCCATCAGCAGATCGTCGAACTTATTTCAATGATAACACACTTCAAGCGGACAGAGCTCCATGAATATGTACACGCGGTGGTCTCTTCTTTCACCTGTGGCTAAATACGGCGTAACAACTGTACGCAGAGGAGGCGCGGTGGCAGAGGAGAAAAAGCTTTTGGAACGACATACAGACAGACCCACACTTACCTGCGCAGACCCAGACTTACCTGTGCAGAAAGCGGCAGGAGGAGACCAGTCACCTTCTGGAGACTGATATTAAGTTGATCCAAATTACCTCGTCAGACTGAACGTGTCAAACAGCAGCTTTGCAGCGCCCAATCATAGAAATATATGTGATCCAAGCGCTTTTTTGCCCAATTCCAAGCACTTTTACTGTTACAGCAGACTGCGTAAGTCGGTATGAAGTCAGCTGCATTCACACTACACTCGCCCCGCCCCAGAGTGAGGGTGGAGTCGCTCCGAGATCTCCTGTTTCAAGCACTCTCTGACCAGCCGTTTACTGCAGCCCCAAGAGCGACTGTTGGGTTCACTCCCAAGTGCACCGCTCTTGGAGCGAATGCTATTGTACGTTGACCCAACTAGTGGCGGTGTGAAAGCGACCTTAATCAACATACTGTACATGAGACACATGCAAGTAAACATGCTGGATTGTCTTGCCCAATAAGAGAAGGCACTAGTCAGCGCCAAGGTCTGTTTAATGTTGATTCCATTATATATTATGTAACAACTGGGTCCAAAACCTTTGGGTTTTAAGTATTTCTGAACTGTATAAATTAATGTGAAAGTTCTCTGTGAAAGATTACCTGATTATAGAAGCCAATGGAAAAGACAATGTCTCCACCAGGACCAATAAATCTCAGCTGAGCTCTGCTTTTTTCATCTCCAAAAGCCAACTGAAAACCATAGTGCCCTAAGCAGACTCGCTGAGAACTGTAGAGCCATAAGCAGAGTCACCGAGAACCGTAGAGCCATAAGCAGAGTCACCGAGAACCGTAGAGCCATAAGCAGACTCGTCGAGAACCGTAGAGCCATAAGCAGAGTCACCGAGAACCGTAGAGCCGTAAGCAGACTCGTAGAGAACCGTAGAGCCATAAGCAGAGTTGCCGAGAACCGTAGAGCCATAAGCAGAGTCGTCGAGAACCGTAGAGCCATAAGCAGACTCGTCGAGAACCGTAGAGCCATAAGCAGAGTCGCCGAGAACCGTAGAGCCGTAAGCAGACTCGTAGAGAACCGTAGAGCCATAAGCAGAGTCGTCGAGAACCGTAGAGCCATAAGCAGAGTCGCCGAGAACCGTAGAGCCATAAGCAGAGTCACTGCAGTGACCAAACCTAATGTAAAATGAAAAGCAAACTATACTTCAGATTAGGTCTAGTATTGCTGTGGATACATATTTAGCAGCTGATTAAAAAAAAACATTGTATTTAAATATGGCCATGCTGATTGGGGGGATGGTTCACCTCATCTGGTTTAAGTCACTGAGTCCTCTCTGTGAAGCACCAGGAGACAGCTGCTTGGACAGTGGCAGAGGAAAGTGTGGGCCGACTTCGACACGCGCAGATGAACAAGATCAAACGCACTTCTGGACAGAGTTTAACACTGGAAAAAACATGTGCTCCAGGCCAGAGAGGTGAAATATCACCATGATGACCAGGTATGGTGTCAAAATCACCTTTTACTTTAGTCTAACACTTTATTCATTTTAGAACTGTTGAAATTAAAAGCTCACATTTCATGACTGTACTCAAACTCCATATGCCTGACTTCACTACGTTTTTTTAGTAATTTATTTTTCAGTGACCCAATACGAGAAGTAATATGCACCGTGAGAAGAGATGACAGCATTCAGAGTCTGCTCAACCGCTGTACCGATCAATCTTCAGCTCTTAGCCAATGTTTAGGGCCAAGCTTCAGAAGCCGGAGCTGTTCTATTCACAATAATACAGTGAGTAGGCCTATGGTATGTGAAAAGGGTCAAAATAATGAGAAACGCCCAGTGTCTTTGCTGTCAGTGATACCCCTGAGTGAGTGAGTGAGTGGTAGTTTGGGACATTGTGCAGAAACACTGATGATCTGTTGGTCCCCTTTAATTTTGATCTGCTGCAACGGACGTCCAAAATCCACCCACACTTCTGTTTTTTACATTAGTCTCTTCCTCCTCTGATGCTCTGGACACACTGTCCCACACAAAGAGAGTGTGCAGGGCTGAGCAGGACATAAAGCATAGCCCAAAGGTAAATTAAATATATTATGTAACTGTAAGGCTTTGTAAAAGACATCCTGCTTCTTATTCAGCAGTGTTCATTTCATTGGCTAAAATATTCTTGTCATCATTTTTGTCCATGTCATATTTTTGCTGAATGAAACTAAATATAATGTAATCATAGTGACTTTTTTTTTTCATCAGCTAAAAGTACTGATATTTTTGTGGAATTATAAAAACTAAACATAAACTAAGACTAAATTCCACTTTCCAGTCCCAGATCCCCAGAGTAGACCCTAAACAAACTCGGTGTCTGTACATGGCCCGTGAAGCAGTTTATCATCACTTAAAATAAACATTTTTAAAGATCTTGTTGACTGAACTGTTATGGATTTAGTTAACAGAGTTTTCATGGCATTTTCATCGACTAAAACTAGACTAGCGATAGCAATTATTTGATTAAATCTTGACTAACAGTAAAAATCTATTAAATTAGAAGAGCAAGAAAACTAAAGTTCTTATCAAAGTTAACACTGCAGTCCACTTAAGAACAATCTTCAGCTCCTCTGTCCACCACCAATCACACAAACACAAACCACATAGACAAGAACATGAACCATCTATCACTGATGTTCCTGACACTTACTTACTTTTAATACTGGTACTATAATGGTACTTTCCAATCCTCACTACACATAGAACTATTTCAGATGTTTTGTCTTGAGCTGGAGCAATGGGACTGGGTTGTTTTAAAATGGACTGTTTTTGCTCCACAGTGCTGAAAGGTGGTCTGGGGATGACCATGATGGGCTAACCCTCTGGCTGCCACATGCTGTACATCAGATGGATATTTTTCTCAGTGGACCTGCAGTTTTCCTGGTCAGAGTCCTTCAAATAGATTATAAAAATGAACACCTGGTCTGGGACTGACCTCAAGTCAATATGCATTTCCAGACATGAGTGAGCAATGTCTCATCTGGGGACTGTCTGGATGGATGTTTCATTTTGATAAAAAAATCTGTGTTAATTCATATAATTTATGAACTAATTTAGGACATTTTCTTATAAATATGCTTAAAGGGGATGTTATGTAACTTCAGTTTTTAACAATATTATAATATATAGCGTTCCCTCATATCTTACTCAAAGTTGTATTTCAGATGATTCATGCATGTTTGAGCCTGAATTGTTCATCATTTGACGTCTCTGCCCACTGCTCTGTATTAGTTAAAAACACTCTGGTTCCAGGTCACGTAGGGTTTGCATTACAATTTTTCAACAATAAAAACACATAAATGAAAATCTGCTGCAATGAAATGTTATGGAAAGTTTAGCAGAAAAGTCTGCTCTTTTGCAGTTTTGAATTATTGGACTATAATTATGCTGTTCAAGATCAATATTACAGTTGCCATTTTAAAGAAATACCAAATAATGATCTACATATATAGTCTGTATAATGCTAAAAAGCATTACATGTCTCATTTAAAAAGCATGAATATAACCATTATTGAACGTTAACTAGAAAATGTTTGTGTATGGCACATGTAATATAAACAAGCTCTGCACTGCACACATTTAAACTGCAGCCCCTTTAGGCAGGTCACCAGCGTTCTCTCATAGCATGGATCACAGTTTTGAAGTACATGTATTTGGCTGGTTAGTGTGACTTTAACACCATGCTCATTGGCAGTAAGACCTCCAACTACTCAAATTCCCAGAGGCGAACGCTCCAATCAGCCAACAGGAAGTAGAGCCTCCTCATTATTACAGCTCCACTTGTTTCTTTTCCATCGTCATGTGGTTCTGATTTGAACATGAGGCAAACTGTTTTCATTGGCCAGTGGCTGCTCCTACTTTTACTTTACGGATACCATTATGAGCCTTTTACTTTACGGATACCATTATGAGCCTTGTCCGTCCACTGGATTTAAGGGAGTGGGCCACCAGGCTTTTCTGCATTAATTGCAAGTTGTCTTTAAAGCTAAGCACAGTGTAGCCCCCTCCCATAGTCCCATGTTATGACAGGGTTAATGGCTTTGGCGAGTGGGTACCTTTTACATGGCCTCCTGGGTTTTGGTACTTGCTGTGTTCTACTGGGCCTCAGTGCCAATTACAGTTATCAAAGATAAAAAGTGGATAAAAATAGGGCCCCCACATCTGGTATTTAAGGTGTAAACCAATATGAGCAGAGCAGAATAACTCCTTGTTTGACGATGTACTCTTAATGCTCTCCCATGTAGCTAAAACCCTCAGAAAAGACTTTTATGTGGCTCATTAGCAAAGTCCCCCGCAAAGAACAGTTTCATGAATGTTTAGGCTGATATGGGCTGGTTATTAACATGTAACATAAATAAAGTCAATTTAATTATGCATTTGCATTAATAAACATGAAAGACAAAAACCAGCTCCCCTGTAAAATACATATTACATTTATATTGTTTTTTGGAGGGGAGAAATAGTGCTCTCAGCATTGTGCCATGCTGAGTCAACCAGACATGGGCAATCTACAGCCCGGGCCACACGCGGCCCTTTGGGCTTATTATTGTGGCGCGCCGAACGTGACCAAATTATATTAAAATAAATAAGGGTAAACCCTTGTTCAGAGTTTTTCAGCTGTGTTTTTTTCACAGAAATTTAATTCATTATTAATTAATTTTATGCATTTGGGAAAAAACTTGTACAATGACCCTTGCATATTCATGCTTTGCTACATGTTATAAGCCAAATATAGCAAAAAAAAAAAAAAAAAACAAAAAAAAAAAACAAACAAATATATATATATATATATATATATATATATATATATATATATATATATATATATATATATATATATATATATATATATATATATATATATATATATATATATATATATATATATATATATATATATATATATATATATATATATATATATATATATATATACCTGGCCTGGCCACTCTGTAAAGTTTTAGAACCCATTGTGGCCCACAATGAGCAGGGTCTTCGTATTCCAGAGGTTGTAGCTTGATTGCTGATTGGCTGCAGGTGAGTAGTGGGTGGTGCCAGATTCTCCGCCCAGCTCCAGGCACAGACACAGAAGGGAGAGGGGAGACAGCACAGAAACACAGGAAAAACTGGAATCCTGACACAATATCAAATTTTTAGTGTTACTGTGGAAAAAAGTACTTTCGAGTTAGGACCAATAGATAAAAAAAACAAATACAGAAATATAAATGATCAAATAGAAATAATTATATTTATTAAGGATATTTTGACCAGGGTGGAAAGTAAAAAATCATTACAAACATTAATGGCACTACATCGCCTGCTCTGATAGGCCAGAGCAGAGTTTAATTGATCAAGTTTTGTATAAGAATGTGATCTAAATTTGTTCTAACATTGTATTGTAACTAATTAGGAGTTTGATCAGTATTTTTCATGCATACTTAACATTTTTCCAAATCTTGGCAGCAGCACATGTATTTGAGTATATATTTAGAAATACTCTGACTGTACTTTTACTTAGGTTCAGAGTTTGAGTACTCTTTCCACCACTCACCATATACTTTGATGTTGTTTCCGTGAATGAGGAAACCCTTTGCTCCTCTCATCAGTCAATGTCCTGATCTTCTTCTGGTTCCCACCGTTCACTCGTTTCCAGATCCGGACCTGCAGCAGAGATGTTTCCTTAAGGTGTTGGTTTATTTTTAGAATGCAGCGAGGTCAAAGGTCACCTCATGAGGCTTGCACATAGGTCCCAAAAATAGAAAACTGGAGAATGAATCAGTTTGTTAGAGTCACAGAGTAAATGTATGGTTTGAAGTGTAGGCTTTGTGATTCATTGTTCATTGTAGGGTCACTGTAAGGATCACGGGTGGTTGAGTTATAAACATTTTATACCCTGCTATCACCAACCAAAGCCTATTATTACACCTGCATTAGTGAATGTAAAGATGACCAGGTTTAAGGTAGTGGGCTAAATTACCAAGCTCTTTTGGTAAATGCATTATTGACTTTAGCTACAGTTCATGCTTAAGACCAAGGTGTTTGTTTCCATGTTGTTTTTAATCAGCTCCCTAAAAGAGAGTTGGCATTATGGGAAACCCCCAGTGCTCTGACAGATGTCCCCCTCCTCGGTAATTACTTTTCCATAACAGCCCTGAAACACTTATGTATGTGGTTAGAATAACAATTTCCACATGAAACACTTGTTCATTCATAAGATTCAGAGAAGCTGCAGAATGGGGGATCCTCTGAGCTCTTTAGACAAAGACACTACACTATGTTTGGGTTTTTCAAACTTGAACTGCTCTTCAACACAAAATACTAAGATGCTTCTTGAGTGGCTAGGACTACACTAAGAATGCATTTATTTTTTGGGACTATTTATTTGATTGGGACAGTGCATGTTAATGGACAGACATGAGACAACATGGATGGAAACACACTGGGATATAGCTGATGGCTGAACTGGGATATACAAATACATACTCCACTCTACTGGTGCTTTTAAGTGTTGGGCCAGAATAGTCCCTAATCTCTCGAATTTATCAGCAGCAGTTGCATTGTGCTTTTTTGAATGAAGCGCATCAATGCATTTATCAACAATTACACTATTTGAATACATCTCAAACTATTCTAATTGCATAAATGAGCTTTAAATCTTACTTTCAGTCAAATAATATACAACTTGTTCAATTCTTCAATTAAAGATGGGAATGGGCTTATGGAGACTGAAGGTGTGCACAAACTACGTGTGGTTTATGTTTGAACTTAGACAGTTACATAAGTACATTTCACAGAAGATTAGATTTTTGTTTCACTTTTGCCTAATTTGCCATGTCCCAATATGACACTGCATTCAACACTAACAAGCACATTTGATTGGTCAATGTGATAAGACACCCATTTATAACTGCCCTAGCGCTGCCTCTGTTTAGCCCGCCTATTGTGCTATTGGTGTTGACAGCTAGGATCGCACACCCAGCCAAGTGATGTCCATGAAGCACGTACCGCAGTGCAACAGACCAGGTCAAAGTTCACTGCACTCTGCTCGCTCGAGTTCACAGAGTTCTTATCTAAATTAAGAACTTACAGTAACTGATGAATCAAATTGTTATTACAAAGAACTTTCAAACCATTATAGTGGTGTTTGTGTTGTATGTTTATGTCAGAGATAAGCAAGAATTACAAGGTGAAATGGAAAAAAAGCTCAGCCTTACGAAAAGTCTATAAAAGTACAGATTAAAGAAAGCAACAATCTATTGATTAATTATAGAATAAATTAATAATAGAGGGTCTGCCGCCTGATTGTTTCATGCCAGTATTATTGCTTTTTCTTGAATGTTTGATAATATGGCATTAAACTTATTTTTCTCCATGTGGACAAGCACCAAGCTAAGTTACAGGATCTGTGGAGAGGTGAGATGTTTTTCCAGTGTATATCTTAGTTTTGTATGTAAGAAAATGTGTGTATTATATGTGTTACATTCAATATATTGACCGCAGTGTGTGGAAAAAATAAATAACTGAATTCATATTTTGTTTTATTTTATTATGTATTTTTATTACAATTAATAAAGTTAAATCTGTTATAATATAATATAACATTTTATATTAATATTAATTAGACAGTACACTTGCAAACAGCAACAATGTATAAATAAAGTTTGGATCTGAGCCTGAGATCTGTCAGCTCCTGATAAGATGTCCTATTTGCTGTTATTCTGTCATCGAGCTCAAATCACACTGTGTAATTGTCGCTTAAATCATCCAATCTGTTTCCAGACTGTTTAGTCTTTTGTCATGTGCCTGGGGTTTTACTAGAAAACTGATTTGATGATAAAAAGCTGTGAGGAGAGGGAGCAATTTGTACAGCCGTGTGCACTCGATTGTCCCATTTTATGCAACATCTACTTAAACTGTGTTCCAGTTGAGTCCAACTTCTATTTTTAACAATGACATATCCAGCCAAAAATCTGTCAGCGTGAGCACTGATATCTATCTTACTATTGTCTCCTCCTTTCGCTCAGATTCATCAAATATAACTGACTTCAAATGCTTCATATTATATCTTTGTTTATATTAAGAGTGAGGACACATGCCAGGTGATCAAACATAAAGATGCATGCTAGTTAAAACCTTTTTTCCAAAAAGATGGTGACAGAGCTGGTATTACAGCTCAAACATGCACAGTGAAATCCTTGCATGACCAGCCATTCCTTTTTACATTCTGTTCCATCCTAACTTGCGACTGTCCAATCACTGCCACTAATTTGTATCATGTGTCTTTCAATTTCAGAAGACATCTCCAGTCCTCATGAAAATTCTTTTAACATTCAGAACAAATATATAACTTCTTTTAACTGAGAAAAATACCAGTCTAGTGCAGGGAGGTCCCAACAAATGTGGCCCTCAGAACAATTTTTGTTGGCCCTCAGGCCTCCTGATGTATTGGCCCAAGTAATCATAGGCAGTACTTTTTAATGGATATTTATATAATTCTACCATTAAAATCTCAATAACATCACATTGCATTGTGACACAGACTTAAGACTGAAGTTTCAAGCCTGTATTAAAGGTACGGTGGCTCTTTCAAAGTTATGTAAAATGCTCCATCTGAATAACTCATTGCATTAACAACTGTGGCCCCCCACTTTTAAAATGTTTCAGCATGAATCACCTGGTGTAGTGCTTCGCCTGTTTATTCTGTAAAAATCCACTCTGTTTCTTAGTCCTCTGTATTATTTTCTAAATTTTTTATGTGTAAGCGGCCATGTTTGTTTTGACTCGAACAGACCATGCATCTCTCTGTTACCTGTCAGTCATGCCCCAACTCAAATCGGAGAGACAGGATACAGTTCCAGACCAACACGTCATGTCAACTTTTGTCAAAGCATGTGGTTCTGGCTGACCAGGTAAGTAAAAAGCCAACATCTCTTTATCCTATGCCTCTAAATGGCAGTGAGACACTTTGTTGTCTGTATTATCTATAAGGGACTATTTCAAAAACTGTCAGAATACCTCGCCTGCTTGTTAATCATTGATACTGGAACATTTAATACCAGATCACACGACTGCGTAGGGCTAAGAACTAACTGCACCAAAACTGAGACAGGAAAGAAGCTTTTAGCTACTTTGCTTCACAAAAATGGAATACACTTCAAGGAGAAGCAAAACTGGATGCACTGGTGAACCAATTGCCACTTAATAATCTGATAACAAATTTTACACACACATCCGCACCTGTTTTTAATGTTTTATATGGACTTGTATACTTGTTTGTTTTGTTTGTTTGTTTTTTTCTGCTTGTATTGTATTTTAAATAGGGCCAAGTGCTCTCATTGGGTCCCCTTGTATAAATGAAGATAAATAAATTGTATTTTATTTTCTATTGTATAGCGACATTCCTATAATTAAAAAAAAAGTTTGCTTTCAGAGCTTGAGGATAAAATCTAGTTGGATATACAATTATAATTATAGTAATTGTCAGTAGAAGTAGAACTTAAGACAATTTCACGATGACCTCATTACAGGCATGGCTGCATGGTGAATGAACTCTTATCTTTTTGTCAATTTTTGCAGTGGAGGTGTAAGGAAGTCCAAGGAGCTCATCCACCCATCCTCCAGGACTCAGGACGTGTGATCCGCCCCAGCTTGAATTACCGTCTGTCGGGTGTGTAGGAGTCACTTAAAACTGCTCTTCCTTGTTATGATTTAAATGGGAGTGGGCCACAGCTCTGGCTCCAGGATGCTGACTGTCTAACTCATCAATGGATGCTTTATAAAAAAAAAAAAAAAAAAAAAGTACTATAAAGTATTATTTATGTAAGTTCTTGTTTTTCTCGGAAGGCGACTGCTTTGATTTTGGGATCTACAAAAATTAAACCAATTGAAATTTGAACTAAGTGGCTTGCTGCTAGAGCTGTGTCCGAACAAAAGTGTAAAAAGCTCTATTTTGCCTAAATTGAAAAGTCAGACTGCCGCTCTGCCTTTCTTCTTCTTATGGAAACTGTCTCCCACAAATTAGCTGTCTAAACATTACTCACAAGTAGACAAATTGAATAATTCAGGCAATTAAGGTTGAAAAAACACACACTTTCACGCACTTTAATAGGATTAACGAGCAGCTCTTTCGCTTTCCAGTGAAGAACACCCGTCCAGCGGAGGTGGAAGTGTCCTCAGACCTGAACAACACCAGTGCTTCCAGGCCCATAAAGATGGACCTGTTCCCTAGTATTTTGTGGACTCAGTGAGTACATTTACATGGCCAATAAAAAATCTAGTAACTAGAGTAATCAGATAATCCAATAATTAACACATTTTTGGGGTTCAGTGTTTACATGCCCAAAAGATAAACCTGCATAGGTGTAAAGAATCAAAATCCGATTTAACCATTTGCATGAGATATCAAATAATAAGGATTAGCATTTGATGAACCAGGCTTGAATTAGTTCTGTAGAGCACCCCGAAAGACCCCAAATCCCCCCCCAAAAAAACAATTAGGGTGTTTTGTTTCTGATAATATGCTGTACTTCACTAAAGACACCAACAGATGACTGAGGTAGCACTCAGGTGATGTATTGTATGCTTGCAGAATTAGCTGGGAGAACCGTTACACACATTTCCCACCCTCTTTCAAACAATTTCAGGTTAACAATGGCAATGAAAGATTCTTGCCAATTGTGATTTTTACATAATTATGTGAGTTTGAAATAATATCCATACTTCTATGTATTTACTAATCCTGCTCCTGTGGGCCTGTGTTTTACTGCATTTTTGTGTTCCCTCATGAAATGGCAAACCAGAGTTAAGCATGGGGAATTGGCTGGGATGTGTTCTTGACGTTGGCCGGAGCATCTCTCCTCAGACAGAACAGAGCGGGGTTGGATCACATTCCACTGCAGCCTTCACACTTAAGTCCTGATCTGAGCTGGGCTCTGAACTCTGGGCAGGTTTACAGTCTGTCAATCAAAGGCATTAGGCCTGAGTCCACAGGTTGTAGATTCTGCTGAGCCGGCAAACACTTTTATTCCAATAAAATGAGAAAAGATACTGTATTCTCCATGTGTTCTGGCAGAATAGCCATGTTTGACTGCACTTACTGTAAAATTACAAATGATTTGTACAAATTCATGATGACATTATTCGTTTTTGTGGATAGCGATTCAAATTGTGGTTCAGTTTTCAGAGGGTTTTTTTTATGGCAAGTTTGTCTGCACTTCATTTTCTGGTGTAAACAATTGCAGATACTTATGTAGCAACAATTCAGCAATCTATCAATGGCAATTTTATGTTACATTATGATTGGTTGATGTGTATCTTGAGTGGGCCACTTTTTTCTACTTTTGCCACCTGGAGCATAAATTGCAGAGTTAGCTGGTGACACCACATATATTATTATGTATATGAACAACAGGTCCAAGAGACCTTCAAAGCTGGAGATCCCCACAGCTTAATAGACAACACTCAACAATGTTTCTCACAGATTCCAGGGAAACTACGGTGGTGTAAAATAGTTTTCGCTTGAATAATTGAATCTCATATAATCTGTGGAGTAGCCTATGTATGTCACTTATAGCCTGTAATTAGGGTGAATTTGGATCATTTTGACTTACAGACATCTAAGAATCTATAATGCTTAATTTGTTTTCTAACTAGATCAAAAACAATTGAGAGAATATCACAAACATGAAATGAATGGCATAACATTTTGTCTTATTTGTCCAGAATAGTTCCTTTTAAATTATGAAACAATTGTGATTTAGTGATGCCAGTGTGTAGTCCCGGGTAGTAAACTATGGGGGGCCACTTCTATTAATGTGAAACCCTGACAATACACTTTGCGCTCCAGCTTCTGTTGTGCCAGTTGTCAGTCATTGGGAGGTGCCAGCCGCCCGGAGCTGCTCCACACTAAGCGCCTTTATGCCCTGTGGATTCTGTGGCTTGAAGTTTTGCCACAGAGACTCGCTGCCACCTCATCCTCAGCCTGTAGCCCAGACCTCAGGAGGGTAAACCTGGCAGAGAGCAAGACCAGACTGTGGTCAGCCCCAAACCTCTGCACCTCAGTTAGACCCTTGTGTCTGCATATTAGACGCTCATCATGAATCAATAAACATAATCGCTAAAAGGGAAAATCTTAAAACTAAATTTGAAATGTGACAGAGAAAATATAAAGTGCGCACACACACAGAGAGAAGTTTATTTTAGTTGTCATTAATAAACAGGCTACATGTCCAGCTCTATATTACCAGGCTTCATAATTTTGCTATATTTTACGAGGGGCAAAACATATTGACTATTATATTTAATGACCCAAATTCTTTACTAAATTAAACATCCTACAGAGTCATACCAAACCTATAAATAAATGTCTACACATTTCTATAGTTATTATTGGCTAAACTATTTTTTATTTCAACAATAAAATTGCTGTATACTGAGCCTCTTTGTGCGGCTCTGTTTGAGGCAATAACCCGGGGCAGTTTAAAGGCTGCTTACAAATAATGGAAAATGTTGCTGGTAAGTGTGCACATAAATATGAGGTTCTATATGAGAATTTAATTAACCATCAAAATCACCAGTTAAAATACACTTTTTCATCTGTTTGTGTTGGAGTGTGACTCCCATACCTCCCAAAGTGGTGAAGTCAGTTATTCGTTGTTTTGGGGGATCTGTATGATTTTACATGTTTATGGCTCTGACGCATTCAAAAGAAAGTTTTCCATCACCAAGTGAGGTCTTCCCTGTTGCATGCACTCACACCCAGTGAAACCTCACATCTACACCAGCCTCTCGGCATTACCTCCCAGAGCTCTGCTTACTGACCAAAGAAGACATAAGATAAGTATCATCATGCTTCAGGTTATTCTGATGAATTTTGTCCCTATGCAGCAAATATTACTCATGGCTTCATGTCCTTCGTGATACAAGTTCCTTTCCCTTTAAGCTACTGTTGATCTTATTGCACTGCTGACTTTGACCACTGAGCTTTAGAGGCTATGACAGTGGTTGAGTTTCTTATTCTTTAATACAGATCAGACTGTGAGGCTGTGATATCCTGTTTACTGAGCCACCACATTCAAATATTGATTTGAGATTTTTAATGGCAAGTTTGAGGCTGCTTTTTGCCTGAATATTGCCCATATTTTTGAGAGGATTGTACTGAACACCTGAATTTCCTCTTTATATAAGATAAATCTTGTACATTTGTCAAATTACAACTCTAAGACTAATGTTTTATGAACACAGGTGATATTGGTGTACAACAATTATGAAACTACACTGCCATCCTTTGGACATAATGTGCAAGTACTGCAGTTGGTCTCTTCACCAGGTTGACTGTTCCAAAGTCTATGTAATTATGCACTCATTCCCTATGAAAACTACACAATACAAAGCCATCATGTCCAGTTTATAGCAGGATTGTGTTAAATACACTTTCACAAGGCAACTTCAACGTTACATTTACACTTTTCATTTTGAGATGTTTTCCTGCCCCCGATGTTGTGCTTGGATACATTTTAGTTCTTCCATTGTCATAAGTACCCACCCAGTTATTATACTGTACATTTGTTTAATTTCAACATTGCACTTCAGTGAGATCCGTGCCTGGCTGACAAACATTCAGTGCACACAAAGCCACAGGTGAACCCATGTACATCAAGTCCTCTCTGATGTCAACTCTACAAGTATCCTACAATAAGTTCAGCAAAAACCTATAGGCTACATTCACAGTCCAAACTTTACTCTCACTGCCCTTTCATTCGTACTAATTTATTGAAAAAAAGACACTGCTAATTTGTACTTTTGTAATTTTATTTCTGCACAAAACCACATACATATATTTAGAAGAAGGTATTTGGTCTCTTGGTGGTGAAACGTGGTTTGTGCTGACGGCGCAGGACCCTGTGGGGCAGGGGGAACTTGATCTTTGAATCCTAAAGAGAACAAAAAAGTTCAGTGAGTGGGAAACATTTTACCAATTTGCAGTGAAAACAATGTCAGATAAAAGGCAGCCAGAATAAAACAACATTTTAAAGTATTCATTTTGTCAAGGTAAATTATATGATCAGTGACAACTAATAGTATGACCAACCTCGAGTTTGCTCCATTCTTTGAACATGACCATAATATATAAAGATTTTCATCAAAGATTAAAGATTTCTGTAGAAATTTGGATTTTGACATGCATAGAAACTATTGCTCGAAAAAGGAAATAACTTTGACACTAGTTATTGTGGTTTTAAGGAGATAAATTCAAATAGTGTCATTAATTAAATAGCACAACCAACTTATGATTGGAAGGAAGGAGGATAGGAAGGTAGTTTTAAAAGGTAGTGTAATTAATAGCTGGATTGCTCAATAAATTTAGTGGTTTTCTTGAATGCATTATGTTGCCAGTTTCTAACCACCAGATTTTTTTGGTGAAGACTAAAAAGCTGGAAGAGGAATCTGGCCAGTACTTTAGCGGGTTTATTAACTGGCTCTGCCAATGATGGACAGGCCAGAGAGAGACCCGCTTTTTGTGCATCATTTGAGGGGATACTCACATGGAACTGCTTGATGGCAGGTCTGCGGCATTTGTTGGCAGGGATAATCTGGACTTTCATGATCTGGATGGCATGAGCACGAGCACGGTGGCGAGCTCCCATATCACGATCTGCACAGCAAGAAACGGAATAATAAAGCAAAATGTGAGGTTGGATTTTTTACAGTATTAAGTTATTAGAAAGTCATACCAAGTTTTTCCCTGCATCTTATTACAATGTGAAATTTCACATACAACATGATACCAAAGCATCTACTAACTGCGCAAAACAGAATAAAACATTCAAGAAACTGTCTAGGATAATTCTGGTTTATGTCACTTACAGCACTGAGTGACTGCTCCAGAGGTTGTCAGATCCCTGTACTCTCTGTACATGTTGTGGGTGCCACTACGAGAGTCATAACGCAGCCAGATGCCAAAGTTTTTCACCTTCAGTGGGGTCTTCTCATGAACCTGAAATGGTAAAACATGCCGTAAAATTAAACAATCGAACATTACATCTTAAATGGACAAATGTTTTCAAGTTTACCAGTCCACAGTAGACAGTCTCTCCAGATGCCTTCTTCATTTTTCTCAGTTGAGACACAAAGTACCAGAAGCGAGACTTGGCCACAACATGGTTAGAGGCAAAAATCCTCATCCGATAGAGAGGAGGTGCAGGGTTCTTGGCAGAGGGCAGCAGACGCCCAATGACTTTATACTCCCTAAGCTGACAATAAAAAGAAAACATTTTAGTATGCTGGTCAATTTGTTGGAATAAATTGAACATATTGATCCTTGAATTCACTTTCAAAGGCACATGTGCAGCAACAGAGAAAGGCGACAAGGAACAATTTACTATTTGCACACCAGACAAGATCATACCATTAGTAAGATATGAACTTTGGGTTTGGGTGCATGCTTTAGGATTAGATCTCTCAAAAACTATTAAATCAAAAAATCACTACTAATGAGAGCTAAGGTCAGAATTGATAAAGACAAAAACTGACAACATCTGATTTGATAATAATTGCTACAATAATCCCTATGACAACCCTGACATTAGCATCATCGGCTATATATACCACTTTAATTACCCCATGAATAAGGGTCAGGGTAATTAGTTATTTAAGGTGTCTTTAAAGAGTTGGAAAAGGGGCATGAATTGAACACACTGAACCCCATTACAAACCCCATCGTCCACATGGTGCTATCGACGCCATGTTGTAGCCGCTAACACTCCGTAAGTAAAACATCATATTGATCTCAGGAAGCAGTTTTACTTCGTCATATAGACTTAAGATGGTTGAAATGTTTCTAAATGGATTCATCTGACCCCTCCAAGGTTTTGATGCTTGTAATTAGACACTAATATAAGGTTTTACGTACTGTGCCGGACGCCTTCATGGTGCCTCTCGCTCACTGCCACAGTAAAAGAGGAAGTTGGAGGGCGGAGCATCCGTACCTCAAATACACGCCGGAAGTACTGGAGGTCACGTGGCTCTCTCTTTATCGTTCCTTTTCTTTCATCCAGAAATTTTTCACTTACTTTCTTTTTTCTTCTTCTTTCTTTTTAACTTTAGTTTCACTTACACTATAATAACCACCCTAACATAGCACTGCATAACATTTTAAACTACTTTTAATTCCTTATACCTACCTTCTCATCGAGATATGCGCTTTCTAATAAATATACACAATAGATCAATTAGATTTTAAGTAACAGTGCTCAATAGAAATAATAATGATAATAATGATAATAATAATAATAATAATAAGTAAATATATAACGCTTTCCCTACTTACGTTGTGAGTCACTGCCTTGGATATGCTTGTCCTGTGTGAGCCTGGACTATTAATTACCTCTTCAGTTTTAAGGTACAATTTAATAAATTAGTACAGGAAAATGTACAGGCAACAGTTTTGGAAACAAAAACAGCAAAGTGAACTAACATGCACATTGTTGGATAGGTGTACAAAAGCTGACAATGACAGCAAAAGCTTAATAGTCAGAATTAAAAAAGGTTCTAGTAAGTAGCATTTACAGTGCACACTTGGATTTAGCTTGTAGTATCAAATAGTAAAAGCAATGTTTGTTATCAAGCAGTAGCCTACATTCAGTTGGAGGAACTTAACTATTTTATCATACAACACTGGAAGGTGCCCTGCTTTAGTGAAATGCGCACACACACACACACACACACACACACACACACACACACACACACACACACACACACACACACACGCACACACGCACACACACATCTGATTTTGATCAATGGCTTCATGTCTGAGTGCAAACTGGTGCAAACGTTAACATCTCAACTTTATCTGTATCAGATAATGACCGCTGATAATGACTTTCCTTTGAATTTGGCCTGCACCATGTGGCTGAATTATTGTTACTAGTATTTGTTGAAAAAAAGTTATACATCCAGGGAAGTGTTTGCTTTACAGATAAAAACACACATATGCAGTGACATAACAGTGTGAATATACATATTTGTGAAGAGACTAGCGTTATGATTGCTGGATCTTTGGAAGCCTCGGCTGGTCTGTGAGATAAAGATGTACTTTAAAATGAAAATACATACAAATACATTGGGGAAAATTTTAAGGCTTCAGGAGCACACTTGGGCAGAAAAGACATGTGTATAAAAGATATGAGAGTATCATATCTGTTGATTTAAATATCCCCAAATCCATCCAAACTTTTCACTGACAGTGTAAACACACAATACTTTTCCCTTTGTAAATCTGGTTCTGTTCAGTTTGTCTTTTGGTCAAAGGGCCGAAACAAAGCCAAACAACAAAACAACACAAAAAAACAAACAAAAAACAATATAAGCAGCAGTAGTGAGAAAAATTGTTCTATATCCACAACAGTCCAGTATCTTCATTGTTTTACAGTTTCTTAAAGCATCCAAGTATCTTGATAAAACATCTCCCTTGAAACTGCTCACATCCCTTTTTAGTAAAAAATAAAAATGCTATAAATAAACAAAGATAAAACTAAACACTTGACATCAGTAAAAACAATGAAATTAACTGATAGTAAGAGTCAAATGATGGAGAAATCATAAACTTTAAGCAGAATAAAGAGGCAAAACAAGGGAAAGACTAGCTGACCTATAAATTGTTAATTAGCTATAATGGTTTGGTAATGTTTTTTAATCCACCACTGGATCCAATTCACTTCACCTCATTTCATCATCAACTGTTTTTTTCCCCCTCAGATTTTCATAAAATGTAAAACTTAAAAGCACCTGCTGCAGTGGATAAAAACATAAATGATCCAACTCCCATAGTGTCAATGATGAGTAAAGCAGCAGGATATTTACAGGAAAACTGACATTCTTTTATTCTCATAGTCCGAGTTCAGCCAGTGCCATTTACACGTGGTTATGTGCTCCTCCCCATAGCTGTTTCCATAGAGACGACCTTCCTGTCCAAATGGCAGGAAATTAAACAAAAGAAGAGGCACTTCTTGAATGGCTGGTTTTGATCGTCCCAGATGTCAGATGTTTGCAACAGTTTGACTTCAGGTGGCGCTGTTGTCTCAGTGGCCTACAGCAGGGAGGCACTTGGTTATGATGCTCTGGGAGACATTATGCTATGTCATTAGAATAGGCTTCTGCCGCACCTCCAGGATGTCTATGGGTCAAAACACAAACATAAAGTTTCAATAAGTAACATAACACAGTAGGGCTGTAGGACAGCACAATATATCTCAGTCAAATCGAAATCAGTTTAGAAAAGGGGCAATTACCAAATGTAATCCCATAGTTTGAACCTTGCCAAACATGTTCTGAAATGCATCCGATTCTTGTTTTAGTTTTGCAGTTCATGTTTTTAAAAACAGATGTTAATGCTCCTGAGTGAGTTGAAACTGCGTGTGTCATCTTGATTTGAAAACATAAATCTAATCACATTACTTGTCAATCGGTTCATCAACCTGGATAATTTCAAAAACAAAAGCAGAACACAACACACGTCATAAATGTTTCTAAGATGGAATATTAAATTAAAAAAAAGACGTATCAGAGAATTTGAGAAGACTTTCTAATCCAGGTGTAAACTACCTAAAACAAGGTTAACAAGGTCTAAACAAAGTCTCATGATAATTCACTGACTATTTTAAAACAATTCTGTCAGTGACCTCTCACCTGTAGTGATGCGATGCAGAGGCAGAGTGATGTAGGTCAGGTGGGAGTAGAGCAGGAAGTAGTCCTCTGTTCGATTCAGTTTGAGCCAAGAGCCAACGAGGGAGCGCCCCGTTCCCGACAAAGAGCGAGAGCGCAAGTTGGTGGCTGTGTGGATATCTAAATATAAAAAATATCAAAAAGGTAAGTGATTATTTACTGCCAAAATATGAATAAATAAAATATATACCTCAATGTTACTTCCCAGCAAATGATGTGCTGGATGTGTAAGACTTGCTAGCTTCAGTAATAAGTTCAGTATGTGTTTATCCACTTATTTACTTATAGGTAAGCAGATTACATAACTTTTCTGTGGGAGCACTGCAACTTGCTCATCTTCACGGAATTGCTGTTGCATAGACTAGAATGTTCCACACTATGGCATTACACATATCTCTTTGGAGGTAAGGAAGTGATGTGTTTAGTCCAAGTTACAGTCATATGTCTGGAGAAGCGACCTCACGCACAATAAGAATATGTTTGTTCAAGGTATTTTTGGGCAATAAAAACACTAAATGCTAGATAGAAAAGTTTAATGCCATGCTGTGGAATATTCAAGCAATACAGTAACATGGAGACAAACAGGAGGGGTATTCTCCATCAGAAATGATACACAGGTTGGAGACCCCTGAACTAAAAGAACACTTTTTCCTCCACTACTTTTATAAAACAAAAATACCAGAGAGCTACTCATTTTAGCGGTCGCAAGAAATTAAACATATATATGAGACACGGCAAGTCTTAGATGCCTGAACCATTATTCATTTATTAGTGCAGTAGGCAACAAAGTGATACATTTCCAAATCCCTTGGCAAGCTACTTGGAAGTGGTTGGAGAGCTACTGGTAGCTGCCGACCTACAGGTTGGAGATCCCTGCTTTAGTTGAACATGTTCTAGGGTTGTACTTGACTAAAGAAATTCTTGCTCGACTAAAGACTTGTCCTGCTGATTGATTAGTTGATTAAAAAGGGGCCATGGCAAAAGCTCTCAAAACTGTCTCAAATCTATGTATCTGATCCAAGCTGCACTCACAAGACTGCACCTGCGCAGAAGTTCACGCAAAAACAACTATTTATATAAATACATAGTTTCTTAGTACTTTTTTTTTCTGCAGACAGATTACAATTGTGAACTGTGAGTTTAATTTTTTTTACATATAAATACAAAAAAAAAACCTCAGCCAAAAATCCTCAGCCAACTCACCAGCTTCTCATTTCTGTTTTTGTCCCATATAAAATCACTCAGCAACTTCTCCTTTCGGGTGTTGTTCTATATAAACCCTTATAATCTAGATCCAATGATTGGCTGATGAATACAAACTTTCTACTCAGACTATATTGGCTGATTAATCGACTAAATCACTAAACAACTATAGCCCTAATAAGTAAAAAAAAAAAAAAAAAAAATTTCAAACATTTGTAAAAGATCCAGTTATTTCTGCTTGCATTACCATTTATATTAATATACACATTGGAAGTAATTGTCCTTGATGGAGAAAGTTTTTGAACTCAAAACATTTGATATTTAGCTTACCTTCATCATCCTCCTCCCTGAAAAACTCCTCGCTGTCATTGGCGGAGTGAGACTTCTTCATTTCAGCAATTCGGTTACGAGGTACTTTACGGCGTAGTGACGGTGAGAAGAAGGAGGGTCTGTTTCTTTCTGGGGTCGGGGGGGTGCTGAACGATGTTACCTACAACAAGCCACCCACATTTACAGTTAGATATAAATGCTTGTTATTACACTACCCGTTTTCTTTCTTGGGGCTTTCTTCTTCCAAGTTCCTCAAAGTAAAGTGAACATTGACTTGTTTCAAATTAATATACTACCCAATTTAACTACGTGGTACACATCCATAATCTAAGCAGCATGACTGAATCCCATTTATTATTGATTACGACCTCATTTCAGTTGTGCTCTACACAGCATTGGTTCCGAAAGTGGGGGTTGTGGGGCGCTGGGCTGGTGTTTTTTTGTTTTTTTAAATAAAGGAGAATAAATTAAGTTGGCCCTACCTTTTCATGCATCGGAGACATCGGGTCTTCCTCTGTATTACAAGGAGATGTGTCACCCGTTGGGACTCTGCTAACAGCCATCTCTGCGTGCCCTTTGCCTTGCGGACCTTTCATTCTCACAAACTCCATGTTGTTGTATTTATAGAAGCCAAATGACATCCGTTGGGCCATTTTAGCAGCAACACTCACCTACAATAATCATTAAAACAACATGAACAAGGGCAAAACATTACAATTACAAGAGTGGGAAAAAAATATCATCATTTCAGTTTTCAGAAAAAATGAAATAATCAAACTGATGAGACAGAGTTTTCATATGTGTGAATCTCACTCGGTTGTCGTAGACCTTTCTCAGTGCTTCGTAGCGAATGGATCCCTGGAAGATGACTCCCTGGAAAGTGTTGCTTTTGTCACTCGCCACCAGCTCCACACACACCATCTCTCCTTCGCCCACTGTCATATCGCTGAACACCTAAATAAATACAACACACCAAAGTCTCACCTTTTATACCAAAACAAAAACATATTAGAATTACAAATGTTTTCATTGTTGAAAACCCAAGCTGTTCCATTGATTTCAAACTGCTAGAAATCGCTGATGTATGCTTTTTGCCAGCTGACCAACAGAAAGCACACACACTCTTGGGTTTGAATGTGAAAATGAGAGAGACAAAGCACAAGGTTACAGATCATTACCCCAGCCACATTACCTGCTAAGAAAGTAAAAACACCACTGCTTCTCAAGTGCAGTTAAAAGCATGTATTTGTGGATGTTTTCTCACCTCCTCAAAGTTATCAATCATGAAGAAGATGTTTGGGTAACTCATCTTGGACTCTTCTCCTTTGCTGTCCATTGCATGTTTGCTAGGTGACGCAAACACCTCCTGAATGAAGTATATAAACATATATAAACATTTGAAAAATACAAAAGAGCTGCAGTTGTCACAGTCCTCCCTCACCTGACACTTCTTTTTATGGATGTGGATATCTCCTGCATCAGAGCGCGTGCACACGGCACATGTCACTACATAATCCAACTGGAGATAAAGAGAATTTTGGGAAAGACGCACAACATTGCAATAAGATGGACCTGAATCCAGTACACAGATACATATCTTTAACGTCAACTGTGTCTTTATTACCTTCTGTAGAATAAGATTCAGGTAGACACTCTCTTCCCAGTCGATGTCAGGATCTCCGAGGCCTGGCAGTTTCTTAGAGTCTCTCCTGAATACCTCAACCTCCACCTAGAAGTACAGACCGAATGTCAGTTATGAGTTAATTATGAAACCAAATGTATTTATTTAATATTGTTAAACATAGGCATGTTAATCTACAAATTAACTGCAAGTCAATATTTACCATATTTTCCGAACTATACATCGCTCCGGAGTAGCGATGTAGTGTAAGTAGCGAAAAAATGCACAATAATGAAGAAAAAACATATATAAGTCGCCCCGGACTATAAGTCGCATTTTTTGGGGGAAATTTATTTTACAAAGTCCAAGACCAAGAACAGACATTTTATCTTTAAAGGCAAGTTATATAATAACAAAAACAGGCTGAATAGCAGTACAGCATGCCAACATAACACTAGGGATGGGACGATATTAAAATTTAGACTTGCGATTATCGTGACCAAAAATAATCGCAATTAATACGATATTATCGCCAAAAATGATTAATTTGTAAACGTTCTGACGGCCTGGGCCTACTTTACAACTCTACAGGAATGTCCATGTACTTCTGCGTCACCCACGCAAACAATCTACACATCAAATGAAAGCTACAGCGCTCGTCTTTTTGTTTATGCAAACAATTTTCACCTGGAATCACCACAGCGCTGACAGGAAAGACGTTTTTACAGAAAAAACAAAAATGCGAATTTGAACTTCACTCACCTTTGAGGCTCTGATTCTGTCAAACATCAACATATTCCACAAAGTTAGACTCATTCGTTCCTACAGGTCCAGAGAATATAACCCACTAAAGAAATCATGTCCACAAAATAAGTTTGATCCTCCATGTCGAAACTGCTGCAGGAAAAAGTATTCCACACGCAAAATCTGCTCTGTCACTTTTTTGCATTTCTTTGGTCGATTTCAGGCATAATAAACTTAAGACAGCGCCAACTTTCTTCCTCAGCGCTAAACACACGTGTTAGCTTCTGATTGACACCAGTGTTGTCCAATAAGGTGGAGGTTGTGTGTTACTGGAGCCGCAAACAGCGAATCAGTGCTACAGGTGACTGAAAATTTACGCCCCATTCTCCCCCGTGTAGAATCAACCAATCACATCACACACATTGGTTACAGTCAATGAGCAGCGGAGCACGTGTGTGTGACATGCCGAGATTTTCCGTAAGCAGACGGACCTTACCGAGCATGCGTGATGCGCGCGCATTCTAGGCTTCTAAACATGATGGCCGTGTCTCAATTCACCAAAAATTCACCAGAGTGCCCTTAAATGCGCTGTTCGAACAGATGCAACAAGTGTCATAGCTGTGACAGAGGCCCCCCGCTTGTGAGCAAACACCAAAACTAGCATCTAAACATTGTATTGAAACCAGAAATATGAGGCAGTCTGGTGCCATAAAGACGATTATAATCGTACACGATTATCATGATTATTTTAAAAAAATGCCACGAATGATTAATTGCGGACCCTTTTTTTTTTATCGCGGTTAACGATATCATCGTACATTGTCCCATCCCTACATAACACATTTATATGTATTTAGCTACATGAAGCATAGACAACTGAATATGTGTCTGGTATGTTAATGTAAAAATATTAACAGTTAATCAGATAACTATGCTAACGTAACACATATTTATTCAGCTACATGAAGCATAGACATCAAACTGAATAAATATATGGTATAAAGCATAAAAAAAGCTAACAAGTTTACTTTCGATCTCACTCCAAATCACTGAATCCATTGAATATCGTCATTCTGAGTGTCGCTTCTGAACCTCGTCAACTCCGGAAGTAGATGAAGCGCTGCTTCTGCTTCAGGGTGGCTGTCATACTGGTACACAAGCCTACAGTGGCCTTGCGCTGTTGTCAGTGTGATAATAACGAAGATTTAAAATTATACATTTTAATAATTTCACATATAAGTCACATCTGAGTATAAGTAGCACCCCGGCTTAACTATAAAAAAAAAAAAAAAGTGCGACTTATAGTCCGGAAAATACGGTACCACAAGTCAGCAGGAACACTTCTCACCTTTTTGCCTTCTGTGTTGTCAGTGTTGACATAAGACAACTTTCGCCGAACATAGAAGAGCATGTCGTCTTGTCGTGGAGCCCACTTCTCCATGAAGTATGTGGAAAACATCCATGTCCAAAACACAATGCGGTCATCCTTAAAGCAACCTGAAAAATAACATTAACTTTAGTTTTCATCAGCATCATTTGGCTGTAGACAAGAACAAAGCAAGGATACATTCCATCAAATAACAATGAATGGACACTTTATAATACTATCACAGTGGCAGACTATCATCCCCACACAGCCCTGAGGGTGCTCTACTATCAGGCACCTGCCACCTAGCAACTATTGCCAAGCAACCGTTCCAGGGATGACATGGCATTAAGTTCAGCGTCCTGCTTCAGGAGGAAACCTGAAAATACTGCTGCCATTACCCTTTATCTTTGCGTTCTAATTAGAGCTGGACAGATTATAAAAATATCAATAATATTGTGAATGTTGTCTTGAAGATATGCAAATGTTAAATATTTAGCATATACTTTGTTCATTATTCATTCCATACCCTGTGGTAAAAAGCTACTGAGCTAGACTGACAGATGTGAGGCTAACAATCCGCACCATCCTCCCCTCTGATTATTACCAATCACTCACTCACAGACCGCATTCTGACTAGCTACTAGTAGCTTCAGATATCAAGACAAGATTTGGCATTGACAAGATGGTAAGACCTTAAAAAATGCTAATAGACAAAAAAACCAAAAAAACCTTTGCGTTATATAAATCATATTTCTGCACTTCTGTGTTACTTTTACAATCATTTCAAATTGATCTAGACTTAATCCTCCATACATTCAAGATGTGTTTTACAGTTTTAGTACATTTCTCTTGGACTGACATATCTTCTGAATATCGTTATTGGGATAATCCCCAAAAATATTGAAATATTTATCACCCATAGATCCAATTTAACAAGCATGTGGATCTGTGGTCAATCTAACCATTCTGAACTATGCTTTTAATTATACCTACTAAAAGGTGCACCATGTCTGCCACCAGGAAGATGTTACTGCATTGGCTGGAATTTCCACAGCAATGTATTAAACTTACAGTTGAAACCAGAAGTTTGCATACACTGTCTGACTCACTGTCTGACCTAAAACAGGAAAAGTTTAGTCTGATTCTATGTCAGTTAGGATTACCAAAGTTATTTCTATTTGCTAAATGCCAAAATGATGAGATTTTTTTCTACAATTTTTCATTACTTTCTTCAAAGTCAGATGTTTACATACATTTCATTAGTATCTGGTACCATTGCATTGAACCTGTATGCCTTGGGTCAAATGTTTTGGATATCCTTCCACAAGCTTCTTACAATAGTTCTTACAATAATGTTGGGCCATTCTTCCTGCCAGAACTGGTGTAACTGAGCCAAGTTTGTCGTCTGCCTTGCTCGCACATAATAGGATTGAGATCAGAGCTTTGTGATGTCCACGCCAAAACATTGACTTTGTTATCCTTAAGCCACTTTGTATCCAGTTCGGCAGTATGCTTCAGGTCATTGTCCATTCAGAAGACCCACTTGCACACAAGCTTTAACTTGGTTGACTCCTGGTTGATATCTTGAGATGCTGCTTCAGTATTTCCACATAATTTCTTTTCCTCATAATATCATCTATTTTGTGAAGTGCACCAGTCCCTTCTGCAGCAAAAGAGCCCCACATGATGCATTTTAGTTCCTGTCTCCAATAATGAAGGTCTTTGTCCCTGGGTACATTTGCAAACTAATCTGGCTGTTTTATGTTTCTTTTGGAGTAATGACTTTTTCCTGGCAGTGGCCTTTCAGCCCATGTTGGTACAGTACTTGTTTCACTGTAGATAATGACACACTCCTACCAGCTTCAGCAGCATCTTCACAAGGTGGTTTGCTTTTGCTCTTGGGTTGACATGCACATTTTGGACCAAAGCATCTCAGAACCTGTCTCCTTCCTGAGCGGTATGATGGCTGGACAGTTGCATGGTGTTTGTACTTGCATATACTTTGAACAGATGAACATGGCACCTTTGGGAATCTGGAAATTGCACCCAAGGATGAACCAGACATGTGCAAGGCCACAGTTCTCCATCTGATATCTTGACTAATTTCTTTTGACTTTCTGATGTTACACAAAGAAACAGTGCGTTCATATACGTCCACAGGTGTGTCTCTAATTAACTCAAATGTTGTCAATAAACCTATCAGAAGACATGACACCATCATCTGGGGTTTCACAAATGGTTTAAAGTCATAGCAGTCTTACTGTATATAAACATCTGACTCTGAAGAAAGTAATGAAAATTTGTCTTAAAAATCCTTTTCTCATTATTCAGGCATTTATCAAATGAAATAATTTTGGTAACCCTAAATAAGCAGATGTTGTCCACTTGAAATGTTACCGGCACCTTTCTAAATAACTTTCACTAACCTTAATACAATGCAAATTTGAAAGACTTTGAAAATGGCCCACTGGCAACAGAAGCATGTGGATGACACTATAGCAACTAATTTACCAAGCAAAAATTCCTGTGCATCTGAGGGGGTTTACTTTTCAGGTTATCTTGCATATCCCATTTTTAGCTACTGCTGCTGATCTCTGAAAAAAGTGTGACACTATTTATAGCTGCACATCCAATAAAAAAAAATAAATAAATAAAAAAAACATCAGTTGTGTTTAAAACTCAACTTCTTCTGATTGCACTTTATTTCTATTCAAGTTTAAACACTTTTTTTCATAGACAGGAGATGCTCATGACCAACAATGCTGTTTACTTTATTTGTAAACAAAAAGCCTAGTATTAACTAAAGGTTTCTTGTCCCCGTGTAATGTGTACATCCATGTTTTTATATCCAAGCACTGTGCCACTTTAGTAAAGTAGAAAACTTATACTTTCAGATTTAAGTTTGTTTTTCCATTTCTACTGATACTTGTACGACACCAACACCACAATGTAAAACACATGTCACAGAGTGAGACTGAGTCTTCAGCTGAACCAGTGTCATGTCATGTGATTATCACTACATAAGAAATTGATGACATACAACAATTTGCCTGTGAGACATCACATGACTCTGAGCTGGTTTAACACTAAAGGGACCACTGTTTGACTATGGTAGCACAGCCACCATCATTTGAGTTAGTGATTGAAAGCCATGTGATTTTACTTGAATACATCATCAGTGTGCATACAGTATGCACACTGATGTGTCATTAATATTAAACATTGCAATTTAACCTCATAAACTAACCTAAAATAAAGATAAGGACCTAGGTGTTGCTCTCACCAACACTAAGACGTAATCACAACCAACACAAGCACAAGTGCAGTGATGAAATCATGGACAAAGCTCTATTGACTTCACTGTCAGAACAATTGACCTAAAAAAACAAGCTTCACAATAGTCCTCAGATACAGCCGACTCTGGTATGGCATCTCCAGTCTACTCTAGAGACAGTGAGGAGGATGAAGCGAAATGGCCAACCCACAGCCCAGTCTTATCTCACAAATCTCCATAAGGTGTGCACTAGTGGAATCAGTTCAGTAAGTCTTGGAAAGCTGAATCTGCAATATTAAGAAGGTTCAAAAAGAGTGTGTTCACACTTGGTTCTGGTTTGATGCAGGTTTGTTCCTGATGTACACTTGTTTCACCCTCTTCTATTCCTGTTCTTTTTGTACGTCTATCTAATGTACTGGTTACCAGTATAGCGGCTACTCTATCACTTTCCCATTTGACAAGAATATTGTTGCCAAGTCGATATAGAATTTAAAAAATCTCAAAAATGTCAGCATAGGCTAAAAAGCTTTGTATTTGACGAACTTGTTAAAAGAATGGGTCACGTTGACGTTAATTTTAAAAAAAGACGTGTTGTTAGGAAGTAATAAATAGGTGTTCGGAGCCAGAACAACGTCCTCACTTTAGGTTTGTAAAGCAGATAAAAGCTACAGGACGCACGCTCACCGAGTCCGCTGACCTCCTGGCGGATGTTGAGGCGGTTCCGTTCGTCGGCGATGGCCTTCAGCATCTGCCCCAAAGAGTGGTCCAGGTCTCCGTTGTCCTCCTCAACAGCGGGCCCGACAGCTTTGCACAAACCGGGTATAGACGCCATCTCCGCGCTGGGATCATGACAGTCCGAGCTAACAACCACCGACAGCGGCTACAGACGGAGCAGTGGATGGAGCGCCCAGAAGCTCCCGGGGTGTTTCGTGTTGCTTAAAAAAGATGTGAGCCTCAGTTTAACGGTGCACGAAGTGTGACTCCAAGGCCGCTAGACGTGATCTTTGACGGAGAAGAGAACAGACAGCAGACACTGGGCACACGGGGAGACGAGTTCCTCTGTTGTGTAGATCAGCTGGAAACACCCCTAACACTTCCGGTAACACTAAGCTCTTAAAGGGACACGACACCAGAAACTGAGAATCAATTTTACCTTCCTTTAATTACCTCATTTGGCCATAGCTTTGTTGGCTTTCACGCAGGAGAACAAACGATCGATGAAGTTTAATTAACACAAAAGTTAGTCAAGTAAGAGCAATTCTGAGCAATTTTACGAACCAAATTCTGCCGAGTCGTAAACTCCGCCCACCCGAACAGAGCCGGTGGCTTGAATCATGTGCACCCCGTGATATAAGACAAAGGATGACGTCATTTTAAAAAATATATGAAAAAGCAACATAGGAGGAAATATCCCCCATCTCTTTTATCATTATACATACTCAAAGGAACTCTGCTCTAATCTTGAAACACTTAAAAACATCCGTCAGAATTCAAACAATCTTATTTTCATCACAAACAATATAACATTTAATATTTTGTAAATCTGCGTCTTCTGCTGGAAAAATACAACATTCATAAATCCAAATCTCAATCTCCAGAACCTTATTTAAAGTCAATATCAAAGATCAAGAATTACCTTCAGAGGCAATTTTTTTTTCTCTAATAAATCTACCAAATTTCATCATGGAAGAATTGGGATTCTCTTTAACCACATTCTCAGTTTTCCTGTATTAATTTTCTGTATTATTATTTGCCTCTAAACTTAAGTTTACATGTATGCCACTTTTGTTCATATTGCCTTGCTTGTTTTGAATTTATTTCATTGTAGCAACGTGTATTACCTAAAAATAACAACAACAACAAAGGTAGAAATAGAACTTTAGAAGAAAAAAAAATAAAAAATAAAAAATAAAATAAATAATGAACAAAATTGTTGGAAATAGTATTCATTTTGTATGAGTTAAAAGCATTGTGGCATTATTTAGCTCTGCTCACTGACAATGGCAATAAAACTTCGTCTGATTCTGAGCATAACGTATTTTATAACAAACGTATGTGTGATTTAATTTCAGTGACTAATTTACAACATGTATAATTTAGTTAACATAGTTAACATACAGCACATAAATGTCAATAATTAATGCTGATATGTGGTCTTTGGTCTATTTGGTAAGTGTACTATGGACAAATAAAATGTAACTCAGATCTGGGTTTATTTGAGTTGACAACAATGTCAGATGAAACCTCTGTCTCTGCCTCCTGATCTTGGCGTGTAGCTTCGAATAAGACCAAGAGGGTCACGGCGGGGACGGGGTAACATAACACGTGGGAGAGCTGGTCGCTGATCATATACGCCACCAATAATCCCTGGGACAAGGGGTCCCAAGGGGTCAAAATGTGGCCCAATGTGAAATGGATCAATGTTTGGATATGGAGGTACAGAAAGATTCGGTCTCAGCCTCTGACGTTCCTTGCGAATCTTGTACTGCATTCTATAAAGCTGAAAAAGAGGTCTTATAACTTTCACAACTTCACATCCAAAGTGCTCTTCAAGTATTGTCCTGAACTATATAACATTGATTCGAAGTTATTTTTTCACTCACCTCTTTCCAGTTTGTGTCTCGGGAACGGCTCCTGACATCAAAGTCTAGTGAAAAACAAGCAGTTCTTAGACCTTCAAGCACATTGTTCATAACCTTAAACCTTGCAACAAATCCTCATCATTTTGCACAACATTAACCTATTATTAGAGCTATATTTGATTACTGAAATCCTCTCATGTCCTAAAATGACAAACAGGTTTTCAAAAGGTAAAATGTAAAGACATTTGCACTTTGTTTAAAGCGCTTTAAGAATCTTATCTATATTTCTCCATATTTGTCTCACCTCTGAAGTCCCTCATATAGAGATGCTTCCACAGTGAAGAGTCAGATGTGGTGTTGTGAAAGTGTCTGCTGACCATGGACAGCCTTGTTAGAGAGTGTACATCCAGTAGCCGAAACACCCTGAGAAGGAGCTCTGGTGGAAGAGCTGGTAAACCAAAGGCTACAGGCAAAGCCATGGCTGAAAAGGTCAAACAGAAAAAAACAACAGTAAACAACACTAGAGACATACATTCAGAAGGACTGAGTTTGCACCTTCTCTAGCAGCAGCAATCAGAGGATATGCCAGTGCATCTTTGAATATTCTGGAAAGTTTCTTCAGATCTTTAAAAACTGCAGCAGCATGCTGTCCTAAATACACAAGATAAAGGTCTCTTTAAAGTGAAGTGAAAGTGAAACACTTTCAAGTGTTCCAAGTTACATTGAACACAAATTGTTCTAGGTCTAAGTTCAAGTTGCCTACCTGGCCACTCATTGGTCACAAAGCTGGATGGATTCAAACATAGTTTACCAACTGCACATGCTTTTTCATTAACTTTCAAGGTTGCTATTGGAGAGAGAAAACTGTTAAAAACACATCAAAGAGATTCTTTGCAAGTATCAAAAAATTACCATTAATCACAAGTACGGGGCCAGTGGACACAGCTGCCAGAATTGCTAGGCTGTTCTCACATAGAGCATGGTTGTACTTCAGTTTATAAACTCCTCCTGCTCCTCTCCAGTCAGTAGGCATGTCCACTGACTGGGGCGTATATCCCTGGGCAGACAGTCATGACAAACTTATTATTATATTTTGTAATAATGGTAAAGCAAATATTGTATTTGGACAATGTTCAGATACATCTTCTAAAAGCATGTTTTTGTAGACCTCATGAGTAAATCCTGTTTCAAGCATAAGCAGGTGTCCAACAACAATGATGGCATCACTGGGACTTGTGCTGTGGGCTCCGTGATAGAGGAGCTCAAGAGAAAGAGGTGCCTGGCCATCCTCTGCCTCACTGCATAACATGGGCTCCCAACTGGTCATTGTGGGTTCAGATTCCAAGATCTCACTGTGAATTGCAGAGCTACTGTGGCTGGGCTATAACAGATGACAAAATAAAGTTGTTGTTTTTGTTTTTGTTTTTTAAAAAGAAACAAAACTACAGTCACTACTTTGGTACTATCAGCAATAAGGATAACAGACACTCACTTCAACATAGGACACTGATGTTGTATGCTGGGTCTGAATCTCGCTGGAAGCATTATTAGGTGTCTGCTCAGTGGAAGCAGAGGATGAAACAGCAACAACATGTTCAGGCAGAATGACACAGATCAAATCTCCAGAGACGATGCTGCAGGAAGATAGTGTCTGCCCATCATCTGAAAGGGGCTCTGTGCCATTTAAGGACAGGCTGAACTCTGTGTTGGCACTGTAAAAAACAACAAGCTTCAGATTTGTCTTGTTTGCACCTTGATAAGGCTTTAATCAAGTCAGAGTCTGACCTCAGGCCCTGTGAAGGCAGTAGTGTCTGACTGATATGATCGGTAAGTTCAGATAAAGTAGGGTCTTCCCCGGGCAGCTCCACGCGGCTGGTCAGCCTGTTGAGCCGGACTCGAAGCTTCATGCTGCAAAAGATGAAGTTAATCAGACACTAATTGTTGACGGGTTGATTTATATAACGTTAACGTGAGGCGAAAGAATGCAATATACATGCAGTACAAGCTTAACAGAGACTGAAGAAGAGCATGGTAAAAATAATGCGTCACAAAGGACATTAATTCCTATCTCAAATCATTATTTTGCTGAATCATGTTCGTGTTAAGTGATGCACAATGTCCGTTAATGTCCCAATGTTAACATTTCACATTTCACAAACCAAAAAAAACCCCAAAACACTCAAAAAGACTACTAGCGTTAACATATTTCCACATTACATAATAACAAACGATCTGCATAAACTTAACGTTATACAGCTGCAACAAGCATCTGATGAGTTTCGGTTTTATTTATTGAGCTTCAACTAAAACATGCTAACTACACAAACTGACAAAAACAATTAATGTTATTTGGCAAAACACAATTGATACATTACTTTGGTAAGACTCTCGGCAGGCCTACTTACTTCTAGCACGTATTTGGGAAGAAGTAAAGTACAGTGTTATTCCCACGTGAAGAGTTTCATTTTTGTTGCTAAAATGACAGACAACTATAAACACAAGTCACGCAACGTCAAAAAATCACTTCCGGCGCGCAGTTTGGAGCTTCAAAATAAAATCTACCACACATCCATTGTTTCCTGTATACTGCTCTTTGTCTAAATGACCAACGACACGTTATAGTAATCTTAGTCTATTCCATGATTATTTCAGTAAACACCAAAAGCTAAAGGTCAAAATATGCCGCAAATTATGTTTTGTTTTGGAGGACTCATATGGAGACTTGGCAGTACAATAATGGTAAAACTACTATTTGATCCAAAAACATTTACAGTTAAGTATAGTAAAGTAATAATAAATAAATACAAAATAATAGCAATAATAGCAAGTCGCTACTCCGTTATGTCCATATTCTTATATTATAAATTTCAGATGCGACGAGAGCGCAGACTGCGTCATACGTGACGTTGCTGATCGGCTTCCGTACTGCGCTGAGAAGAGACACACACCATTCACAAAGCTGTGCAACAAAATTATCTCTGAAGTTTTATTCACATTGTCAAAGCCATGAGCCGAAGTTACAATGATGAATTGCAGTACTTGGACAAGATCAGCAGTAATTGCTGGCGAATTAAAAAGGGCTTTGTGCCCAACATGCAGGTAAAGCGCAGCAGCGCTTGAACGTGGCTATAGCCTCTTCGCGTTTGGCTCAGTCACTGCTCCATAGAGCACGAATATGATGATTATATAATTATTGACTTATAAATAATGTGTCATTTTAGGTCGAAGGAAACTTCTATGTGAACGATTCCCTGGAAAAATTGATGTTTGAAGAGCTTCGAAATGCCTCTCGAGGGGGAGGTTTGTACATTTCTCTTATTGTAGGTTCTGAAGCATTTACTCTAAATCTATTTTAAACGTGAAGCAACTTATATGGCTTCAGATGCCCTGTGGCCGAATGGATGAATCGTGGCTGTCAGTCTGCACCAATGGCCTCTTTTAACTGCAACATATCATATTCACACACACAACGCACAAGTCCAGTTTGATGAGTGGTTTTACCCAAAGAGAAGCACATTAGGAATAGTATAGGAATAGTATACTATAGTGTACTATATATATATTTAGCCGTAAAATATATCACTAACCATAAACTTATTGTTTAGGTGTTGGTGGATTCCTCCCAGCTATGAAACAGATCGGAAACGTGGCTGCACTGCCTGGAATTGTACATGTGAGCTTGAAAATCGTTCTATATGCTATATATATGTATGCACACATTGCCACATGATTTAATTAGAAAAATGTGTCATATCACAATATCCCAGAGATCCATAGGTCTCCCTGATGTCCATTCTGGATATGGTTTTGCAATTGGAAACATGGCAGCTTTTGACATGAATGACCCAGAAGCTGTGGTTTCCCCAGGTATGTTCATATTAGTATTTCTGATCAAGTATTGTATAATATCTTAATCCAAATCAAATACAAACAGTGTATTATTGCAATTCAGGCATGTATTGTACATCTTAAAATTGACTTTGTGGCTAAGTTCCGATGTGAAAGCAATTGTACGTCTGCAGGTGGAGTCGGTTTTGACATAAACTGCGGAGTGCGTCTGCTACGAACAAATCTCGATGAGCGTGATGTTCAGCCAGTGAAAGAGCAGTTGGCTCAATCTCTGTTTGACCATATCCCAGTGGGAGTGGGGTCCAAAGGAGTTATTCCCATGAGTGCCAAGTAGGTACAAATTATACATACTACAAACACTATAAAGGGCAGGGTCTCCTCCTATTCTATTGGTTTGATTTTTGTTACTAGAGACCTGGAGGAAGCTTTAGAGATGGGCGTGGATTGGTCTCTCAGAGAGGGCTATGCCTGGGCTGAGGATAAAGAGCACTGTGAGGAGTATGGTAGGATGTTGCAAGCAGATCCCAACAAAGTGTCATCCAAGGCCAAGAAGAGAGGACTCCCACAGGTAGCCACAGGAAGGAATAACATTTTGGAAAACAATATTTCATTGAAAAAGTAATTATTTCCTTGTACTGCAGCTGGGAACTCTTGGGGCCGGAAATCATTATGCTGAAATCCAGGTTGTGGATGAAATATACAATGACTATGCTGCTAAAAAAATGGGCATTGACCATAAAGGTCAGGTGTGTGTGATGATCCACAGTGGAAGCAGAGGACTTGGCCACCAGGTTGCCACAGGTATATATACATGTTTATTGAATCATCATTCTGCTGATCAAATAACACATGCATCACTCAATCATATCTTTAATATGCCCTGTTACAGATGCCTTAGTTGCCATGGAGAAGGCAATGAAAAGGGACAAAATCACAGTGAATGACCGTCAGCTGGCATGTGCCCGAATCTTTTCACAGGAAGGACAAGACTATCTAAAAGGCATGGCCGCAGCTGGGAACTATGCCTGGGTCAACCGTTCATCCATGACCTTCCTTACTAGACAGGTGGGAACTGCATCTACAAGATTCAAGTTCAATTCACAAGCAGTGGATTTGATTTAATTGATTTTAATTTTTGTACCAGGCCTTTTCTAAAGTTTTTGGGACTACACCTGATGATTTGGATATGCACGTTATCTATGATGTCTCCCACAATATTGCTAAAGTTGAGGAGCACATTGTTGATGGCAAACAAAAAACACTGTTAGTTCACCGCAAAGGCTCCACTAGGGCCTTTCCTCCTCACCATCCTCTCATTCCTGTCGATTACCAGGTCTGTATAACATATATATATATATAAATCTCTTAAGTGACCTGTTACATAAAATGTAAATACAGTGGCTTCTGTTTAGCTCACAGGTCAGCCAGTGTTAATTGGTGGAACCATGGGAACATGCAGTTATGTCTTAACTGGCACAGAGCAAGGGATGACTGAAACATTTGGCACAACATGTCATGGAGCGGTATGTAATTTTGAACTTTTAGCTTGGCTCTGGCTCTACGCATGTACAGTATATGGTTAGTGATTGGTGCTGATTGGTAGCCATGTTTGTTGGTCTGGGGGCAGCTGTGACTACCAGTACACAACCCGCTTTCCACCACAGTGTGTTGGTGAGTGAATAATGCAACATAGTAAAAGAAAAATTCAAATTCATCAACTATCTCCTATTTATAACTCCATTCTCAGACCCAAATCAAAACAATGAAAAAAGAGCTCTAGCCAGTATGCTAAAAGTGCTGTGAGAGCACCCATTAGGGGTGTGAATGATTATGCCAAGTATGACTCTGGCACAGTTCACACTTAGTGTAGTTCATTAGACCTAGCCTACAAACAGAAATGGTAAACAATTGGTGTGTTAGTTTCATTGTAGCTAGCTCCGCCCTTCAGATATATATAAGGCAGTGCCCACTGGTAATCTGACCAAAACTGAAGTGGCTTGGACGAGCAGCAAAACATCTTAACTCCTACAACTTTTTGTCCAGTTTTGATTTTTTCTTTTACTATGGATCATACCTGGACAACTGAGGGATTACACAGACATCTTTTGAATAATGCAATGTAGATGCAACACCTTGTCTCAAATGTACAAAACAAAAATCAATGTGTAATTTTCATGCATGCTTGGTCCAGGGTCGAGCTCTGTCTAGAGCAAAGTCACGCAGAAACTTGGACTTCCAGGATGTCTTGGACAAACTTGCTGATATGGGTATTGCTATCAGAGTGGCTTCACCCAAGCTAGTGATGGAAGAGGTGGGTAGAAGGTTGATTAAATTCTACTTTATATTTCTTCAAATATATTAATATACTTTTTTTTTTCAATTATTTTATGTTACAGGCTCCTGAATCATACAAAAATGTGACAGATGTTGTGAACACATGCCACGATGCCGGAATCAGCAAAAAGGCAATCAAATTACGACCTATAGCTGTGATTAAAGGATAAACAATACAGATTAACACTTCTTTAGACAGTAACAAACTTAAGACAAAAGCCGCATCACTGGAAAAAAAACTTCCTTAAGAAATTAATTTATGTGCCTGGCCTCTTTTGTGTTGTGTAAATGTGGCTAAAAATAAATATCTCAAAATGAATTTCCTTTTTTAGTACAATTGTTCCTGGCATTTATCACCAGTGAAATTAACATATACATGTGGAAACTACAAATCTAAAGAGCACAATTTCATGATTAAACACTTTATTGGTTCTAACAGTTGTTTGAAGTTCAAGTGGACCAAGGACATACCTTAATAGAACAAAACTGGGAGCACTATATTTTTTCTAATAAAATTGGCAAAAAAAAAAATTGAACAAAAGAAATGTACCACAGTACCAATTATAACTTATCAGTCTAAGATTTACTTGATCGCAATGGTATGGTGAAAAACAATCACATATCTACTGACTTGATATGTGTTTGGCGATTCATTTTCTATAATTATATGTAACTTTAGGAAAAGAGTTTTGATGAAAAGCAGTAACAGATAATTGCATGCATATAATCTGAAGCATCATCATTAGGGACAAAGTTTAGCTGAAGTGAACAATACAGCCACAATGTCAAAAAGCATTTGGTATAGGAGTTGCTGATTACTTTCACTCACAAAAACATGGCATTGATAAGTTAGTTTTGCTGCTCACCTTGTATGAACTCTAATGGAATAAAGGAGAACATAAACCAGGTTTTATTAAGATTAATAGCTTCAAACAATAGACTAAATGGATTGATCACCATGTTAAAACTGTTCATCTTACAGTGATGCCAATAACTAAATTTAGTTATGCATAAGCTTGAAAATGACAGAAGGGGGGGGGATTAAAAAAAAAAAAAATAATCGCTAGGAAAGTACACATTTTAGTGTGAAGAACAATGCAATTACCAAAGTGGCCTTGTGGTTGAAACAGTTTCAAAGGTCGTCTGGACAATGTTTTTGAAATCAAGACTTTCGGCTGCCAATCGGCTGCCATTATTAATTTGTTGCCTTAAATGTTAAGAGTGCTCCTTCACAGTATATATCATGCAGAGTTGCATAATGAAGTATCTTGAATTGTCACAAAAATGTCTTGAAGTTAATTCTTTCTGTACAAGTTACATGAGCTGTACATTGGATCATAACTGAGATTAGATCTGTATATTTTAGGAAGCCCATTTGAGTCTGGGAAGTGATAAGCAGTAAAATACATTTCCCGTTGTACATATTAATTCAATCTGACGATCAAAGGCTAAGATTGTGATATAATTGGACTGTGAATATCAATTTGAATACATATTTTTTTTTCCATTTTCTGGCACAAATGAGCTTCCATAAAAATATTAAAAAAATAAACCTGGGAACCTTATTTACATTTTCTGACATCTTACTCTTATTTACATTGTATTTTATTTCACATCTGTCGTCTTGAAAATCAATCAGCCCAAACTTTCGTATTAACATTTCAGAAAGGCAAGCTAATCACAGAGTTTTGAGACGTAACAACTCTGAATGGCAATTAACAAAGTATCTTAGTAAACATTTAAACTGGGAACTCTGATGTTCCCAATAAATCATTTAAACTTTAAGCACTTGTTTCACTTCAAACTTAAAATTAATAATTCTTTTTCCCAAAGAAAAACTACTCATGTTTTAAATAAAAATACATTTCCAGCCCTTGTTTTTGTCCACTTTTGCGGCAACAAACACATTACAACAGCCCCCTAATGTGTTGTATCGTAGTTCTTAAAGTTTGGACTAGAATAAAGCTATATTTGATAAATCCTAAAATGTTAGGATACGTGTTCTCCCAGGTTTACTTCTACAAGTATCTTCAAAACAAACTTCACTTTCCACATTTGCCAGCACCAGAGCCCCTCTCAGACGTCTGAATGGCGGACAGCTCGTCTCACTAGAGGGCGCTCTCCTCTTGTTTTTCTGTCACCCTAACAGACTGGACCATGTGACATGTTTTAAGTGCAGATCCTGATGAGTTGAGTGGCAAGAAAAAAAACACATGTGAAGTGTTCCTTTAGTCACAATGAGCCTTAATATTCTACAGCCTGGCTTGTTGAAAAAAGGCCTGTTAAAATAAAACAGCAGAAGACAATGTGTAAATACATCTGGTGCAACAAGGCTTTTACTTAAATGCAGCAACGCAATTCTGACCTTCAAATAGGTTTTCAAAACTTTGACATCTGGTTCTTGCAACACATGACACAATTCCTAGGAATGGGATTAAAAGCAAGTGTAAAAACAATACCCAAAACAGTTCTCCTCACAAACTTTTAACTACAATATTTTCACAACCATGGGGCGCACCGGACTATAAAGCGCAGTTTCGGTTACGGGTGCTTTTCCTGCATTTAACACATACAAAAGGCGCACCGTTAGCCCAAGCTAACTCGTAACTCGCCCGGCACTGCCTCCTAATCTTTGTAAAACTGTGCCTTATAATCGTGAAAATATGGCAAGTGATTTGTCAGTCCAGTGGTACCTGTGATATTTCCGGAGACACTTGAAGAGAGGGCAAATACTCCTGTTGAAGGAACTGGATAAACTCCGGTCCCTGAAACAGACATGATAATAATAAACCAGTTCAATACATCAACCATTGAAAAACACCATTAGCTTAATTTACCCGTTTGAGATGAATCATTTTCAGGGTAACAGCACACTCAGACAGCGTCTACAAAACAAAAATTTTAAAAAAAGGCACAGGAGACAACTTTTGTATTCAAGTATTCAAAGCTTTCTTACTAGCACTGTCTGTGCATCAGAGAGGTCAAAGGTCGGTTTAAGAGGAGCCATGAAACAAGCGGGGACTATGTTTTTGTAGATGAAGTCAGGGAAGCCCACCATGCCATCTTTCCCTCCTGAGAGTATAACAAGAACATGACAATAGGAAATACCATAGAAAGACTTTCTTTCAGAATAATGTTTCATTACCCCACAGCTCCACTAATTTGGCAAGGATAATAAAGCAAGTTTTTTGAGCAATTGGGTCAGGGAAGTCAACAGCCCCCTGGATGATTGTGAACACAACCTGTTCAATGTTTTCTGCACCTAACAAAAAAAAGCAAAACATGTGTTAACTGGTGTACATTATAAAAACAGATTTGATATTGGATGCTTCAGCAATCTTTGTGCTGTGTGAAATGACAACTATGGTTTGATTTCTAAGCATGCATAGATTACCTGGTGAAAATTTACATTTACATTTCACAGCACTTGAACAAATATTTCACAGAAAGATATTTACTGTGAAAAATGTTAACATATTCACTGTATAGTGTCAATGTAACGCACCCTGATTGGCCATCACCTCATTCATTCCACTTCCTGTTACAGTTTGAATGAAACTGAAGTAGCTTCTCCTCAGCATCTGTTTTTCCAAAGCAGCGGCTTGGTCATTGTCCTCAGCTGGTCGGGCTAACACCTCGAAAATGGCGAGTACGAGTGGCATGAAGATCTGCTGTAGGAAGGGGGACACCTGCCTCTGTCATGGTGACACAAACATGGGTCAGTAATTACATGAGGCTGAGGTGACAGGTTTTATAACATGTAGGTTCACCTTAAACTTTGCAGTGATTTGGCTGATGAGTGGGATAAATTCTTGTAGATCCTTTGCCTCACAGTCTTTGAGCATGTGTTCAGAAGCAGATGGAATAAAGGGCAGCACCTCCTCTTCCAGGCAGATGATCATTCGATGGAGGAAGGAGCGCACAGAGCTGCGCAGCACTCCTCTTTGTACAGGGCAGCTCAGGGCAGGAAGAAAGGTTTGGAGACAGTCTCTGTAAACCTCAGTGCAGCCACACTGCTTCACCGTCTGTTTGTTACTGAATGCTTTACTGGTGCGACTAGCAACAATCAACATGCTCATTAAATACTGAAATACAGAACTGTTAATATGATACTACATTAAACTCATACCTAGCAAAGCCCACAGCATGGCTCAGGCAGTCTGCAAGGGCAGCCTGTCTCTCCTCGTCTGTCTCCTGCAGCAGTTTGGCAAGAAGCAACCCAAAAGCCTCCATCAGTGGTGTCAATAGGCTCCTCATCATTGCCTGTTTCCGTTCCACAGGACTTTCACCATTGACAATCAGAATGCCAGCAGTCTCAAACATAAACAGCTGATCATCACTTGTCAAAAGTGCCGGGAAACCATTTTCCTAAATCATGTAAGAAAAGAAGTTTCAGATTTGTTTCTGCATTTTGCATTTGAGAATTCCTTGCAGTAAAATGAACCCTAGTGACATACAGGTGGAGCAAGTGCAAGCAGGTCCTGGATCCTAGTCAAAATATCCTCAATAAAAGCATTCATGTGTTTACTGTTTTTGAAAAAGGGATAAAACAATTAAAATCAATTAAAAAGCGTGTTTTATTTAAAAACAAAACATAAAGCAAAGACTTACTGCAGAGTTTTGATGAATCTAGAAAAAAGGTAAGCCACTCGGCTGCGGACTTTGGGGCTGTTGTGTCTCAGTCCTCTTTGGTCCAGAAATGCCATCTGCGTAAAACATAAGGTCTTAAAAATGGAAAAACACAAGTCAGTGGCCATACAGTGTTCACTTACCAAAACATTAGGAATGTGCTGAGGCTCCACTATGAAGAATTTATCATATCGCACTACAGTTTCAAAGAACTCTAAGGCCACTGAGCTGTGCTGGTAACTGCTCACACCACAGGACACCAGCTGAAGAACATTAAACAATGTTGATGATCATAAAATATTTATATTTACATTTATATTGAAGCCTCAAAACGTACTGTTCTCATCATTTCCTGAAGTGCATTTGTCTTTGCCGTGTCTCCAGAGAAATGAGCACCATGAGATGCAGGCAGTGCCTCTCCAAGCATGTACACCAGCCTTATAGCTACTTCAACCTCCATAAATGGAGCGGTCTGCCAATTTCTATGAATAAAAAAGTAGACAGATGTGCTCATGTTTTGAATTTGAGTTTCAGTTAAAAAATTAAGTAAAAAGGAGAAATGTCTTACTGCATGGAGTTGGTAAAGACTCTGCGAACAGCCTCCAGCAGCAGCTCGGGGGACACCTGAGCCAAACGGTCCAACAGCATCTTCAGCTGTTTCCGATACTCCACAAACATTGCTTCGTCTTCGCCTTCATTCTCAAAGTTGTACTCATCGTCATAGGTCAACTTTTTCATAACTGCAAGCATTACTGCCTGTAAAACATTAATTAATTATGCATTTGAAGAAAGTAAAGAATGTGTGTTCAATGCAATTTTTTTTACTTGCCTCAATATTTCCCTTCTGCTGATCTGTCAACTGAGGAAGCTACAAAAATACATAAAAATTATGAGTCATTAAAAAGAATGGTTGCCTTTTTTTTTTTAAACAGTCAAAGAAGGATATTGTAAAAAAAAAACAACCTGTAGCTTGTGTGTAATGTACAGCCCTGTTGTGTAAGTTGTATCTATACCTCCAAAAAGAGAGCATTGCTTGTATTTTATTAACCACAAAAGGTGAGCTCACCTGTTTAAGGACATGCAGGTAGTCATAGCAGAAGCCCACTATGTTTGCTGAGATATCATCATCCTCATGCACCAACAACTGCAGCAACAGCGGCACTTTGGCCTCCAGAGCCTGGAGAGTGTCAGCTGCCTCTTTTACATTTCCAGCTTTTACCAACTTGGTCCAGCTCTGCACCAAACTCAGCCCCATACCATTTATCAACCGAGAAAACTTGGCCAGAAAGTCAACATCCTCCTCCTGGTGAAACAAAAGTCACAAAAAGTTTAAAAATACTCTTGCCATTTTTGGTACTTATTTTGAATTTCATTACCATTTATATGTTTGCCCTTGTCATTATATTCTAATGTGTGAGCTACGATGTCCATGTAATTTCCCTAGTGGATCAATAAAGTTTGTCCTATCCCCCACCACACAATGCAGGATAATTTGCCAGATTTAGCACCCAATTTGCTTCTCCCCGACTTTGGCTCTTAATATACGATTTTTAATCCGTTGTGCTCCTCATGCGTGTTGTGCCTGTGAGATTCTGAGTTGCTCCTTCATATTGTAACCACAAAACATCACCACCACTGCTATAGCCAATAAAACAAAGCATCAGGTACAGACAGAGTGACTGACACAGTGGTGCAAGATACAAACTCAACAACTTTACAGGTGAGTAATAATTTTTGCTATTTCACAAAAGTAAAAAGGTCCTCATGTGTGTCTATAAATCCACGCAGGAAGGCTCGGGGTGAAGCTGCTGCTACAATAAACACAACTACTTCCTTTGTAGTTCATCACCAGCCTTTTTCCATTAAAAGCATTTATCTGAACTATTGCACCACATTTCACAAATAACATCAGTTTTGACTTGCATCTTATTAAGAAGAAATGCAATGCAGTGATATTTGGAAGATTTTAGAGACTCATAGCTCACAACTTTTAGCTCATAAGATTCTCCTTGTATCTATCTGCGCTTTATGTCCATGTTTAAAAAACATTTAAGACAAAATAAAATCCTGTAGTATGTGGCGGCCTTACGTTTAAGAAAATGTGGATGAATTAACTGTGTTTTTGTGCTAGACTTGCAAACGAACACTGCTTTGTTGTAAAATAAACAAAAAATAGATAAATGTATAACAAGATTTCATGTTTTTTTTATAAAAAAATAAAATAAAAGTATGGCTTACCTGTTCCACATTGAAGAAGCCTGCAGTTTGCAATACTTGGCACAAAGACTCCACCAGTTTAGTTTTGTCCACAGGATCCATTCCTTTATTGATTATTTCAAACAAGCAGTCACATGCTTCCTCTCTGAGCTCCTCCATGGACATTTGACTCAGCAGCAAATTCACAAACCTAATCAGAAGCCAGAACGATGTTCATCCAAAATACCCATTAATCCCAATCGCTGTAATGTTAATGTACAACTAACCGATCATTGGCGATGAGGTTGAGGTCAATCCAAGACACATAAGCTCCCACCACCTCCAAACACAAACATGTGAGCTCTGGGTGTGACTGCTGGTACGTCTGCAGAATCTGGAACCACGACTCCACTAAACTGGGGATGCACTGCTCACGCATTGAGTCTTTGATTAAAGTATTTCGGCGCGTCTCCTAAACCAATAGGCTTGTGATCAACATCATTTCAACACAGTACTTAAACAAAGGCAGAAAAGGTGAACAGTAAGACAGAAAAAGCTGCACAGACCAACCAATTGTATATTTATATTTCTAACTTATTACAGTTGTTTTATTTATATCTGATGTTGTGATTGGCCCATGCAGGATTAGCATCTGATGTTGTCTCCTGCTAAGTCAATCTACAACAAATCAAAATCTAAGATCAACTTTTATTAAGGACCTTTACATTTTAATTCTTTGGAATATGACAATAAGGATCAACACAAAATGTGTTTATATGGGAAATTGAGCATTTCTACAAAACCGTTGCAGCCTCCACAGAATATTGCAATAAATATTACAAATACTGTAATATTCGTGTGAAAGACATACTGATATTGTAAGATTCCTGGTGGAAATGTTCATTAACAACATACACTGATAATGAAAGTTTATCTGCAGACTTGCCTCAGGTGAGTGCATGATGTCACGGTCCACCACCTCTGCGTCAATAGCCATGAGTGTTCGCAGGTAAATGTCAATGCCGTGAGGATTTGAACCGACAAGTGACAGAATATCAAAGAAGAATTTGGGCCACAGAGTTAGGTACTCCATGACAAATGTGAGAGCCAGCACTTGAGCAGCCTTGTTTCTGATGAAGGATTTCTCAGGCTGAGGGCTGATTAACTGCACAGAAGAAAAGACACAGCTATTCAGCTCCACCAGTCATAATAGCTTAATTTTATGATGAGATTTCATTAGTGCACATTTTATAATAAACATATACACCGTACATCAGTGACGTGCGGTGAGGTTCATGGCTGGTGAGGCACTGATGTCATCACAATCAGATTTACAAACATATAAACCAAGTGTCAGTACATTTGGCCTCGGGTCAGTTTCTCTCCCAGTGACTTGGGGCCAGAATAAAAAATAATTTCAAAATAAAAGTATGAAATAGCTCTAATACAGTGGTGCTTAACCTTGTTGGAGGTATTGAACCCCACCAGTTTCATATGCACATTCACTGAACCCTTCTTTATTGAAAAATAAAATATGATTTTTTTTTTTCAAATTCAAGACATAGGTGAGTTTTCCTGGTCACAAGATGAACTGTGCACTAACTTCACTGCTCAAAGAACAAAACCAATACAATGCATAAACTCACAACAAATTACATACATCCCTTTTCACAAAGACATGACCTTTTTTAATACTACCACACTGAAATTATTTTAATTTTTAACCTTATATATTCTAATAATGAACTTATTGTATTTATGCCATTTATTATTTTTAACATTTTAACACACACCAACCGCCTAATTTCCATCAGGCTACAATAATAATAATGAATATTTACTGCAAATCAGTGACTTCTGCTGTTGCCTTTGAGCCCAGTTCAGATGCGGCTTCACCTTGTGCCACTCTCCTGTCATTTTCACAGCAAAGTCTGTTCTGTGTCCCATGCCGTGAGAACAGCACATCGAGCGGTGCATTTGGTGAATTTAGACACGCCGTCAATTCGACAAATGCGCCCTTTGATGTACTGTTCAAGGTGCTGGTCGAAGTACCCGCACGACTTAAATGCACCGTTCGAACCGCGCATTTAAGTTGTGCGGATACTTCGATAGACACATTGAAGGTGCATTTGTCGAACTGGGACACAGACGGCGTCTGGAGACACTCGCAGTCCACGAATCACAAGTTGATACTGAGTCACTAAATTCTCTGCAGCACAGACTGGCCAAGCAGTGTGATCACCTGCAGCCAGTGATGGACAAGCATCTCATCACGAATCATGAGTCGGTGCGTGTCTTGACCTCCGCCGAACCCCTGAGACTGACTCACCGAACCCCCGAGGGTTCAATCGAACCCAGATTAAGAACCACTGATCTAATAGTATGAAATAGAAAGCAAGCTGATTTTGTATTGTTTTTTTATCCTTATTCTGGTTCCCCAATTTTCAGTGGATTGAAGTAATTAAATTTCTTACCGTTTTGTACGTCTGTTTGAAAAGAGCGAATCTTAAGTCCTGTGTCTGGATCAAACCATTTAGCTCCTTTAGCGTCTCGGCCCTTTAATTATAATCTCCTGCTTTGACCGAAAGTCCAGTTTAGAAAACAATTTGAGCTTTCATATGTAATCTTCCTCCATTTAAGGGCCAAACACGAATAAAAAAGTGAATTGCTAAAGTTGACTTGCTAAGTCTAAATTGTAGTCCCCTATTCTGCGGGAGATACAAGAATTTCTGGGCTCAGGAGCGCCCGATAACATGAGGCAGGGTAACTGTGTGCCTCAGCCAGCGCCTTTTCACAGCCGCTATAATGTGCTCAGCCATTAAAGGGTTAAAACAGCAGCTTAGCGACAGCACAGTCAGTCCGCGTCTTTTCTCAGCTTTTCAACGTAAAAATTCAGTGATTTTGAGTAAAAAAAAAAAAAAAAAAAAAAAAACGAATAAAATTGCAAAGTTAAATAGAAAATAACTTTATAGTACAAATCATTGGATAAATATAACTTTCATTTCTCATTTTCTCTGATGACAGGTGAGGCACTGCCTCACCTGACCGCACGTCACTGCCGTACATGGGTCACCAGAAGATAAAATGAATCAACAGTCAAAGAAAGAGAGGGGTCAATGAGACAACAAAAGAATAATGTGATAAAAAGTTACTACAGATAGAGAAGAAAAGATTCAGCTTGTAACTCTCTGGTTGTAAAATATGAGTATCAGCAGCCTATTTTACAAAACCTTTGTGCGCGCATAATAAGGTTTGAAAAATACATATGCAGCCCTGTGTGAAACAGATGAGCATGTAAAAAACTACAGAAAGAGCTCCTTAATAGTACTGCCACTGTACCTGACACTGGAGCCACTTCATCAGACACTCCCTGATGAGCTGCTGTTGAGGAGCACTCAGACCAGCATGCCTAAACAAATATAAACAGAACATAAAACATAATTAAGTGCTCTGGGTGGGATTCACATATTACAGGTGAAACAGATTGTATAAAGCTGGTCAATTATCCATTATATCATGTGAATGAAAGTTTATTTGTTCATGGTGTTGATCTTCATGAAAACTGAAACATTAACTAAATTATCTAAATTTTGACATTGGGCATTCTTGAAGCTTTCTCTGGTACTGAGTAATAAAAATGTTATGTCAAAATATTCATATCATTTAGTTTCTCACCCCCTCCCAATTAATAACAGAAGTGGGACCACATACTTTGTTCAAACAGCAGAACTGATTCTCTGCTGCTGACCCACCTTTCATAGTGACATTTCACTGGAGCAAGCACTTGAATTTCTTTTACGATTTTTTTCCAACAATAGCCACATGACCTTGGCAGAGAAAAGTAACCCAGAGTTTTGTTTCACAAAGAACGTTTGGAGAAGAGCAAGAAAACTCTGATAGTAAACCCTGAGTTTAGCAGAGGACTCAAGAATCAGATCCTCCTTCAGGAGCAGACACTTGTTAAACTCAGGGTTAGAGGAATAAAAGTTGCTCAGGACCAGGTTAACAGAATGAGTTACCATGGTTCACTCTCTCTGTGAAAATGAAAACTCTCTTAACCCAGAAAAGCGGTCAACTCAAACTGAGTTTATATTAAATCTGCTTCTTAAAACGGGGCCCAGGAGTCTAAAATGCAAGCAAGTAAGGATCTATGGGTGGAGATAAGGGTATACGAAAACAGACGTTATCTGAACCATTAGGACTCAAATGCACAATGTTTGATAACTCCAACATGCATGAATTGATAAACATGCAATTCTATGAAACCTTATGGAGATAGTAAAAACATGGATGAATGACTCAATATATTGTTTAATTCAATAAATGGTTCTACAGAGTACAAGCTCTAAGGATATTTTTCTTTAATTTGTCATTATTTTATCAATTGCCTTGGGTCAACATAAAATAATGTTTTTCTTTTATTTTGTGTCTAAACAGTTGACAAGAGTTGTGAATAACAAAAAGCTTCAGTTTTCCCATGACAAAGGATGGAACATGCAGGAAACGATTTGATGTTGCATTTGATGTTAGAAATTAATTATTATCAACAACTAACCTGAACTTAATTTGATGTTCCAAAACTTGAAAACAGAAAAACTTCACGTGGTCATCACTGAAAAAAGATTAAATATATATTTTATGACATGACTATAATGTTGAAAAGTTAGTGTTTTTTTGTCTTTACTCACTTGTAAATTCCTTTTGCAAGAGCTTCTGCACACACCTCCCAAGCATCTTGAGACTCCTTCAGCTGCTCAAAATATGCCATCGCCTGACATGTAATAAAACAAAACAGTGTATCAAAAGTATACAATTTACAGTACATTTTATGATACAGTTTATATACATTGGATTTTGAGTTTTCACACTGCCTCTAGTTAGATCAACATAAAAGCATTCGCTCCAAGAGAGGTGCAGTTGGTCTCTGGACCACAGTAAACGGCCGGTCTGAGAGCGCTTGAAAACAGGAGGTCTCGGAGCGGCTCCACACTCAGTCTGGAGCGGGGCAAGCACGGTGTGAATGCGGCCAACCTCGAGCTGACCTATGCAGTTCGCTGTGACAATAAAAGTGTTTGGAATTGGGTAAAAAAAAAAAAAAAAAAAAAAAAAAATGCTGGGATCATGTATACTTGTATGAATGGGTGCTGCAAAGAACCATGCTTTTTGACATGTTCGTCTGACGAGGCAATTTGGATCAATTAAATATCAGCGACAGTCTTCTCCTGCATCTTTCTGTGCAGGTAAGCCTGAGTTTGTCTATGTCGTTCAAAAAGCTATTAGTCCCCCACCACCAACGTGTAGTTTTCATGGTGTATTTAGCCAGGTAAAACATATAGGGGACGCACGTATATACTGCGTCTGCTTGAAGTGATTTGTCATAGAAATAAGATCAGCGATCAGCTGATAGACTCTCAAACGGCTCATGGTGTTCGGGGTGAATGATGCGGGGTGTGTGTGTGTGTGTGTGTGTGTGTGTATGTGTGTGTGTGTGTGTGTGTGTGTGAACATGACCAACCCCAAAAGTAAAGTAAACAGAATTAAATCTAGTGCATACTGGGGTCGGTCCAGCGAGCACACAAACATGTGTGAAAACAAAATTATGCCATGTTGAGTAAACCACAGAAATGAGAGTAAATAAGGATGCATACCCTCTGCCTGTACCGGGCGTCGGCATTGGGGTTGAGCCCCAGGAGGGCCTGCTCGTCCATGACTACAGTGACAGACTGGCAGGCCATTAGTGTGTTAGCTGTGGTCTGTGGAAAATTCACTCCTCTCTTCATGTGACAGGTGAAACTCTCTCATCTGTTGACAAGATCAGCTGGTTAAGATCAATTCGTCAAGTCTAGCTAATTCAAATATAATAACTAATCTCTTTTGGGAATTATTGTAGAATATGTACCTTAATAAATCCAAAATACACTTTTCAAAATCTCTACATTTAAACCTAAACGCACTTTTGGTTCAGGTGAGTCTTTAGAGTAGACGTTTTGGTTTTCTCCATTTAAAAAAAACAACGTAAAGGGCTGGGCATTGACCAATAAAACTTGAAAAACAAACACAATATCTTTAATCTCCTGAACCTCAATAATACAAACTTTTATTAATCGCCATTTAAGCACGTCCTCGAAAGTCTAAACTGACAGAATTGGCTGTAGACCTCTAAATTAAAAAAAAGACTCAAGTAATCACATCATTGACGATTAGAGACTGAATCTCGACCGCGATTAATAGTCGATTAATTGTACAGCCCTAGGTATGGCACATGAAAAGTTAGCAAAAACCAATACAGAACTTTGCTGACAAATATCACCTTTTAAATGAAATCAAAGACAGTAGCAGGGTCGCAAAACCTCGTTCAGACCTGTTTTACCAAGAACCACTCAAGGTTCAACGTGGTGCAGCAAATATGTGTCTGAGGATTACAGCAGACAACGTCCTCATAACTTGTGTATATGTCAACACGGTCTACTTCTATAATTATGACAAGAAGCACTGGGAGCTAACACTAAAGCTCATGAGGCATCAGCACACTGGACGGACTCGTTTCTTACCAGAGAGATACCACATAGCACTAATGCTCGAAAACACCTTTGATGGAAGAACAGCCTATTATTAACATTAACATGGGGCAGACAGTGCTGATGTTTGGACAAACATGACACAGAGACGACTCCTAAAAAGTTGACAACTCGCTACAAGCCGCAGGCATCGGAAGCTAACGGCCAGCTACGGCTAAGTTATGCTAAAGCTTAGTTTTCTACATGGTCAAATAAACAATACTTTCCAGCTCATAAGGAAATAGGGCAATCAGCAAATCTGACTCAATAACACTGGGCTAACATTGGTGAAGAAACCTTCTTTTTCAGCCCGCGTGGATCACAACTAGCATCATTTACTAATGTTTCTCAACGTTGCTTCATTCACATCACCGCTTAGAGAAAAAAAAAAAAAAAAAATCACACGATGCCAGACACTCTGCCATCGCTTAGCACGTTCTCACAGTAAAAACACGTGCTCTTAAATACTCACCTTAATGAAACATCAGGCGCCTTTGTTTTTAATCTATTTCATGAAGAAGTCGTCTCTGGTAAATCGCTTTTTCACTCACGCACACGACAGAAATCACGGTGCGGCGTGTCCATTTATTTCACATCCGGGTCGGGCACACCCGGCACAGGAAGTAGTATCACAGCTCACGTCAAAACGTCGATACTTTACGTTAACTACACTTTATTTTATCGATTATTTTCCAGAAAATATGGCCAAAAAAGTTTCTATATTTTTGCTTAAGGAAAAGATGATCCAAAATCTTTAAACGCACATTACAAAGGCTAACGAAGAGGACTGATCAAATAATAAACATTTTTGCGTCAAATTTCATCTAGTTTTTATTTACACGATGCAACTGCATTTTCTTCACTAGAAATAAAAATAATAGCTAAAAGGATTGATATTTCCTCCTTTATTCCCCAATAAATGTCTTCACAATTGTTCTTTGACAATGACAGCACACCTTTACTTAAAGGCCAGAATGATCCACACAAAGGACACTTGGAAAAGCAGATTGCATTTTTACATAAAAATGTTGGCTTCCACATAAATTTGAGAAGCTAAATGGGGAAACATACACCCAGGGTTCAATCATTGAGAAACAAACAAAAACTTGTTGCAATAAATAGTTCCCAGAGCAAAAACATTCAAAAAACACTCCAAAAGAAAACTAAAGCCTCTGTCATTATAAAATTTACTGTCACTGCAAGTGTTTAATTTGTAAAACCAAATTGAACGGCCTATTACTTGGAGACTTCTCCAAAAGTCAAAATCTGCAACACTGTACAATAATTTGTATGGATATACACTTACTCTCAAGATACCTCTTCCTCCAAAAAAGTAAAATTAACACAGGCAAAAAAAAAATAATACACTTTGTCAAATTTCTAATAAAACAGCAGCAAGTGGAATGTAGCTGTGAATATCAGAGCCTACTTGAGAATATGTGATGTATCAAAAACAAATATTTCACAGTATAACCATCAAATTACTGGAGATGAGTTCAGTTCAAATGAGCATGTGTTATAAAAAAAGACAACGTGGTATGGTCAATAATGTGAGACCGGTGGGGTTTAACTACGTGGAGGATATGGGCAGAGGGGGTGAGATGTACTAAAAAGTGATTGAGAATTTTAGCCTTTTTTCTCCTCCAAAATTTTAAGGAGCTCATTGGCATCTTCCTCTGTCTTGACACGTATGAGAAGTGGGATAGGAGTATTTGGGTTTTTGTCATCAATGGTTGGATTGGGAACACACACAAGCATAACATTGTTCTTGCCGACCCTGGAACATGGTAAGGATGACTGTAGAATGATGTTCAGTAGGATGTTTCCTGTGGAAAGAATAAGACACAATATATCATGATAAAAATTATGTTTACACCATAATTTAAAAATCAATAAATGCGGTTTCACAAGTTTGATCATTTACTAGTCTATGGTGCAGAAAGGTGGCACCACCACCAGATGGAGCTATTCTCACACACAATCCTCAAACTTGCTCCTTAATTCAGAAAAAAAATATCTAAAATGGTTACAAATCACACCATTGTGGTTAAAATAAAGCATGCAAGATTTGTAAACATGTTTATAAGAGTACCAACAATTTAAATACAAAAACATACACACCCAGATTGGTGTCCGCTCGAATTATCATTTGAGTTTTTTCTTCTCCACTTTGTTTCAAGTGCAAAGTTCCCACTCCTTTTTCCTTAAATTCAGTATCCTTTTTGTAAAACATTTTACACCTAAAGTAAAAAAAAACAAAACAAAAAAACAGTGTCATCAGTGCACATTATGCATTGCAATGTCCTCTGATGGATAGTGTGACATACTTCTTGGAATAAAAAGCATCTTCCTCTTTTACTTCCTTGATTTCAGGTTTGGGCGGCTCTTCAGTTTCCTCATCTCCATTTTCCTCTATGGGACAGAATTAACATCTCAATTAATTCATGTTAAAAAATAAACAGTTAAACAAACAAGCTCATATCTCTGCCTGTAATTAATATTATTAGGTTCAGGCAAGTAAAAACACATACCTGTTTGTGGTGTGTTTTCACTTTTAGGTGCTGCAAAGGACAATGTTGATTGGGAGCTTGCTGCTCCAAAGAGGGGGCTCTGAGTTGAAGCATTGCCAGAAGAGAACGAAAAACTTGGAGCTGTGGACTTTGGTCCAAATGAGCTCAACACTGTACTGTCCACCTTCTGACCAAAGTTAAAAGAAACACCGGTGGGGACTGTGGTGGTTTTGTTTTGAGTCGACTCATCAGGCCCTTTCCCAAATGAGAACAAAGCTGGAGTTGGACTGTTGCTGGAAGAACTGAAGGGAGCAGCAGGAGCAGGAGCTGCATTTGCTGGGACTGCTGGCTTCTCCCCAGAGCTGACATCGGATGCTCCAGCCCCATATTTCTTCTCAATGCTGGTCAGGTGTCGTTCATAATCCCGGAAGATGGGGTTCAGATCACATAACGGGTTGTCATTAACATGCTTGGTGATCCAGTCCCGCACAGAGCAGTTAAGTGCAGTCAGTTGCCGACTGTACTCCTTATAACTGGTGCTGCTGCTGGAGCCTGCGCTTTGAGCTGCGCTCAGGGAAGAGCCATTGGTCTGTTTTGTAGTGATGTCAGCACTGACGCTAGAGGAGGCGGAGCCATTGAATGCTGAACACAAAAAAGGGATGTCAGTGCAATTTTGCAACCAATTCTGCTCCCTTAGTTTAATTTCACAAAATGTTAACACCTTCCCTTCAACAAATTCAACAAAAAGCACATATAGTGTATTTATCGACATATTGCTGAACTCGTACCAGTTGCAGTTGTGGATGTGGGAGCTGCCGTGAAAGTTCCAAAAGAAGGGACACCATTTCCATTGCTCAAACCTCCAAAACCTTTGAAACTGCTGCCATTGCCAAAACCTGAAAAAGCTGTTGAAGTTGGTCCTGCACTTGTTGTGGATGGCGTCAGAGAGAATCCCTTAAAACCTTTGAAGGTTCCACCAGCCTACCAAAAAACATATTTATAAACCAGTTGTCAGACGTTCCATTTGGGGAACACAAATTTATAGTAAGACCAACAATTTTCATGTCTACAGCTCTGGATGATAAGACTTAAACATACCGAAGGCAGTACTTACCTCTGATCCAAGATTTCTGCGCTTTGCCTTTTTAATAGGACGATTCTTTAAAACATCATCACTTGCCATAGAAAATGTCCCAGCCTGGAAAATAACACAGGCAAGTTTAAAATGTTTAGATAAGTAGCTACAAGTTAAATAGCAAAGGCCTTAAATAATTGTGTGCTCGTATCAAATAAAAATATAATTCTCACATTATTCATGCCATAGGCTAATATATACCATGCGTTTCAAAAATGACAGCAGGGATTTTTTTTTTTTAATTACTAACCTCTTCTCCCTCTTCTTCCTGATCCCAGTTTCGGTCAGTTAGCTCTTTGTCTGCAATCCTCTTGGCCATACCTACAATGTGGTTTAAACAACTTTTAACTTGCATTTAGATTAGACTGTAACACTGGGCATTGAGGAAATTGTTCCCATCGATATAAATCAATGACAGCCACGTTGAAGCCTGCCGTCACTTCTTATCTTGACAAGTTAAAGAAATATGTTGTGTTTAAAGGTAGTGGGCATTAAGTGCGACGCAACAGCAAAACAGAAACATCTGCAACTGAAAACAGACATGTTTTATTTACAATGAGATTAGACTCATTTCTCACGTTGTGTCGGAATTTATAACGTTAGCCAACTGTTATGGTTAAGGACCGGAAAAATCTACGTAACATGACCACAAACGCAAATATGAAATATTTACATGTATGTTAGCATTGATTTGCGCTCGCGGCTATGCACATTTGAGCCGATTCACGTTAGCCTGTTCCGCTGCTAGCTCCTAAAGCCTGTGGTGAACGCCAACATGAGGTAAAACATTTTCATTTTAAATCGACCCAAAGCTCACATACCTTTTCATAAATGGTTTACTTCAGTAATCTGAGAAATATTACTTCACGCAAAGTAAGACTCTCTGAGGTAAATCCTCTGTATTTAGACTAACTGTTCGTATCTTTCACACCGCCATTTTACATCGCGGCATATCCGCATGTGTTTACGCGGCCCGTCCACTGCGCATGCGCCAAACAAAATTAAGGTTTGGGAGTTGTAGTCCACATCCATGGTTGTAGTCCGTTTGGCCCTGTTGTATCCACCTAGGCAGGTGGGTAAGCAGCAGTATGTGTTCGCCTGTGTTCATTCTTTTATAGTAAGTTTGTTAACCAAGTTGTATTATTGAGAGTCTTTCATTATTTCCCTTAGATCAATGTTTCTCAAACAGTGGTGTGTCAGCTCCTTCAGGAGGTAGCTTTTTGGACGACTCTTCAGTTTGTGGGTTTGCCATCTTATCCACTTCTTTGTCCTCCTTTGGAAAATGTATTGTTACAAATGAAAGTGGAAATGATGTAGTCCACTTTTAGAGTTGATTGGCCCAAGATTAGGCCTGTAATATTCCTTTTATATTGCCAAGATTAATTTAAACATTTGATTCTAACTCCATGTAGCCTGTTAAATCAAGCAATTTCTATAACCTTAGTCATTAGCTTGCAAATGAGGTTATTTTTGATATTTCTAGTCATAAAAATATTGAAACTGCTACATAGCTTTTCCTCGAGCTTTTAGAATCCCAATTTGCACTGCCAAAGAGAAACAGGTGCTCGAGAAAGTAGGGAGCAAGCTGTGGGCTTTAGTGGCCGCAGGAGACCCGTGACCAGCTGTCAAAAGGAATATGGTATGATTTGTCAGAGAAAAAGCAACAGTTCAAATAAAAGGTAACTATCTTATCTGGTTAAAAAAATGCATCATTAGGAGCTCAGAATACTGTCTGTCTTTAGTGGTTAATTTATACAGGTTAGCCTCTCTTGACACTGCAAGAGAATACAGTACCACAGCATTTTATCAGTGTAGCAGTTTTTAACTTCTTGCTAATCTAAGAATCGGACAATGCATTGTTAAAATCCTCAAAATGCCCCAAAAATAGTTTGTATTGTAACATGCATTACAAACTACAATGCAGTCCTCTGTGTCTCATTTTACATAGAACTTTCAGACAACAGACAACAGAGCATGATTGTATATTAAAAATGTTTATGTTTCATTCTCACATCCTTGCCTGGGTTGCAGAACACACACTTCTTGGACTTGGCAACTCACATGCATCAAATAAACTATAAATCCTGCCCTACGTGCCTCACTCCTTCTATTGTTTAGCCTTCATCATACTCTGAGTGAGTGACAGGTGGATTTAAGTAATCACAGAGAAGCAAAGTAGAAGAAATACTACTTACTTTATTTACTTCTTAAAGGCAATATAACACTAAATTTGAAATTGTCAGGAAAATCATGATGTTTTTTGGCATACCATCCACCCTATAATAATTATTGTTATATCTATTGTTTTAAATTAACTTATCTTTTCATTTCCTTAAACTATACTTGTGCTCTTTTCAGTGATGCATGTGAAATTTCATGCACATTTACTCTAATTGCCAGCTCAGGCAACATGTCAATTAAGCTTTTACAAATAGGCTATAATTAACATGAATTAATTGATAGGCCGTGTGAATAGCAATTAGTATAGCGAGAAATAACAGGCCTCAAGTACAAAACTGACTGATAGTGGTTAGTTTTATACTTTTTTGAGAAGATAAGGGACATGAGTGAAACCAAATCACTGCCAATCTGGACTATGAATTATATGAAAATCTTGTCTTTTCATCAGCAGTACACTGACGTAGTCCTAGGCTGATATTAAGATCTCAACAACACTGATGCCGTTTACAGCAAACAAATCTGTTGTATGATAGTCTTGTTTCTCCATTAGATAACATCTTAATTTTTATATTTGTGATATTTGAAAATGAAATTTCTTTCTTTAGGTTGTTATGAATCATTTGCATAAATGGCAATGATATTTCATAATTTAAAAGTAGGCAACAAACATTACTTTATAAGCTAATTTTACTAGTTAAGTATTTAAAAAATGAGCAATGATGTCACAGTTAGGGATGTTTTTAGTCATTTACTTGAAGGCTATTTTTTCATAAGATAATCAAAAAGGTAGTATGAGCGCAAATCTGACATGTGTGTATTTAGGACAAGTGCAGCTTAAAAACTCAGCAGCTTGAACCCAAAAGCCACCACAGAGAAGACTTCAGGAGTTTCACCGTTGAGCCGTGAAATGAAAAGTAGCAGCTGATGTAGCAGCAGACCCGGTTGGTGTGGGGGAGGGTTGGAGCAGGCAGGCAGTGAGCAAAGAGAGGCAGAGAAAAGAGGAGGGTGGGTGAGCGGGGGACTACTTTCTGTCAGCGGTGCAAGCTGTCCCCCATCTGTAACTTTATTTTTAGGGTTTTTGGCTTAGTTCACAGGTTTCAATCTGTTGATGGTGACTTGTTATAATGTATCTTAAAGTTTCAAGAAAAGGCTCCTTTTTACTATTGTCTCTGTCCATGGTGCTACTTTGATCACACTACATGGTATGGTAAGTTTAGAAATGAAAATGGCAATCTGTTTGTATATACAGTTTTATCACGGTCCTATGAATTAAGAACAAAGTATAGTTGCCTGGTTTTGGCCATTGTTTTCAAATTCACAGCACTGTTTTATCACATCAACTCTCAGATCACATACTGCTGCGTAAAACCCCTCCCTCACGAGTCTATTTCTTCTGTGCATTGGCTTTTATTTCTGTCACTCAGTTACGTCATCTCTTGTTCTACTCCTCATAGGTCTACACGGCTATGTCCCCTTGTCCCTCTGTTAAGACTGTCCAATAACAATGACTCTGGGGGACAGAGGTAGGCAGTGCATGAAGGGGGGCTATCAGGGGGTCAAGCTGTCAGAGGGGGGGAGGAGAGCTTTAGTGAGAATGACTGTCACTGTCACTAGTCAGGGTTCTTTGCTGTCAATGCTAGAATAAATAACAATATTATAACCAATGTAGGCTATGCTCTGTCAGAACATGTGTGTTTATTCATTTGGTGTTATGATATTGGACATCATCTAACAATCTATTGAACAATAAACAAAGTTGCTACATAGAAAATAATGAATAGTTATAAAAGTGTACAAACTAATTTATTCTTCTTATAATACGTCTATGAGAACTTTGTAAACCCCTAGTAGTGTAATTAACTATGGACTAAGCCCTATTTTGACAACACTGTTTTGTGACAGTTATATTGTGTGATTTTTTTTTATTTTTTTTTTTTTATTGATGATGCACAGTGTGATCCATATGCAATGACAGATCTACTAGGTCATTCTTATCCATTATACGGTGTTTGATACTTTTTAAGTTGTGGCCGTCTCATTGCGCA